>CM077079.1:225523589-226155584 GCA_039513925.1 Platanthera zijinensis
GCAGGTCAAAGCCCAGCAAAGCCACTACTTCAAAGATTGTCTGCTATTGTTGCAATAGGCCTGGACATGTAGTGGCTGATTGTCCTGACAAAAGGAAGGAATCTTCAGAAAAGAAGAAGACTTATCAGAAAGGCAAGAAGGAGAAATCCTTTGTAGCAAAGAAAGATAAAAGTCTGTCAGACCAGTCAACTTCAGAATCAGGATCTGAAGCTGAAGCATATATTGGATTATATGCTGCATCTGAGGAAGAGGAGTTTATGCAGTTGCTAGACTCCATCAATGAACATCAATGCATGGGTTTGATGACTAGATCAGAAGAGGACCTATGCCAGAATCAGTCTGGTCCTAATGAGGTAAACTGTCCTTCCAGTACATATGTTTGTAGTACAAGTGAAGAATCAGCTACATCTGCATCAATTGATGAAGATGCATCTGGATCTGAAGGAGATGTCTATCAATTGATAGACAAGTATGGGGACTTGTTGCAGGCCCTTAAGAAAAGCAAGAACCTGGTTAAATCACAGGCTCAGGAAATTGCTGATCTAAGGGTTACAACAACTGAGTTAGAAAAAGTCCTTGATCAAAAGTTAGCTGAAATTGCCAAGCTGAAGAATATAACTATTATTCAGATGGGCACAATTAATTATACTAATGATCAAGTAAAGAGTCTGGAGGACAGACTTAGAATTGAAAGGGATTTAGTGGCTAGTTACTCTAAGCCAAAATCTGTCTTACCCTTGATAGATGAATTTGTCACTCAGAAGGGTAAGGCTGGATTAGGATTTAAGGGTAACTCCAGGGCTGGCAGATTCAAGAGGAAAGGCAAAGCCCCTATTCAGCCACTAAACCTTTCAGTCCCCATAAGGTTTGGTAAGGAGAAAGTGTCTTCTAACATATATGATCATGAAGACATTCAGGATCATATCAAGACAAATGTTCTGAAGAACAAGGGTGTTAAGGCAAGCAGGCCTACCTATGGTCATAAGCCCTATGGTTTTAAGAAACCAGTAGGAGAAGTTGCAACAGCACCAGCAATGAACAGAAATGCTTCTGACAAGGATGTATCTAGATCTAGATACAATAAGTTTGAATGTTGGTGCTGTGGCAAGAGGGGTCATTTTGCATTGGACTGCTGGTATAACACAAGTGTTATAAAGAATAAGAGTCTACCTGTTAGAAGAGGTTATGATAACTTTATTAAGGCTAACCTGAACCAAGGACCCAAGACTTACTTGGGTTCTAAGGGTAAGTAATTCTGTATTGCAGGTGAATCCAAGTTACCATGCCCCTATATGGTACTTGGATAGTGGTTGTTCCAGGCACATGACTGGAACAAAGGGGCTGCTGAAGGAGTATTCATCTGTCAAAGATGGACATAAAGTGATCTTTGGTGGATCTGAAAAAGGAGTCATCAAAGGATTTGGTAACATCTCTTCAAACCTAATTACTATCACCCAAGTGGCCTATGTAAAAGGTTTGAAACATAATCTGATAAGCATAAGCCAGCTGAGTGATCTAGGATATGACATTTCATTTGGTAAGGATGGATGTCATATCAAAAGGTCAAGTGATCAAGAGATCATATTGACTGGGTATAGGAAGAGAAATGTGTATTGCCTTAATTTTGAATGTGAGAATAAGGCATCCCCCATTTGTCTTGTAGCTGATGACAATGCTTCTCATTGTGTTAAGTGGCACAAGAGATTGGCTCATCTAAACTACAAGACAATTGGCCAACTCTTTAGTAAAGAACTAGTGAGGAATGGGCCTCAAGTTAAGTGTATAAAGGAAGGGGTATGCTCAGCTTGTCAAAAGGGCAAGCAGACAAAAACCTCATTTCAAAGCCTTGAAAACAAGGATTCTGTGAGGTGCTTATACCTCTTGCATATGGATCTTTTTGGTCCTATGCCAGTTCACAGTCTAGGTAGGAAGGTCTACACACTAGTGGTTGTAGATGACTATTCTAGATTTACATGGGTGTTCTTTCTGAGACAAAAATCTGAAACCCCAAGTGTATTATTTAAGTTTGTAAAGCAAATTCAGAATGAACTGAACAGTACAGTGGTCAAAATCAGAAGTGACCATGGTACTGAGTTTCAATCTGAAAGCATAACAAACTTGTGTATAGACTTTGGGATTTTCCAAGAGTTCTCCTCACCTAGAACACCTCAGCAAAATGGAATTGCTGAAAGAAAGAATAGATCATTAATTGAAGCTGGTAGAACTCTATTGAGTGACACCTCTCTCCCAGAATATTTTTGGGCTGAGGCAGTTAACACTGCTTGTCATGTCATCAATAGGGCTTCTATCACCAAAAGCCACAGGAAGACTCCCTATGAGATTGTGAAAGGCAGAAAACCAAATCTATCCTATTTTAGGATCTTTGGCTGCAAGTGCTATATACTTAACAATGGTAAGTCTTATTTGACTAAGTTTGCTGCCAAATCCCAGGATGGGATATTTGTTGGGTACAGCACAAATAGTAAGGCCTATAGAGTCTTCAACTTAACTACTCAAGTTGTTGAAGAATCTGTGCATATTGTATTTGATGAAACAAGATTAATCAATTGTGAATTGTCTTGTAGATCAAATGACTCAACAGGTATAAGCAAGAAGATGGACAAGCTCTCCATTGCTGAAGCTTCAAAGGAAGAGGGAGCATTGGAAAATGAAGGCTGCTGTCCAGGGGGAGTACAAGAGATAATGGAAGCTGATGAAAACCAAGAGGAACAGCAGAATGAAGAAGCTGGAGATGCTCAACCTGAAGGGAATCTACCTCCAGCTATAAGATATCTAAGAGATCATCCTACTGATCAGATAATTGGTGATCCAAGACAAGGAGTGCAAACTAGAAGCAGAAATCAAAGCACAGTTTTGCATTCTAGTTTCTTGTCTCAAATGGAACCTAAGAAGTTTGAAGAAGCTATCCAAGACCAGCACTGGATTGATGCTATGCAAGAGGAGCTGAATCAGTTCAGAAGGTGCAAGGTCTGGGAGCTTGTTCCTAAACCAAGAGGCCACAACATAATTGGGACTAAGTGGATCTATAGGAACAAGCTAGATGAAAGTGGAATAATAATAAAGAATAAAGCAAGATTGGTTGCAAAAGGATACAGGCAGGAAGAAGGGATTGACTTTGATCAAACCTTTGCTCCAGTAGCAAGGCTGGAGGTAATCAGAATGTTCCTTGCCTATGCAGCCTACCAAGACTTCAAAGTATACCAGATGGATGTAAAGTCAGCATTTCTGAATGGTGATCTTAAAGAAGAAGTATATGTAGAGCAGCCATCAGGTTTTGTAGATCCTCTTAAACCTGATTCTGTGTATAAGCTTAGGAAAGCTTTGTATGGGTTAAAACAAGCTCCAAGGGCTTGGTATGAAACCCTGTCTACCTTCCTCATTGAGAATAAATTCTCAAGAGGAAAGATAGACAAAACTCTATTCCTTAGGGAATCCAAAGGAAAGATCATCTTAGTCCAGATCTATGTTGATGACATAATCTTTGGATCTACTGAAAACAACCTTTGTAAAAAGTTTGCCAAACTTATGCAAGGGAAGTTTGAGATGAGCAGTATGGGAGAACTTAAGTTCTTCTTGGGACTCCAAGTAAGACAAACTGATGATGGATTGTCCATATCCCAGTCTAAGTTCACCAAGGAATTAATTAAAAAATATGGTATGGAGTCATCCTCCTCCATGAGAACTCCTATGGGCACAAGTATGCCAATATGCAAAGATGAGGCAGGTAAACCTGTTGATGAATCATTGTATAGAGGAATAGTTGGGTCACTACTATATCTCACTGCTAGTAGACCTGACATTATGTATGCAACATGTGTCTGTGCTAGGTACCAAGCCTGCCCTAAAGAATCTCATTATACTGCAGTAAAAAGGATTCTGAGATATCTAAAGGGCACTCCTACTCTAGGTCTTTGGTACCCTAGGAATAGAGATTTTCAACTAACAGGCTATTCAGATGCAGATTTTGCAGGATGTAGAGAGGATAGAAAGAGTACTACAGGTACTTGTCAATTCCTGGGAGGAAGACTAATATCTTGGAGTAGTAAAAAACAGACTAGTGTGGCAATTTCCACAGCTGAGTCAGAGTATATTGCTGCAGGAAGCTGCTGTGCACAGCTATTATGGATGCAGCATCAGCTTAAAGATTATGGTATTCAGGTAAGTAGAACACCCCTTTTATGTGATTCTAAGAGTGCTATTTCTATTGCTAATAATCCAGTTTCTCATAGTAGAACTAAGCATATAGAAATCAAATATCATTTTCTTAGAGAACATGTAGAAAAAGGTGACATCTCATTGGAATTTGTAAAAACAGATTATCAAATAGCAGATGTATTTACTAAGCCTTTAGATGAAACCAAATTCAATAAATTCAAAATTGAATTAGGTATGTTAACCATTGATTAATGTATTAAACAAAATCATTAACAATGCTATTGAAATGGTTTATAAGTAAGTAAAAGTAGTAACAACATAATCAAGTGTTAAAAAGGACACATTGAAGTTACAGAAATTGGCTAAGTAAGAATGTGTCGACACATTCAGTAATAATGTGTCGACTCAGAGAAATTATGTCGACAAGTCAGAAATATTGTGTCGACACAGAGAATATGTGTCGACACTTAAGAGTTTTATTGTCGACTTAACCAGAAATGTAATGTCGACTCAACCAGAATTATGGTGTCGACACTTACAAAATATGTGTCGACACTTGTCCTTAGTGTCGACACAGAATTTCTGTCTTTCTACTATGTATCCAAGGTGTCGACATAACCACAAATTGGTGTCGACACATAGTAGGCTGAAGAAATGTCGAGTTAATAGAAGCTTGTGTCGACACATTCCGTCTGTGTCGACACATTTAGACTGTTTTTGGCGCCTTTTGAACTTCTTTCAACAGAAGCTATAAATAGGTCAAAAGCTCTTTCTGTCGACACGCTTTCAAGGTTTTCGAGACTCAAACCCTGTGTCGACAGTCTTTCTTTCTCTCTTCTCTCAAGCTTTCTCGACACAACGATGGCGCCAAGGATTGAAGATAACATCAATGAAGGATATGAGTTAGTGCGCCAGGCCTTTGCAGAGGCGCCGCCTGATGTTCAAGGAGTTATCACCCTTCTCTCTGCATCAGGGTTAGAATTTCTCATTTCAGAACCAACTAAGATCTGGAAGAAGGAGGTGCACGAGTTCTTTACCTCTGCATCAGTCCATTCTACTGGCCTCAAGATCAAGTCCATTGTTCACGGGACTAAGATTAAGATTACCCAAAGAGGTTTGAGAAAGTTTTTGCAATTACAAGTAGTTGAAAATGAAGAAGAGGTTCCTAGTTCTAAGACAAGGGAAGCCCTTCAATGGTGTGGTTTGGATTCAAACATGAAGATTGGAGCTGCATTCAATAGGAAGGGTATGAATCAGCAAGGAAAGTTCTTGTCTGAAATAGTTGGGAAAGTAATTCTCTGCAAGACAGGTGGACATGATAGGATTTCTGCCTATATGTTCAACCTTATGACCAGGATTGCCTTTACAATTCCTACTGATTGGTCAGTAATCCTATTTGACAAGATTAAAGAAGGGATCAAGAAGCCTAACATGGCTAGGATCATAAGTCTATATCTCAATGGAGCAATTCCTGAAGTGATGCAGCAACTGCCAGGATCTAAAATCAATCATATGAGAAGGATGGACATGAGACTATTCTCCAGGTGGGAAAGGGTGCTGTCTAAGGATGTGCCTGAAGAGAGCAGGCCAGACACCCCTGTGAAATCCCCTTCTCCAGCTCACGAGACTGAGCAACAACAAGAGGACCCACTTAGGATACAGAGTGAAGAACAACCTGCCTCCACTATAGTTCATCAAGTAGATACATCTGCACAGATGCAGGGGGAGCCAGTTCAATCTCCTGCTCAAAATGTATCTACCCCTGCTCAGGTACAAGTGGTACAGGTGTAGGGGGAGCAAATGTATTTTACTATAAAAGACTTTCTAAAAGTTTTTTTTCTCTGCACAGGTTCAGGGGGAGCATGTGTCTTCTCCTACTCCAGATATGCAGCTGCCTGAGAATGTGCACAAGGATGCACCTAATGACTTATCTTCAGGTGCTCCAGTTCAAAAAGAATACACTCTGGATGAGTTATTTCCTAATGATGACATAGCTACTGATAGAATAGAAGAGGACCAAGATGTTGAGCAGCCTCTTGACATAGAGCTAGAACAAGGAGTGGAGAAAGTTCAAGAGATTGAAAAAGTACAAGAAGTAGAGGAGGAGCAAAGAATTGAGGGGGAGCCAGTACATGTTGAAACTGAGCAACATGGCACTGAAGCAGATAGAGTTCACATTGAGAGTACTTCTGAATCTGAAACTGAAGAAGTCAGGTTGGCTAAGAAAAGAAAACTGGTTGTATTTAAAAGAAGAAGCAAGACTTATAAGCAGGCTTTACAGACAACACCTCCACCACCACCTCCTGAAGTTGATTATAACAAGTTCTTGGTGGATTTACAGGTGAAATTAGATGACCACAGGGTGGCCATTGAGAAATATGTTGATGAAAGCAACAAAACTCTGCAGTTTGACTTAGCCCAAGATATCAAATCTATCCAATTTCAAGTCAACTTGAATAAAACTGAAATGACAGATTGCTTCCACAAGGGTGGCAATGCTGTAGTTTATCTGGCTAAACAACAGCAGGCTATCTCTACAAAGGTGGATGATATTGCTTTGAAGCAAGGTTATGTTCTGGAAAATCAAATAAGAATGAATGACAATTTAACTGAATCTCATAATGAGATCATTCAAGAGGTAAAGAAGATTGTTCCAGGGATGCCTGCAGATAGAGCCAAAGAAATGGCAGAATTTGATAAGAATTTTCAGGCTGCAATTGCATCTGTTAAGACTGCCATCACAACCTCTCAACAGGAAATATCTGAAAAGCTTCAAAAGTTAAGACCATTTTTCAAGGAGGGAGTGAATTATTTGGATGGCCAAATTCGATTTCAGAAAGAAGATCTAAGAGATCATGTATCAAGAGAAGCCATAAAGGGGGAGAGGATGCTAATTCATGCAGGCTCTGAGCATGCCAAATGGGTGACCAATAGTATAAGAGCCACATTGGGATATCCACCATTGTGTGATGATAACATGGTGGCTGAGTCAGGTCTACAAACAGGACTACTTGAAGGTGATCAACCTGAGGTTGCCCAAGTCATATACCCCCCTCCAGATTTTGATATATTGGATCAGCAAGTGCAATATATGTATAGTCCTTCAAAGGAGGTTGTAAATGTTATCTTTGGAAAGGTTGATAAGCCTGAGGTAAATTTGCAAGAACAGCAAGATGCTCTACTGTCAAAGAAAAGATTTAGAGAGCAGGCTGAGCTGAAGCCAGATTTTGAGCAGTGGAGTCCTACTTCCAGAAATATAATACTTACTGCATGGAAAGCTGTCAAAGATCAAGTTCATGAAAGGGGCAAGTGGTACAATGAGCAGGAATGGCAGAAGTATGAGGCAAGACAAGAAGCCATTGTACAATTCAGAAGGAAAGCTAAGCTGGGAAGACTTCCATCTGATGCTATGGAGCCAAGCAAATACTTCCCAAAGCCTTTTCACTATTTTGAAAGGCAAAGGCTCAAGGAAGAAGCTAAGAAGAAAGCTGATCTTAAAGGAAAAAAGATGGCTGAAGAATCAGAAGCTCCTGTGACAGCTAAAATTAAATCTGGCCAAGGGATTGTTATTAGAGAGCATGATCAATCCTGATAATGTTTTAGTTCTTTCATAATGTTTTGTAATGATGTAATGTGATCAGTCAAAGAAAAACCATGTAATCAAACATTACCCAGTAATAAACAAAATATTGTTAAATCTGTGATAGATTGTTTTATCCATGATGTTCTTATTATTTTGTTTATAATTAAGTATCCCTGTGTATTGTCATATATCATCATTTTATACTATTTATAAATGGTGTATATCATTGGCTATAAGGGTTATGACTTCTCCAAATAGGGGGAGATTGTTGGGTACATTGGAAAATGTGTACCTGATTTGAAGAAGCCCAACCTAGCTCAATGATATACATCATGTTGTATTTGATGTTGTTTTGAGTTGACATGTGCAGGTAAAGAATTGTTAAAGTTTACAGAAAAAATTCTAAGTCCAAGTGTCGACACAAAGGAACATGTGTCGTCACATAGAAGAAAGTTGTCGACACAACACTGGGAAAGTGTGTCGACACAGAAGGTGTAAGTCGACACTACTCTGGGAAAAAGTGTCGACACATAACATAGTCGACACAACACTGGGAAAAAGTGTCGACACAGAAGAAGTAAGTCGACACAACACTGGGAAATTGTGTCGACACAGAAGAAGTAAGTCGACACAACACTGGGAAATTGTGTCGACACAGAAGAAAAACGTCGACCTCAACATTGGGAGAATGCGTCGACACTGAAGAGTATAGTCGATCTCAAGTTTGTCGACATCATCTGAATATGTCGACACAGAAGAAAATAGTCGACCACAAGTTTGTCGTCACCAGCAGAATGTGTCGACACATAGTGAGTAAGTCGACACATTATAGCAAAGCTAAAAAATGAATGTGTCGACACCTGAAGGCTAAGTCAACACTTACTAAAGTTATGATTCTACAATAACTGTGTCGACACACAGGACTTGTGTCGACACACTGCAGAGTCAAAGACCAAGTTATTTTCAGAAGAAGATGTGTCGACACAAAGGCAATTTAGTCGACATCACTGAAGGCAGTGTCGACACCAAAGTCAATTGTGTCGACACAAATAGACAGATGGTCTCGACACTTCCTGACAGACTGTTTCAACACTAAGGCACAGGACTTATTTGAAGACTTGACAGCTGTGGGTTATCACCAGTTAACTGAAGTTGTCAGACTTGTCAGAAAACGGTTAGAAACCGGATCTGCCGGTTACCATGAAGAATGTCTATAAATAGACAGATTCAGAAGGAGAAAATTATGAACAACATATAGAACTGACCCTTTGAAATACATTGGATCAGAAAGTGGAGAAGGATTACATTCTACTCATTTCAAGAAAGTGCTAGGCACTTAAGAAGATCTTCTCCGGGAGATCTAAGAAGACTATCTAAGGATAGATCTAAGAAGAGTTCTAATCAGAATTCAGAAGAATCATTCAAAGTTCTGGATAGAGAGAGATCAAGTCAGAATTTGAAGAAGAAGAAAGAATCCACCAGTGGATTCTCAAGAAGCTGTTTGGAATCAACTCAGCTAAGTACATTTTCAAGAAGCTTTGAAGAAGGCTAAGAAATAGTTGATTGCATCAGCTGATTAAGAATTGTCATTGCCTTTTCTCTCTCAACTTGGCAAGACAATTTAAACAATCTTTTCTATATTTCTGTAGGATCTGTTTATACAGATCTGAGTTGTAAGCCTATGTTATAAAGGCTGAGTGTAGGAGTGTTGAACTCTGAGTGGTAGGGCTGATTGCCTGAGTGTAGGAGAAGGATATTCTCTGAGTTGTAGGCCTTGGGGCAAGGCTGAGGTAGGGCAGTTGTGCCTGAGTTGTAGGAACCTGTTGGGTTCTGAGTTGTAAGATCTATTGATCTGAGATAAGTGGAAGTTTGGCCGAATCTAGCATACAGCTAGATAGGTGAAGGGGGAAAGTGGATGTACCCAGACCTTGGGGAACCACTATAAAACTTAGTGCAATCTGTGATGTTTTGTTTTCTGTGATTGCTGTGGTTTTTATATGAGTTAATAAATTGAATTCTGTCTAGAAGTTTTAGAAAGAGAAGCAGAACCTATTCACCCCCCCCCCCCTCTAGGTGTTTAGGCTGCCTTGAAAGTTAAACTATCAGGTATGGGTGGGGTCTTGGAGTCTTGGTGAAGCCCCATGATCACCTTTAACCAAGGTTTAGAAATCTGCTAAGTGTAGACCATAATGGCCCTATCCACACCACCAGGTCCACTTGACTCTTTCTTGGGCTTCCTAGGGTTTTGTCATGACAAAACCACACTTAGGGGTCTAGTTGGAAATGGGATGTTACAGACGGAGCGATCGAAATTGTGTTCAATGGAGAAGACTCATCTTCTAGCACGAACCCCATCTTCACCTCGGAGCTAAACATGATTGAAAATATGGAAGTCGGGATTGATGTACCCATCCTTTCTTTCCGGTCCGACAGATTGCCTATTTATTAATTTCAAGACGGAGATGGCCATAAATACTTTGATGTCTGTTCATGTGCTAAATGAAAAGAAGATGAATCTGATATAGATGATCAACTAAGAAGGAGAAAGAACAAACAGAAGTCAACACAGCGACTACTGAAAGAACATTATGAAGAAGGAGATCCAACAGTTGGATTGCTAGGAGAACAGTCTGGAAAATTTGACTATTATGTCCTTTATCCTAAAGGTCAAGAAATCAACATGCTCCAGCCGACCTCTTACCAGGAGGATTTTCCTCCAATGGAGTTTGATGAAGATAGAACTTCTCATACCTGGAAGATCAAAAATCCAACTACCAAAAATCCTGATAGAATAACAAAGCATGTATCTCATGCTGAAGCTACGTTAAATTGGCAGTTTGAAAATGCTGTGGCACAAAACAAAGTCTTAAAACAAATAGGGCAAGCCAACAAACCATCGAGAAAATACTCGACTTCGGGCTTTCAACAATCACTAGAGTCACGATGCAACTCTAAGATGAGATAACCGCGGTGCAACATGAACTACTTCAATTGGTTAGTATCGTCTCTTTCAATTCACCACTTCTGGCCCAAAAGGAGGCGGAGTTAAAAGGTCTCAAAGCCCAACTACATTCTCTCCAAACCCAAAAACAATACCACTCCCCAGGATATTATGAAACCCCATCTTACTCCTCTTATTTACCTCCACTTCCAACATATTCCCAACTGTTATCCACTCTCTCCCTGTTTGATCCCAATCCTTTCAATAGCGCAGCTTTCCTCCCACAAATGCGCTATGAAACACCCCAGTCTTCAAAAAGAAAACCAGAAAAATATCAACCCACAGAATCTTCCCCACAAGAGTTGCCTGCAACTCAACCGTCTTCTCAGCTTATGGTTGACAATCCTATCTCCTCATTATTAAAATAAGTAGCTACACAACTAAGGAAACCGCGTGTATAAGAGAAGTACTCTGAAGATTCAGATAACGAGGACCTGTCCCTCAATATTCTAATGGCAGATCCACCTACTGAAGACCCTACTGTTGAAGATGAAGAAGCACATGCCCCTGGTCAAATTCCCCATCAAGGACCAGAGCAATCAGGCCAGTTTTCGAATGACCCATCAAGTGGTTTTTCGTTTGACAACATTCCGCCATCAAAATAGCGAGACAAAATCTATGAAATGCATGCTTGGTGCACTACTGAGTTGCTACAACCTGGAGTAACAATGTCTGTTGTCGCAGACAGATTTGTGTCAAAATTTCATGGTAGACTCAAGCAATGGTGGATTGCTCTTGGAGCATACTGACAACAAATGGTCAAACAAAGTCCAAATATGGATGCCTTGATCATGCATGTCCATAAAGAATTCTTGGGTGCAAAGGATCATTATACAACTCAAGCTAGAGAGGAGTACTTAAGCATGAGGTGTTAATCATATAAAAGGAAAGATCTAGAGGACCATTATGATAAGATGTCAAAAAGATTTTATACGATCAATGGGATTGACGACGTCAATCTAAAGCAAACTTTCCTAAATTCTCTTCCAGAGCCTCTTGGAAATGAAACATCTCGGATCCTCCAGGTAAAAAACATCCCTATCAGCCATACATCTATTAGTGAGCTCTACCAGAACGTATTACTCTCGCTTTAAAAGTTATGCAATCAAAAGAGGTTCCTCAAGCAAATCGAGGACCAATGTAAAAACCTTGGCTTGGCTTGTGATCGTAATGACCTCCAGATCAAGTATGGAAAAGACAAATCTTGTATGTGCAACAAGAGAAAAAAGGACAGACTTTTCACATGAAAAAGAGATGGAGAAAAGGATTATTTCTCTAAAAGAAACAAGAGGAAGTGGAAATTTCTCAAAAAAAGAAGGGAAGTACAAAATCTTCAAGATGTTATATATGTAAAAAAGAAGGGATATTTTGCAAAAGAATGTCCTGACAAAGAGAAGAGTTCACGACTCATTACGAAACTCTCTCAAATTGAGTACGTAGACAATGATGATATCGAGTCTTTCTTTTCTATAGATGATGAAGTTGGGCCAGACACAATTCTCGCCCTGGGAACATATCTATCAGACTCATCTATTGACTCTGACGAAGATATCATTCTTTTTGATAAGATTTATACCACCACGACCAGCGACAACTTTCTCTGCCAACCAACCCCTTCTGCAAAGATCCATATTTTCACAGGCAAATAGGATAGACCTATTCCGGTGATAGCCTTCTTTGATACCGGAGTCGCATCCTCCATCATGAAGCCAAACATCCTGCCAAAAGAATGCTAGAATCCTTACTACAGATCATTCCTTGCAGCCAACGGCGACCTCTTCACGATTACTCTGATCAGTAAGCCCATCAATATCCAACTCTTCCCAGGATATGTTATTAGACATCAAGTTTACGGATCAGAATTACATGCTAAAGATCTGCTTATTGGATTTGACATTCTACATTTGCTAAAATGAATTACATGGAACAAAGAAGGATTGAGATATAAAAATCATCTACTACCATGGACAAAAACTCTACATCTTTACCCAATTGAAATCCTAAGCCCCATTAGGGATGACATTGCTCGCACCTCCTGTGCCGAATCACATACTGAATTTCTAGAAAAATGTGATTACCCTCTTTGGAAGAATCCTCAATTCTTCGTCTCCCTTCCATTTAAGAAGAATGAAGATATTAACCCCACAAAGTCAAGTCACAAAGGTATGAATCCAGATCATTATGCACTTGTTATAAATGAAGTTGACCAACTGCAAAAGGAAAGGTTAATCAAACCCACAAAATCACAATGGGCCTATGAAGCTTTTTACGTAAACAAACGGACCGAGCAGGCTAGAGGAAAGATGAGACTGGTAATTAACTACCATCCTCTCAACTATTTTCTTGAATACGATAAGTTCCCTCTACCAAAAAGAGAAGTCCTATTTCAAAAACTCTCACAGGCAAAAGTATTTTCCAAGTTCGATCTCAAAACATGTTTCTGGCAGCTAGGGATTCACCCCAATGACAGACAAAAAACTGGTTTCTGCATCCTCGAAAGACACTATCATTGGACCGTCATAGCCTTCAGACTAAAACCAGCCCCTTCATTATTCCAGAAGGCAATGACAAAGATTTTCCTACCCATCATGGAAAATTCTTTGGTCAATATTGATGACATCTTATTATTCTCTCCAGGTATTGACTCCCATCATGCTCTACTCTGCCAGTTTCATAACTTGGTCAAATTATATAGCATTATGTTATCCGAGAAGAAGATGATTATTGGAAAGCCAGACATTTACTTCTTAGGTATGCATATATCAAATTGTGAATTTCAGCTCGAACCACACATCGCAACCCAACTAGATCATTTTCTAGATGAGAACTTTACATTTAAGAAGGTGCAATAATTCTTGGGGATTGTGAATTATATGGCAGAATTTATTCATGATCTGGCCAAACTCAGGACTCCTCTCACTAATCTACTCAAGAAAGAAGCACCACCATGGACTGAGGCGTGTACTCAAGCAGTTAAAAGGTTAAAGTTACTAACAAAAGGCCTTCCTCCACTCCAAATCCCATCATCAGGGAAGCGAATCCTTCAAACTGATGCTAGCGATAAATTTTGGGGCGCCATATTGCCTGAAGAATTAAATGGGAAATTTCAACTCTGCGGATACAAAAGTGGGGCTTTCAAGAATGGAGAACTTCATTATCACTCCACCTATAAGGAAATCCTTGCCGTCAAGAGAGGTATTGAAAAGTTTCAATTTCACCTTATTGGACAGCACTTTCTCATCGAAATGGATATGTTGGCATTTCCAAAACTGCTCCAATTTAAACAAAAGATGCTACCCCAAGCCCAACTTCTGTGATGGGCAAACTGGTTCTCTCAGTGGAAATTTGAATCCCACCACATCAAGGGCAAACATAATTTCCTTCTGAATTTCTTATCTCGAACCCAGCAGACAATCTCTGTGGTGTTCCCAGTCATCTACTATTTTCAGCCGACAGACCTTCGAGTGCACATTAGAGCCAAAATACTGTACTCCATCCTCCATAAAAGGTCTCTACATTGTCTGCTCTTGTTTCAACAAATATAAATCAGGCAATATGGCCTGCATGAAGGTCCTTTAGCTAGTTTTCCCTTACATCCCAGTTTTCCTTACTTAACCATACTCGAATGTAGGGAAGATTTTTACTATAATTTTCCTAAGGAAGCCTATTTAGTTCTATGGTACTTTGTCGAAACCTGTCCATTCGGCATCATATTTGACAAAGGAAAACTCCTTCAATATATCGCCCGAGTTGATATCCACCCATGCTAGCAGAAGCATAAACAACTCCTAAAGTGGCTCAACTTATTTGGCAACACGAGCTATTGGCGCAACAAACTACGGCCTGAAGGAAATAGTCTCAATGGAGTCCGTGAACAGAAACATGTCATTATACATTTTTAATGCCAACGGACTTTGAATATTCTGGATAATCATCTTCACCTTCATAAATGCTATTCTTGTGCTTTCTGGCATGATCACGACTACAGCATCCCAGTCCCATCTACTGCCCATAAAGCACTTCTCTATACTATCAATTGTGTGCCCATCACTGATGTCCCACTAAACCTGCCTTCGGCTTACTGGAGTGATCCCATGATCCTTCCACTTCAGTATATTGAAGAAATCCAGCACTGCTATAACTATTTCAAAGGATTCAGACCATCAAGTTTTCAGGCTCCACAAAAGGCCCGTTCAAAATAATCATCATGCACCAGCAACAATACTGATGATGTGGAGCCATCACCTTTTTTCACCCGGGGGAAAGGATGAAAGATGAAAGAAGGGAATCTTATCATTAGAGTCTGATGTGATATAAAGTTATGTATTATGTATGATGTGATATAAAGTTATGTATTAAGTGTGATGTGATATAAAGTTATTCTGGTGTGTTGTAGAAGTCAAGAAAGGAATAACTTGTATCGTAAGGAAGGAATATTCTTAGCATATGATGTAAGTTATCCCCTCACGGGACAACTATAAATAAGGGTCGAGTGTAATGAGCTGAGGCATCTCAGTCTGTACCAATCTCTCTAAGCAGTAAAGTTTGAAGTGTTCTTTGAGTGTTCTAATACTTTCTCTCTGAGTGTTCTAATATCTTCTTGTTATACTGTTTATATTGTATCCCTCCTGTGTGGTTGTACCTCTCTCCGTGAGTTGCAAACTTGGTATCAGACTGAGATGTTCTTCTGGTTGAAGTTGAAAGCTTGAAGGCCTATCACCCTGAAGCAAAGTTCCTTTCACCCTGAATAAATTCAGTATTTCAGGGGGAGCTTTTGCCACCATCAAATCCACAGAGTCTTCTTCGTTGAATACTTGAGAAAGAGAAAACATCATCACTCTCTCACCCCCTCTGTAAAAAGGGTTCTCTACTCCCTTTAAAAGTGATTCCTGGTTGCAAGTCTCCTAACCAAAATACTTGAGGTTTGGTTTTTGAGCACCTTACCAAAAGCTCATTGGTGCCAGTCACCTGAACAAAAACCTGAGTGGATTCCTACCAGGGTAGTAGAAGAGTGGATGTACCCAGGTTGGGGAACCACTATAAAATTTTTGTGTTGTCTGGTTGCCTTTTTCTTTTGTTCTTGCTGTGGTTATGATAGTTAGGATTCTGTGATTTTTATTAGTTTAATCTATTGTACTGTGATATAGCATCTGAGTTTAGGAACAAGTTATATTATTCAGCAAAAGATTTTAATTACTCAGAAATACTCACTTTCACGTTGTATCGAATTCACCGCGCAGACTCTTCTAGGACAGCTGGGGAATTTAGTTCTCTGAAATATGCAACACTAGACGAGCAAGCGGTTAGAGTCAAGGTTGCCAAATAGCAGAAGAGATAAGGATTAGTACTTTGAGATGAAGCACCCAAACAAAGGTTCTTGTCTTCTATAGTCACCGCAACAACTTGGCAGCTAGGAAATACAGGTCGCCTCAGCCTTTCTGGGTCTATCTTCTTCAAGTACAGATCTCTCTATAGTCGCTCAAACCGCTTATTCTTCTCAAGCTCCTCGTATGACAAGAGGATGTCATTGGTGTCAGTGATCGTTCGAATATACCATTTTACTAGCGGTGGTTCCATATAAGGTGGTGGAATTATAATTACCTTCGGGGCAGGTTTGAGCATACCTGTCCGCAGAAGCTTGGCAGCCAGCTAGCGGTTAGCTTCAGCTTATTCTTCAGAATTAATCGGGTGACTGTTGGGTCCCTAGACAGCGATCAGCAGCTTCTTCTCGGTGAGCAGACTTTCTTGTAGTTTCACCTTCTCATCTCCCTCAAAAGGTACTGGGGCTTCTCCTCCAAGTTTCATCGACAAGACCTCCAGGTCGGAGTCATTCCCGGGGGCTTGTTGGAGATTAACTATTTCTTGGATCTCCTACAATAAACTGCAGTTAGGGTGGAGAATAGAGTTAACCACAGAGCCATTCTCTGCTTCAAGGAAGCGTTCAAGCTCAGTTAGCGTGGTTACCTCCTCAGATCGCTCGGTTACTTCAGTTTGGCTAATCTCCACCTTGAGAACTGAGGATCTCTTGGTCTCTATCTTCTTTTGTTAGAGAGTCTCCTCTACCCTCTCTTCTGCAGTCGAATTCGGCATGAATTTCCGCTTCTTCGTTGGGATCGCGGCCATCACCACCTCCATATTATCCCTCAACTTGTCGGTAGCGCTCTTAGCCGACTTCTTTGCCTTGTTGATGGTGTCAACAATTTCTCCGGCTTCCCGCTTGGTTACACTCGCAGAGTACGCCTTGTTGTTGACTTCGCTTGATGGAGTATATGTGATGTCTATGTCTGGGGTGGTCGACGGCTGAGGATTTGTTGCCAGGCATGTTTCAGGAAGCTTGCTACCCACCAAGTTCTCGAGCAGCTCTTTAGCGGACTTATCCACAACCTTCTTAATAGGTTACTCTGGAATTCGCTCAACAAGTTTCTCGGTAGTCGTGCTTGAGGATTGTCAATCCTCGTTGGACTTCGCATGCAGTTTCCCCAGTAGCTCTTCGCTTAACCAGCGTGATTTTAGCAAAACTATTGTTTCCATTTTCATTCTCGGGGACTTCTCGCCGACTTCACGGCTAGCAGTTTCTTCTCCCGGAGACTTCGTGGAGGCAAGTCCCTTACCGCCCATCCTTGTCAGGACACTCTTCTTTACAGATATTTTAGATAGCAAAATGTTAACTGTTGTAGGGGAGAAGCGACTTGTCTTGAAAGCTGTTTTCTGAAAATAGCTTCTGCATCAGAGATATTTATAGCTTTTGGAGCACTTACTACATTCGCGGTGAAGCAGTTAATCTGTACATTTTCAAAATTCCTCAGAATTTAAAAATGTGCGTGGATGATGTTAACTCGATTTGACCGCTCTCCTGGTTTTCCTCAAGTCCCGGCGGCAAGGACTTCTCTAGACTCCTTCCCTCCTTACGGCTTCCTTCTCGCAGGGTCTCCTCAACACAACAACCATCGAGAAGGTGCCAACCAGTTGCAGTTATGGTCGCCTACCCGCGCGGTTAGGTGGTCTCTTTTCTTTCTGTCCTCCCTTTTTTTGGTCATCGTTGCCCGCTTCTCCTATACACGGGTGCCAGTATTTTTAGCCCTGACCATTTGGGCAGGCCCCCGAGCCTATAAATAGGCGTGAACAGCACCTCCTAGGGGGAGCAAGTTCGGATCCCAAATCTAGCCACCTGTGGCAGCGGAATCAAACTCGTCCTCTAGCGGATACCAGTTCGCTCAGGTTCTCCATTGTAACCACTATAACTGATTCTTTTCTGAATCAAAGGAAAGCCCGTCGCAGGAGTGGCATTTAGCCACGACGGGCGAACTCTGGTATTATCGCTGCCAGTGGCCTCCCTCTCTCCTCTCTTCCCTCTCGGTATTAATCGCTCGCCCTAACCACAAGTAACCGATTATTCGACAGTCCTCCATCCTCCCTTCCCTTCGCAGGATCCGGAGGAGCATTTCATGCATCAACAACTACCGCCAGTGCTAGCCTGAGGATTTATTTTCGCAACACACTTGGGGTCCTACCGTGCTACACTAGCTCACTCAATTATCGTTGAGATGGATTCATCGAGACGACTTGAGTACCGATAGGCGATAACTTACTACCGCGCTGTGCTAGAACGAAAAGGCGGAAAATATTCTTTTTGAATATTTTTCCAAATATATGTGATAGTTGTCGTGTCAATTCGTGAAGACCTACCATCGGGCGCTAGCCTTACCGCTGGTGGTAGCCCGTTTTTTAAAGACATATAAAAGGCATCTCGTTTTTGATTTCCTAAGGGAGACGAATTGAGACTTTAAGAATTCATTCCTAAGGTTTGGTAGGCATCTCTGTGCACCGTTCCGCTGTCTCCATCGAAGGAAGAGAAAACTACCTCCCTCACATTCACGCATGAAGAGCTTCGGCAAGCCAAGGACTTCAATGACTAAGTAGAGTTGATCGGTTGCAACCAAACGAAGATCACTAGCACCAGTTCCAGATCGCTCATCAGAGAAATTTTTTTGAGGGAGATTCAATCGTAAATTCTTCTTTAATCCTTTTTGTATTTTTCTCTTTTTTGCTTACTTGTGGTGAGAAAAATCGACCAGTGAATGTCATCAGAATCCGGGGAGGATTCCATGAGAAATCGTCCCGATGAAGGGACGTCTCGATCGGGTGATCTAGCAGGGGCTCTAAGACACTTTCTTGTGTGAAGGTGAAGAGTCGGCTCGAAGACCTTTCTTGGAGAGAAAGGGAGAGAGCCAACCAGTCCGGGTAGTGTAATCGTAAAACACTTTTTGTTTTTGATTGAATAAAGTTATTTGTGTTTATAATTCTATGTATAACATCCTTGTTGTTCTCTGATGGATCTCTAAATGGGGTGTATTTCTTCAAGGAGAAATTTGCCCAGGAAAATGAGGTCTGTGACCTACCGCCGCGAGCTAGCAAGCTAATTCCCCGTAGTAGCTTCCAGAACTAGTTTTTCTTAGACCAAAATAATTCGAATTTTTAATTAATTCATAAAACCTTATTCATCCCCCCCTAAGGTTGGCCACACGATCCAATAACAAGGAAATAATATAATTGGAACCAAGTAGATCTATAGGAATAAACTTGATGAAAATGGTGTTATAATCAAGAATAAAGCTAGACTGGTTGCCAAGGCATACAGACAAGAGGAAGGTATTGATTTTGATCAAACCTTTGCACCAGTAGCTAGAATGGATGATATAAGATTATTCCTTGCATATGCTGCACATAAAGGATTTAAGGTCTACCAAATGGATGTAAAGTCAGCTATCCTAAATGGTGACCTAAAAGAGGAGGTCTATGTTGAACAACCCTCTGATTTTTTTAACTCTAACTTTCCTGATAATGTATTCAAGCTTAGAAAAAGCTTTGTATGGGTTAAAGAAAGCCCCCAGGGCATGGTATGAAACACTGTATAGCTTTCTTATTGAGAAAAAATCTTAAGAGGAAAGATAGACAAGACATTATTCCTTAGGGAAGTCAAGGGTAAGATCATTCTAGTCTAAATTTATGTAGATGACATAATATTTGGGTCTGCTGATGATGGCCTCTGCAAGAAGTTTGCTAAACTTATGCAAGGGCAGTTTGATATGAGTAGTATGGGTGAACTCAAGTATTTCTTGGGCCTATAAGTTAGATAGTCAAAGGATGTGTTGGGTCCATTGCCCACAATGTCCTAGATTTGAGGAAGTCAATCTTGTCAATGATATACATTAAGTTATATTTGATGAGTGCATGAGTTCATGCATGCAGGGATGTCCTAGCAACAATTATGGGATAGGTAGCCTAAGTGGCTAGGTCAAGTAAACACTAATCTAAGATGTGGATAGATAGAATCTCTAAGTCCACAAGCATTCAGTGAAGGTTACTCACTCAATGTCAGATGTCTTATAGCGTTGAGTGGAGCCTATATAGTCAAATAGAAAGTAGTGGCAAGCTGATAAAGTGGCTAAGTCCACATGCATTGAGTGAAGTCAACTCACTCAACATCATACAACAAAAGGTTGTGAGAGAGGCTAATGCAGTAAAAGCCTAAGAAGAAATGGGCAGAAAAGTTGCTAAGTCCACAAGAATTGAGTGAGTATCACTCACTCGATGTCATACTCTATATTCGTTTAGTATTGCCTTGTAAGTCAAATCCACAGAAAATCTATGCTGATATTTGACAAAGTCCACAGGCGTTGAGTGAGACAAGCTCACTCAATGCCATATGATAAAGCATTGACTGACCATCATTCAGTCAGAACCTATGTTTTCAGACTTAGAAATTTGGCTAAGTCCAAATGCGTTGAGTGGAGTTTACTCACTCAATGCCAAGGAGTAGAAAAATTTGGCTAAGGCAGAAAGCGTTGAGTGAGACATGCTCACTCAACGCTCTCAACGCCATTATTCAGAAAATCTGGCTAAAGTAAAAAAGCATTGAGTGAGGCATGATCACTCAACGCTCTCAACGCTTAAGATGCTGAAGAAGCAGGAATTGTTTAAGGCAGAAAGCGTTGAGTGAGGAGTGCTCACTCAACGCTCTAAATGCCTAAAAAGATAGAATTCTGTCTAAGTGCCTTGGCATTGAGTGAAGTTCATTCACTCAATTCCTATTCTACTGACGCTTGATTTTTGCTAAGTCCAAAGGTGCTGATGTCAGCAAAGTCAGCAAAATCGATAGAGCTAACTAATTTCAAATCAAGTACGGAGAAGCTACAGAATACGACAAACTCTATCGAGGAGCTACTATACGTCTTCTTCTGTTAAAGCAAAGGTGCAGCTAGAAGTCGCAGGTGGGCCCCACTAATTCCTAGAGCAGTTGATCGGCGAACTACAAAAGGAAGAGATTGGCCAAGACGCAAATAACTTTTAGGGCTCTATTGATTTCAAAAGTTGCGGCTGGACTTCATCTTCCTCGCCACTATTGCCGAGAAAAAACTTGAAGTCTTCCTACACAAACCAAAAGTTCAGTACGCTATTACATCTTCATCTACTATAGTATAATCAGAAAGATTTCTGATATAGAAAGAGAGTAGAGCCATCATTCTCTAGTGGGCTCAATTGGCTGATTGAAGAACTCAAGATTGAGTGGTTCATCTTCTTCTTCAGTAAGATCAGAATCTTCATTCTGAAACTCTTCCAATAGAGGCAGAACTTCTTCCTGCTGTTGTGAAGTAAGATAGTGTTGAGACATCTTAGCCCTAGTTGTTGACACAGAAAAACATTTCTATGTCAAATAAATTAAAACACCTTTCTCCTTGTAGGATCCAATTGGATCTGAGTGCAGGGCTTTTCAAGCCTGAGGTAGGGCAATCTTGACTGAGTTGTAGGAGAGTTAAACTCTCTGAGTTGTAGGATCCTGTTGGATTTGAGCTGTAGGACTTTGTATCAAGTATGAGGTTGGTGAGTCATTCTCACTGAGTTATAGGGCACTTGTGCCTTATCTGTAGGATCCCTAGTGGATCTGAGGTAGGGCTTAACAGCCTGAGCAGTAGGAGAGTCTTTCTCTCTGAGGTAGGATCCTTAGTGGATCTAAGTTAGGGTTGTCCTCTCAGCCTGAGTGTAGTGCCTTTGGCTTTAGGTAGGTGATCTGCTAATCACTGAGTTGTAGGCCCTTATGGCTGAGTTGTAAGTCTTGGAGGAGATTGAGAGATCCTAAGAGATCTGAGGTGTAAGCTCTTTGGAGCAGTGGTTTGAAGAAGTGCCTTAACTAACAGGAAGTTAGCAAGGTGGGAGGAGAGCAGATGTACCCATAAGTTGGGGAACTATAATAAATCTGTGTGTGCTTTTCTGTGTTACTTTCTTTGTGCAGGTACTTGAAAGTTAATTACTGCCAACACACTAAGTACTAAAGGAAAATAAAATTAAAAGATAATAATATCAGTGAGACAACCTATTCACCCCCCCCCCCTCTAGGTTGTAAGCTACCTTGAAATTAAAGACTTTCAGGATGGTCTATCCATCTCTCAATCTAAGTTCACCAAGGAGTTAATTAAAAATTTTGGAATGGAGAGTGCCTCCATAATGAAAACTCCTATGGGGTCAAATGTGCCAATAGACAAGGATGAGACAAGGAAACCTGTTGATGAAACCTTGTATAGAGGCATAATTGGCTCCCTTCTCAACCTTGCTGTAAGTAGGCCAGACATTTTGTATGATACATGTTTGTGCTAGATATTAGTGTAGCCCTAAGGAATCTCATTATTCTGCAGCAAAAAAAAATTGAGATATCTAAAGGGCACACCTGATCTTGGTCTATGGTACCCTAGGAATAATGATTTTGAACTAATTGGGTATTCAGAGGAAGACTTTGCAGGTTATAGAGTAGACATGAAAAGTGATGGGCTAAAACCCGAACAGGAAAGTGTACTTGTCGAATCGTAGTATCAAGGTCATATTTAAACTCGGGGTTATCAAGTACTGCTACTCATGCTTGAACTATTATCCTACAGGAAAACTGTTGGGATTTGAGAATTTTTAAAAGTAAAATAAAAGATAATTTTTAGATGAAAAAAAAACTTATAATAAAAAGATAGCATTCGATCGAAGATTCACCATAAAATGAAATGAGAGGGATGAAAAGGCATAGTTTTAAATTTGCAAATCATACTCGACCGTGACGGATCCGATATTAGGAAATAATCTCGCTAGAGCATTAAATCCCCTGACTTATAGACGTTTTGACCGAAATCTCTTTCAAGTCAAAAAGGCCTAAAGCCGCATTATCGAGGTGACCCACACTATTGGATTTAACTCCAATCCAGAGGATTTACGTCATCCTATCTCTAAGGTTGCGTTCAACTCCTTCCTTCTTTGAGTGATCTTTCACATTCACGAGCCTCTCGCTACTTAAATATGAGATCCAAAGCCTACTACCGTATACCGGAAATACGGAGTCGACAAAATAAAGATCAAAGAAGGATCGAGTAAAATTAAGCAAAAATAAAACTATGAAATAAAAGAAACCCTCGTCTCATTTTATGGATCCTCACGATCGAAGGCTAAGAGAAATTAGCTACGCATGATTGAAAGGAAAACCACAATAAGATGAAGAAAATTCATTTGCATTGATTTATAAAAAAAGCAGTACACAATAAGGAAATAAAAGGCAATATTATTCTACTAATAAAAAGACTTTTACAATAACAAGGAAATTACAACAAGGAAGAAAAAGCATACATAGCAATAAAAGATGGAAACTTGCACTAGAACTCTCTTGCTCTCTCTCCAATCTAACCTTCCAAAGCATGTGTCATGGGTTCCTTTTATAAGTGAGGAGGAAGATTCTAGAATGAAGGGAAAATGAGGGGACAAGGGGGTGGCCGGCCATGTAAGGGAGAGAAGGTTCATGCATTTCATTTAATGGGGGAAGAGAGAATGGGAGGATTCAATGCATGTAATTTATGGAAATAGGAAATATTTAGTAGAAAGGGGGATGAATGGAAGTGTGTAGAAAGGGGAAAAGAGAGGGGCCGGCCATGTGGATTGGAAATGCATGCATGTCATTTAATTAATGAGGAGGGAGCATGAGGGAGAGGGAAAGAAGGGGTGAATGTGAAATAAAAAGGAAAAAATAATAAAGGAGGAGAGAGAGAGAGGGGGGGCCGGCCACATGCATGAAGAATTGCATGCATGTGGTCGGGTTTGATGTTTGGGGGACTTCTTGGGCTTCATCAAATGCAAATGGGCTGCTTGGTGGGCTCGGGTAGGGCTAGGATTGCATGTAGGGGCTGCTCCATCATGGGCTCGGGTTGGACATGTTGGAGGGCTGAACTTGGACTCCTCGGGTTTGAACATGAAGGAGGGGCCGGGCTGCACCATGCTGGACTTGAGCTCGGGTAGCTTGATGAGAAGGGCTGCTCCATGGGCTTGAACCTACAAAATATAACAAACAAAACATTAGACACTTAATATTATTCATTAACATTGAACATAATAATTATAACAAATAAAACTAAACACCGCATAATGTAATATAATTTAATAAGACTAAACATAACAATAATAAGACATTAAATAAGAATTAACAAAACATAAAAATAAACAACAAACATATTAAACATTAAAACTAAACTAAACATAACATAACAAAACATAAAATAATGAGAACAAAACACATAATAAAGTTAGAAATTATAATATCATAACATAAAAGATATTAAACGAGAAATAAAACAAAACATACATAAAATAAACTTTGGAATTTAGGCTACTAAATTACCCCAAAAACGATGACTAAAAGTAGTCATCAAATTCCCCCATGCTAAAGTATTTGCTTGCCCTCAAGCAAATGAAAATTAAAGAACTAGGGAAAGAAAACAAAGTAGATTTAGGTTTCATAATTAAGAAAAACAAAACATAAAAAAATTAAACTATCTTAATTTTTATGCTAACAACTAGTGGGGTGAGAAGCGCACAATAGAAAATTTGAAAGTGGAGACCTAAAATTATCATTAGAACATAAAAGAGAGTTACACATTTTGAAATCCCTAAAACAAGGCATCCAAAATAAATGAAAATAAGGAAAACAAAAGTAGAGGTTCTAAATAAACGGCGCATTAACAAACTACTAGGTTGCTAGATAAAAATTAACCCTAAAACACCTCAAGGTAACCTCCAAAGAAATCCATCAATGATGGTGGCCATAGGCTTGTTCGTTCACACTTTCTCCACTACGCGAATTTACGTTCTAAAGATTAATAGGACTTAAAATAGGCGTTAAGACTTGGCTTAGGTAAATGATTAGGAAATGAAAATCAAGGATAAACGTGATGGTTAAAACACACTAAACTAAGAGTGAGCTCAAAATAAACATAAAAATGATAAAAAATGAGAAATGACAAGCAAGTCATTTCTCCAATTCAAACTACAAAACAAGGCCATGAATTTTTTTCTTTTGAATATATTGGCCAAAACAAACTACTTTTTTTCTTTTTTTTTCTTCTTTTTTTGATTTGATAACATTTTGATAATAACACATTTTTTTTCATAAAAGAGAGCTCCAAAATAGGCTTTAAAATTTCCTTTTCATTTCAAAGACAAAAAATGATTTTTAAGCTCAAAGTTTTAGTGTGAAAAATAGGAAAGGCATTTTGGCTTTGGTGAAAAATAATGAAATAAACGTGGAGCTAAATCAAAAAGAAAACATGGAAAAGGCCCAAAATTGTTTTGCAATGGTAAATTTGTTGGTGGGCAAGAAAAGCTCAAAAAAGTCAAAGGGTGGCCTAAATCATTTCTAAAGTACGTAAAAACAGCGCAAATGTTTTGAGAGTAGCTAGGGACAAGTTCTAGACACCAAGAAAGTATTACCCCACAAATGGAAACAAAATAACATTACCTAGCAACCATTCATAAGCAACAAACCGAATAAAAAGACATAACTTCAAATTGCTAACTTATAACGTAAAAAACGGATGCTTATATTTCAGAACAAGAAACTAGTAAGACTAAGCTATGTTAAATTGATAAATTTAGAAAACTATTTCAAAGAAATCTAAATAGAACTAAGGAACTGCACGGGCCTACACATCATTAGAAGAAACATAAAAATAAAGATAGAAAATAATTTTTGATTTTGATTTTCAAATAGATTTTAGCATTTTTGGTTTTTTTTTTTGGATTTTTGATTTTATAATTTTTTTTAAATTTTTGAAGAAGTTAAAATAAAAAGCAATACTATTAAAAAAAACTTAAGAATAACTATACTAATTTTTTGGGAATTTAAAACAATTTTTTGTAAAACATTTTTTTTTAGGAAGAAAAAAGAAACTAACTAAACCCTCCCCATGCTAAGATTCTTCATTGTCCTCAATGAAAGAAACAAAAAACGAGAAAGAGAAGGAGACTGAGAAGGAGAGAAAAATAAAATGCAGTAAAGTAAATAAAAAGAAACAGGACTTCCCCGGGTTTGTGAGATGAAGGCGGATGTCGCTCCCCCATGCTTGCTTTTTAGTGCACTTGAACGTCAGCAGGTTTAACTTGATCCATCTTTATAACAGCAACGTTGGAGCGGCGGTCATGAACTTGCTTGGTTGGCCATCGGAAGGAAGAGCAAAATAAAAGCAGAAAACTAGAGTCCGTGGGCAGGCGCCCAAGATTGTTCTTTATTACAACAATTTAAAGTTTGAAATAATAATAAAAGTTTTATAATAGGAATAAGTCCAAAATAAGAAAGAGTTTACAATGAAAATAAACGTTTAAGAGACAAAAATAAGATGCTCCTTTGTAGGAGATACAGAATCATTCGAAAAATATAACTTTAGTCTATGACCATTCACTTTAAAGTCACCCTTATCGGGGTGTGAAAGCAACACAATTCCATCAGAAAAGACTTCCTTGACCGTAAACGGTCCAGACCAACGAGATTTAGATTTTCCAAAGAAAATACGTAGACGTAAATTTAAAAGAAGAACTTGATCGCCTGGCTTAAAATTTTTATGGTGGCGAAAGTTCTTATCGCGATAAATTTTCATTTCAGGGTCGGGTGGTTTATCAAAATAATTTTTCAAATTTTTATCATTTTCAAAAATAAGATTCTCAAGATTCTTTTGTCTAAAATCAGAGTCATTTTCGAATTTTGCTTGTACGGACATAACAGTGTTTTCAAAAACATTTGATGAAAATTTAGAAAAAGAAGACGAAAAATCCTTTGGAGGAATATAGGAGTCTTCTTTTAATTCCTCAATGAAAAAGCAAGAATCATCATTTTGCAAAGAGTTTTTCATAGATTTGTTAATATCAAATGTAACTTCCTCATCTCCCACATGCAGAAAAAGTTTTCCATCACTCACATTTATGATTGCACAAGCGGTGGCTAGGAAGGGACGACCAAGGATAAGAGGGACCTCGATGTCCTCTTCAATATCGAGAATGACAAAATCCACCGGGAAGATGATTTGTCGACCTTCACGAGCACATCCTCTACGATACCTAACAGATACTTAATTGAACGATCGGCTAACTATATACTCATTCTTGTAGGGCCGAGAGTGCCCAAACCTAGCTTCTTAAATAATGAAAAAGGCATCAAATTGATGCTTGCTCCAAGATCCGCAAACGCATGTTTTACAAAAAGGTCGCCAAGAACACAAGGAATTGAAAAACTACCCGGATCATTTATTTTTTTTGGAAGATTTGAGTTTTTAATAATCGCTGAGCACTCTTCATTTAATGTCACGTGAGAAAGATTTTCCAATTTCCTTTTGTTCGTTAATAAATCTTTAAGATATTTGGCGTACTTAGGCATTTGGCTAATCGCTTCATTAAACGGCAAATTAATGTGGATTTGTTTAAATATTTCAAGGAAGCGCTGATATTGATTATCTAGCTTATCTTTCCTAAGCTTAGCGGGGTAGGGAGGTGGCAGAAATTCTTTTAAAATCTCGAGATCATTATTTTTAAAACCATCTTTCTCTTTTTCCAAAATAGATGTTTCTTGTTCATTTTCAAAAATAAAAATATCTTTTTCTTTATCAAAAGTAGATTTTTCGTTTCCAAAAGTTGATTTATCATTTTCCGTGGGGATAATTGTTTCCGCAGTAGGAGGGACAATCACCTTTATCTCTTCCCTTATGGTGGGCTCGTTAATAACCTTACCACTCCGAAGGGAAATCGCATTTGCGTGCTCCCTTGGGTTTGGTTCAGTGTTCGAGGAAAGAGTTCCAGGTGGTCTCTCGGAAAAAGCCTTGGCAAGTTGCCCGACCTGGTTTTCTAAACTTTTCACGGACCCAGTTAGACTTCTAATATTAGCTTCGTTCGAGCTTATATATTTAGAAAGGATCTTTTCCAAAGGGGAAGATTTTTGAAAGTTTTTGTTTTGTTGTGGTGGTGGTGGTGGTGTAAAATCGTGTGGTGGGCATACGACATTTGCATTATTACTCCAAGAAAAATTAGGATGGATATGCCATCCAGGGTGATAAGAGTTCGAAGAAAAATTAAAACCATGAGGTGCAAAAAAATTAGAAAAAGGAGAAAAATTATTGGCAGAATAATTTTGAGCAGGCCTGGGTATGTTCCCCAGATAATCCAACTGCTCGGCAGCAGCAGGAGCATTCACATTTTCAAATACCTTAGTGGCGGAGGCAGCAGTCATCTCTGAAATCTTCTTGTTCAGCATTTCCACTTGCAGCGCCAGTTGCGACACCGATTCCACTTCATAGATACCTGCAGGTTTAGATGGGCGAGTCCTAGACGAATTCCACTAATAAGTGTTCATCATCATGTCCTCGATAAGCTCAAGAGCGGCTTCCGGAGTTTTGCGGTCTAAAGAACCAGTGGAAGCCGTATCTATCATTTGCTTAGTTTCTGTATTTAGCCCATTGTAAAATGTCTCGACCTGTAACCATACAGGCAGAGCATGATGGGGGAAGTGTCTCAAAAGTTCCTTGAACCTCTCCCATGTGTCATAGAGGGTCTCAGAAGCAATTTGAGAGTACGAAGTTATATCATTTCTTAGCTTAGCAGTTTTGGCGGGGGGGAATATCTTGCCAGAAATTTTTAAGTTAAAATGTTCCAAGTAGTGATTGATCCTCTTGGAAGAGAACTCAACCACTATTTGGCTTTGGTCCTCAAGGAGAAGGGGAAGAGTCTTAGCCTAATCGCATCGTCTGAAATACCATTAATTTTGAAGGTGTCACAGATTTCAAGAAAATTGGCAATATGTAAGTTCGGATCTTCATCTTGTAATCCGTCGAACTGTACATATTGTTGCACCATTTGTATGATGCTAGGCTTAAGCTCGAAGTTATTGTTCGCAATTGCAGGTCGAATAATACTTGATTCAATCCCCTCCAGATTGGGTCGAGCATAATCAGACATGGTCCTTTGCTGAGCCATTTCTGGGTTAGGGTCTCCCATTTCAAAATTAAAATTGCAATCCCCGTAGGAATCCTCAACCGCTGTTTGAGAAGTGGAAGCCCCGAATTGTAGTTGTCTCCAAAAGGAGCGTTCTATTTCTGGTTCCAAATCAACAAGTAGCGACGGATTCGTGCGGGTCATGCACTAAAAAAATGAAACAGAATGGAGGACAAGAAAGGAAATAAAAAACTTGAATACGAGAAAGAAAATGAAATTTTTTTTTTGGATTTTTGCAGAAATAATAGCGAAAGCATTTTCAAAATATTGACGAAAAACTATCACCGGCAACGGCGCCAAAAACTTGATTGGCTAAAACCCTAACAGGCAAGTATACCTGTCGAATCGTAGTATCAAGTTCGTAATTAAACTCAGGGTTGTCAAGTACTGCTACTCACGCTTAAACTATTATCCTACCGGAAAACTGTTGGGATTTGAGAATTTTTAAAAGTAAAATAAAAGATAATTTTTAGACGAAAAAAACTTATAATAAAAAGATAGCATTCGATCGAAGATTCACCATAAAACGAAAAGAGAGGGATGAAAAGGCATAGTTTTAAATTTGCAAATCATACTCGACCGTGACGGATCCGCTAGAGCATTATAATTTTTAGAAGTTTTAAATCTCGCTAGAGCATTAAATCCCCTAACTTATAGACGTTTTGACCGAAATCTCTTTCAAGTCAAAAAGGCCTAAAGCCGCATTATCGAGGTGACCCGCACTATTGGATTTGACTCCAATCCGGAGGATTTACGTCATCCTTGAAAGTGAGTGAAAGATCTACCTTAAATTTAGAGGGGGGATGAATAGATTATTTTAAAATAATTTATAATTAGAAACTATAAAGCAGTGGAAGACTTAATTTATATGTATGTGTAAGGTGCTTGCAGTTAAATAAAAACTAAAGCAAAAAATAAGAAAGCACACAGCACACAGCAAAGTCAAACACACAGCAACCAGATGACACAAGGATCTAGTGGTTCCCCAACAATCTGAGTACATCCACTCTTGTACCACCCTAGGTAGGAATCCACTGCAGGAATAGTTGATAAGGTGTCCTGGGCACCAATGAGCTTTTGATAAGGTGCTCAAAAACCAGAACTAGATTTTTTGATAAGGTGTCTTGCCACCACTGAGTTTTGCCAAGATCTCAGAAACCAGTTTCAGAACTTTTGAAGGGAGTTTTGATAAACCCTTTTATAGGAGGGAAAGGAAAAAGAAAGTAGTTTGAAGATGTTCTTATCTGTCAACAATCTGAGAGAAGACAAGTGGAAGATATTGCTAAAGCTCCCCCTGAGATCTGTAAGGGTTCAGGAAGGTGAGCTTTGCTAGGGTGATAGGTCTTCAGTTGCTTCAGATCTCTAGTAAAAGATGATTTCAGCAGATGCTGAAATGTGTGATGTTTGGAGTCCTTGATGTTGAAGCTTTTGAACACTTGTGGATTTGGAGGAGTAGAATAGCAGATGATCTCCTCCACAGAAAAATTCCTTGTGTTCTTGAAGATTTTGACTCAGAGAATCTGTATATTCCAGAAGATGAGTTCTTGATCAGAGTATATTTTGATCTCTCTTCTGTAACTCTTTTTCTCAATCTGATACTCCTGTATATCTCTTGTATATCTTATTATTGATCTGTTATCTCTTATTCAATAAACATATTTTGTAGGAGTATATCAGATTCTGACTTAGATGGTCGTTACTCAGTCATAAATGACTTCCATAATTTACAACTGTCTCTGGGGAAAGTCCTAAGTAACATTCCTTTTAGCCTTCCTTGAAACTTGCTCCAGATTGCTTGAAATGGCTACAAAATCCTTTGCAATAAATGCAGGAAATAAATCTGAATAAATTCCATAACTGTTCTTGAATTTGAATTCTGAAAGCGTCGATCTCTCACAGAAATCGTCGATCTGAGCTCTACGATCATTGAACTAAGCTCAGAGATTGGATTTATACTAGAGACATGAATCGTCGAATTGAGCTCTACGATCGTCGAACTGAGCTCAGCGACTTGGAAAATAGCTGAAGACAGAACGTCGATCTGAGCTCGAAGATCGTCAACCATAGTTCGACGACTTGTAGAATTGAGCTTAGAGAACGTCGAACTGAGTTCGACGTTTCGTCGACCTGAGCTCGACGAAAATTGTCTTTGTCTCAGCACTGAATCCTGATCCTTGAATGGTTTTGGGGGCAGCTTCAAACCTAAGTTCTAACCCTTAGACTCATTCTAATTTGACCTTTTCAACTATATAACTAGGTTAAACAAATTTCCTAAAAACATAGTGATCCTTGCCCAAATTAGTAATAGGGTGTTCTAACAATCTCCCCCTATTTGGGTTAGGATTACTATTTACAAGACAAAATAGGAAATAAATAAGCATACAGACAAAGCAAAAGCTAAACCAACAATGACATAGCAGTATTGCAGATCACAGATAGAATATCAGCATATATTCAGAGATAGATGTTAGTTCAGCTTACAGAAATCACTTCTTCTCATTTCCCTTTTTAAATAGAATTTCCCTGTTAGGATTGAGGGCTTCTCTCTTTGATCTTCTATCATCACCTGCACCTAAGGAGGTTTGGGATCTAGGCCTTAGAACTACAGCCTCAGGATGTAGCTTCATATAATCTTCTGGATTAAAGAATTTTCTTGAAGAATATCTCTGTAATTCTGTCTTTCTTTGATCTGAAAGGGTTGTAATGTTGGAAATGTCTTTTCCTTGCTCTTTGGCCTTTTTCATTTGATCTAGTGCAGCAACCTCTTTCATTCTAGCAGTCCATGATAATGGGTTGTTTTCAGGATCTTCAAATGGGACTGGAGGTTCATATCTATTGATTGATTCTGAATCAGTAGGAGTCCTGGTGACAACTGTATCTCTAAGCTTGTATGGGAAAGGACCTGATGTTGAATCAGTGGGGCCTTGTCCTTCCCTTTGGTGTCTGGAGAAAGTTCTGTAATCTCTTTGTCTTCCTCTATACTTACCTCTTCTAGACTGATCACCTCTTTGATGTTGTCCTCTGGGTTGATATCTCTGTGAAGATTGAGAGGAGCTATGCTTTGAAGCAGATGATTGAAAAGGTTAGCCTCCACCAGATCTTGAGTCTGGAGGAGGAGGAGGGGGAGGAGGAAACTGAGAAGATCCTTTCTCATATTTGTCAAGCTTTCTTCTTTTCTTCATAGCCTTTAGCTGATTCTTAGAGTATTGCATCCAAGACTCTGTTATCTGACAGTCATGCAAAATGTAATATGGTATATCATTGACATCTTTGGCTTTAGCAGGAGGGACTCTCATTATTGCTTTGCTTCTTGCTTTCCTTTTCTTGGCAATGGTGCCAGCAAAATCATCAGAGTCAGTGTTAAATTTGTCAATATCTGAGCTCTGGGGTCTGTCATAGAGATCATCAATCCTTTTGATATACTCCTCTTGTTGTTTGGACTTGTCAGAAGTAGCAGCAGGAGCAGAAGGAAATGAAACAGCAGCAGGAGGCTCAGAAATAGCAGATTCTTCCAGATAACTAACAGGTTCTTCATCAGCAGCAGCAGCAACATCAGCAGATAACATATCAATATCAGTAGATTCAGCAACTTCAGCAGCAACAGTAGCAACAACACAAGCAGAAACTTCCTCAGCCTTAAGAGAACTTATATAAGAGATAATCAGGCTGGGATCACAGACAGCATTAGGCACAATGGCCTTAGTAAGGTCTTCAACTCTCTGAGTTGGTAAGCAGCTTCTGTGAAGAAAATCAAATTCAGACAACAGTGACATGAGGTCCACTGTGAGTACTGGTACTAGAGCTGGAGTAGAAATCTCTAGCAACAGCAATTCCTCAGGAGCAGCAGGCACTACCTCAGCTTCATAGGGCATCTCCCCCTACCTTGATTCAGTGATAACTGGATCAAGGCACCCCATAGGAGGGATTTTCTGAGGAGAAGAGAGAGAGGATAGCCTGTCAGATAACTCCTTTATTGATTTCAGGAGTGGAGCCATGGAGGTCTCCAGCAGGTCTACTAGCTTGGGGGCCAGTATCCCATATAGCTTATCTGCTAAAGCTGATAGATCCACTTGCTCAAGTATGACTTGAGTAGAGGTGGAGGACTGAATGATTTGGGCTTGTGATGGATGGACTGCAAGAGATGGTATTGTGGATGGTATAATGGTTGGTTGAGAGATTGTGATGGTGGAGATAGATGGTATGGGTGTGGAGATGGATGGTGTGAAGGATGGTTGGGTAAGAATATCATGCAGGAGTTGTTGATATAAAGAGGTAGAGGGAAGCTCAGCATATGAGGAAGGGGAAGCATCCATGAAGGAAACTTCCAAGATGTTGAAGGATGGAATGTCAAGAGGTGGATAGTAGTGGAGTGGATGTAATTGTTCTGAGGTGGCTGGAGGTGAAATTGGTGATGAAATGGTAATGGGGGAGGAGATGGATGTGGAGATGGTTGATGTGGAGGTGTAAGTAGAAACAGCAGGAGGTGGAGAAGGAGGAGAAGAGGTAGAGGCAGGCAATTCCTCAATGAGGGAAGGGGCCTGAGGGGAAGAGACTGCAATAGTCCTTGTGCCTGAAGCAGTGGTAGTCCTAGTTGGCTTGATTATCTGCCTGTCCCATTTCCAGAACAGGGCACAGGTTAGCCTTTTTGATGCCTTAATGTGCATCTTATTTTATACTAGCAGTTCAGGGCACCTGGAGTGCAGGAATACCCCTAAGATCGTCCCAAAATTCACAAAACTTTTGTTTATTTTCTTCTTTATCAAATCAAAGAAAATTTCTCCCCAGTTCAAGTGTTTCTTATCCACTAGGGCTCCCATCAAACAGAAGTGATACCTGGAGATGGTATCATGTGCTGAGTCTTTGCCAGTAGCACTTTCCCCACAACATCAGTAAGAAATCTAAATTCAATAGATAAGTTCTTTTTCAATAATTTGTTAGGGTTTTCTGCAGAGTGACCCATTCTGTCTAACATTGAAGCAAATCCCTCTCCCGAAAGTTCAACAGAATCATCTCCAGTACTCAAATGAAATACTTCAGTCAGGAGAGCTGGTGATAATGATACCTGAGTCCCGCTGATAGTACCAACAAGGGTATTCTGATCCAGATTATGTGCTGTAAATACCCACTCCTTAATTTCATCTGCAGCAATCTTCATCCTGGTGGACATTATATACACTAACTGTTGTTCTCGGAAAAGTTCCAGAATGTCTTTGAAAACCTGATCGCTACCGTCAAACGAATCCATATCTATATCAAATCCTGTATCAAATTTCATCTTGGCGAGAGTGGCAACATTCATGGCCATTGTATACCTGCAAAAAGTAACAAACACAACCAAGTGTAGTAGAGTTTGGAGGGAAAGAAAAAGTTTGCAGAGAGTTTGATAGCGCAAACGAAGAATGATGGCAGAAGAATGATTTTTATATTAGGGTTCGACGCCATAAAGGAAGGATCGTTGAACTTCGTTCGACGATCGGGGCTTCTAAAGGAATCTGAAGAGTCTTCAATAACATTGATCTCCGTTCAACGATATTGGAGGGCGTCGATATCCGATCGACGATCGATGAACAGAGGAGGATATCCTAATGCTATCTGGAAACCACTGAACTCCGGTCGATACTATTGGAAAGCGTCAATCTCCGTTCGACGTTTTTTGGGAAAAACGTTGAGCGCAGTTCAGAGACAAAAAAATCCTACAGACACTAGAAAATACAAGTTTTTAGCCTAGTCTTGGTCTGTTTTTAGATTTTCAAAATCTTGGGATTTATTTTAGGCTGCCTCCATCTAAAATTCTTAACTGATTTAGGAAGAAGGTGTGTTTTTTTTCATCCAAAGGTTTGGTGAAAATATCTCCCCTTTACAAATCAGTTGGGATATATTGAATTTCATTTTTTTTATTCTCAACATTATCTCTTAATAAGTGATGCCTAATCTCTATGTATTTTGTCCTACTATGGAGGACTGGATTTTGTGCTATATAAATAGCACTAGTATTATCACAAAAAATTTTTGACCCTTCTAAGTTGTAGCCAGTCTAGGAGCTGGTTTTGAATCCATAAAATCTGTGAGCAACAATTACCTGCTGCCATATATTCAGCTTCAGCAGTTGAAGTGGACACAGATGTCTATTTCTTACAAAACCAGGAGACAAGTCTGTCACCAAGGAACTGACAAGTTCCACTGGTGCTTTTCCTGTCTACTCTACATCCAGCATAATCAGCATCTGAAAATCCAGTTAATTCAAATCCTGAGTCTTTTGGATACCAGAGGCCTAGATTTGGACAACTTTTTACATACCTAAGAATCCTCTTAACTAATTTTAGGTGTGACTCTCTAGAGCTTACTTGGAATCTAGCACATATACATATAGCAAACATTATATCAGGTATACTAGCTGTAAGGTAAAATAGAGAGCCAATCATTACTCTATATGTTGTCTGATCAACATGTTTTCCAGGTTCATCAGCATCTAATACAGCATTGGTAGGCATAGGGGTTTTCATACAAGATGCTTCAAACATACCAAATTTCTTAACCAGTTCTTTGGCATACTTGGTTTGAGAAATGAATATACCTTCAGCATGTTGTTTGACTTGAAATCCTAGAAAGAAGGAAAGCTCACCCATGCTACTCATTTCAAATTTAGAATGCATTAGGTTAGAGAACCTTCTGCACAAATTTGAATCAGTAGAACCAAATATGATATCATCTACATATATTTGTACTAGTAGGGTATGGGACTTATGGGTTCTAATAAAAAGAGTTTGGTCTACTCTACCCCTTATAAAATCATTTTTCAGAAGAAAGCATGCTAAAGTCTCATACCATGCTCTAGGAGCTTGCTTGAGACCATATAATGCTTTATGCAATTTAAAAACATGGTCAGGATAAGTTTAAGAGATAAAACCTGGAGGTTGTCTAACATAGACTTCCTCTTTGATGTCTCCATTGATAAATGCACTCTTCACATCCATTTGGTAGACCTTGAAACCTTTATGAGCTGCATAAGCAAGGAATATTCTTATGGCCTCTAACCTTGCAACTGGTGCAAAGGTCTGGTCATAGTCTATTCCTTCTTCTTGAGAATAGCCTTGAGCAACTAGCCTTGCCTTGTTCCTTACAATAACTCCTTGATCATTTAACTTATTCCTGAACACCCACTTTGCTCCAACAATTGAGTGATCCTTAGGCCTTGGCACTAGTTCCCAAACTTGATTCCTCTCAAATTGATGTAGTTCCTCTTGCATAGCAATGATCCAGTGTGGATCTTATTCTGCATCTTGAATGGATTGAGGCTCAACTTGAGATAGAAAGTGTTGGGTACATTGGAAAATGTGTACCTGATTTGAAGAAGCCCAACCTAGCTCAATGATATACATCATGTTGTATTTGATGTAGTTTTGAGTTGACATGTGCAGGTAAAGAAATGTTAAAGTTTACAGAAAAAATTCTAAGTCCAAGTGTCGACACAAAGGAACATGTGTCGTCACATAGAAGAAAGTTGTCGACACAACACTGGGAAAGTGTGTCGACACAGAAGGTGTAAGTCGACACTACTCTGGGAAAAAGTGTCGACACATAACATAGTCTACAACAACACTGGGAAATTGTGTCGACACAGAAGAAGTAAGTCGACACAGCACTGGGAAATTGTGTCGACACAGAAGAAGTAAGTCGACACAGCACTGGGAAATTGTGTCGACACAGAAGAAAAACGTCGACCTCAACATTGGGAGAATGTGTCGACACTAAAGAGTATAGTCGATCTCAAGTTTGTCGACATCATCTGAATATGTCGACACAGAAGAAAATAGTCGACCACAGGTTTGTCGTCACCAGCAGAATGTGTAGACACATAGTGAGTAAGTCGACACATTATAGCAAAGCTAAAGAATGAATGTGTCGACACCTGAAGGCTAAGTCAACACTTACTAAAGTTATGATTCTACAACAACTGTGTCGACACACAGGACTTGTGTCGACACACTGCAGAGTCAAAGACCAAGTTATTTTCAGAAGAAGATGTGTCGACACAAAGGCAATTTTGTCGACATCACTGAAGGCAGTGTCGACACCAAAGTCAATTGTGTCGACACAAATAGACAGATGGTCTCGACACTTTCTGACAGATTGTTTCAACACTAAGGCACAGGACTTGTTTGAAGACTTGACAGCTGTGGGTTGTCACCAGTTAACTGAAGTTGTCAGACTTGTCAGAAAACGGTTAGAAACCGGATCAGCCGGTTACCATGAAGAATGTCTATAAATAGACGGATTCAGAAGAAGGAGAAGAACAACATATAGAACTGACCTTTTGAAATACATTGGATCAGAAAGTGGAGAAGGATTACATTCTACTCATTTCAAGAAAGTGCTAGGCACTTAAGAAGATCTTCTCCGGGAGATCTAAGAAGACTATCTAAGGATAGATCTAAGAAGAGTTCTAATCAGAATTCAGAAGAATCATTCAAAGTTCTAGACAGAGAGAGATCAAGTCAGAATTTGAAGAAGAAGAAAGAATCCATCTGTGGATTCTCAAGAAGCTGTTTGGAATCAACTCAGCTAAGTACATTTTCAAGAAGCTTTGAAGAAGGCTAAGAAACAGTTGATTGCATCAGCTGATTAAGAATTGTCATTGCCTCTTCTCTCTCAACTTGGCAAGACAATTTAAAACAATCTTTTCTATATTTCTGTAGGATCTGTTTATACAGATCTGAGTTGTAAGCCTATGTTATAAAGGCTGAGTGTAGGAGTGTTGAACTCTGAGTGGTAGGGCTGATTGCCTGAGTGTAGGAGAAGAATATTCTCTGAGTTGTAGGCCTTGGGGCAAGGCTGAGGTAGGGCAGTTGTGCCTGAGTTGTAGGAACCAGTTGGGTTCTGAGTTGTAAGATCTATTGATCTGAGATAAGTGGAAGTTTGGCCGAATCTAGCATACTGCTAGATAGGTGAAGGGGGAAAGTGGATGTACCCAGACCTTGGGGAACCACTATAAAACATAGTGCAATCTGTGATGTGTTGTTTTCTGTGATTGCTGTGTTTTTGTATTAGTTAATAAATTGAATTCTGTCTAGAAGTTTTAGAAAAAGAAGCAGGACCTATTCACCCCCCCCCCCCCTCTAGGTGTTTTAGGCTGCCTTGAAAGTTAAACTATCAAGTGGTATCAGAGGGAGGTTACTCAAAAAGGACTTAACAGTCTGAGGTAGATCTGATAGGCAGAATCAAGAATCAAGAAGATGGGTTCTGGAGAGAATCATAAGGAGCTAGGGTCAATGAAATTACCCATATGCAAGAAGGAAATCTTTGGGATCTGGAAAGAAAGAGTCAGGTTGTTTATGGAAGCATCTGACCCAAGGATTTACATCACAGTACAGGAAGGCCCCTTCATACCAATGAAGATATCTGTTCTTGATGCAAATATCCAAACACCAAAGACTTATTCTGAAATGACCAAGGATGAAATCATCTTGGCAACCATGGACAAAAGGGCACAGAACATAATTGTCAGTGCCATAGATGATTCAACATTTCAGAATCTGATTCACTGCAAGACCTCCAAGGAGATGTGGGACACATTAATTGTCTACATGGAGGGATCAGAAGAAGTAAGGCTGGACAGAAAATCTATGCTAAATCAGGAGTATGAAAGTTTTAGACAAGGAAAATCTGATAGCATAACTGAGTGCTATAAGAAATTCTATAGAATTGTGAATGAGCTAATTTCCTATGGAAGAGTCTTCAGTACCTATGAACTGAATGACAAATTCTTAAGATCCTTATCAAAGGATTGGGATACAAAGATCTGTGCCATAAGAGAAGTGGCAAAATTGGCAGAGATATCTCCTCCAACTCTGTTTGGAAAGTTGCTATCCTATGAAATGCAACTTATGGTAAGGAAGGAGGAGGAAAGAAACTCAAGAGGAGAGCATAGAGAAAAGACTGTGGCATTTAATGCTGAAGCCACCAGAAAGAATAGGAGGAAATCACCATCTCCTCCTAAGGAAGTTGAAGAAGGTAGTTCTGAAAATTCAGATAGGGGTTCAGTCAGCAGTGATTCAGATGCAGACTTTGCTGCATTCACTAGGCAATTTCAAAGGTTCTTGAAAAAGAAGCAATGGAAGTCTAGGCCTTCCTCATCACAGCAAGTAGATGACTATTATCAGAAAAGAAGGTCATCTAGGAAAGAGAAAAGCAGGTCAAAGCCCAGCAAAGCCACTACTTCAAAGATTGTCTGCTATTGTTGCAATAGGCCTGGACATGTAGTGGCTGAGTGTCCTGACAAAAGGAAGGAATCTTCAGAAAAGAAGAAGACTTATCAGAAAGGCAAGAAGGAGAAATCCTTTGTAGCAAAGAAAGATAAAAGTCTGTCAGACCAGTCAACTTCAGAATCAGGATCTGAAGCTGAAGCATATATTGGATTATATGCTGCATCTGAGGAAGAGGAGTTTATGCAGTTGCTAGACTCCATCAATGAACATCAATGCATGGGTTTGATGACTAGATCAGAAGAGGACCTATGCCAGAATCAGTCTGGTCCTAATGAGGTAAACAGTCCTTCCAGTACATTTGTTTGTAGTACAAGTGAAGAATCAGCTACATCTGCATCAAGTGATGAAGATGCATCTGGATCTGAAGGAGATGTCTATCAATTGATAGACAAGTATGGGGACTTGTTGCAGGCCCTTAAGAAAAGCAAGAACCTGGTTAAATCACAGGCTCAGGAAATTGCTGATCTAAGGGTTACAACAGCTGAGTTAGAAAAAGTCCTTGATCAAAAGTTAGCTGAAATTGCCAAGCTGAAAAATATAACTATTATTCAGATGGGCACAATTAATTATACTAATGATCAAGTAAAGAGTCTGGAGGACAGACTTAGAATTGAAAGGGATTTAGTGGCTAGTTACTCTAAGCCAAAATCTGTCTTACCCTTGATAGATGAATTTGTCACTCAGAAGGGTAAGGCTGGATTAGGATTTAAGGGTAACTCCAGGGCTAGCAGATTCAAAAAGAAAGGCAAAGCCCCTATTCAGCCACTAAACCTTTCAGTCCCCATAAGGTTTGGTAAGAAGAAAGTGCCTTCTAACATATATGATCATGAAGACATTCAGGATCATATCAAGACAAATGTTCTGAAGAACAAGGGTGTTAAGGCAAGCAGGCCTACCTATGGTCATAAGCCCTATGGTTTTAAGAAACCAGTAGGAGAAGTTGCAACAGCACCAGCAATGAACAGAAATGCTTCTGACAAGGATGTATCTAGATCTAGATACAATAAGTTTGAATGTTGGTGCTGTGGCAAGAGGGGTCATTTTGCATTGGACTGCTGGTATAACACAAGTGTTATAAAGAATAAGAGTCTACCTGTTAGAAGAGGTTATGATAACTTTATTAAGGCTAACCTGAACCAAGGACCCAAGACTTACTTGGGTTCTAAGGGTAAGTAATTCTGTATTGCAGGTGAATCCAAGTTACCATGCCCCTATATGGTACTTGGATAGTGGTTGTTCCAGGCACATGACTGGAACAAAGGGGCTGCTGAAGGAGTATTCATCTGTCAAAGATGGACATAAAGTGATCTTTGGTGGATCTGAAAAAGGAGTCATCAAAGGATTTGGTAACATCTCTTCAAACCTAATTACTATCACCCAAGTGGCCTATGTAAAAGGTTTGAAACATAATCTAATAAGCATAAGCCAGCTGAGTGATCTAGGATATGACATTTCATTTGGTAAGGATGGATGTCATATCAAAAGGTCAAGTGATCAAGAGATCATATTGACTGGGTATAGGAAGAGAAATGTGTATTGCCTTAATTTTGAATGTGAGAATAAGGCATCCCCCATTTGTCTTGTAGCTGATGACAATGCTTCTCATTGTGTTAAGTGGCACAAGAGATTGGCTCATCTAAACTACAAGACAATTGGCCAACTCTTTAGTAAAGAACTAGTAAGGAATGGGCCTCAAGTTAAGTGTATAAAGGAAGGGGTATGCTCAGCTTGTCAAAAGGGCAAGCAGACAAAAACCTCATTTCAAAGCCTTGAAAACAAGGATTCTGTGAGATGCTTATATCTCTTGCATATGGATCTTTTTGGTCCTATGCCAGTTCACAGTCTAGGTAGGAAGGTCTACACACTAGTGGTTGTAGATGACTATTCTAGATTTACATGGGTGTTCTTTCTGAGACAAAAATCTGAAACCCCAAGTGTATTATTTAAGTTTGTAAAGCAAATTCAGAATGAACTGAACAGTACAGTGGTCAAAATCAGAAGTGACCATGGTACTGAGTTTCAATCTGAAAGCATGACAAACTTGTGTATAGACTTTGGGATTTTCCAAGAGTTCTCCTCACCTAGAACACCTCAGCAAAATGGAATTGCTGAAAGAAAGAATAGATCATTAATTGAAGCTGGTAGAACTCTATTGAGTGACACCTCTCTCCCAGAATATTTTTGGGCTGAGGCAGTTAACACTGCTTGTCATGTCATCAATAGGGCTTCTATCACCAAAAGCCACAGGAAGACTCCCTATGAGATTGTGAAAGGCAGAAAACCAAATCTATCCTATTTTAGGATCTTTGGCTGCAAGTGCTATATACTTAACAATGGTAAGTCTTATTTGACTAAGTTTGCTGCCAAATCCCAGGATGGGATATTTGTTGGGTACAGCACAAATAGTAAGGCCTATAGAGTCTTCAACTTAACTACTCAAGTTGTTGAAGAATCTGTGCATATTGTATTTGATGAAACAAGATTAATCAATTGTGAATTGTCTTGTAGATCAAATGACTCAACAGGTATAAGCAAGAAGATGGACAAGCTCTCCATTGCTGAAGCTTCAAAGGAAGAGGGAGCATTGGAAAATGAAGGCTGCTGTCCAGGGGGAGTACAAGAGATAATGGAAGCTGATGAAAACCAAGAGGAACAGCAGAATGAAGAAGCTGGAGATGCTCAACCTGAAGGGAATCTACCTCCAGCTATAAGATATCTAAGAGATCATCCTACTGATCAGATAATTGGTGATCCAAGACAAGGAGTGCAAACTAGAAGCAGAAATCAAAGCACAGTTTTGCATTCTAGTTTCTTGTCTCAAATGGAACCTAAGAAGTTTGAAGAAGCTATCCAAGACCAGCACTGGATTGATGCTATGCAAGAGGAGCTGAATCAGTTCAGAAGGTGCAAGGTCTGGGAGCTTGTTCCTAAACCAAGAGGCCACAACATAATTGGGACTAAGTGGATCTATAGGAACAAGCTAGATGAAAGTGGAATAATAATAAAGAATAAAGCAAGATTGGTTGCAAAAGGATACAGGCAGGAAGAAGGGATTGACTTTGATCAAACCTTTGCTCCAGTAGCAAGGCTGGAGGCAATCAGAATGTTCCTTGCCTTTGCAGCCTACCAAGACTTCAAAGTATACCAGATGGATGTAAAGTCAGCATTTCTGAATGGTGATCTTAAAGAAGAAGTATATGTAGAGCAGCCATCAGGTTTTGTAGATCCTCTTAAACCTGATTCTGTGTACAAGCTTAGGAAAGCTTTGTATGGGTTAAAACAAGCTCCAAGGGCTTGGTATGAAACCCTGTCTACCTTCCTCATTGAGAATAAATTCTCAAGAGGAAAGATAGACAAAACTCTATTCCTTAGGGAATCCAAAGGAAAGATCATCTTAGTCCAGATCTATGTTGATGACATAATCTTTGGATCTACTGAAAACAACCTTTGTAAAAAGTTTGCCAAACTTATGCAAGGGAAGTTTGAGATGAGCAGTATGGGAGAACTTAAGTTCTTCTTGGGACTCCAAGTAAGACAGACTGATGATGGATTGTCCATATCCCAGTCTAAGTTCACCAAGGAATTAATTAAAAAATATGGTATGGAGTCATCCTCCTCCATGAGAACTCCTATGGGCACAAGTATGCCAATATGCAAAGATGAGGCAGGTAAACCTGTTGATGAATCATTGTATAGAGGAATAGTTGGGTCACTACTATATCTCACTGCTAGTAGACCTGACATTATGTATGCAACATGTGTCTGTGCTAGGTACCAAGCCTGCCCTAAAGAATCTCATTATACTGCAGTAAAAAGGATTCTGAGATATCTAAAGGGCACTCCTACTCTAGGTCTTTGGTACCCTAGGAATAGAGATTTTCAACTAACAGGCTATTCAGATGCAGATTTTGCAGGATGTAGAGAGGATAGAAAGAGTACTACAGGTACTTGTCAATTCCTGGGAGGAAGACTAATATCTTGGAGTAGTAAAAAACAGACTAGTGTGGCAATTTCCACAGCTGAGTCAGAGTATATTGCTGCAGGAAGCTGCTGTGCACAGCTATTATGGATGCAGCATCAGCTTAAAGATTATGGTATTCAGGTAAGTAGAACACCCCTTTTATGTGATTCTAAGAGTGCTATTTCTATTGCTAATAATCCAGTTTCTCATAGTAGAACTAAGCATATAGAAATAAAATATCATTTTCTTAGAGAACATGTAGAAAAAGGTGACATCTCATTGGAATTTGTAAAAACAGATTATCAAATAGCAGATGTATTTACTAAGCCTTTAGATGAAACCAAATTCAATAAATTCAAAATTGAATTAGGTATGTTAACCATTGATTAATGTATTAAACAAAATCATTAACAATGCTATTGAAATGGGTTATAAGTAAGAAAAAGTAGTAACAACAATAATCAAGTGTTAAAAAGAACACATTGAAGTTACAGAAATTGGCTAAGTAAGAATGTGTCGACACATTCAGTAATAATGTGTCGACTCAGAGAAATTATGTCGACAAATCAGAAATATTGTGTCGACACAGAGAATATGTGTCGACACTTAAGAATTTTATTGTCGACTTAACCAGGAATGTAATGTCGACTCAACCAGAATCATGGTGTCGACACTTACAAAATATGTGTCGACACTTGTCCTTAGTGTCGACACAGAATTTCTGTCTTTCTACTATGTATCCAAGGTGTCGACATAACCACATATTGGTGTCGACACATAGTAGGCTGAAGAAATGTCGAGTTAATAGAAGCTTGTGTCGACACATTCCGTCTGTGTCGACACATTTAGACTGTCTTTGGCGCCTTTTGAACTTCTTTCAACAGAAGCTATAAATAGGTCAAAAAGCTCTTTGTGTCGACACGCTTTCAAGGTTTTCGAAACTCAAACCCTGTGTCGACAGTCTTTCCTTCTCTCTTCTCTCAAGCTTTCTCGACACAACGATGGCGCCAAGGATTGAAGACAATGTTAATGAAGGGTATGAGTTGGTGCGCCAGGCGTTTGCAGAGGCGCCGCCTGATGTTCAAGGTGTTATCACCCTTCTCTCTGCATCAGGGTTAGAATTTCTTGTCTCAGAACCATCCAAGATCTGGAAGAAGGAGGTGCATGAGTTCTTTATCTCAGCAACAGTCCATTCTACTGAACTCAAGATCAAGTCCATTGTTCACGGGACTAAGATTAAGATTACCCAAAGAGGGTTGAGAAAGTTTTTGCAATTACATGTGGTTGAAAATGAAGAAGAGGTTCCTAGTTCTAAGACAAGGGAAGCCCTTCAATGGTGTGGTTTGGATTCAAACATGAAGATTGGTGCTGCATTCAATAGGAAGGGTATGAATCAGCAAGGAAAGTTCTTGTCTGAAATAGTTGGGAAAGTAATTCTCTGCAAGACAGGTGGACATGATAGGATTTCTGCCTATATGTTCAACCTTATGACCAGGATTGTCTTTACAATTCCTACTGATTGGTCAGTAATCCTATTTGACAAGATTAAAGAAGGGATCAAGAAGCCTAACATGGCTAGGATCATAAGTCTATATCTCAATGGAGCAATTCCTGAAGTGATGCAGCAACTGCCAGGATCTAAAATCAATCATATGAGAAGGATGGACATGAGACTATTCTCCAGGTGGGAAAGGGTGCTGACTAAGGATGTGCCTGAAGAGAGCAGGCCAGACACCCCTGTGAGATCCCCTTCTCCAGCTCACGAGACTGAGCAACAACAAGAGGACCCACTAAGGATACAGAGTGAAGAACAACCTGCCTCCACTACAGTTCATCAAGTAGATACATCTGCACAGATGCAGGGGGAGCCTGTTCAATCTCCTGCTCAAAATGTATCTACCCATGCTCAGGTACAAGTGGTACAGGTGTAGGGGGAGCAAATGTATTTTACTATAAAAGACTTTCTAAAAGTTTTTTTTTGTCTGCACAGGTTCAGGGGGAGCATGTGTCTTCTCCTACTCCAGATATGCAGCTGCCTGAGAATGTGCACAAGGATGCACCTAATGACTTATCTTCAGATGCTCCAGTTCAAAAAGAATACACTCTGGATGAGTTATTTCCTAATGATGACATAGCTACTGATAGAATAGAAGAGAACCAAGATGTTGAGCAGCCTCTTGACATAGAGCTAGAACAAGAAGTGGAGAAAGTTCAAGAGATTGAAAAAGTTCAAGAAATAGAGGAGGAGCAAAGAATTGAGGGGGAGCCAGTACATGTTGAAACTGAGCAACATGGCACTGAAGCAGATAGAGTTCACATTGAGAGTACTTCTGAATCTGAGACTGAAGAAGCCAGGTTGGCTAAGAAAAGAAAACTGGTTGTATTTAAAAGAAGAAGCAAGACTTATAAACAGGCTTTACAGACATCACCTCCACCACCACCTCCTGAAGTTGATTATAACAAGTTCTTGGTGGATTTACAGGTGAAATTGGATGACCACAGGGTGGCCATTGAGAAATATGTTGATGAAAGAAACAAAACTCTGCAGTTTGACTTAGCCCAAGATATCAAATCTATCCAATTTCAAGTCAACTTAAATAAAACTGAAATGACAGATTGCTTCCACAAGGGTGGCAATGCTGTAGTATATCTGGCTAAACAACAGCAGGCTATCTCTACAAAGGTGGATGATATTGCTTTGAAGCAAGGTTATGTTCTGGAAAATCAAATAAGAATGAATGACAATTTAACTGAATCTCATAATGAGATCATTCAAGAGGTGAAGAAGATTGTTCCAGGGATGCCTGCAAATAGAGCCAAAGAAATGGAAGAATTTGATAAGAATTTTCAGGCTGCAATTGCATCTGTTAAGACTGCCATCACAACCTCTCAACAGGAAATATCAGAAAAGCTTCAAAAGTTAAGACCATTTTTCAAAGAGGGAGTGAATTATTTGGATGGCCAAATTCGATTCCAGAAAGAAGATCTTAGAGATCATGTATCAAGAGAAGCCATAAAGGGGGAGAGGATGCTGATTCATGCAGGCTCTGAGCATGCCAAATGGGTGACCAATAGTATAAGAGCCACATTGGGATATCCACCATTGTGTGATGATAACATGGTGGCTGAGTCAGGTCTGCAAACAGGACTACTTGAAGGTGACCAACCTGAGGTTGCCCAAGTCATTTACCCCCCTCCAGATTTTGATATATTGGATCAGCAAGTGCAATATATGTATAGTCCTTCAAAGGAAGTTGTAAATGTTATCTTTGGAAAGGTTGATAAGCCTGAGGTAAATTTGCAAGAACAGCAAGATGCTCTACTGTCAAAGAAAAGATTTAGAGAGCAGGCTGAGCTGAAGCCAGATTTTGAGCAGTGGAGTCCTACTTCCAGAAATATAATACTCACTGCATGGAAAGCTGTCAAAGATCAAGTTCATGAAAGGGGCAAGTGGTACAATGAGCAGGAATGGCAGAAGTATGAGACAAGACAAGAAGCCATTGTACAATTCAGAAGGAAAGCTAAGCTGGGAAGACTTCCACCTGATGCTATGGAGCCAAGCAAATACTTCCCAAAGCCTTTTCACTATTTTGAAAGGCAAAGGCTCAAGGAAGAAGCTAAGAAGAAAGCTGATCTTAAAGGAAAAAAGATGGCTGAAGAATCAGAAGCTCCTGTGACAGCTAAAATTAAATCTGGCCAAGGGATTGTTATTAGAGAGCCTAATCAATCCTGATAATGTTTAGTTCTTTCATAATGTTTTGTAATGATGTAATGTGATCAGTCAAAGAAAAACCATGTAATCAAACATTACCCAGTAATAAACAAAATATTGTTAAATCTGTGATAGATTGTTTTATCCATGATGTTCTTATTATTTTGTTTATAATTAAGTATCCCTGTGTATTGTCATATATCATCATTTTATACTATTTATAAATGGTGTATATCATTGGCTATAAGGGTTATGACTTCTCCAAATAGGGGGAGATTGTTGGGTACATTGGAAAATGTGTACCTGATTTGAAGAAGCCCAACCTAGCTCAATGATATACATCATGTTGTATTTGATGTAGTTTTGAGTTGACATGTGCAGGTAAAGAAATGTTAAAGTTTACAGAAAAAATTCTAAGTCCAAGTGTCGACACAAAGGAACATGTGTCGTCACATAGAAGAAAGTTGTCGACACAACACTGGGAAAGTGTGTCGACACAGAAGGTGTAAGTCGACACTACTCTGGGAAAAAGTGTCGACACATAACATAGTCTACAACAACACTGGGAAATTGTGTCGACACAGAAGAAGTAAGTCGACACAGCACTGGGAAATTGTGTCGACACAGAAGAAGTAAGTCGACACAGCACTGGGAAATTGTGTCGACACAGAAGAAAAACGTCGACCTCAACATTGGGAGAATGTGTCGACACTAAAGAGTATAGTCGATCTCAAGTTTGTCGACATCATCTGAATATGTCGACACAGAAGAAAATAGTCGACCACAGGTTTGTCGTCACCAGCAGAATGTGTAGACACATAGTGAGTAAGTCGACACATTATAGCAAAGCTAAAGAATGAATGTGTCGACACCTGAAGGCTAAGTCAACACTTACTAAAGTTATGATTCTACAACAACTGTGTCGACACACAGGACTTGTGTCGACACACTGCAGAGTCAAAGACCAAGTTATTTTCAGAAGAAGATGTGTCGACACAAAGGCAATTTTGTCGACATCACTGAAGGCAGTGTCGACACCAAAGTCAATTGTGTCGACACAAATAGACAGATGGTCTCGACACTTTCTGACAGATTGTTTCAACACTAAGGCACAGGACTTGTTTGAAGACTTGACAGCTGTGGGTTGTCACCAGTTAACTGAAGTTGTCAGACTTGTCAGAAAACGGTTAGAAACCGGATCAGCCGGTTACCATGAAGAATGTCTATAAATAGACGGATTCAGAAGAAGGAGAAGAACAACATATAGAACTGACCTTTTGAAATACATTGGATCAGAAAGTGGAGAAGGATTACATTCTACTCATTTCAAGAAAGTGCTAGGCACTTAAGAAGATCTTCTCCGGGAGATCTAAGAAGACTATCTAAGGATAGATCTAAGAAGAGTTCTAATCAGAATTCAGAAGAATCATTCAAAGTTCTGGACAGAGAGAGATCAAGTCAGAATTTGAAGAAGAAGAAAGAATCCATCTGTGGATTCTCAAGAAGCTGTTTGGAATCAACTCAGCTAAGTACATTTTCAAGAAGCTTTGAAGAAGGCTAAGAAACAGTTGATTGCATCAGCTGATTAAGAATTGTCATTGCCTCTTCTCTCTCAACTTGGCAAGACAATTTAAAACAATCTTTTCTATATTTCTGTAGGATCTGTTTATACAGATCTGAGTTGTAAGCCTATGTTATAAAGGCTGAGTGTAGGAGTGTTGAACTCTGAGTGGTAGGGCTGATTGCCTGAGTGTAGGAGAAGAATATTCTCTGAGTTGTAGGCCTTGGGGCAAGGCTGAGGTAGGGCAGTTGTGCCTGAGTTGTAGGAACCAGTTGGGTTCTGAGTTGTAAGATCTATTGATCTGAGATAAGTGGAAGTTTGGCCGAATCTAGCATACTGCTAGATAGGTGAAGGGGGAAAGTGGATGTACCCAGACCTTGGGGAACCACTATAAAACATAGTGCAATCTGTGATGTGTTGTTTTCTGTGATTGCTGTGTTTTTGTATTAGTTAATAAATTGAATTCTGTCTAGAAGTTTTAGAAAAAGAAGCAGGACCTATTCACCCCCCCCCCCTCTAGGTGTTTTAGGCTGCCTTGAAAGTTAAACTATCAGAAAGCAAGTGTGCATCAGGTTCTGGTTGACCTGATTTCTAGTTTGCACACCAGCTGAGATGTTTCCAATCACTTGGGAGATTGGATGATCTCTTGTTGTTACTAAATCAACAGGGGGTGTTGATTGTTCACCAACCTGTGTTGTTGTTTCCTCTAGTGGAATAACAACTGGCTCTTCAAGATGATTCTCTCCAAGATGTTGACCATCTTCTTCATCTTCACTGTTCTCATCCTTATGTTGGATAGGTGAGCATACTGAATCCTTCTCTGCAACATGCAATCTGTCCAAATTTTCTGAAAGAGAGTTTACCTGCAAGGGTTCTATGGTAGAAGTAGACTTCTCCTTATAAAACATGTTAGTCTCATCAAAAGATACATGAATAGATTCTTCAATTTTAAGAGTAGATTTGTTATACACCCTATATGCTTTACTGATCATGGAGTATCCCAGAAACACTCCTTCATCAGCTTTATCTTGGAATTTTGCTAAATATTTCTTGTCATTATTGTGAATATAACAAATGCAACCAAAAATTTTGAAATAGTATACTTTAGGTTTCTTCCCTTTGAGCAATTCATAGGGAGTCTTGCCCTTCAGTTTATGTATTAGACTCCTGTTCAACACATAATTGGAGGTGTTCACTGCCTCAGCCCAAAATGATAGAGGTAGGTGAGCATCTGTCAACAATGTAGTAGCAGATTCAATTAGGGTTCTATTCTTCCTTTGAGCTACCCTATTTTGTTGAGGAGTTCTAGGAGTTGAGAAAGTATGCTTGATCCATTCACTTTGAAAGAACTCTTGCATAAGAAGAGAATCAAACTCTGTCCCATGATCACTTCTGATCAGGGCAATGTGAGTATTGAACTCAATCTGTATACATTTGAGAAACTCTGTCAAACACTTAAAGTTATCAGACTTCTTCCTCAGAAAGAATACCCAAGTGAATCTAGATAAGTCATTTACAATCACTAAGGTGTAAGATTTCCCTCCTAAGCTTTGTACTATAATGGGTCCAAAAAGATCCATGTGTAATAGATACAAAATCCTAGGTGAATCACTCTTGTTAAGTGACTTAAAACTGTTTTTAGTTTGCTTGCCTAATTGACAAGCCCTGCAGAGTCCTTCCTTCTTATAGGGGCCAGGAGGTAGTCCTCTAACAAGGTTGTCCTTGGATAGCCTAGCAATGGTTTTAAGGTTTAAGTGTCCTAGTCTCTTATTCCATAAATCATTTGGTTTGCAGACTGAATTAAATAAGCAGATATCTATGTTGGTTGAAAGGAAATCTACAAGATAAATGTTACCTTTCCTTTTACCTGTTAACACTGTATTGTTATCCTCTAACTTGATCTTGCATAAGGATTTGTTGAATGTCAGTTGATATCCTTCATCACAGAGTTGACTGATGCTGATTAGGTTGTGCTTCAGTCCTTCCACATAGGCTACCTTCTTGAATGTGACTGAGCCAATCTGAACAACACCATATCCTTTTGTTTGACCAAAGTTTGAATCACCAAATATCACTTTGGGTCCAAGTTTGGCTTTGAAGGATGTGAGACTCTCCTTTCTCCCTATCATGTGCTTTGAGCACCCACTATCCAGATACCATTGTTGGTTCATTGCTGGATAGGTCTTCACCTGCACATATATAATTTATATGTTTTTGACCCAGTTTACCTTGGGTCTAGGTTGATAACCTTTAAATTCAGAAATAAAAGACATCCCTGGCTGACTCTTATATCCTTCAGGATCGTATCTCCTAGGAGGCATTATCCATTCAGTATATGGGTTGAAGCTTTCGGATGAGGGACTTCTAGGATTGTTCAAAGCTCTGAGCTCCATTCGACGATCGTCGACCTGAGTTCGACGATATTGGGTCAGATCGTCGAGCTCCGTTTGAAGATTGACTGTGCCAGAGTTCAGAGTTCAGAAGTCATCGATTTGAGTTCGACGATCCAGCCTGAGATCGCCGAGCTCTGTTCGACAATCGTCGACCTCTGTTTGACGTTTTCTGTTGAACTTTGTTTTCCTTAGGTAAATAAGGATTCTTCCTAGCTACCTCTACAATACCCTTTCCTTTATCAGAAATAAATTTAATTGGAGTTGTTAATACTATAGGTTGGCTGGATGAGGCACCCAAGCCCAGTGTACTGTTGAACCTTGAGTTCACTGTGCTTGTGATGTCCATCAGTCTGATGCTTCTCCCATTAAGGGATTCTTCAAACTTCTTTGCCTTGGATAGCTCACTTTTCAGTGAAGCTATCTCCTCCCTACAGCATTCTAACTCCTTAGAGAGTTTGAGGTTGTCTGATTTTAAGGTGATATGTTCAGACAATTAATTTCTGAGAGAGATAATCTCTTTCTCAAACTTTAACAGGTCTAAACAAAGTGCCTTAAATTCAGATCTAAAGTCCTCTGAATCAAAGTCAAAGGAGTCTATTACCTGGTCTTCTTCAGTTTGAGTTTCAGATTCTGACTCTGACTCTTGTTCTGTATCAGAATTTTGTTGAGAGGCATTGATAGTCATCATGCAGAATTCTTTTTCTTCAGCATCATCCTCATCATCACTTGAGCTTGATGAGGCTTCTGATTCCTCTTCAGTATCATTCCAGCTTTCAGCTACAAACCCCTTCCTTGTATGTTTATTTTTGTTGGAGGAGGAGTTGTTCTTGTTGTTTCCCCTGGAGTCCTTGTCTTTTCTCCTATCTTTCCTGTACTTCTTGTCCTTATCTGATTTTCTGGACAGTCAGGCACATTATGGCCTAGTTTCCTGCATCCAAAACAGATTATTTCTTTATTATTTGACTTGTCATACCTTGGCTTCTCATGCCCTTTGGATGACCTCTTTCGAAAATATTTCCTGGTCATCTTGTAGAATCTTTTGGCCAGCAAGCTCATCAACTCTTCATTTCCTGTGACCTTGTCTTCAGGCTTCTCTTCTATGGCTTTGAAAGCTATGGTCTTCTCCTTTCTGATGACTGGAGAAGCAGTCTTTTGCTATTCTTCCCTATCCTTAATGAGCAGCTCATAAGATTTGAGCTTGCCCAAAAGAGCCTCTGTGGTTATTTCACTTAGACTTCTGGCATCTTTAATTGGCCAGATTCTTGAATCCCAAGTGCTGGGGAAGCACATTAGAATTTTTTCTTTTAGTTCAGTGAGTGTGATCTCGTTATCCAATGTCTTCAACTCACTGACTATCAGACTGAGCATGTTGTACATATCTGCAACTGACTCAGCTTCTCCTTTCTTGAAATTCTCATATTGGGATATGAGATGGGATCTCCTGTCCTTCCTTTCATCCGCAGATCCAGATACAATTTCAGAAAGCCTATCCCATATGTCTTTAGCTGAGCAGCATTCAGCTACCTTTTGGAATATCTGATCAGACATAGTCTGAGCAAGAATATTTATAGCCTTTGCATCTGTAACTTTCCACTTCTTTATTTCTGCATCTATTCCTAAGGGAGGTGGAACAACACTTGTGCTTGTGGTCTCTAGAGGTCTTGGACAAACTGTCGAAACAGAATTAAAAATGTCCTCATCAATAGAATTCATGTACAGTCAAATCCTTGCCTTCCAAAGTGCAAACTTGGAAAGGTTGCACACTGGAGGTCTGGTGCTAGCATAGTCTTTGTTTTGTGCCATGGTTTTTGAAAGGAATAAATTTAATACAGAAAGTAATACCCCTCTATATAAGATTGATCTTTTCAGAGATCTTTTGGTTCAGGTATTAGCCTGTAAGAACCAACCTCCCTCTGATACTAATTGAAAGTGAGTGAAAGATCTACCTTAACTCTAGAGGGGGGTGAATAGAGTATTTTAAAATAATTTACAATTAGAAACTATAAAGCAGTGGAAGACTTAATTTATGTGTATGTGTAAGGTACTTGCAGTGAAATAAAAACTAAATCAAGAAATAAGAAATAAGAAATCACACAGCACACAGCAAAGTCAAGCACACAGCAATCAGATGACATAAGGATCTAGTGGTTCCCCAACAACCTGGGTACATCCACTCTTCTACCACCCTAGGTAGGAATCCACTGCAGGAATAGTTGATCAGGTGTCCTGGGCACCAATGAGCTTTTGATAAGGTGCTAAAAAACCAGAACTAGATTTTTTGATAAGGTGTCTTGCCACCACTGAGTTTTGCCAAGGTCTCAGAAACTAGTTTCAGAACTTTTGAAGGGAGTTTTGATAAACCCTTTTACATGAGGGAAAGGAAAAAGAAAGTAGTTTGAAGATGTTATTCTCTGTCAACAATCTGAGAGAAGACAAGTGGAAGATGTTGCTAAAGCTCCCCCTGAGATCTGTAAGGGTTCAGGAAGGTGAGCTTTGCTAGGGTGATAGGTCTTCAGTTGCTTCAGATCTCCAGCAAAAGATGATTTCAACAGATGCTGAAATGTGTGATGTCTGGAGTCCTTGATGTTGAAGCTTTTGAACACTTGAGGATTTGGAGGAGTAGAATAGCAGATGATCTCCTCCACAAAAAAGTTCCTTGTGTTCTTGAAGATTTTGAATCATTGAATCTGTATATTCTAGAAGATGAGTTCTTGATCAGAGTATATTTTTATCTCTCTTCTGTAACTCTTTTTCTCAATCTGATACTCCTGTATATCTCTTGTCTATCTTATTATTGATCTATTATCTCTTATTCAATAAATATATTTTGTAGGAGTATATCAGATTCTGACTTAGATGGCCTTTACTCAGTCATAAATGACTTCCATAATTGATAACTATCTCTGGGGAAAGTCCTAAGTAACATTCCTTTTAGCCTTCCTTGAAACTTGCTCCAGATTGCTTGAAACGACTACAAAATCCTTTGCAATAAATGCAGGAAATAAATCTGAATGAATTCCATAACTATTCTTGAATTTGAATTCTGAAAGCATGGATCTCTCACAGAAATCGTCGATCTGAGCTCTACGATCGTTGAACTGAGCTCAGAGATTGGATTTATACTAGAGACAGAAATCGTCGAACTGAGCTCTATGATCGTCGAACTTAGCTCAGCGACTTGGAAAATAGCTGAAGACAGAACGTCGATCTGAGCTCGAAGATCGTCGACTGGAGTTCGACGACTTGCAGAATTGAGCTCAGAGAACGTCGATTTGAGTTCGACGTTTCGTCGACCTGAGCTCAACGAATATTGTCTTTGTCTCAGCACTAAATCCTGATCCTTGAATGGTCTTGGGGGCAGCTTCAAACCTAAGTTCTAACCCTTAGACTCATTCTAATTTAACCTTTTCAACTATACAACTAGGTCAAACCAATTTCCTAAAAACATAGTGATCCTTAACCAAATTAGTAATAGGGTGTTCCAACAATCCTATCTCTAGGGTTGCGTTCAACTCCTTCCTTCTTTGAGTGATCTTTCACATTCACGAGCCTCTCGGCTACTTAAATATGAGATCCAAAGCCTACTACCGTATACCGGAAATACGGAGTTGACAAAATAAAGATCAAAGAAGGATCGAGTAAAATTAAGCAAAAATAAAACTATGAAATAAAAGAAACCCTCATCTCATTTTATGGATCCTCACGATCGAAGGCTAAGAGAAATTAGCTACGCATGATTGAAAGGAAAACCACAATAAGATGAAGAAAATTCATTTGCATTGATTTATAAAAAAAGGAGTACACACTAAGGAAATAAAAGGCAATATTATTCTACTAATAAAAAGACTTTTACAATAACAAGGAAATTACAACAAGGAAGAAAAAGAATACATAGCAATAAAAGATGGAAACTTGCACTAGAATTCTCTTGCTCTCTCTCCAATCCAACCTTCCAAAGCATGTGTCATGGGTTCCTTTTATAAGTGAGGAGGAAGATTCTAGAATGAAGGGAAAATGAGGGGACAAGGGGGTGGCTGGCCATATAAGGGAGAGAAGGTTCATGCATTTCATTTAATGGGGGAAGAGAGAATGGGAGGATTCAATGCATGTAATTTATGGAAATAGGAAATATTTAGTAGAAAGGGGGATGAATGGAAGTGTGTAGAAAGGGGAAAAGAGAGGGGCCGGCCATGTGGATTGGAAATGCATGCATTTCATTTAATTAATGAGGAGGGAGCATGAGGGAGATGGAAAGAAGGGGTGAATGTGAAATAAAAAGGAAAAAATAATAAAGGAGGAGAGAGAGAGGGGGGCCGGCCACATGCATGAAGAATTGCATGCATGTGGTCGGGTTTGATGTTTGGGGGACTTCTTGGGCTTCATCAAATGCAAATGGGCTGCTTGGTGGGCTTGGGTAGGGCTAGGATTGCATGTAGTGGCTGCTCCATCATGGGCTCGGATTGGACATGTTGGAGGGCGGCACTTGGACTGCTCGGGTTTGAACATGAAGGAGGGGCCGGGCTGCACCATGTTGGACTTGAGCTCGGGTAACTTGATGAGAAGGGCTGCTCCATGGGCTTGAACCTACAAAATATAACAAACAAAACATTAGACACTTAATATTATTCATTAACATTGAACATAATAATTATAATAAATAAAACTAAACACCACATAATGTAATATAATTTAATAAGACTAAACATAACAATAATAAGACATTAAATAAGACAATTAATAAAACATAAAAATAAACAACAAACATATTAAACATTAAAACTAAACTAAACATAACATAACAAAACATAAAATAATGAGAACAAAACACATAATAAAGTTAGAAATTATAATATCATAACATAAAAGACATTAAACGAGAAATAAAACAAAACAGACATAAAATAAACAAAATTATAAATAAACTTAGGAATTTAGGCTACTAAATTACCCCAAAAACGATGACTAAAAGTAGTCATCAAAAAGCACCACAGGCACCTGTCAATTTCTAGGAAGAAGATTGGTCTCTTGGAGCAACAAAAAGCAAATAAGTGTTTTCATCTCAATAGCTAAATCAGAGTACATCTTAGCTGGTAGTTGTTGTGCACAGCTACTTTGGATTCAGCATCAGCTCCAAGACAATAATCTCCAGCTAAGTAGCACTCCAATGTTTTGTGATTCTTCTAGTGCAATTTATATTGCTAGGAATCTTGTGTCTCATAGCATGACTAAGCATATTGAGATTAGATATCACTTTATTAGAGAGCATGTAGAAAAAGAAGACATTTGTCTTGAGTTTGTCCCCACAAATAGACAGGTGGCTGACATTTTCACTAAGCCACTAGATGAAGCCAAGTTCAACATCTTCAAAATTGAGTTGGGCATGGTGAACTTAGTATTACTTTAGTGTTTTCATGTATATGTATAGCAGGAAAAATTGTCTCTTGCAGGATATCAAGCTAGACATGGACTTGTCCAAACGTCGAATATGCCGAGTCTAAATGTTCAAGCATCGACTGTGTTGAGAAAAACATCAAGCGTCGAGTGTGTCGAGTGCGTCAAGACCACTCAGCGAATTTCCCCAGGGAATTCAGATTGCGGCTTTTACGGTATTAATCCCAACCATTGATCTCATCGTTATTATCACAATAGGTACACGCCTCTCCACATTGTCAAATAAGAGGTAAGTATAAATATAAGTGTGTGCTTAGAATAATAATACACTATTCCAAGCCCTTTCATCTTTCTACCGCCCTGCGATGAAAGCTCAAGAAATCTACAAAATTTCAAAGGATTCTTGGTGTTAAAAGGAATGGACTTCCTGTTCGAGGGTTTAGAATTAGTGAGCAATGGCTTCAATGCTGCACTAGAGGAGGTACAACCTATTCTCCATCTAGTGCATGTCGCTGACCTATAATATGTTCTGTCGAAACCAAGCTTACTATGGAAGAGAGAAGTTCTTGAACTTTACTCAAATTCCACTATCGACTCATCCTCAAATAAAATCAAATGAGCCATTAGTGGTCATAAGATCAAGGTCACTCCCAAGAGATTGAGCAAAGTCATGTGTCTGCTCAAGTTTAGGTCATTTGATGAAGAAGAGGAACTATATCAAAATGATGTAAAATCTACCCTGAAGTGGTGTGGGCTTTCCAAACACACCACTGGATCAGTCTTGAGAAGAGAACTGAATCTCAAAGGAAAGTTTTTGGTAGATGTAGTTGGGAAATCTCTAATCTACAAGATAGGGTCCCATGATAAGATATCTAGGACGATGTTTGAGCTGATGACAAGGATAATCCTATCTAAGTTGACTGACTGGGGGAAGGTGCTTTTTGACAGAATAGTAGAGTGTATCCTAGAGACAAACCAAGGAAGGATACTGTATTTGTACTTGCACAACACTTTTCTAGGGATCCTCAATACGAGGCTAGGAACAAAGATCCATCACATGAGTAGGATGGAATCAAAGATGTTTGACAGGTGGGACAGAGTATTGCTCCTACATCAGCAACTTCTGAAAACAAAAAAAGAAGCCATGGTCACTAAAGAGAGCACTACAAGCAGCTCTTCTGAGAGAAATGAGGAAGAGCCACATGATCCTCTGCTAACTGATTCTTCTGAGAAAACAAGAAGGGATATGAGTGATCATATATCAATATCTTCTTAATCTATAGTAAAGATTGTCCAAGTTAGTGGCTCCTAATCAGAGAACATCCCAGCAAAGGTAGCTGAAATGGTGACTAAAGATATTGTGGACAGGATCTGTGTAAACATTAAGGGGGAGACTTCCCAGATGCTTGCACCTACTATGGAAGAAATTGTTCAACCAATTCAAGAACAGTTAGACTCCTTCATTGAAAATCTGCATAACAGGATTTCTCAAACCCCAGAAGGTCCTGATGTGATTCTTTTCTGTCCTCAAGTTGAGGGGGAGAAAGTCCCTTATAAAATGATTGAAGATGCTTCAACTATAGTTGATACAAATCAGACAAATCCTTTGGGAAATGCAAAGATTGAGGGGGAGATTCCAACAGAGCTCCCTGCTCAAGAAACAACGAATGTTATTGAAATTTCTGAGGATGGTGAACCTAATATTGATGATCCAAAGAGTGATGTTGTTGATCATTCTTTTGAATACATGAGAGCTAATTCTGAGATAAGGAAAGAAACAAGAGAAGAATATGAGGATGTACATCACCAAGGGACATCTCATCATGGTGAACAAATGTCCTCCATTTTCTTAGCTCAACTCAAAGGTCTGTTAGATGACCAGAGAAGACAACATGATCACTTTGTTGATGATTCCATCATGGAGGTGAGACAGGATCTATCTAATGAGATAAAGTCCATTAGATTTGAGGTTAACTTGCTGAAGGCAAACACAGTGGCATTCTTCATGAGAGCTGCCCCAGCTATCACTTACACTAAAAGTAAGCTTGGGGAAATCTGGAAGAAGAAGCTTGATATCATGGAAAATCAAAACATCACAACTAGCAACATGAAAATGGTCCATGAAGTACAGAAACTCCTAATGGAAACTCATAATATAACTCTGGAAAGTAGAATGGATTCTCTCACTCAATACCTGGATAATCACATGTTAGTGGTTAAGAACCATGTCACTAAGGGAGTTAATTTTCTGGATGAAAGACTCTCTGTAGCCAAGAACTGCCTGACTACAACTGTTGGTGAAGAATTCATAAAGGGGGAGAAGACAATGATCAAGGCCAACACTGAGAATACTATTTAGATTACCAATGTAATCAGAGGTTTATTGGGGCTTGAACAATATTCATATGACAACATTACTCAAGCTCCTATTCTAGAAGGATAGACAGGGAATCAGTATGATTATCAGCAAGATGAACAGCATGGTGATGATCAATATGGTGATCAAGTTGGTGCTCAGTGAGTTGAACCATCTACTCTACTGAAATTCCTACATTCAGCCACATTACTGATCAGATAGCAAGAGCCAGAGTCAAGTCTATTATTAAAGAGGAAGAAGAGGTTAGACTTAGTAAGAAGAGGTATAGAGAAGAAATGGAGACCAGGCCTGACTTTGAAAATTGGAGTCCTCAATTAAGGACTATCATCTTGTCTGCCTAGGATCAAATTAAGGACCACAAGACTAATATAGGAAAACTATATAGCTCACTAGAATGGGCTAATCTAGAAAGAAATGAAGAGGCCAGGAGGAATTTCAGGAGAGAAAAAAATGACGGGTGCAGTGCCACCATATGTCCTTGAGCCCAGCAAATACTTTCCTAAGCCCTACAGTTATTTTGAGAGATAGAGGCTGAAAAAGACTGAAGCTGATGAAAAGGCTGCAAAGAAACCCAGAAGGGGGATAGTGATCAAGGAACCTGAAAGATGAAATGTTTTTTTGTTTTTCCTTAAGGCTTTAGGATTGTAAACATTATTACAAGCACAATGTCTATTTATCACTATTGCCTTAAATGATAATCATATTTTTGTGTGTGTATCAAGTGCTGCTCTTATATACTGTGAATGTTTATCTTTTGTATGTGGTAGTGTATATCATTGACTAGGGTTTTGACTTCTTCGAATAGGGGAGATTGTTGGGTCCATTGATCACAATGTCCTAAATTTGAAAAAAAAAAAGCCCACAAGTCAATGGTATACACATGGATGTATCTAATATATGTTCAAGTTCATTGTATGCAGGTTGAATACAATTATATTGATTAGATAGGCATTCAGAGTCACATTGACAGTTGGACTCAAGACAGGTTGCTGAACAAGCAGAAAATTTGGCTAAGTCCAAAAGCATTCAGTGAGCTCACTTTACTCAATTCCAGTAAGGGAAAAGCGTTGACAGAACTCTATGTAGTCAAATCCTTAGAGTTACTGATTAGAAATCTGTCTAAGGACAGAAGCGTTGAGTGAAGGCAGTTCACTCAATGCCTACTCAACTATATTTCAGGTCAAGTATAGAAGCGTTGAATGAAGATAGGCCACTCAATGCCCCCATCAAGAAGACATGCAAAGTTCAGAAGCATTGAGTGTAGAAGTTGCACTCAACGCCATCATGCTGAGAAATTCAACCAAGTCCAGAAGCATTGAGTGGTGAAGGATCACTCAATGCCTTAACCGTTAGACTGTAGATGTCAAAAGCGTTGAGTGTTGAAGGTTCACTTGACGCCTCAAGATGCATAATTCTGCTAAGTGTTTCTGCGTTGAGTGACAAGGCTTCACTCAACGTATGCCTATGGAGATTGTTTGGAAATTACCATGTCCACAAGCACTGAGTCATGCTGACATCATCAAGAATTCAAATATCGCGGGATTTGCGCGCTAGATGACAAAAGGCACCGCATTCCTTTAGTACAACATTTAATGTAAAAGAGATGTTGTAGTTGCCGATTCCGGCTGGTCCATACTTTGCATAGAGCTGTTGGACGGAATTCAATAAATGGACATTTTTCCGAAGAAACAAGCAGAGCTTTTCAGTCATCTTCTTCCATGGGAAAAGAAGCAGATTTCAAGAAACTCATTCCACGGAGAGTCTAAAAAACCGCAGACACAAGTTGGTTGTTGAAGAAACAAAAGAATAGAAGATTTAATTTGTCTATAACAGCTAGATCAAAAATCAGGTTTTGAACAAGAAGAAGTTACAGAGCTACTTCTAGTTAGTTCTCATCTTCAAGGTCACTACAATCAACTACTACATCAAAGTCTGTAAGATATAGGTCTCTGTAGTGTTTTCTCAGCACAAGCTAAACTCAGAGAATACTTGCTACTGTGGAAAGGTTTGGACTGTAGATTTTCAATTCAAGAAGAAGAAGACTCAGAGAATATATTTTTTCTTGAGTCAGTCACCAACAAACCCAAACTCTTTCTGTAGGATCTTTATTGATTTGAGTTGTAAGCCTAAAACATAAAGGCTAAGAGGTAGGATCAGAGTTAGATCTAAGTTTTAGGAGATTTGACATCTCTGAGTGTATGGTTAACCTTTTAGCCTGAGTGGTAGGGCTTTGTGTTAAGCCTGAGGTAGGTGATCTGGAGGATCACTGAACTGCAGGAGTAAAATTTACTCTTAGTGGGTAGGGCTTAGGCCTGAGGTAGGACTTGGTGAAAGTCTGAGAGATCCTGAGGGATCTATGTTGTAAGCTCTTTGAGCCGAGATTTGGTTAAGATTGCCTTGTCTAACACACTGTTATAAAGGTGGGAATGGAAGTGGATGTACTCATACCTTGGGAAACCACTATAAATACTGGTGTGCTGATCTGTGTTCTAGACTACAGTGTTTGCAGAGACAGTGGTTGAAGATAGAGTTGTTCTGGTTTCTGAGATAGCTGTTGTTGATGTTGATCTTGATGATGTTGTTGAGGATGTTGTGGATGTTGATAATGATGTTGATTTTGATGGTGATGTTGAGGAATAGGATGATATTGTGGGTGTTGCTGATATTGATGATGTTATTGATAAGGAAGCTCCTGCTACTGCCAATATAATAGTAAGCCTCCCAAAAGATCTTCAAGTTATGGCTGAGGGGGAGCTGAACCATCCTTCAAATTCTCTTTAAGACAAAATTGACAAGTTTATCCATGATCTCGAGAAAAGGATTGCTCGGATCCTAGGTGGGCCTCCAGTTGAGGAAGAGAATATCCTTAAGATTTCTGATTAGGAAGGAGAAGTAGAGGTGCTTCGTCCTATCCTAGAGGTTGAAAATTCCTCTCTCCTACTAAAATCTCATATCTCTCCCATGGAACTCTCTCCTAGTGGCTCTGAGAATGTTGTAGATCTCCCTTCACCTCTCAAACCTCAAGCTGAGGATATTCCTAGTACCAGTTCAGATAATTCTTTGCTAAAATCTATAGAAGCAATGATTTCCAAGCAAAGAGTATACTTTGATCATTCTCTGAAGAAAGTACTTACCAAGGTAAAAGAGGTTGAAAGAGATGAATAATTGACTTGTTGAAGTCGAGATCAATTTTGAGAACATGGAATCCAACCTGGATAACTGGCTAGTTCAAGATAGCAAAGCAATTGTCCATACGATGAAAGGACTTAGCGATAATCTTGAGGAGACAAGGCATGTATATGACACGACAAAAACTATTTTTGATGCACAAACGTCAGGATGCACCATTTTGATGAACAAATGGTCTACTTTAGAAATATAATAGTAAATGTCGTCGCTAAAGAAGTCAGAAAGGGGAAGAGAAAAATTCAAAACAAGGTGAATGAACTTGAAGCTGTCATGCACAACAGTTTCTAGGTGCCCATATATACTGTTATGAAAACTTCAAGTGGTTGCATGGAGAATTATTTGGAGCTCAAGGAAATGTTGAACTTAGAGTGACAAAACTAGTACATGATGTTATTCAACTAGCTCAGGATTACTCCTAGTACTGGACGGATACTCAGGACAATTCTCAGGAATATTATCAGTATGGGACAGAAACTACTGTAGATGTTGAACCAGATGTTGAGTTTGTTGAAGAAGTGCCTCAACCAGCTCTCCAAAAAAGAAGATATGGAGAGGGTACCTCTGTTCATAGGTATGACCCGAACAGGGAACTTCTTGAAGTATGGTGCCCAATCTCTAAATGCATTATACTAGACACTTTCACACTAGTAGACTTGGCTAATGAAGACGGATGGTTGCACTATAGTAGTGAGGAATGGCAAATGCATGATGTGACTAATGCAAAGAGGAGGATACATTTTAGAAAGTACAGAAGAGATGGTCCAGATGTTCCTCCTCCTCCTCCAAAGTATTTCCCTAAGCCAAAAGCATATTTTTATAGGAAAAATAAGAAGACTAGGGGAAAGACTGCTCAGCTTTCATATTTTATATCTATGATTCTGTATGAACTCTGGAATGTCATTAAGAACTATTTATATAACATTACTATTTTGTTGAGACTTATGCTAATTTTACCTTATTCCATTTCCTTATATATTTTGTTTAAGATTATTTTATGCGAATTTCACCTTAGTGTATAGAGTTTTTACTTCTTTAAATAGGGGGAGATTGTTAGGTATTATTTTCACAATAATCCTAATTTGAAGAAGTCCCCCTTGAACTAAGATGAATTGAGTTACATTTGACTTTGCTTTCAAGTTGTGTGCTTGCAGGACTTAATTGCTAAGTACACACAAATATCATATTACAATGAGTCATATAACATAGGACTATGCAATGTAATCCCTCATTGTGTAGGACATGGTGTTGACTCATGTATAATATTTCTATTATGGTGTACTTCATTTTCAAGTGCATAGAAATCAAGGAAAATGAAGGTTGTTGAGTTTAGGAAGAATCAGAAAATTTTCGAAGTAAAATTCATCGAGTATATACGTGAAGTCTCGTGCCATTCGTCGAGACATCACGTGAATACTCGTGAAATTCATCGAGTTTACTCTAGAAATTTCTCATAGTTTCTTAAACGTCTTCAGAAATTGCTAAGTAAAATTCGTCGAGTATATACGTGAAGTCTTGTGTCATTCATCGGGACATCACGTGAATACTTGTCGAATTCGTCGAATATACTCGAGTGATCCAGTGACTGATAACAGAAAAATTTCTAAGCCAAATTCGTCGAATGAACTCGTGTAATTCGTCGAATGCTCTCGTGTAATCTAAGTAATTCGTCGAGTGTTCTAGCTATTACTCGTGTCATTTGCTCCGTCATTTGCTCAGGCCGACATGGACCTCTCGTTTGATCGCCACCGCTACTTGTTCGTGGATATTGATGGCCGTTGCCGCAACCGTCGCCGCAACCGTCGCCGCCATAGCCGCCGCTGCCAGCGTTACGTCACGACATTATGATTATAATGTAATTTCATTTTTGAAATAATAGTATAATCCTAATTCTCTAATTATAATTTTATATGTTTATAGATTTATAATTTAGTGGTTATAAATTTATAAGCTTATTTTTATGTTGTCTTCTTATTTTTAATTTTGGTTAAAACATTATTAGTGGCTAGGATTCAATGTAGTATGATGAAGGGTGGATGGAGAGGTGTATGTGATAATATATATATGTGGAGATGGAGAGAAGGGATGATATTGAAGATAAAAAAAGAAAACCTAATTCGGTTTGCTCTAGCCGCCCCCCCCCCCCCCCCCCCCCGTTTCTCTCGGCCTGGCCGAATCCCGCAACCCGACTCCTGGAAGAAGCCGATCGGCTGCTGCTGCCGCCCCTCTTGGTGGCATTCTCTTGCCTCTCCGGCGACCTCCTCCCTCCTCCGGTGTGACTCCGAAGAAGGTGGCTAGGTTCTCCCCATCCGGTGTGACTCCGGTGGCCCGTGGAAGTGCGATTCTTCCACCGTTAACTTGCTTCTCCTCCTCCTCACCTCCCCTCTAGTTTTTGGGTTTTTTGGTAACGAATTTCTATCTCTAACTTGGTGTGATATTCTTCTTCATTTTGTGAGCACTTGGAGACATTTGGTTTCAAAGTTTTATCCTAAACATTGAGTCACTAGCATTTATAAAATCTGAAAGTTGTATTATATTCAACCGAATTTTTGCGAAGATTTCTGTAAGGGTAGGCCCTCTTGGACGTTTGCAAACCGGGGTTTGTGTAGCCTTTGGTTTCGAATGGATCAAGGGGATTTGGTATATCCTCGTATGATTTTGTTTTGAGGGTTGCATTCGGACTCTTTCCGAATTGAAATTTTTAGTCCGGATCACTCTCCATGTGGATGGAAATGATGTGTTGTGATGTTAGATGTATGGTTAGGATATGCTATTAGTGAATGTGTATGTTCATGCAGGTTTGGGTGGAAATTTCCCATTTGTGAGATCGCGCAATTACAAACGAAACTCTGCCGAAATTTCGAGTTTTGCACGCACACCACGTGTTTGCTTAAATTCCCCTTAGGACTTCCTTTGTTTTCTCGTATTTTATTTTCGTTAGGGAGTGGCCTACATCAAATTCGTCGAATGCTCTCGTGTAATCTAAGTAATTCATCGAGTGTTCTAGCTATTACTCTTGTCATCTCGATGAATGTACTTATCATTTTTATAGATCGATTTTTTTGAAGGTTCTATTTCAAACGATGGACATGTACAGTATACGTGGAAGCTTATTTTTGGAAGGAAATCTCTAGCCGTTAAAGATGGATTTCATATATATATCAAGGATTCATTTCAAAATGATAACTTGCTAAGAATTGCAAATATTTCTCAAGACCTAATTTCGAACTCGTGAAAGGCCGACTTCTATTTTCTCGATCTACTATTCTCAAAAATGTTCTTCCAAACGATCCAGAGTTCACGATCAGCGATTCTTCTAAAATATAGATTCGACAAGATCATTGCTTTCAGATTTCTCAAAGGTGATTTCGATCGAGACGGATTTCAAGATTTTAGATCAAGGTTTTAAAGATTTCAAGTCTTCTCCTCCAACTTCATTCCAAGTTGTAATCTCCAAGAAGGAAGAAGATTGAATCCATTCAGATCTGAATAAAAAGATGGTTTTCAATTTAGAAAGTTGTAAAAACCATTTTTCTTATTATAGGAAGTTTCTACTTCCGAGTTTGTAGATCCGTGTTGTTGGATCGAGTTGTAGGAGAGTTTTCTCCGAGTGGTAGGAGAGGTTATTCTGCGAGTTGTAGAAGTGTTGTCTCCGAGTTATATGAGTTGAGGCTCCGAGATGTAAGATTAGTATAATCTAAGTTTTGTGAAGTTGTCGAGACTAGCCCGAAGTGCTAGATAGGCGAGGCGGGACAATGGACATACCCATTATGGGGAACCACTATAAATTTTTGTGTGCTTTTGTGTGCTTGTTAATTAGTACTATTTTATTTCGCAAAAAGAGGAAGAACTCACCTATTCACCCCCCCCCCCCCCCCCCTCTAGGTGATTTAGGTAGACAATTAGATACTTTCACTGTAAGACCCCCCCCCCCCCCCACCTAGAACACAAGACAAGGCCGAGGGGAGTCTTATGCCCAGAACAGCCTCCTTGCGGTAGCGCTAGCACACGGATTGACCGGTACCACAAGACGTCTATCCAACCAGCTAAAACCAATATCATCATTGCCAACCCAACATAAGAATATAAGCAGAAGTCAAAATCCACATAAGTATATAATGTCCAACTAGTACAACAAATAAAAGAAGCAACCAAGGCTTCTATAATATCAGAGTACATATGAAATGTCAAAAGGCTACAAAATGAGTCTCTCAAAAACTCACATCAGTCACTGACAGCAGCGATGGTATCGTCGCTTCAGGCCCCTTCACCCTGGCATGGATGCACTCCTACATAACCTACTGCTGCGAGGTTTCCTTCTAAAAAGGAAGATATAGCAACTGTTAGTCATATAGACTAAGTGGTTATCACATCCGCTCCCCCAGTGAGGTCTGCAAATAAATAGTCAGGTCTGCAAATAACCATTTATATATATATATATATACTATTTCAAAAAGAAATAGTCAGGTCTGCAAATAACCATGAATTAAAAATTCATTAAAAATATTTGGGTCGTTGGATGGATAAGATCTGGACTGCAAATAAAATTTACCAAAAAAAAACCCCTCCTTCTCTCTCCTCAATCCCGAGCCCCGCCCTCCCCCTCTTTTTTTTGCCGTGCTCCGCCCTCCCCCCACTTTGCTATGCCGCCGCCGGCAAAGCCAGCCGAGTGCGGGCGAAGCCCGCCGTCACGGGCCAGGTACTGTGGCGCGTGGCCATCGGGCCGGAGGCCCGTGCCTGTCACTCGTATATATATATATATATAAACACTAGTACAAGCATGTGGTATAAGACTAATCAATATCAGAGTATATTAAAGAAACTACAATAATTGTGTTTATCAATCTACATTAGAAGTTCTACCATCAACAATAGTGTACAAGTAAAGTCCTATAACAGGAAGGTAACTCAACTTATATGAATGCTCATACAGACATATAAGTTAAGGATCGGCTTAAGAGTAAAGTAACTCATCATATAAGAGTGATCATACAAACTTATATGATGAGGGTCTTGTATATGAAATGCAATGCAATGTTATGAATGCAATGCGATGACTCACCCATGCTAACACACATGCAACTTCTATGTCGACACAGACTTGTAGTTCCACCTTTTCGAGCAGGTAGCTAACCTCTCAGGTGCCATCCATCGTGCCCAAACGGTGACAGTAGATCGGGCATCTCCACTACTATGCTGGCATCCACACTACCTGGCCTAGGCCTCCATATGCCTTAATGCTAAGAACACAACAGCAAAGCTCACATGAGTACTGCGGCTCAGAGGGGTCTCGGGTAGATGTTCAAGAACATAGCCCAACTTACCTAAGTCGTGGCACGGAAAGGGCCTCGAGAACACCGAGTACATAGCCAAACCATCCACTGGCACGGTGGATGCCTCGGGAAGTAAACACTGAGGACCAAGGCCCAACCATGCAAGTCTATCTGTCAACTCCCGTTGGTATGATAACTAGCGAGCCTGTAGACCTGCCACACTATCCTTAACCCAGGATTATGACACCGCGTGTCAACTCACACCGCATGCAATTTCACAAATAAGGGCTCCACTCTGAGTCCCTTTTATTTATTCATATCCCGTACTCAACAGCACGCAAGCGATCCACACAGAGTCCCTTATCAATACATTGTTCAGGTGCGGTAAACACACATGCACTTCCAACCCTTCCGCATTTTCATACCACACAAAGGTTCTTTATTTACACAGGTGGAAAGCCACCATACACAACATACCAATCCATACTGCTACCCGTAGGGACACTCAACTCTAAGCAGTGGATTATTATACATATTCATCTAATCATCATATCACATGTCCATGCATTAACCTCATCCAATTCCTTCTTAAAGTCAAGCATTCACAATCAATTATATTTCCACAGAAATATCATTTGTTCAATCAACGTATCAATTTATTTGTTCTCTAGCTTACCCAAACCATTTGTTTGTCGACCTCCTTCGAACCATTGTTACAATCGTGTTCCACCAAACCATTTGTTTACTTAAGGATCTATCAACTAAATCCCATCAATCATTTTTTAGCACAATCACCAATGGTTTAAGTTCAGCAAACCACATGAAACCTCAACATTAATCTACTATGACTTCTCTACCAAGTTCAAACCCAGTTCTACACCAATCCGAGAACAATTTTTATACAAGACTTGACTGAACATCAACTTCAATTGGACATTCCTGAATCTACATGACTCGTATGAAAATGGATAACCACCTGTTGGAAAGGTCTTTCTAAGGACTACGACTTGCGTGTTTAGTCAAAAGCCTAGATCTGGTCGTATAATACCCGAAAATGGCTTTGAATTTTATTGCGCACAGAAAATAGATTTCTGCATGCATATTAAAGCAAGATGTACGACATCGGTTCATCTTCTTCCTTTTGACATTGATTCAAAGTTATATACAGCACTTCCTCCTCCCTTATTCACCCTCATTAGACCATTTCTCTTCACAAAACCAATTCCACCATCTTCACAAGAAGAGAGGAGAGGTTGAAGACATCAAATCTCTAGGGCACAAGCCCTAGAATGGTCTCTACCTAGGAGATCTTCATCTCACAAGTCAAACTCTTTTGAGTCGATATCTCTCCTAGAAAATAACTACAGATCTAGCACCAAGGGAGAGGGTAGGAAGCACACCTCATTTCTGGCAGTTCTGTCCATGGATCTCGTCACTCTCCATGGCGGCATCTTTCACTTTATTGGTGTTGTTCTTTACGGGTAAGAGAATGGGAAGACTTCCTCCAGGAAGTCCTACTCCAGCGATCTTGTCATTCCTTTCGTCGGGGTTGCAAAATAACGGCTTGGAAAAAATTGCGAAGTGACGACTAGGGTTTTTCGTAAATCTCCTTTTATAATGAGAATCAGGGTTAAACTGCTTTGCCATGTGTCATGGTGTTACTGGACCTCCCATTATTACATTAAATATGTCCTTTTGAAAAGACGCATCCAATTTAAGTCATTTGGCGCTAATCTCAAAAGTCTGGTTCAGACCAGGCAGGTGACAGTAAGCAGACTGTGCCAGAAAATACGCTAGGTCAAAGTCGTCGAGTAAGCAACCTTTACTCGATGAATCGTCAAGTGGCATTGAGTGAACTCAATGCACTCGACGCCCACATCCTCAGAATAACACCAAGTAAAAAGCATTGAGTTTACTTACCCATACTTGATGAATCGTCGAGTGGCGTCGAGTGCACTCAACGCACTCAATGCCTATATCATTCAGAATATTTCTAAGTCAAAAGCGTTGAGTGTGTTGAGACCACTCAATGTCGTGTTGACTCCACTCAACGCCAACAACATTCCATAGTTTCTAAGTCAAAAGCATTGAGTTTGTTGAGACCACTCAATGTCGCTTTGACTTCACTCAATGCCTACAACATTCAAGATAAATCTAAGTTAAAAGTGTTGGGTGGCGTTGAGGCCACTCAACGCCACTTTAACTTCACTCAATGCCACAACTTAATTCGTCGAATGGCGTTGAGTGGTGTTGAGTCCACTCAATGTTGCTTTGACTTCATTTAAAACCGCAACTTCCAGAAACTATTCTAAGTAAAATGTGTTGAGTGGTGTTGAGTCAACTCAATGCCTCAGCTTAATTCGTCGAATGGCATTGAGTGGTATTGAGTCCACTCAACGCTAGCTTCCAGAATAACTCTAAGTCCTAATTCGTTGTATGGCATTGATTGGTGTTTAGTCCACTCAACGCCTCAGCTTTTTCGTCGAATGGTGTCGAGTGGTGTTGAGTCCACTCAACGCCTCATCTTATTCGTCGAATGGAATTGAGTGGTGTTGAGTTAACTCAATGCCATGAGTCCAGAAAATATTTTAATTATAATTTTGATGAGTGGTGATGAGTCCACTCAACGCCTCAGCGTTCAGAGTACTTCTAAGTTACAATTCGTCAAATAGCATCAAGTGTACTCAACGCACTAGACGCCTTCAGTTTCTAGAATTATTCTAAGTAAAATATGCTCCATTCGTCGATTCCAATCGACTCACTCGACTCTTCCCAAGCCTGAGTCAATTCTCTTGACTCAAAACACGTGCGAGGGGCCTAGCGCGAAACGGGATATTACAAATCCTATAAACCAAATAAATGATTTTGTCCCCGAAATCAGGCTAAGGCTGTAGGGGAATGAAGCATGAAAAATATAATAAACTTTTAAACATACCTTGGGAAAACAACTCCGGGTAGCGCTTTTGCATCAAGTCCACCGGCTCCTAAGTGTATTCTTCTTTCCCGTGATTAGACCATTGGACCTTTACCAATAGTACACTTTTCCGCCACAAGCTCCTTGTCTCGATGTCCACTATCCGCACCGGCTCTAGTCGAACAGATCTATCGGTTGATATTGCTCCATCTGCAGTGGGGACATATTAGTCAGGTCGTAGTAGTGCCTTCTGGAGTGACGACACATGAAATACATTGTGCAAATTTTTTCAGCTCTGATGGTAGCTCTAGTAGGTAGGCCAAAGGGCCTATTCTCTCCAATATAGCATAGGGCCCCATATATCTCGGGATGAGCTTCTTCATACCACTCACTCATGACACTCCATGCATTGGCCTGATCTTCAAGAACACCATATCACCCACTTGAAATTCTATCATCTGACGCTTCGCATTATAGTACTTTACCTGCCGACTTTGAGCCTCAAGCAAGCGGTCTCTTACCAATCTAATAAGTGCATCGGTGTCATTAATGTACTCTATCCCAAAAACTTTTGGATCTTCATCCTGCACCCATAACAATGGATTTCTACACCTTCTACCATAAAGTGCTTCGTAGGGAGTCATCCCGATGTTAGCTTGGTGTCTATTGTTGTATGAAAATTCTACCTGTTGTAAGAGCCTTTCCCACGATTCTCCTCTATCCAATACACATAGTCTCAAAAGGTCTTCCATTGTCCTGATGGTCCTTTCAGATTGACCATCTGTCTGAGGATGAAAAGCTGTGTTGAAGGTAAGGCGAGAGCCCAGATATGCTTGTACTTCCATCCACTCCTTGGAAGTAAAGCGGCCATAACGATCAGAGACTATCGTCTTAGGCATGCCATGGCACCGTACAAATTGCTCCACAAAAAGCCGCACTAAAACATCCACATGTGCCTCCTTATTCATTGGGATAAATCTAGCCACCTTTGTCAAGCAATCTACGATTACCCAAACTGAATCGTTCTCAGAGCCCGAGCGAGACAACCCATGAACAAAGTCCATGGAGATATCCTCAAACTTCCACCCAGGGATGGGCAATGGCTGTAATAATCCTCCAGGGATCTTGAACTCTACCTTCACCTTTTGACAAGCCTCACAGTGCGTAACATAATACCTTACAGCTTTTCTTCATTCTTGGCCAAAATATGGTCTTCCGCAAGTCACTATATGACGGCGACGGTGATGGCGACGGTGATGGCGACGGCCACCAGGACGGCCAACTGGAGCATGACTATGTTGAAGATGTACCGGCAAAGGACGTGCGACGTCATAGCGGTCATGGCTACAGGCTTCGCCCTCACAACAAAAATCATATTTGATATTTTTTGTTTTGGTGTGCTAATAGCCGTTTCATGTTGGCTCTTTAAAAACATTATTTAATTTCTGCATTTTTCTTTATGTGGTGTGCCTTTAACCACATGATTATTTGCTTTGAGATGTAAGCCTATATAAGGCCTTGAACTCTTCATTTTGTGGTAGACATTAATTGAAATCAAATTTTGAAATTGCCTAAACCTAATTTCCCTCTCTTCTTCTCTTAGCCGCCGCCCCCCCTCTTCCTTCTTCCTCCAAGCCGCCGGCCTCAAGGCTCTCTCCTCCTCGAGTTCGGCCACCACCTCTCCCCCTCTTCCTCTCGGCTGCACCCTCTCTATTGTGCTCGGCTACTCTCATTCCCCTCTTGTTCACGGCCACCCGAGATCCTCTCTTCCAAGGATACTTCGGCCCATGCAAGAGAGGTTGCTTGCAAGGAAGAAGATAGGTGTTTTCCTCCACGACGTGAAGTGAAGGAGATTAGCACGTTCATCATCCGTAGCGCATTTCCCGTGGACGTTCAAAGGAGGAGCGATCAAACTTGGTAGATCCACGCATCACGGATCTACAAATCCGAGAGGGGTAACGAAACTTTCTACCAAGAGTTTTCTTTGTTTAGATAGTTCTTGTGGTGGACGGATTTTGCGTTATTTTTCCGATTTGTTTTTCTTCGCGGTTAATCAAATAATAGATCGGTATTTTTCGTTTGGATTTCCAAAAGATTCGTAAGAGGATTGGCGATCCTCGCTTTTCTTTTGTTGGGATAGATCCTACCATCTTTCGAATCATTTGTTCTTGGTGGATCTATTTTGGTACAACCCCAAAGCTCGCTCGGGATCAATATTATCCCATTTAGCCGGAAAGAATTTGGCCTATAGCCAACATTTGATCTATTTGCGGAATGGCGATCCGTATTGTTAGCGCGAACGATAAATAAAAATAATTGTTGTGGCTGCGTTTTCGTTAGCGTGCGGGTTAGAGAGCGTAGATCGTGTCATAAGCGTCGTCGTGGCCTCCGCGACGAATCTCAAGGATATTCCCTACATCAATTTGGTATCAGAGGGAGGTTGTGTTGATTTCCCAATCGACACCATCCTTTCATTTTACCTAGGGATATCCACGTTCACTAGGGTGCGCACTTCCGTTACGAATCACGTCAAATCTGAATTTTACATAGTTGGGCTGCAATTAGTAAAAACACAAAAAAAAAATTCTGCAGAAAATTACAAAAAAAATTCTGAATTTTCTCCTCATTTTTCTAAGAAAAAAGTCTGAAAAAGTTTTTCCTGTTGCTCAATAGTTTTGTGTCAAAAAATTCAAACGCGTAATTTAAATCAGGTCAAAATTGTTGTTTGTCCCGTTCGTTCATGCGCACTAGGCTGGGCACGGAATATCTTCCCTCCACCTCACACATGGCAAACAACCAAGGTGATGAGCATGCTCCGGCCACGATTGCCGAGCTACGAGAAGAGTTTAACGCTAGGTTTGATGCACTGACACAATTAATTGAAGGGCTCGCTGTAAACCAAGCGGCGCCCCGAAACAACGGCGTTGGCAGAAACCGACCGGGTCCCCAACCCCCGGCCGCAAACCAGCGAGAGGAAAGACAAAATCACCCACGTGATCTGGACGATGAGTACCCACCTCGAGGTCATTATGAGTTCGACGTAACTAGGGCCGTAAAAATAGACTCACCATCATATGATGGCATGGGAGAGCCCCAGTTATTCCTAGACTGGATTATGGGAATCGAGTGTTATTTTGAATGGCACGACCTGACAGACGTTGAGAAAGTGAAGGTTGCGCGGATGAAACTACTAGGAAGGGCTAAGACATACTGGTTTAACGAAGAGAGACGATTAGGTACGGTTAATGGAGCACCCCCCAATTGGGTGGGCTGCCATGAAAGCACTTCTCCACGACCAATATGTTCCCACTTATCACCGGACACAAATGTTCGACGACTTAGCCTCCCTCCGTCAAGGTAACTCTTCAGTAGCAGAATACATAGGACAACTTAAGGATATGTTGGTGCGTTGTGATGTTCGTGAGATGCCCGAAGTCACACTCTCCCGATTTCGTAAGGGACTCAACTCGGACATTCAAGGCAAGCTCTTGCGTTATGGTCACACGGACCTTAACACCACCTTCAATGCCGCCTTGGATATTGAAAAACACAACGCCTACAAGGTCAAAGGGCGAAACTTTCAGAAGGGAAAGTCCCTCTTAGGACCGCATCCATCTTCCTCCACGCGAGATAAGGGAAAGTATCGATCCACGGATTCGGAGTCCATTATCATTACCGCTAGGAATAATAGAAATCCCACCGGCGAGCGAGTGCCGATAGGACGGATTAGCAAGACTAACGCCACGTGTTATTCCTGCGGAATCCAAGGGCACTATGTTAGTGAGTGTCCCACGAAGAGCAAACCGTTAGCCCTATTAGACTCCACGACTGAGCCTGCCGATATCGACTATGGGGCAGAATCTGATCGCGAACCGAGTGACATAGAGGACGATTCTTACATGATGGTGATGAGATGTATTTTGGCCACACCGCGAGCGTTGGACGAGTATAACCGGACAAATATATTTACCTTAAATTTTAAGTGCGGTGAAAAATGGTGCAAACTAATTATTGACAGCGGTAGTTGCATGAACGTCGTGTCGGAAAATGCTATCGCACGCATGCATTTAGTCACCGAGCCGCACCCACATCCTTATAAAATCGCGTGGGTAAACAAGACGTCAATAGCGGTCTCTAAGCGATGCTTGGTGCCACTAACATTTAAAAACTACGTTGATAACGTGTGGTGCGACGTAATCCCCATGGACGTGTGTCATGTTTTACTAGGACGACCTTGGCTTTATGATTATGACGTGACTCATTTTGGACGAGCCAACACTTATGAGTTCAAATTCAATGGTAAGACCATTGTTTTGAAACCATCACCGCCCAAGGATCCGTCACCTGCGTCCAAAGATACCATTGTGCCGGTAGAAAAGAAAACGATAAGTCTAATAAGTAGGAAAGAGTTAGAGCGAGAGACTTTCATGGATGGCGTTATCTACGCTCTAGTTTGTCTACAAGCTAAGGAGGATGCACCCTCATTAGCGAGCCTCCCGTTATCTCTTCGAACTCTCTTAGAAGAGTATAAGGATGTCTACCCGGTGGACTTACCACCTCAGTTGCCACCTATGCGTGACATCCAGCATGAGATAGATTTTGTCCCGGGTTCTTCGTTGCCAAATCAGCCCCATTACCGCCTCAATCCCTCCTCACATGAGGAGTTGCAAAAGTTAATTTCAGATTTGTTAGCGAAAGGATTTATACGTCATAGTAAAAGTCCTTGTGTCGTCCTTGCCTTGTTAGTCCCGAAGAAAGATAAAACGTGGCGATTGTGTGTCGACTATCGGGCTATAAATAAAATAACTGTCAAGTATCGGTTCCCCATTCCCCGCTTGGATGATTTACTAGATATGTTATCAGGAGCCGCCGTGTTCTCTAAATTGGATCTTAAGAGCGGTTATCATCAAATACGAATACGGGAGGGGGACGAATGGAAGACGGCATTCAAGTCTAAGGATGGACTATATGAATGGCTAGTGCTTGGAGAAGGACTTACCAATGGACCGAGTACGTTTTCGCGATTGATGACCCAAGTCTTTAAACCTTACATGGGAAAATTTATAGTGGTCTATTTCGACGACATTTTGGTGTTTAGCATCTCTCCGGGGGATCATGAAACTCACCTAAGAACAATCCTTACTACATTGCGCAAAGAGAATTTATTTATTAATCTAAAAAAATGCACATTCGGTGTGTCTTCCGTAGAGTTCTTAGGATACATCGTGAGCTCAGATGGCATTCATGTGGATCCAAAGAAGGTTCAAGCAATTAAAGAGTGGCCGGAACCCAAGAATATAAGGGAAGTTCGAAGTTTCCACGGGTTGGCCACGTTTTACCGAAGATTTATTCGGAATTTTAGTAGTATTATGGCACCCATCACTGAATGTATGAAGAAAGGAGAATTTAGTTGGACTAAAGCGGCCACTAGTGCTTTCCAAACGATTAAGGAACGGATGTCTGAAGCCCCCTTACTACGATTACCGGATTTTAGTAAAGTGTTTGAACTATCATGCGACGCATCGGGGATAGGAATCGGAGGAGTATTAAGTCAAGAGGGACATCTGCTAGGATATTTTAGTGAGAAACTATCCGGCCCAAAGTTAAACTACTCGAATTATGATCGCGAATTCTATGACGTGATTCGTTGTCTCCAACATTGGCGACATTACCTTATATCAAAAGAATTCGTGATATTATCGGACCATGAGGCCCTCAAATTTGTTAATTCTCAAAATAAGATTAGCCCACGGCACGCTAAATGGATTTCATACCTACAGGAGTACGCCTTCATTATCAAGCATCTGAAGAGTACATTAAATCGTGTGGCGGACGCGTTGAGTAGGGTCACCTTATTACTAACTACCATGGAAGTATCAGTTATAGGATTTGAGAGGATTAAAGATGAATATGTCCAATGCCCAGACTTTAGGGAAATTTATCTCGCCACTCAGGACAGCTCCCCTACCACCATTTCGGCGTACTATATCCGTGAGGGATATTTATTTAAACATTTGCAACTATGTATTCCCCGCTCGTCATTACGACATTTTATCATATGGGAGTTGCATAGCGGAGGGCTAGGCGGACATTTTGGTAGAGACAAAACGATAACACTCGTAGAGGATAAATTCTTTTGGCCGAGCCTCAGACTCATGGTTAACAAAGTCGTAGGAAGTTGTCGTATTTGTCAACTAGCCAAGGGGAACAAGACCAACACGGGTCTTTACACTCCACTCCCGATTCCATCGGTACCATGGGAAGATGTCAGCATGGATTTTATTTTGGGGTTACCCATGACATTTAGGCGTCACAATTCTATTCTTGTCGTAGTAGACCGTTTCTCTAAAATGGCCTATTTCATCGCTAGTAATAATACCTACGATGCTTCAAATGTTGCAAAATTATATTTCAAGGAGGTCGTGGCACATCGGGGTGTTCCCAAAACGATCGTGAGTGATAGGGATGTAAAATTTACAAGTTATTTTTGGAAGACACTCTGGAAACTCATGGGCACTAAACTAATGTTTTCGTCGGCCTATCATCCCCAAACGGATGGGCAAACGGAAGTTGTCAACCGTAGCTTGGGCGGGTTACTTCGTTGTTTAGTGGGCGAACATAAAGGTACGTGGGATCTTATTCTTCCGCATGCTCAACTAGCGTACAATAATTCTAAGAACAGGTCCACTGGGTTGTCTCCGAATGAGATAGTGCATGGTTATAAGGCGCCAGTGACTCTTGACTTGGTTCCGTTACCGCCTTCTTTTAAGTCAAGTCAATTTGCACAGGACTTCGCTTCACACGTTCACACTCTCCATGAGCACATTGGCAAGACGTTAGCTAAGCAATATTCTATCTATCAATCGAATGCTAACGTACATAGGCGAGCAGTCTCCTTGAACATTGGCGATTTGGTTATGGTTCATCTTATCCCTGAACGGATGCCTTCGGGCACCATAAAAAATTAGCGAACAAGAAAGCCAGTCCTTTTCGAATTTTGAAGAAATTAGGCGAAAATGCTTATTTATTAGAATTACCCGTTGATTGGGGAATCTCCCCTGTGTTTAACATTTCGGATTTAACGCTTTTTGTTGCTCCACCACCTAAACTGTCTGTCTCTCCGTTTAATAATTCCACTATACAATCTAATGGGGTGGGGGGTGAGCTCAATTCTGGATCGTTCTCTCCTTCGAATTCTACGGGAGGTATGCCGTCTATTGATAATGAAACATGTTTTTCTTCTTCACCTAACGCTTTTCTGAGGTTTCCACGGACAGATTTCTTGCCTGACAGGATTTTGTAGGATGATATGTTTCCCACCCCCGACGGCGACATTCACAGGTTTTTGGTTCGTTGGTGTGGTCGTCCGGCTTCGGACGACTCTTGGCTCTCTGCTGCACAGATGGATCTTCTTGACGCGGACCTCGTACGCCGTTATATGTCATCCCGCTCATCGTAGATGAGTCCTTTTGAGCGACGGTGATGGCGACGGTGATGGCGACGGTGATGGCGACGGCCACCAGGACGGCCAACTGGAGCATGACTATGTTGAAGATGTACCGGCAAAGGACGTGCGACGTCGTAGCGGTCATGGCTACAGGCTTCGCCCTCGCAACAAAAATCATATTTGATATTTTTTGTTTTGGTGTGCTAATAGCCGTTTCATGTTGGCTCTTTAAAAACATTATTTAATTTCTGCATTTTTCTTTATGTGGTGTGCCTTTAGCCACATGATTATTTGCTTTGAGATGTAAGCCTATATAAGGCCTTGAGGTAGACTTTAATTGAAATCAAATTTTGAAATTGCCTAAACCTAATTTCCCTCTCTTCTTCTCTTAGCCGCCGCCCCCCCCCCCCCCTCTTCCTTCTTCCTCCAAGCCGCCGGCCTCAAGGATCTCTCCTCCTCGAGTTCGGCCACCACCTCTCCCCCTCTTCCTCTCGGCCGCACCCTCTCTATTGTGCTCGGCTACTCTCGTTCCCCTCTTGTTCACGGCCACCCGAGATCCTCTCTTCCAAGGATACTTCGGCCCATGCAAGAGAGGTTGCTTGCAAGGAAGAAGATAGGTGTTTTCCTCCACGGCGTGAAGTGAAGGAGATTAGCACGTTCATCATCCGTAGCGCGTTTCCCATGGACGTTCAAAGGAGGAGCGATCAAACTTGGTAGATCCACGCATCACGGATCTACAAATCTGAGAGGGGTAACGAAACTTTCTACCAAGAGTTTTCTTTCTTTAGATAGTTCTTGTGGTGGACGGATTTTGGGTTATTTTTCCGATTTGTTTTTCTTCGCGGTTAATCAAATAATAGATCGGTATTTTTCGTTTGGATTTCCGAAAGATTCATAAGAGGATTGGCGATCCTCGCTTTTCTTTTGTTGGGATAGATCCTACCATCTTTCGAATCATTTATTCTTGGTGGATCTATTTTGGTACAACCCCAAAGATCGCTCGGGATCAATATTATCCCATTTAGCCGGAAAGAATGTGGCCTATAGCCAACATTCGATCTATTTGCGGAACGGCGATCCGTATTGTTAGCGCGAACGATAAATAAAAATAATTGTTGTGGCTGCGTTTTCATTAGCGTGCGGGTTAGAGAGCGTAGATCGTGTCATAAGCGTCGTCGTGGCCTCCGCGATGAATCTCAAGGATATTCCCTACATCACTATACCTCTTTAAAATCCCATAATGCACCGAATACTTGGAGCAATGTGCTTCTCTCAATATATCTTCCCGGATTTCCCCTCCCTTGGGAATATAGATTCGGGCATGGAAATGAATGAGGCTGTCTTTTAGCGTATACTCTTTAGCAGATCCATGTTCACATGACTTAATCACTAGGGCCAGAGCAGCATCCTTCCCTTGCTCTTCCCGAATTCGATCTTGAATATCACAAACTATACTCATTCCGGTTAGGTACTCTGTATACCCCTCAGAATGATCTTTATACACCAACGTGATCTTCATCTTCTCGAGCATCTGAGATAATTCCATACTCATCAACCGAGACTCAGGGATCGATTCCAGTACCTTTCTACTCAATGCATCAGCCAGGGAGTTTGCTTTTTTGGGATGGTAGTTCAAGGTAAACTCGTAATCACACAAAAATTCTAACCACCCCGTCGTTGCCTCAGATTCAACACCTTTTGAGTATGAACCTACTTTAGATTCTTATGGTCTGAGAAGATCTCTTAGTGGACACCATATAAATAGTGCCTCCAAACCTTGAGGCGAACACCATTACCCCTAATTCTAAATTATGAACTGGGTAATTGGCTTCATGCTTCTTCAGTTGCTTCGAAGCATAAGCAATCTCATGCCCATGCTGAATCAATATTGCTCCCATCCCTTGATATGGCGCATCTGTGAAAACTTTAAATCCTTCCATCCTAGATGGAAGGGCTAGGATGGGTGCAGTGGTAAGTCTATCCTTCAACTCTTGGAATGCAGCTTCATACTGGGGTGTCTACTCATATGGCATGCCTTTCTTTGTAAGAGCAATGAGAGGAAGGGCAAACTTTGAGAATCCTTTCACGAACTTGTGATTATACCCAGCAAGTCCAAGGAAGCTCGGTACATCGGCCGCTGACTTCAAAGTCGACCATTCCTTCACTACACGTACTTTGGCTGGATCCACAGCTAGTCCAGCACCACTAATCACATGGCCAAAGAAGTCAACTTCTTGGAGCCAGAAATTGCACTTGTTGAACTTAGCAAACAAGGCATTCTCCTTTAACTTCCTCAGCACCAAGGTTAAGTGTTCCACATGCTCTTCCTCTGTCTTCGAATAGACCAAAATGTTCTCGATGAAGATGATGACAAAGACATCTAAGTATAGCTCAAACACTCTGTTCATCAGACTCATGAAAGCCAAAGAGGCATTGGTGAGCCCAAACGGCATCACGGTGAACTCGTACAAGCCATACCTTGAGCTAAAAGTGCTTTTCTGAATGTCCTCCTCTCATTTCCTCAACGGATAGTACCTGGAGCGCAAATCTAATTTGGAAAACCAATGCGCTCCCACCAACTGATCAAATAACTCATCTATCTATAGAAAGGGATAGGTATTTTGCACCGTCACTCGGTTGAGCTCCCGATAGTCTATGCACAAATGCAAGGTTCCGTCCTTCTTCTTAACAAATAGAACAGGGGCTCCCCAGGCTGATGAACTTGGGCGAACAAACACTGACTCTACTAATTCTTGCAACTGAACTCTAAACTCCGCGAGTTCCTTCAGGGCTATTCGGTAAGGGGTCCTGGAGATGGGCTTGGCCCCTGGTACTAACTTAATTTGAATGTACACCTCTCTATGCGGGGGTAATCCTGGCAATTCCTCAGGTTATACCTCAGGAAAATCTCGCACATCTTTCATATCAACTACCATCTTTTTTAGTTCAAAGCAGATTATATATACTTCATCCCCTCTCATATGGGCTTTTAATGTCTGAATTGGAGACAATAACATAAGGGGTGCAAGTCTAATACCATGAAAAATGATCTCAGAGTCCCCATGCCTCAAGGAAATTTGTTTCTCCGCACAATCAATCCTGGCGTGGTGCCAATCTGACCATGACATGCCCAAAATGAGGTCGAAATCTGGCATTCTCAACACTATTGCAGGAGTTTCAAAGGACTTTTCCTCCAATACGTACTTCCAAGTCACACTTATCAGACAAGGTCATTTTAGAACCATCCGAGAGGCGCACTTTCTAAGTGATACCGGTGTCATATAGTGTATTAGTTGGTTTCCAACTAACCATCACGGTGTCTAAGTATCTATTATAAAACTCAAAACTAGACTACTAGCATAGCTCAGGCAAATTAAGGACGAATACTTATAATGTATTGTTCAAATCACAACATATATTCAATTACATCCTGAGGGTTCCACTCCTGTGCCATATCTAGAGCAAATCTCGGCTCCCTAGCAGGTCCGGGATTCATTCCTCGTTGTCCTCGTCCTCGACCACGCCCTTGTCCTTATCCTTGTGGAACTGCCGGAGGAAGAGCTGGGGGAGTCCTCCAACGTAGTTACGGGCAATAATGTCGGATATGGCCAGGCTGATTACACCGAAAGCAAACATGTTCAAACTATTCTCTAGGTTATTGATATATTTATTGAGGTGGGGGTGGTGTTGGTTGCGGGGTCGGGCGTCCCATCCTAAAATTCTGACGAAAGCGGCCATTGTCTCTTTGATTTCCTCTATCTCCATTTCCCCGCCTCCTTTTATAGCTGGGCCTTGCTCCTATTTCTCCCTCAGGGGGTCTCTTACCGCCGGCATGGGCTCTCGAGTGGTCTGCCTCTAACTTTTTCACTGTACCCATTATCTCTGCCAAGTTCGCGCCTTCTATAAACAAAAGCGCTTGCCTTAAAAGATCTCGCGAGCCCGGGTTCTGTTGTTACACTAGAGTCTGTTGAGGCCTAACAATGTCTAAGATTGTCGTAAGTGTCTGTCCCAACTCCGATTGCTGGAACTGGGTAGGGATGGAAGGAGCAGGAGTGCCCCCTATTGGCTCTATATGTGCTGGGATTTACACATAAAGGTATAAACCTAAGGTCAGGTTGGCTAATCGTAGGGTAGCGACTAGACATACTTAGTGTAAATTACATATGGGCACACCGCTGCTTCCGCTAAGTCAATTTGTCCCCAAACTGACTAATCAAATAGGGGTGGCACCATTGTTCAATGACTTCTTTAGTTCAGAATTATTGCAAACAGATACCATTCGTAAGACCTCCACCCCCCCCCCCCCTCCCAGAACACAATACACGACCGAGGGGATTCTTATGCCCAGAACAACAGCCTTGCGGTAGCGCCAACACACGGGTCGACCGGTACCACAAGATGCCTATCCTGCTGGCTAAAACCAATATCATCATTGTCAACCCAACATAAGAATATAAGCAGAAGTCAAAATCCACATAAGTATATAATGTCCAACTAGTACAACAAATAAAAGAAGCAACCAAGGCTTCTATAATATCAGAGTACATATGAAATGTCAAAAGGCTAAAAAATGAGTCTCTCAAAAACTCACATCAGTTACTGATGGTAGTGATGGTATCGTCACTTCAGGCACTGTCACCTTAACCTGGCTACCCTCATGCATAACCTACTGCTGCGGGGTTTCCTCCTAAAAAGGAAAACGTAGCAACCGTTAGTCATAAAGACTAAGTGGATATCACATCCGCTCCCCCGGCGACTCTTAGGCACCGGGCGGAGAAAAGAAGAGGGTACTATATATATATATATATATATATATATATATATATATATATATATATATATATATATATATATATTATAGTACAAGCAGGTGGTATAAAACTAATCAATATCAGAGTATATTAAAGCAACTACAAAAATTGTGTATATCAATATACATTAGCAGTTCCACCATCAACAGCAGTGTACAAGTAAAGTCCTACAATAGGAAGGTAACTCAACTTATATGAATGCCCATACAGACATATAAGTTAAGGATCAGCTTAACAATAAATTAACTCATCATATAAGAGTGCCCTAAGAGTGCCCATACAAACTTATATGATGAGGGTCTTGTGTATGAAATGCAATGCAATGTTATGAATGCAATGTGATGACTCACCCTTGCTCACACACACGCAACTGCTATATCGACACAGACTTGTAGTTTCCACTTTTCGAGTAGGTAGCTAACCTCTCAGGCGCCATCCGTCGTGGCCAGACGATGATAGTAGAGCTGGCATCTCCATTACTAAGCTAGCATACACATTACCTGGCCTTGGTCTCTGTATGCCTCAACATTAAGAACATAATAGCGAAGCTCACATGCGTACTATAGCTCAGAGGGGTCTCGGGTAGATGTGCACCAAGTACATAGCCCAACTGGCCTAAGTCGTGGCACAGAAAGGGCCTTGAGAACAACGAGGACATAGCCAAACCGTCCACTGGCACGGTGGGTGCCTCGGGAAGTAAACACCGAGGATCAAGGCCCAACCATGCAATTCTATCTGTGTAATGACTCCACCCGTTAAATAACATATAATAGAAGGTCTGGTCGGGGCCCCACACTATATGCCACAAACAGACGGCGAGGTCACAGGTTAATACAAAAATACCATCACACCTAAACCCAGAGATTTCTAGCGGAAACTTATTACGTGCAAGAACTCAACAAATGAATGTCCACTACTATATAAATATCACATTTATATATACCACCAGGAATGTATACAAACACACACCACTCACGGCCTTAAGTCCTTACAAGTTTCTCTATACAAAAGGTGTTCATACATCGGCACGCAGGCCGGCCACACATGAAATCACATTCTTCGCACGACCTTCAAGGGCCTACAAGCAGCAGCAGTAAGGGCTTCACCCCGCTCAATCCAAGTCAGCATGCAAGGACAGCACCTGCATATGGACGTCCACCCCAAGGGTGATAAACAAAGCAACGGTCAGCATTCAGCTGACCAATTATAACAACCCTACCCCTTACCCGGGGCAGTGGTTCCTTCCCTACATGCATTGCAATCACAATATATATATCACAATAAGTTCACTCAGGCACAACCACATCACAAACGCCTGCCTTCGTGCCAGACGCTCTGTGCACTCAGGGCAAGCTTACGGTGTACCGAAATCCTCTAGGTCCCACCACTGATTCGAGGTGATTAGCTTGTTGGTCGGGCATAAGCCTCCAAACCCCTGTTGAAGACCTCACGCACCCAACCCACTCAGAGGCGCTCACCTCACGATAACTAGTGAGCACTATAGATCGACCTACCCACGTAGTGCAACATGCTGGGAAGGCCTGCAGCCCCCCATTTGCAGTGCAACCAATCGACCTCTCACAATATAGGTACTTACACGCCGGGAAGGCCCGCAGCCCCCCATTTGCACAGATCGACAAGCCGAGAAGGTCTGTAACCCCCCCCCCCCATTTTCCACCAAGCTGGGAAGGTCCGTAACCCCTGATTTGCCACCAAGCGGGGAAGGTCTGTAACCCCCCATTTGACACCAAGTAGGGAAGGTTCGTAACCCCCCATTTGCTGCCATTTAAACTCTAATAACAACAGCACACAGTGTCGCATTCCCATCCATCAACCAACTCGTGCTGAGCATACAACCAAAGGAGCTATGCAAAGCTTCCTTATCACAAGTCACATGCGTCCTCACCATCTCCGCAAGTTACTCGTTATATACACTGCGTCTTCTCCGGTTCGCAGCATCACTAATCTAGACTACCCGTCCAGATGGGCTTCATACAGCATGCATATTCTGTACTACACATTTCCGGATCTAAATGCAGACTCAATCGCTGGAATCACTTACGCTTTCTGCCTCTTGGTGGAGGATCCCATGCACATGCATAAAGTAGGACTTCACTTGTCCAAGAAGGAGATCATTACCCTTGACGATCGCTTTGGATCCATGATAACTGGCCGGTTGGAAATCACTGCGACGTCCTTGCCTCCATAATGCTGGCCTCGGATATCGGGTCAGACCGATGACGCTCCTCCGGCAGCCGGATCTCTTCTCCTTCTCCTCCTCTAAGCTCTCCCTTCTCTCTTCTCTTTAGAAAGAGAATGGTCAAAGCTTGAATGAAAACTTCATTCCAATCTGGGGTTAAACCCAGCAGGGAAGAGCTTGGGCCACAAGATCCAGGATGAAGGAAATGGACGGCTATGATCTGCCCTCAAATATCTATTTTTGGGCTGACACGGCTTGTGACATGCCCGTGTCACAAGCCGTGTTCCCTAAGCGGTTAAGTAACTGACTCTATCCATACCAGGACACGGGCTTAGACACGCCCGTGTCAACTCCTAACATGCCCGTGTCACGAGGTACACGCCCGTGTTGAGAGGTGTGTCCCTCAATCAATACAGGATCAACACTCCCGACAAGGACATGGCTAAGGCACACGCCTGTGTCCTTGGTCGTGTGCCAAACACGCCCCTGTATTACGCCTGTATCACAGGCCGGGTGCCACACTCGACACTACCCGGTTACCAACCCAAGCAGGACACGGCCTCGGACACGCCCATGTCCCTGGCCGTGTCACCCTGACCCGCCCTGGCACATGCCCGTGTCCCAGGCCGTGTGCCTCACTCGAGACACACTCGAGTACCCAGAGGTTGGCATGCCCTAGGACACGCCCGTATCCCAAGTCGTGTCACCCAGCCTGAACTCCAAATTGGAATTTGGGGTGTTACAATCTGTTAACTCCCGTCGGTGTGACTACTGGCAAACACGTATACCTGCCACACTATCCTTAACCCAGGATTATGACACCGCATATCAACTCACACCGTATGCAATTTCACATATAAGGGCTCCACTCTGAGTCCCTTTTATTTATTCATATCTCGTGCTCAACAGCACGCAAGGGCTCCACACCGAGTCCCTTATCAACACATCGTTCCAGTGCGGTAAACACACACGCACTTCCAACCCTTCCGTATTTCCATACCATGCAAGGGTTATTATTTACACAGGTGGCAAGCCACCATACACAGCATACCAATCCCACGCTGTTACCCGTAGAGAGACTCAACCCTAAGCAGTGGATTATTATACACATTCATCTAATCATCATATCACATGGCCATGGATTAACCTCATCCAATTCCTTCTTAAAGTCATGCATTCACAATCAATTATACTTCCACATAAATATCATTTGTTCAATCAACGTATCAATTTATTTGTTCCCTAGCTTACCCAAAACATTTGTTTGTCGACCTCCTTCAAACTGTTGTTACAATCGTGTTCCACCAAACCATTTGTTTACTTAAGGATCTATCAACTAAATCCCATCAATCATTTTTTTAGCACAATCATCAATGGTTTAAATTCAGCAAACCACATGCAACCTCAACATTAATCTACTATGACTTCTCTACCAAGTTCAAACCCAGATCTACACTAACCCGAGAACAATCTGTACATAAGACTTGACTGTACAGCAACTTCGACTAGACATTCCCGAGTCTATAGGAATCGTATGAAAACGGGTAACCACCCGTTGGAAAGTTCTTTCCAAGGGCTACGACTTTCATGTTTAGTTAAAAGCCCAGATCTGGCCTTATCATACCCGAAAATGGCCTTGAAGTTTATTGCACACAAAAAATAGATTTCTACACACATCTTAAAGCAAGATGAACGACATCGGTTCATCTTCTTCCTTTGGACATTTATTAAAAGTTATATACAAAACTTCCTCCTCCCTTATTCACCCTCATTAGACCATTTATCTTCACGAAACCAAGTCCACCATCTTCACAAGAAGAGATGAGAGGTTGAAGACATCAAATCTCTAGGGCACAAGCCCTAACATGGTCTCTACCTAGGAGATCTTCATCTCACAAGTCAAACTCTATTAAGTCAAAATCTCTCCTAGAAAATAACTACAGATCTAGAAACAAGGGAGAGGGTAGGAAGCACACCTCATTTCCAGCGATTCCGGCCATGGATCTCGTCACTTCCTTGGCGGCAACTTTCTCTTTGTTGGTGTTGTTCTTTACGGGTAAGATAATGGGAAGACTTCCTCCAGGAAGTCCTACTCCGGCGATCTTATCGTTCCTTCCGCTTCCGTCGGGGTGCACAGTAATGGCGGCTTGGCAAAAATGGCAAAGTGACGGCTAGGGTTTTCCGTAAATCTCCTTTTATAATGAGAATCATGGTTGAACCGCTTTGCCACGTGTCACCGTGTTACTGGACCTCCCATTATTACATTAAATATGTCCTTTTGAAAATACGCATCCAATTAAATTCATTTGGCTCTAATCCCGAAAGTTCTGTTCAGATCGGGCAGGTGACAGCAAGCAGACTGCGCCAGAAAATCCGCTAAGTCAAAGTCGTCGAGTAAGTAACCTTTACTCGACGAATCGTCGAGTGCACTCAACGCAATCGATGCCTACATCCTCAGAATAACACCAAGTAAAAAAGCATTGAGTTTACTTACCCTTACTTGACGAATTGTCGACTGGCGTCGAGTGCACTCGACGCCTATATCATCTATAATATTTCTAAGTCAAAAGCATTGAGTGCGTCGAGACCCCTCAACGCTGTGTTGACTCCACTCAACACCAACAACATTCAACAGTTTCTTAGTCAAAAGCGTTGAGTGTGTTGATACTACTCAACATCGCGTTGACTTCACTCAATGTTTATAACATTCAGGATAATTCTAAGTTAAAAGCATTGAGTGGCATTGAGACCACTCAACGCCGCTTTGACTTCACTCAATGCCGCAACTTAATTCGTTGAATGGAGTTTAGTGATGTTGATTCCACTCAACGCCTCTTTGACTTCACTCAACGCCACAACTTCCAGAAATTATTCTAATTAAAATACGTTGAGTGGTGTTGAGTCCAGTCAATGCCTCAGCTTAATCCGTCGAATGGTGTTGAGTGGTGTTGAGTCCACTCAACGCAAGCTTCCAGAATAACTCTATGTCCTAATTCGTCATATGGAATTGAGTGGTGTTGAGTCCACTCAATGCCTTAGCTTTTTCATTGAATGGCATCGAGTGGTGTTGAGTCCACTCAACGTGTTGGAACCCCACCTTATTTAGGGTTGATTTGGGCTAGGTTCACTATTAGCACTCTCAGATGACCCACATTGTATAGTCTAGGGTCATAAGTCTTTATCAGGTTCTAAGTCAAGTCAGCAAATGTAGGGTTGATTTGGGCTAGGTTCACTATTAGCACTCTCAGATGACCCACATTGTATAGTCTAGGGTCATAAGTCTTTATCAGGTTCTAAGTCAAGTCAGCAAATGTAGGGTTGATTTGGGCTAGGTTCACTATTAGCACTCTCAGATGACCCACATTGTATAGTCTAGGGTCATAAGTCTTTATCAGGTTCTAAGTCAAGTCAGCAAACCTAGAGTGATTGGTTTTTACCTTCAGAAGGCTTAGAGACAGAAGACCTTCAGAGAAAAGCAGTTTTCTAAGAGCAGAAAAGTCGTTCGAAGATTGCTGAACTAAGCTCGACTTTCGTCGATCGGAGATCAACGAACTCAGTTCTTTCTCTGAGCTGAGTTCGACGAAATCTTAGTTGAGATCGATGAACTCAGAATTCTTCTTTGAGCTGAGATCGACGAACTCTGATCTCTTCCCAGAAGTTCAGCACGACGAAAAGAATATCTCATTTCGACGATCTTGGAGCTCAGATTGGAAAGTGAATTTTTTGTTCAGAGATCTTGGAGCTCAGCTCGACGAAAGAGAGGTTTTAGTTCGATGAACTTGGATCTCAGATCGATAAACTTTTCCTGAGTTCGACTAACTTCATCCAGGTTCTATTCGACTATATTCCCTGCAGTTTTCCAGTATTGACTAAGGCAGTTTGATTTCAAAATTTATTATTATATGCCTATAATGCTCTGATAATTAATGCTCCCTATTCTCTAGAATATATTCATTCCAAGGCAGCATTAATTATGGTATTCACAGAGTAATTATTTGGCTTATTTACTGGGATAGTTGAGGAAACAAATTAAAGATATCTTCTAGCCGTTCAACTCCCAGAATTTCGGCAGTCAATCAAGGATAGGATTTAAAATTCAAAGGATGATTTCTGCAAGGAATATAAAAGACATTTTTTCAGAAGATTGCAGTTACAGAATATATATAAGCTAATGAATTGTGAAAACAAAAAATTGAAAGAAGAACACAGCTCTCATACATTTCAGTCTTCTTCAGTTTTACTTCAGGACTTTCAAGAGACAAACAATCTTCATTAGTCTAAAAGTTTCCTGAAGATCTTCTTTAATCTGAAGGCCTACACCCTGAGCAAAGCTCTCATTCTCCTGAACTCTTCTACATCTCAGGGGGAGCTTTGACAAGAACAACATCCACTAGTATTCTAAGTGCTTTGAGAAAGAGAAGACAACATCATTTTCTTTTTTAACTTTCCTGTACAAAGGGTTTTTAAATCCCCTCAAAAGTTATCTTTTGGTTATCAAGTCTCCTGATCAAAAGACTTTGTTTGGTTTTTGGGCACTTGATCAAAATCTCAAAGGGTTGCTAGATCTCCCTTGAAATAGATCTTGTGGTGACAGGGCACCTGAGCAAAAACCTGTGGTGGCATGGCACCTGATTAAAAACCTGTAGTGGATTCCTACCAGGGTGGTAGAAGAGTGGATGTAGCCAAGTTTAGGGGAACCACTATAAAATCTTTGTGTCGTCTGGGTTGCTCTATTCATTTATTTATTGTGTTGTGATTATTTTTGTTTTTATTTCTCGTTATACATATAGATATCACTTATTTTAATTCCACTATAAAAACTAATCAAAGTTTTTTAAATACTCTATTCACCCCCCCCCCCCCCCTCTAGAGTTAAGATAGATCTATCCCTCACTTTCAATTGGTATCAGAGGATTAAGGTTGTTTGGTTTCACAGGCTAACACCTGAACCAAAAAATCTTTGGTAGATCTTATTTACTCTATTATCTTTTTAAATAATGGCACATAATAAAAAATATTCAAGCACCAGACCTCTAGTGTGTAACCTTAACAAGTTTGCACTTTGGAAGGCAAGGATTATATTATATATGAATTCAATTGATGAAGATATCTACAATTCTATTTTGACATATCCCCCACTTCAAGTGACTACTACTTCAGATACTACTACAGTTCCACCACCTGAGTGGACTGATGCACAGAAAAAGGCAAAGGTTGCTGATGACAAAGCAATGAACATTCTGGCACAAACAATGTCAGATGACATTTTCCATAAGGTTTTTGAGTGTACATCAGCAAAAGCCATTTGGGATTCCCTCAACCAAATGGTAGCAGGATCAGCTGATGAAAGAAAAGATAGAAGATCTCATCTCATTTCCTAATATGAGAACTTCAAGAAAGAAGAGTCAGAGTCAGTTGCTGATATGTACAACAGACTCAGCTTGATCACCAATGAGCTGAAGAACCTGAAAAAGAACATATCACTGACTGAGATCAATGATAAGATCCTTATGTGCTTCCCTAGCAAATGGGACTCTAGGATCTGGCCAATCAAGGAGGCCAAAAGCCTAAATGAAATTTCTACTGAGTCTTTGCTAGGCAAGCTCAAGTCTTATGAGCATCTTATCAAGACTAGAGAAGCAGCTGAATAGAAGACTTCTACCTCAGGAAGGAAGGAGCAAAGTATTGCATTTAAGGCATCTGAAGAATCAGAAACACTACCAGCAAATGAAGAGTTGATGAGTCTCTTAGCCAAGAGATTCTACAAAATGGCTAAGAAGGACTTCAGAAGAAGGTCAACAAGGAATGAAGACAAACCAAGGTATGACAAGACTCCTACTAAGAAAATTGTTTGTTATGGTTGTAGGAAGCCAGGACACATTCTACCTAAGTGTCCAGAGAAGCAGAAGAAAGATAAAAGGAAAGACAAGGACTCTAATAAGCACAACAGCAAGCCTTCTTCTAGCAAGCATAAGAAGAAGGAAAAAGGCTTTGTTGTTGAGACTTATAGTGAGTCTGAAGAAGAGTCTTCATCTTCCAGCTCCAGTGAAAATGAAGAACAGGCCAAAGCCATAGAGATTTCTTTGATAGCTATCAATGCATCAAGCAATCCATCAGAAGCTGAGGATTCTGAGTCAGAAGAGGATCAGGTAATATCCTCCTTTGATTTTACTTCAGAACATTTTAAAACTGAATTTAAGTTATTATGGAATGACTTAATTAAATTTGAGAAGGAAATCAAACTTTGTAGAGACAAATTAATTGAATATGTTAATTTGTTTTTTGAAAACATAAAATTAAAAGATGAACTAGATATAGCTTCTGAACAAATCATTTCTTTAAAAACTGAACTAAATGAGGCTAAGCAATTTGAAGAATCCCCGAATGGGAGAAGCATCAAATTGAAGGACATCACAAGCACTATCAATGTCAGGCTTAATGGAAAATTGGGCTTAGGTGCTTCATCAAGCCAATCTTATCTTTTAAAGAAAAATATTCTTTCAACCCCTATTAAATTTATATCTAAAAAAGGAAAAGAAAAATTAGATGAAAATAACCAACAAATTAAAGTATTTCAAAAACTTAAAGAAAAGAGAAAGAAACAGAAAAACTTTAATAAAAACAATGTTCAATAGTTTTTGTCAAACCCAGATTGATGAAATGTATACCGTTCGTCGAACTCAGATCGACGAACTGTGAACGCAGATTTTTCATATAATTATTCTTCGAACTGCGATCGGCAAAATCAATATGGATCATCGAACCACGATCGACAAAATTGGGGCATAGAAAATGAATACTTTCATTCTCTGAGCGGAGTTAGACGAACTCATCCTTATTCGTCGAACGCAGATCGACGAACTTTTCAGAATTCGTCGAACCCAGTTAACTTTAATAAAAACATAAATTATTTAAGAAACTTTAATCAACCAAGAGACTTTGTTAACCCCTTTACCCAGTGGATAATTCCACCTATGAGATTTCATCCTCTAGGATATAAGAGTCAACCAGAATTTTCTTATATTTCTAGTTTTAAATTTGAAAAGAATCAAGGACCCAAGATTACCTAGGTCAAGAACACCTGATCTATTTTTTATGCAGGTGAAGAACTATCCTATAATAGAGGAACAGTGGTACTTTGATAGTGGGTGTTCAAAGCATATGATAGGAAGCAAGGACAACTTAACTAACTATAAGTCAAAGCTTGGACCAAAGGTGATCTTTGGAGACTCCAACTATTGCCAAATAGAAGGCTATGGGAATGTCAAAGTTAGAGATATCACCTTCAGGAAGGTAGCCTATGTGAGTGGTCTAAAATATAACCTGATATCCATAAGTCATATGTGATGAAGGTTATCAGGTATCTTTTAACCAATCTTCCTGTATTATTACTTCAATATATAACAAAACTATTTTAACTGGACTTAGACAAGGAAATATTTATGTGGTTAATTTCAAGTCATCTAGTTCAGAAATTTGTTTGTTCAATCAGATTAGTAATAATAATGATTTATGGCATAAAAGACTAGGACATGTTAACCTTAAAAATATTGCTAAACTATCTAGGGACAACCTTGTTAGAGGATTGCCTTCTAGCCCCTACAAGAAGAAAGGTCTATGCATGGCTTGTCAATTATGCAAGCAAACTAAAAATAGTTTTAAATCAATTAATAAGAGTGATTCACCCAGAATCTTATATTTGCTACATATGGATCTTTTTGGACCCATTATTGTACAAAGTCTGGGAGGGAAATCTTACACTTTAGTTATTATTGATGAATTCTTTAGATTCACTTGGGTGTTCTTTCTGAGAAACAAGTCAGATAACTTTAAAGTTCTTACAGAATTTCTTATGAGCATAACGATTGAGTACTCTACTCAAGTTGCATTGATCAGAAGTGATCATAGCACTGAGTTTGAATCTCTTCTGAAAGTGAGAGTAAGATCAATCCTTCACTCTAGAGGGGGGTGAATAGAGTGATTTAAAATAATTTTGATAAATTAAAAATTATTTTAGCAGTGGAAGATTTGATTTAATAAGTGTAGAGTGCTAAGCAGAAACTTAAATAAAACAACTACAAAAGGATTAATTCACAGCACATAGCACAAGAAAGAGCAAGCAATCCAGAAGACACAAGGAGCTATAGTGGTTCCCTAAAACCTGGGTACATCCACTCTTCTACCACCCTTAGTAGAAATCCACTGCAGGATGAGTTGATCAGGTATCCTGGGCACCAATGAGCTTTTGATCAGGTGCTCAAAAACCAAACCAGATTTTTTGATCAGGTGTCTTGCCACCACTGAGTTTTGATCAGGTCTCAGGAACCAAAGCAAAACTTTTGAAGGGAGTTTTAAAACACTTTTACAGGAAAGGAAAAGAAAAAGGTGTGAAGTTGTCTTCTCTGTCAACTATCAAAGAGAAGTACTAGTGGATGAGATGTTGTCAAAGCTCCCCCTGAAATATAGCAGAAGTTCAGGAACTGGAAGCTTTGCAAGGGTGATAGGTCTTTAATGAAATGATTGCTCTAGCACTGGATGATTTCAACAAAACTGAAATGTTTGTTGTTTGGAGTGTGAATGATGAAGACTTGAGAAAGCTTTTGATCAGCAGGAATCAGAAAGAAAACTTGTTCAGTTTTTCTAAGTTATTGATCTTCTTTTTCTTTCTCTGTGTGTCTCTGTATATTTTTTAGTATACTGCTGTATATTCTTTTGTTCTCTCTGAATGATGATAATAAGAACTCCAATCGTCAAATCTTTGAAAATAGTCGTTAGCAAAGTTATAAATGCTGTCCTTAATTGTCAACTGTCTCTGGAGGAAATAACCTAAGTACATTTCTTCTTTGTTTCCTTGAAACTTGCTCCAGATTTTTTATAATGGCTAGAAATCTTCTGCAATAAATGCTCCGATTTGAAATCCTTAACAAGCTGACAAAATCCCAGAAATCGTCGATCTCAAAATGAAATCGTCGATCTGAGCTCAACTATCGTCGAACTGAGCTCAGAGAGATTGGAATTTGACTTGGACAGAATTCATCGATCAGAGCTCAGAGATCGTCGAACAGGGTTCGACGCCTCGTCGACTTGAGCTCAGAGATCATCGAACTAAGGTCGACGCTTTGTCAGCCTGAACTCACAGATAGTTGAACTGAGTTCGACACTTCGTCGATCTGAGCTCGACGACAACTTCAATTCTTCTTGTCTTCTGCATCTGAACTAGGAGGTCTTGGGGAAATCTTCAACCCTAAGTCCTAAGCCTTAGGCCTAACTAGTTGACCTTTTCTCTATACAATAAGGTCAAAGAAATAATCCTATTGACATAGTGATCCTGACCCAAATTAGTAATAGGGTGTTCCAACATCTTCCTATGCAAGAATTCTATGAGAAGGAAGGTATCAGGCAATACTTCTCTGCTCCTAGAACTCCTCATCCAAATTGAATAGCAGAAAGGAAAAAATAGAACCCTTATTGAATCTGCAGGAACATTGTTTGCAGATGCTTACTTGCCCCAATCCTTTTGGGCAGAGGCTGTATGCACAACAAATTATGTTCTGAATAGAATTTTAATACATAAACTTATGGGCAAGACTCCCTATGAATTGCTCAAAGGGAAGCAACCTAAAATAGATTATTTCAGAGTATTTAGTTGTAGATGTTATATACACAATAATAACAAGAAACATCTTAGAAAGTTTGAAGTCAAAGCTGTAGAGGGAATTTTTCTTGGATATTCCCAAGTCAGCAAGGCCTATAGGGTTTTCAATAAATCAACTTTAAAAATGGAAGAATATGTACATGTAACATTTGATGCAGCTAACATGTTTTACAAGGAGAAATATTCTTCTAACAGAGATTTATTGCAAGTATCCTAACTGTGTGAGAAATTGGATGATTTAAACCTCACCCAAGAGGTTATATCATATCCTTCTCCACAAGTTGATGAAGATTGTGAAGAAGATATCATTGAAATAATTACTGAACCTATAACAGCCAACATAATTCCACAAGAGGAATTAATTCCCGATGTTGTTCTTATACAAACTCCTCCTACTGATCTTGTCACACTTAGAGATCACCCTATATCTCAGGTGATTGGAGACATATCAGTTGGTGTGCAAACAAGGCATCAACTCAACCAAGATTTGATACATGCTTGCTTCATATCTCAACTTGAGCCCCAATCCATAAAAGATGCAGAGCAAGATCCCCAGTGGATTATTATAATGCAAGAGGAGCTCAATCAATTTGAGAGATGCAGAGTTTGGGATTTAGTTCCAGGACCCAAAGATTACCCAGTCATTGGAACTAAATGGGTATTTAGAAACAAGTTGGATGCTCAAGGATTAATTGTAAGGAACAAAGCAAGATTAGTAGCTCAAGTCTATTCACAGGAGGAAGGAATTGATTATGACCAGACCTTTTCCGCTATTGCAAGGATGGAGGCTATCAGAATATTCTTTGCTTATGCAGCCGACAAGAAGTTCAAAGTCTACCAGATGGATGTCAAGAGTACTTTCTTAAATGGTGAACTCAAAGAGTAAGTCTATATGGAGCAACCACCAGGTTTTATCTCTCCAACTCATCCCTCTTTTGTTTTTAAATTGCATAAAGCTCTCTATGGTTTAAAGCAAGCTCCAAGAGCTTGGTATGAGACCCTAGCTAGCTTTCTTTTAGAGCATAAGTTCTCTAGGGGAATTGTAGATAGGAGTTTATTTTTTAGGCATCATAAAAATAAAATTTTGTTAGTACAAATATATGTAGATGACATCATTTTTTACTCTACTGATTCCAAACTATACAAAAGGTTTTCTGACTTGATACATTCCAAGTTTGAAATGAGTAGCATGGATGAGCTTTCATACTTCCTTGGTCTTCAAGTGAATCAATCCCCTGATGGCATTTTCATCTCCTAATCTAAATATGTTAAGGAGCTAGTTAAGAGATTTGAGATGTCTGATGCCTCAGCTATGAAAACACCCATGGCTTCCAATGCTATGATTGATTCTGATGAATCGGGAAAGCCAATTGATCAGAAAACATATAGGGCTATTATTGGGTCCATGTTGTATCTCACAGCTAGTAGGTCAAATATAATGTTTGTTACATGTCTTTGTGTTAGGTTCCAAGTGAACCCTAAAGAATCTCACCTTATTTTACTAAAAAGAATTTTGAGATATATAAAGGTTTGCCCAAATCTAGGACTCTGGTATCCAACAGAGTCAAAATTTGAATTAACTAGATTCTTAGATACTGACTTTGCTGGATGTAGAGTTGATAGGAAAAGCACATCAGGAACATGCCAGTTCCTTGGTGATAGGCTTGTGTCTTGGTTTTGCAAGAAACAAACATTTGTGTCAACTTCAACTGCTGAAGCTGAATATATAGCAGCTGGCAGTTGTTGTTCACAAATTTTGTGGATTCAAAACCAACTCCATGATTATGGTTTCAATCTAAATAATTCAACTATATTTTATGATAGTACCAGTGCAATTTCCATTATACAAAATCCAGTGTATCATAGTAGGACCAAGCATATAGAAATTAGGCATCATTTCATTAGAAATTGTGTGGACAAAAAGAAAATTAATCTTGTCTTTATCTCTACTGATTTATAAAGAGCAGACATCTTAACCAAACCTTTGGATGAAAAAAAACATCTGTTCTTCTTGAATCAGCTAGGTATTATAAATGGAGAAGTTTAATTTGATTCCTATCCAAGGTCGAAGAATTGATCACTTTTCGTCGAATGGAGATCGACGATTTGTGAACTCTTCTTGAGAATTTTCGTCAACCTGAGATCGACGAAATCTCTTTGTGAAGTAATTTTCGTCGAACGTAGATCAACGATCTTGCTTCAGAAAAAATTTCATCGACCTGAGAACGACAAACTATTTTCCCCCTCTTCAAACTGAGATCGATGTTATTATTTCCTCATGGAATTTTTTTATCGACCTGAGTTCGAAGTTATCCTTTTGCATTGGACGGAGTTCGCCGTTTCATCTTCTGAAAACTTATAATAGGGTTTTCATCGAACTCCATCCCGCGCTTTCCAGTTCTCTTGTACTTGATCTTTTGTTTTTGCAAAGCAATGGCGATTTCTCCAGCACTTCTCGCAACCATAAAGTTCGATGCAGGATTTGATATCGACTTGGAATCATTCTCTCATTCCGATCAGATATTCCAAGACATTCTAAAACTATTTGAGAGTTCAAATCTACAATTTCGCATGACAACCAGGATCAAACTACCAGTAACAGAGATTAAGGAATATGTTTTCACTGCACAGATTCAAGATTCTCAAGTTCTTATTGGATCGATTTCTGGTAACCAGATTCCTCTCTCTCTAGAAATTTTAACTAAAGTTTTTAGTTTTGTTAATGGAGAAGATGAAATAGACTTATCTAGAAGTGAATTTGATGAGATGCTAGAAAGGTTAGGTCATTCCGCAGGAAACCCTAACCACCTCCTCAAGAAAAATTTATCTATAGAATATAGATTTTTGGCTGATGTAGTTGGCAAAGTATTGTTAGTAAAACATTCTGTGCATGATCATATTACCAGGCACCAGTTCTATCTGATGTGTGCATTGGTTAATAAGAAATCAATAAAATGGGGAGTAATTTTGTTTGATTTGATAAAAAGGAAAATCAGTAAGAAGAATGTGTGTTTTGGAAGGATTCTGGGAATCTTTCTGCGAGCTAAGGTTCCAGAGTTGTTGGTCTCCCAGACCATTTTTATTAATGCCTCAAAAAGGCCTTCTTCTTCCCTATTTGGCAGATGGGAGAGGGTAATCACCAATCCCTCCAGGGCTTCCTCTTCTAGGTTAGCTTCTAAGAACACCAGGGTTGAATCAGCCACTCCCCCAACTCATGAAGAATTCCCTGCCCCTCCTCTCTCTCCTATTCCTCCTCCATCTCCACCTCATTCAATATTTCCTTCATCAACTCCACTTCAACAACCTTCCACTTCCATTCCTCCAGTCTCACCAACATAACCACCATATCCACCTCCTCAATCTCCAATTCCATCTCACCTTGATGACATTCCGTCCACCTCTACCCAACCAAATTTCAATCTGTTGTCATCTCCATCTCCTCAACTATATCCTCAACATTCACCCCTTCAGGATCAACTTCCAGATACCATCCCCTCATCCAACATTCCATCCACATTTTTAGAATTCCAACAAATAGACCTCCCTCAAGGATTCTCTGTTAATGTTCTTTCTTTTGTTGATCTAACAGCCATTTCTGTAAGGGAGTCCCAGATTTCCTTTGCTGAAGTACATTCAACAACTTATTGAAAAATGTCATCAGACATTGATTTAGCAAGGATGTCCATTGCTCTTGCATCAGCAATCTTTAGCCTTTTCTGGTCATCTATCCACTCAGATGATGGAACAGCATTTGTGCTTGTTGTTGCTTGAGATTGAAATGGACCTGTTGATGACTAGTTTTAGTCATCCTTTTTTTGGGGTAATTTAGTAGCTTATTTCCCTACGTTTTATTATAATTTTATGTTTTTGGTATGCATGTATGTTATTGTTTTGTTATTTTTATAATATAAGAATCTATAATCTTATTAGTTGTTTTGATGTTATTGTATGTTATCGTTATGATTAGTTTTATTTTTAAATATTAGCATCTTTTGTTATAGTTTAGTTCTATAATGATATGTTATTATTAATGTTATAATTATTTTGTTTAGTTTTAGTGTTATGAATTGTTATATGTTTTATGTTTAGTTATATCTTGTTATTTTAGCTAATTTGTTTTGTTTTGTTTTGTAGGTTTGAACATTGGAGCAGCCCAAGCCCCCAAGCCCACCTATTGGAGCCTTCAATAAGTGCAAACTCGTCCACCATGCAGCCCCCTACATGAAGCTCGGCCAGCCCACCTTTCAAGAAGCCCGAGCCTACTTGTGCATAGGTGCAGCCCCTACCCGAGCCCTCCAACTTATCCAAGCCCACATGGAGCAGCCCATCAAGCAAGGATGAAGTTGCCCGAGCCCATGCAGCCTACACCCTCCAACCTGAGCCCACCACATGCAAACAGCCCCCTCTTTTCATTAAATGCCATGCATGAATATTTTCATGCATGGTCGGCCCTTTATTTCTAATGCATGCATTTCTCCCTCATACATGGCCGGCCCCTACCTTTTCTCTCCCCTCTTTTATTTTCCATTCATCCCCCCCCCTTCATATTTTATATTGTCCATTTAATACAATGCATGCATTTAGCTATTTCCTCTCTCCCTCATTAAACCCATGCATGAACCCATTCTCCCCCATGTGGCCGGCCCCCCCTTGGTCTCCCCCTAATCTAGAAGCTTCCCTCCTCTCCTATAAAAGGAACCCATGTCCCATGCTTTAAAAAGGTTGCTTTTGGGAGAGAGCTTTTGGAGAGTTCAAGTCAAGAGAGTTTTTCATTGTAACTTTCATTTCTAGTTTCCTTTTTTGTAATCTCATTTTGTTTAAGTAATATCATTTTGTTCTAAGCTATTGTGCACTTTCTTTCCTTTTAGTATAAAAAATATGAAATCTTCTTCTCTTATTTTGTCTTCCTTTTCGAATATGCGTAGCTAATTTTTCTTTTAGCATTCGATCGTGAGGATCCATAAAATGAGATGAGGGTTTCTTTTATTTCATAGTTTTATTTTTGCTTAATTCTACTCGGTCCTTCTTTGATTATTATTTCGTCGACTCCGTATTTCCGGTATACGGTAGTAGGCTAAGGATCTCATATTTGAGTAGCCGAGAGGCTCGTGAATGTGAAAGATCACTCAAAGAAGGAAGGAGTTGAACGCAACCCTAGAGATAGGACGACGCAAATCTTCCGAATTGGAGTCAAATCCAATAGTGTGGATCACATCGATAATGCAACTTTAGGCTTCTTTGGTTTGTAAAGAGATTTCGATCAAAGAGTCTATAAGTTAGGATACCTAATGCTCTAGCGAGATTTTGTCTCATTTTCGGATCCGTCACGGCCGAGTATGATTTGCAAATTTAAAACTATACCTTTTATCTCTCTCGTTTCATTTTATGGTGAATCAATGATCGAATGCTAGCTTTTTAATATAAGTTTTTCGTCTCACAAATTATCGTTTATTTCACTTTTAAAAATTCTCAAAATCCAACAATTTTTCCGGTAGGATAATAGTTCAAGCGTGAGTAGCAGTACTTGACAGCCCCGTGTTTAAATACGACCTTGATACTACGATTCGACAGGTACGCTTGCCTGTTCGGGTTTTAGCCCATCAAGTTTTTGGCGCCGTTGCCGGGGATTTTTCTTCGTCAATATTTTGAAAATGCTTTTGCTATTACTTCTGCAAAAATCAAAAAAAAAATTTATTTTCTTTTATTATTATAATCAACTCATATCATCTTATTTCTACCCCACCTAAATTCTCTCGAAAAGGGTAAGGGGCTTTAAGCGCCACCATTTTACCTAGTACCTTGCGAACCCTTCACCGGGTAGCCCTTGGGAAGTTCGAGAGCCAAGCCGTAAAAAAATCTATTTTCAAAAAAAACAAAAAAAAAACTCTTTCTTCTCTTTCTCTATTTCAAGTTTTCATTTTCGTTTTCCTTCATTTTCTTTGCTAGTGCATGACCCGAGCGAATCCATCGCTACTTGTTGATTTGGACCCAGAAATCAAACGCTCCTTTCAGAGACAACTACGATTCGGGGCTTCCACTTCTCAAACAGCGGTTGAGGATTCCTACGGGGATTTCAATTTCAATTCTGAAATGGGAGACCCTAACCCAGAAATGGCTCAGCAAAGGACCATATCCGATTATGATCGACCCAATCTGGAGGGGACTGAAACAAGTATTGTTCGACCTGCGATTGCGAACAATAACTTCGAGCTCAAGCCTAGCATCATACAAATGGAGCAACAATATGTATAGTTCGACGGATTGCAAGATGAAGATCCGAACTTACATATTGCTAGCTATCTTGAAATCTGTGATACCTTTAAGATCAATGGTGTCTCAGACGATGCGATAAGGCTAAGACTCTTCCCTTTCTCCCTAAGGACCAAAGCCAAACAGTGGTTGAGTTCTCTTCTAAGAGGATCAATCACTACTTGGCACATTTTAACTGAAAAATTTCTTTCTCGTTATTTCCCCCCCCCCCCCCCCGCCAAAACTGCTAAGCTACAAAATGATATAACTTTATATTCTCAAATTGATTCTGAGACCCTCTATGACACTTGGGAGAGGTTCAAAGAACTTTTGAGAAGATGCCCACAACATGCTCTGCCTGTATGGTTGCAGGTCCAGACATTCTATAATGGGCTAAACCAAGAAACTAAGCAGATGATAGATGCCGCTTCCGCTGGTTCTTTAGACTGCAAAACTCCGGAAGCCGCTCTTGAGCTTATCGAGGACATGGCAATGAACAGCTATCAGTGGAATTTGTCTAGGACTCGCCCATCTAAACCTGCAGGTATATACGAAGTGGATTCGGTGACGCAACTGGCGCTTCAAGTGGAAATGCTGAATAAGAAGATCTCGGAGATGACTGCTCCCTCCGCCGCTAAGGTATATGAAAATGCTGCTGCTGCCGAGCAGGTGGATTATTTGGGGAACATACCCAGGCCTGCTCAAAATAATTCTGCTAATAATTTTTCTGCTTTTTCGAATTTTTCTTCTCCTCCTGGTTTTTCTTCTTCTTCGAACACTTATCATCCTGGATGGCGTAACCATCCTAATTTTTCTTGGAGTAATAACGCTAATGTTATACGCCCACCGCACGATTTTACACCACCACCACCACCACAACAACAAAATTTTCAAAAACCTTCCCCTTTGGAAGAGATCCTCGCTAAGTATATAAGCTCAAATGATGCTGTTATTAGAAACTTAACGGGATCAATAAAAAATTTAGAAAATCAGGTCGGCCAACTCGCCAAGGCCTTTTCCGAGAGACCACCTGGAACTCTTCCCTCGAACACTGAGCCTAACCCAAGGGAGCACGCAAATGCGATTTCCCTTCGGAGCGGTAAGGTTGTTAACGAGCCCACCACAAGGGAAGAGCCAAAGGTGATTGTCCCTCCTGTTATTATCCCCACGGAAAATAATAAATCAAATCTTGAGAATGAAAAATCTATTTTTGAAAAAGAAAAAGATATCTCTGTTTTTACTGATTCTGAAAAAGAAAAAAATGATTTTCAAAATGATGCTCCAGTTATTATAAAGGAATTTCCACCACCTCCTTATCCGTCTCGACTTAGGCAAGACAAACTAGATAATCAATATCAACGCTTTCTTGAAATATTCAAACAAATTCATATTAATTTGCCATTTCATGAAGCGATTAGTCAAATACCGAAGTACGCAAAGTACCTTAAAGACTTATTAACAAACAAAACGAAATTGGAAAATTTATCACATGTAACATTAAATGAAGAATGCTCGGCGATCGTTAAGAACTCTACTCTTCCTAAAAAGATAAACGATCCGGGTAGTTTTTCCATTCCTTGCGTCTTTGGTGATCTGTTTGTTAAACATGCGTTAGCGGATCTAGGAGAGAGCATCAATTTGATGCCTTTTTCTTTATTCAAGAAGCTAGGTTTGGGCACTCTTAGCCCTACAAGAATGAGTATCCAATTAGCTGATAGGTCCATTAAGTATCCATTAGGTATCGTTGAGGACGTGCTAGTAAAGGTCGACAAATTCATCTTCCCGGTGGATTTTGTCATTCTTGATATTGAAGAGGACGTCGAGGTCCCTCTTATCCTTGGCCGACCATTCCTATACACCTCTCGAGCAGTTATTGATGTTAGTAACGAAAAGTTGTTTTTGTGTGTGGGAGATGATGAGGTCACATTTTCCATTAATCAATCTATGAAAAACTCTTTAAAAAATGATGACTCATGTTTTTTTATTGATGTTTTAAATGAAGATTCTTCCCTTTTCCTTTCCAACATTTCTTCTAATGAATTTTCCTCTTTTTTTCTGAAATTTCTTCAAATGATTTTGAAAACACGATGATGTCAATACAAGAAAATTTTGAAAATGATTCTGTATTTAGTAGAAAAAAGTATGAAAATCTCATTTTTGAAAAAGAAAAGAATTTAAAAAACTCTTATGATGAACCACCTCATCTTGATTTAAAACCACTTCCTGACCATCTCAAATATGCCTTTCTTGCAAAAGACTTTAAATTGCCCGTTATAATCTCGGCTTTGCTTTCTCAATCCGAAAATGATCAATTGATCAAACTACTACAAAAGCATCGCCGAGCTATAGCGTGGCAAATTTCTGATATTCCTGGCATAAGCCCCTCCTTCTGCACCCACAAAATATTTTTTGAAAATAATTCTAAGGGTGTAGTCCAACCTCAACGTCGTCTTAACCCCAACATGAAAGAGGTTGTGAAGGGTGAGGTTCTTAAGTTATTAGATGCGGGGATCATTTATCCCATTTCCGATAGTCAGTGGGTAAGTCCGGTCCAGGTAGTTCCTAAAAAGGGTGGAGTCACAGTAATAACTAATGAAAATAATGATCTAATTCCGACTAGGACGGTAACGGGATGGAGGATGTGCATTGATTAGCGTAAATTAAATGATGCCACTCGTAAAGATCACTTCCCCCTCCCCTTTATCGATCAAATTTTAGAACGCTTTATCCGGGCATAGTTTTTATTGTTTTCTCGACGGTCTTTCGGGATACTTTCAAATCCCTATTTCACCTGAAGACCAAGAAAAGACAACATTCACTTGCCCCTTTGGAACCTTTGCCTACCGTAGGATGCCTTTTGGGCTATGCAACGCACCAGCTACCTTTCAGCGGTGTATGCTAGCCATCTTCGATAAATATGTAGAAAATATTATGGAAGTTTTTATGGATGACTTTTCCGTTTTTGGCGACTCATTTGAACTATGTTTAAATAATCTAGGAAAAGTTTTAAAACGCTGCGAGGAGACAAATCTAGTTTTAAATTGGGAGAAGTGCCACTTTATGGTACGTGAAGGTTTAGTCCTTGGCCACAAAATTTCCGCTAAGGGAATTGAAGTGGACAAGGCAAAAATTGAAATAATTGAAAAGTTACCGCCACCTACAACTGTTAAAGCAATTAGAAGTTTTTTAGGGCACGCGGGTTTTTATCGTAGATTTATTAAAGACTTTTCAAAAATCACTAAGCCTCTCACCCACCTTCTCGAAAAAGACACTCCTTTTGTTTTTGATGAATCCTGTCTCGAGGCATTTGAATTAATAAAATCAAAACTTATAAATGCTCCTATTATGATCGCCCCAGTTTGGGATTTACCATTTGAAATAATGTGTGATGCGAGTAATCATGCGGTAGGTGCGGTTCTAGGTCAACGAATTGCTAAGAACTTTCATCTGATTTTCTACGCTAGTAAAACTCTAACTTCTGCTTAAGAAAATTACACCACAACGGAGAAAGAACTTTTAGCGATTATTTTTGCGTTTGATAAATTCTGACTGTATGTTACTCTTTCTAAAGTTATTGTTTTCACGGATAATTCCGCTTTGAAGTACCTCCTTTCTAAACCAGATGCCAAGCCGCGTCTTATTCGCTGGATCCTCTTACTTCAAGAATTCGACTTGGAGATTCGGGATAAGAAAGGAGCGGAAAACCTAGCAGCTGATCATCTCTCTCGTCTTGAAAATCCCAATCTTGATATTTTGAATGAAACTTTTATTAATGACTCTTTTTAGGATGAGCGTCTTTTAAATATTTCTTCTTCTATCCCCTGGTTTGCCGACCTGGCCAATTATCTTATGGCCCGGGTCCTTCCAAAAGAATACTCAACTCACCAAAAGAAGAAATTCTTTTCTGAGTTGAAGAATTATTTTTGGGAAGACCCATTTCTATTTCTCATTTGTGCGGATCAGGTGGTAAGGAGATGTGTTTCCCGGGAAGAGGGTCAACAAATCTTAAAACATGTTCATGAAGGTCCGACTGGCGGGCACTTTAAAGCAAACCGCACCGCACACAAAGTACTTAGTATTGGCTTCTATTGGCCAAGCATATTTAAAGATGCACAAATCTTTGTGGGCGGATGCGATCGATGCCAGCGGACTGGAAATCTCTCTAATAAAAATGAAATGAAACAAAACTATTTTCTCGAGTGTGAAGTTTTTGATCTATGGGGCATAGACTTCGTCGGCCCATTTCCCTCAAGCTTAGGTAATAAATATATTTTAGTCGCAGTTGATTATGTTTCCAGGTGGGCGGAGGCCCAAGCTTTACCAAATAATGATGCTCGCTTTGTTGTTATTTTTCTTAAAAAATTATTTTCTCGTTTTAGTTTTCCTCGCGCGATCGTTAGTGATAGGGGAAGTCATTTTTGCAACGCTCAACTTGCTAAGGCTTTAGCTAAATATGGCGTTACGCATAAATTATCCACCGCTTATCACCCCCAAACTAACGGTCAGGTCGAGGTAGTTAATCGAGAACTTAAAAGAATTTTGGAAAAAACCGTTTCTACTTCTCGTAAGGATTGGTCTTTAAAATTAGACGATGCTCTTTGGGCCTATCGGACAGCGTACAAGACCGCCATCGGTTGTACTCCTTTCCGATTAGTCTATGGAAAATCGTGTCATCTTCCGGTAGAGGTAGAACACCGAGCGTATTGAGCGTTAAAATTTTTTAATTTCGATCCGGACTCAGTCGGCGAGCATAGAAAAAACCAACTAAATGAGCTTGACGAGTGGCGAGCGTACGCATATGAAAATAATAAAATTTATAAAGAACGCACGAAATTGTATCACGATAAGAACCTACGCCATCCTAAAACGTTTAAACCAGGCGATCAGGTTCTTCTTTTTAATTCGCATTTACGTCTCTTCCCTAGAAAACTTAAATCTAGATGGTCTGCGCCGTTTACGGTCAAGGATGTTTTTCCTTACGGAACTATGTTGCTTGCGCACCCGGAGAGGGGTGAATTTAAAGTTAATGGCTATCGACTTAAACTGTATTTTTCTAATGATTCTGTGTCTCCTGCAAAGGAGAATCTTCTTTTGGACTCCTAGAATTCTATTTTGTTATGGACATTTTTATTTTTGGACTTCTTATTATTATTATGCAACTCTTTTATTTGAATTATTGTAATAAAGAACATTATTGGGCATCTGCCCACGGACTCTATTTTTTCTTTTATTTTGCTCTTCCTACCGGAGGCCAATCAATTCCAAGATCGTGGTCGCCGCTCCGCCGCTGCTGATATCAAGATGGATCAAGTCAAACCTGCTGACGATCAAGCGCACTAAAGAGCAAGCATGGGGGAGCGACATCCGCCTTCATCTCACGAACCCGGGGAAGTCCTGTTCTTATTTATTTATTTTCCTGCATTTTTCTTTTTCTCTTCTTCTCAGTCCCCTTCTCTTTTTCTTTCTATTTTCTTCATCGAGGGCAATGAAGAATTTAAGCATGGGGGGTCTAGTTTCTTTTGGTCTTTCTTTCTGTCTTTCTTCTTCCAAAAAGAAAAAAAATGTGTTTTCAAATTAGTATTTTATGTTAGCTTCATCAAAATCCAAAAAATTATAAAATATAAAACCCAAAAAATTAGAAAAAACAAAAATAAAAAAAAAATTGAGCTAAAATCTATTTGAAAAACAAAACCTAAAATTATTTCTATCTTTATTTTTTATGTTTCTTCTAGTGATGTGTAGGCCCGTGCGGTTTTTGTAGTTCTATGTAGATTACTTTGAAAATATTTTCTAAACTTATCATTTTAACATAGTTTAGTTCTACTAGTTTCTCTTTCTTAAATATAGGCATCTGTTTAAAAAAAAATTATAAGTTAGCAATTTGTAGTTATGTCTTTTTATTCGGTTAGTTGCTTACGAATGGTTGTTAGGTATCATTAGCTCTTTTTCATTTTTTCGAGATAGTCTTTCTTGGTGTCTAGAACTTGTCCCAAGCTACTCTCGAAACATTTGCGTCGTTTTTACGTTCTTTAGAAATGATGTAGGCCACCATTTGACTAGTTTGAGCTTTTCTTGCCCACCAAAAACATCACCATTGCAAAAACAATTTTGGGCCTTTTTCATGTTTTCCTTGGTTTTAGCTCCACCTTTCATTTCATTATGATCACCAAAGCCAAATGCCTTTCCTATTTTTCACACTAAACCTTGAGCTTAAAAATTATTTTTTGTGAAGGGTTATATCTTTGAAATGAAAAGGAAATTCTCAAGCCTAATTTTGGAAGCTTTCTTATCAAAATGTTATCGAAAAAAAATGAGAAAATCAAAATCAAAAAAATGAATGAAAGAAACAAGTTTATGTTTGGCCAAATTTATAAAAGAAAAGTTTCATGGCCTTGTTTTGTAGCTTGAATTGGAGAAATGACTTGCTTGTCATTTCTCATTTTGTTATCATGTTTTTTTATTTGTATTTTAAGCTCACCCTTGGTTTAGTGTTTAAGCCCTCATGTTTATTCTTGTTTTCATTTCCTAATCATTCACCTAAGCCAAGTTTTAATGCCTATTAGAAGTCCTATTAATCTTTAGAACGTAAATTCGCGTAGTGGAGAAAGTGTGAACGTACAAGCCTATGGCCACCATCATTGATGGATTTCTTTGGAGGTTACCTTGGAGTGTTTTAGGGTTAATGTTTATCTAGCAACCTAGTAATTTGTTAATGCACCGTTTATTTAAAACCTCTACTTTTGTTTTCCTTACTTTCATTTATTTTGGATGCTTTGTTTTAAGATTTATAAATGGGTAGACTTTTCTTATGTTTTAATGAGATTTTTAGGGTTCCACTTTCAAATTTTCTATTGTGCACTTCTCACCCCACTAGTTGATAACATGGAAATTATGATAGTTTAATTTTTCATGTTTTGCTTTTCTTAACTATGGAACCTAAAATAAAATATATATCTTTTACTTTCTTTTTGTTTTTCCCTAGTTCCTTATTTCTATTTGCTTGAGGGCAAGCAAATGTCTAAGCATGGGGGAGTTTGATGACTAGTTTTAGTCATCCTTTTTTTGGGGTAATTTAGTAGCTTATTTCCCTACGTTTTATTATAATTTTATGTTTTTGGTATGCCTGTATGTTGTTGTTTTGTTATTTTTATAATATAAGAATCTATAATCTTATTAGTTGTTTTGATGTTATTGTATGTTATCGTTATGATTAGTTTTATTTTTAAATATTAGCATCTTTTGTTATAGTTTAGTTCTATAATGATATGTTATTATTAATGTTATAATTATTTTGTTTAGTTTTAGTGTTATGAATTGTTATATGTTTTATGTTTAGTTATATCTTATTATTTTAGCTAATTTGTTTTTTTTTTGTTTTGTAGGTTTGAACATTGGAGCAGCCCAAGCCCCCAAGCCCACCTATTGGAGCCTTCAACAAGTGCAAACCCGTCCACCATGCAGCCCCCTACATGAAGCTCGGCCAGCCCACCTTTCAAGAAGCCCGAGCCTACTTATGCATAGGTGCAGCCCCTACCCGAGCCCTCCAACTTGTCTAAGCCCACATGGAGCAGCCCACCAAGCAAGGATCAAGTTGCTCGAGCCCATGCAGCCTACACCCTCCAACCCGAGCCCACCACATGCAAGCAGCCCCCCTCTTTTCATTAAATGCCATGCATGAATATTTTCATGCATGGCCGGCCCTTTATTTCTAATGCATGCATTTCTCCCTCATATATGGTCGTCCCCTACCTTTTCTCTCCCCTCTTTTATTTTCCATTCATCCCCCCCCTTCATATTTTATATTGTCCATTTAATACAATGCATGCATTTAGCTATTTCCTCTCTCCCTCATTAAACCCATGCATGAACCCATTCTCCCCCATGTGGCCGGCCCCCCCTTGGTCTCCCCCTAATCTAGAAGCTTCCCTCCTCTCCTATAAAAGGAACCCATGTCCCATGCTTTAAAAAGTTGGCTTTTGGGAGAGAGCTTTTGGAGAGTTCAAGTCAAGAGAGTTTTTCATTGTAACTTTCATTTCTAGTTTCCTTTTTTGTAATCTCATTTTGTTTAAGTAATATCATTTTGTTCTAAGCTATTGTGCACTTTCTTTCCTTTTAGTATAAAAAATATGAAATCTTCTTCTCTTATTTTGTCTTCCTTTTCGAATATGCGTAGCTAATTTTTCTTTTAGCATTCGATCGTGAGGATCCATAAAATGAGATGAGGGTTTCTTTTATTTCATAGTTTTATTTTTGCTTAATTCTACTCGGTCCTTCTTTGATTATTATTTCGTCGACTCCGTATTTCCGGTATACGGTAGTAGGCTAAGGATCACATATTTGAGTAGCCGAGAGGCTCGTGAATGTGAAAGATCACTCAAAGAAGGAAGGAGTTGAACGCAACCCTAGAGATAGGATGACGTAAATCTTCCGGATTGGAGTCAAATCCAATAGTGCGGATCACATCGATAATGCAACTTTAGGCTTCTTTGGTTTGTAAAGAGATTTCGATCAAAGAGTCTATAAGTTAGGAGACCTAATGCTCTAGCGAGATTTTGTCTCATTTTCGGATCCGTCACGGCCGAGTATGATTTGCAAATTTAAAACTATACCTTTTATCTCTCTCGTTTCATTTTATGGTGAATCAATGATCGAATGCTAGCTTTTTAATATAAGTTTTTCGTCTCGCAAATTATCGTTTATTTCACTTTTAAAAATTCTCAAAATCCAACAATTTTTCCGGTAGGATAATAGTTCAAGCGTGAGTAGTAGTACTTGACAGCCCCGTGTTTAAATACGACCTTGATACTACGATTCGACAAGTACGCTTGCCTTTTCGGGTTTTATCCCATCACCTGTCAAGATAGAATTGAAAATTTCTTCATCAATAGAGTTCATAAAAATCCTAATCCTTGTCTTCCATAGTGCAAGCTTATCTAGATGTCACATAGAAGGTCTGGTGCTTGAAAACTCTTCATTTTGTGCCATGAAAGACTCTTAAGAAAAATAAGATCTATCATATCATTTTGGTTCAGGTGTTAGCCTGTACAACCAAAGGAACGACCCTCTGATACCAATTGAAAGACAACTTAAACAATTGATAATCCTCTGATACCAATTGAAAGTGAGGATAGATCTTATGTTTACTCAGAGATAAAAATATATAAGGAGAAAAAGAAATCAGAGCACACAAATAAAGAAATAAACAAGCAAGCATAGATGACACAAGGATTACAGTGGTTCCCCAATCAACTTGGGTACATCCACTCTTCTACCACCCTGGTAGGAATCCACTATAGGTTTTGATCAGGTGACTGCCACCACAATATCTATTTTCTAAGGGAGATATTATAACCCTTTGAGCTTTTGATCAGGTGCCCAAAAACCAAACTCAAATCTTTTGGAAGGTGACTTGTGAACCAGGCTAACTTTTGAAGGGAGTTAAAATCCTGTACAGTGGGGTGGGAAAGAAAGTGATGTTAGTCTTCTCTTTTCTCAAAACAACTGAGAAGACTTTGTGTGGATTCCAGATCTTGTCAAAGCTCCCCCTGAGATGTAGAGTTGTTCAGGATTGAGAATCTTTGTTCAAGAGTGTGTAGGTCTTCAGCTCTGATGTTGTTCTCCAGCAAGCTTCTAGACTGATATTGTATTTGTTATCTCTTGAAAACCTGGAGCAGATGATGAAGAACACTATATGAAAGAAAGCTGTGCTGTGTTCTTCAGAATTTCTATTCAGACTATTGCATCATTTTGTTGTCAGTCACTTCTTTTGTATCTGCAAACCTCCAAACTGAATATATTCCCCCGAGCCGTATTTATACATTTGAATTAACTCTATCTTGAAACGACTGAAGCATTCCCGAAAGAGAAAGATGTTTGGGGAATTAATCACATTAACTGCTGCTATTGAACTGTTATATGCATTAAATCTGAGGGATATTGAATTCCTTAAACAATAACTAATTCTGCCAGCTGTTAAAGCCTCTAACTATAAAACTACACAGGATTCATCGACCTCAGTCTGCTATTCGTCAACCTCAGTTCAGAGATAGTCGGCTTGAATAACCTTTGCGTTGAGCAGAGATTTTGTCTTGAGATCAGTGATCGTCGACTGGAGCTCGGAGATCGTCGAGCTCAACTCAGAGATAGAACTCTGAGTTTCGTCGACCTGAGTTTGACGTTCATCGAACGCAGCTTGAAGTTTGTCGAGCTCATTTCCTGCATCTGTCAAAAATGATTTCTGCATGATTTCTCTTCTGCAACATTTCTCTGGAGTTCTTTTGAGGCAGAGCTGGAAATAATCTTATGACCCTGACTATACATTTTGGGTCAATCTAAAACATCCTAATAGTACTCCTTGCCCAAATCCAAACTAGGGTTCCAACATGGATGAAGAAACAGAGATGATTTATTTTGAAGATTATTCAGTAAATACAGAAATAAACACTGTTGGTGATTTTATTATAAATCCCACAGTTGATATAGTTTCTTTGCTTCATTCTTTTGATTCAGTTCACAGCAACAATCTTCCAGCTTTTGTTGATTCAGTTCCAGATTTGTCAAAAGCTATAGTATGTTACTCAGCTTCAATCAGTCCTGAAGTTTTGGAACAACTTAGGACAAGTTTTATAGTTTCTGCTATTGTTTTAGAGCCAATACTTGTTTCAGAGCCAAAAGCTCTCTCCTCCAACCTTTGGCTGGGCTGAGTCTCCCATGCCAGATCTTGATGAGATCATGTTTCAAGACATGCATGAGGAAAGTGATTCTATTCAAGATCAAGTTGCTACAGAAATTGTAAAGCCAGCAACTCAAGTTCAGCCTTAGTCTCATCCAATTCTCACTGATGATATGCTGAAACAAATTCATACTCTCTATGATAATCCAGCTAATGATTCTTCTTTTGATGATGATGATGAATAAGAAGATTCTGATGACTCTGAGGACACCAGTTCTAAGAAGAGAAAAGCAAAAAAGAATGCTCCTCCAAAGGCTGCTCCAAAGCCAAATCCATCTGCTGATACTCCTTATTACATTCTACATAACATAACTCTTACTTCAGACTCCCCCAACTGGATGAGATACTCTAAGAATGAAATGAAAGCAAGGAAGAAGAGCAGGAGATACTCTCCTCCACCTAAATTCAGGAGTGGTCCTCCTCCTCTTGTAGCTGGATCCTCAGGAAATGTGTAACATCCCCATCCATCGTATGGCATATAACAGAAGGTCCAGCTGGAACCCGACGCCATATACCACGGACAGTCGGAAGGGTTACAGAATAATACCAAATACTCAACTACTCGCCCTAATACAGAGCATTCTAGCGGAAGCTTTAAAATAGTTTAAGAGAACCCAAAATTTGCATAACCACGGCATGAATGTCCACTATACACCACAGGAATGAAATACAACAAATACACAAAAGAGTACTTGGTCTTATGGCCTTACAAATGTTCACTTGACAATATAATGTTTTACATACATCGGCTCACAGGCCAGCAAAACATGACAAAAGTAAAATAACAGTTCGCTTTGGCCTTCGAGGGCCAGCTCAGCAACTTGGGCTTTAGCCCGCTATTTGGCGCTTGGTTCCGCAGCACTGCAAGCAACATTCCACCGCACGGTGGCAAACAAAGCAATGGTCAGCTAAGGCTGAGCAAATTATAACGACCCCACCCCTTACTCGGGACGGCGGTGCTCCTTCCCTGCATTTCATTAGCCCAGCTAAACAATTAAGTGCATAAGTATAATTCGCCACAGGTATAGACTCGCTCGGTCAAACACCCCGTACACTCAAGGCACATTCTCGGTGAATCCGGTCAATTCCGTGGCTTCACCGCCATCCTCGGGACGTCAAACATTGTGAGCATTTTTGAGTCTTTTCGACCGTAATCCAAGACTCCCGACTATGTCAACGGCCAATTCCACTTTAGGGCCTCTAGCACCGAACTGCAAAGCCCAGGTCCGTTTCCACCCGCCTGTTGCTTACTCCGCCTAGTCACTTTAAGACGTATGCGCGGGCCAAGCTTCATTCGGATCCTAATTCATTCCAAACAACACATAACCCAGTTATGTTCAAGGCTGGCTCCTCGGCCGCCAAGTTAGCAGAATTACGTTTCCGCCCAGTTTTTCGGGTGCGCCTTGGAGTTAATCCCCAAGGATCCCTGCTGTAATCTACCGCAGAAAAACCCAAAAACAATCAAAGGCATGGAGTCTTCTCTGCCTACTCATGCAATGCAACATCACCGATCCAAACAAACACATCCGGGTAGGCTTCACACACAATGCCTATGTCCGTACTACGATTCCGGACTCTAAACAAGGGGGACTTTACATATCTACCCCAAGGAACACCGCAAACTCACCGCACACTCACGTGAGAGGGTTTTCCTATGCAAAGGAAGAAGAGCTTCACATGCTCAAGTTGAGAATCGTTACCCTTGAAGTCTGCTTTGGCGCCATGAAGAACTAGCCGGATGAAAGGCTTCGCAAGGGAATTCTCTCCACAGATCTGGTCTCGGTTCTCAATTTCGTGCTCCGATGCTCTGCCGGCGGTCGGATTCCTCCCCTTCCCTCTTCCTTGCTCTCTCCTCTCTCTAACTCCATAGAAAGAGAAAAATTAAGAGGAAATGAGGAATTAATCCTCTATTCCCGGACTTAAGAAAGCAAGAACTCACTAGGGCCGTCAGATCTTGTTTTAAGAAAATGAACGGCTCAGATTTGCCTAAAATCTCTTAATCCTGGGCCGAACACGGCTTTATACACGGTCGTGTCCCAGGCCGTGTGCCTCGATCCAGACATGATTATCGAGTACAAAAAAGAACACGGGTTAGGACACGCCCGTATCCCAACCTGACACGCCCGTGTCGAGTCATCGACACGCCCGTGACCAGTGGCGTGTCACGAATAACCGCCACGCCAACTGTTACGACCCTTGGTTGATACGGGTGGCCACACGCCCGTGTCGAATCTGACACGCCCGTGTCATATAGTACATGCCCGTGCTCCGGGTCGTGTCCCAATTCGACACAGGACTAAACTTCCAGAGGAGTACACGGCCATGTGACACGCCCGCTTCACATGCCGTGTGCCTGACAAGCCCTAGGACACGCCCATGTCCCAGGCCGTGTTCGAGCACTCAATGCTTGTCGACCTCAACTCAATGACCCGAGAACGACACGGTCATGTGACACGCCCGTGTCACTGGCCGTGTTCACCCTACCAAGACCCGAACTTGGTTCGAACAAAACCCGTTTCACTTTTAAGTTTCGGGGCGTTACAAATCTCCCCCCTTAAAGAATTTCATCCACGAAATTATGTAAAGGTACACAAAACAATTTAAATATTACCTGCAGGGAATAATTCAGGGTATGCTTCCAATATAGTCTGCTCTCGCTCCCAAGAAAGCTCCTCACATCCGTAGTTATCCCATCGGACTTTAACCATTCGAATTTCCTTGATGCAAAGCCGTTTGACTTCAAATTCTTCATTGCGAACTGGCTTAACCTTGGACGTCAACCCATTATCAATCGGCACTTGATCGACCGCAACAACCTGTGAAGGCTCTTGTACCACCTTCCGCAATACCGAAACGTGGAATACATCTTGTAGCCCACTCAATTCCTCTGACAACTTCAATCGATACGCTGCTTCGCCAATCCGCTCCAGGATCTCAAACGGTCCAAGGTATCTCGGACTCAGCTTCTTCAAGCATCGAATCCGCGAGGCACCCTTGAACGGCTTGATTTTCAAATACACTCATTCGCCAACACTGAACTCCACATTCCTATGCTTGGCATTATAGTATTTTGCCTGCCTGTCCTGAGCGATCTTTAACTGTTCCTGAATCGTACGTACCATCGAAGTAACGTCTTCCACTGCCTGACATTTGTATAACTTTGACTCGCCTGTCTCTAACTAAGACAACGGCGTGCGACACTTTCTCCCATACAGGGCCTCGAAAGGCGCCATTCCAATACTCGCTTGAAAACTGTTATTGTATGCAAACTCTCCCATGTACAGGTGATCTTCCCACTATTTTCTGAAATCCAAGACGCACATGTGAAGCATGTCCTCCATCGTCCTGTTGACCCTTTCAGTCTGACCATCTGTCTGTGGATGAAAGGCTGTGCTGAAACTCAGCTTAGTTCCCAACAACTTATACACCAGCCTCCAGTCATTTGACGTGAAGCATCCCTCTCGGTCACTAAAAATACTGTGTGGAACACCATGCAACCGTACAATATTATCCACATAGAGCTTGGCTAACTTTTCCACCAGATCTTCCTTCCTATTCGGGATGAAGTGCGATACCTTTGTCAATCTATCTACGATCACCCAGAATGCGTCGTTTCCCCTCTGCGACCTTGGAAAACCATGCACAAAATCCATGGAAATGTCATCGAACTTCCATTCCGGGATATGAAAGGACTTCAAGAAACCTCCGGGCTTCTGGCACTCCGCCTTCACCAGGGCACAAGTTTGGCACTTCGCCACATAAAGTGCTACATCCTTCTTCAACCCTATCCACCAAAACAACTTCTCCATATCCCTATACATCTTCATGCTCCCCGGGTGGATTGAGTACTTGGTATGATGAGCCTCGTACCTCAACTCCTCCCAAAGATTATCCGCACCAGGGATGCATAGGCGACCGTCCTTCCTTAGCAGTCCATCTGTAACCGTAAATTGGGAATTTAACCCATCCAACGATTCATCCAAAATCTGCTTCATACTATTATCCTGAATCAAAGCCCATCGAATCCTATCAGCTAGGTCATACTGCACCTTCGTCCAACACAATATTGCCTCGGCACTAGCCTGCTTGTCAATGCAGGAGATCTCTAATGCTTCCAAATCACTGAAAAAATTCTCATCATGCACCGCCAACCAGTTGGCTTGCGTCGGTGCCCTACGACACAATGCATCCGCCACTGCATTTCCTTTCCCGGTCACATAATGAATTTCGAAAGTGTAGTCCCCCAGGAACTCCATCCACCTCCGCTGCCTCATGTTCAGGTCCTTTTGATCTAGCAAATACTTTAGGCTCTTATTATTGGTGTAGATATTGACCTTCACACCGTATAGATAGTGCCTCCACAGCTTTAGAGCAAATATCACGGCCGCTAACTCCAAGTCATGGACCGGATAATTACTCTCATGAACCTTCAACTGTCGTGATCCATAGGCTATTATGCTCCCATGTTGTAGCAGAACATAGCCCAAACTACTGCCCGAAGCATCACTATAAATTTCAAACCCTTCGGACCCACTCGGCAAACGCAAAATAGGCGTCGTGACCAACCGCCTCTTCAATTCTTCGAAAGCCTGCGCGCACTCCAGCGTCCACATAAACTTTTGATCCTTCCTTATCAGTATCGTGAGTGGAAGCGCTATCCGCGAGAAGTTCTCTACGAAGTGCTTATAGTAGCTGGCAAGCCCCAGAAAGCTCTGGACTTTCGCCACCGTAGTCAACACTGGCCACTCCTGAATCGCCGCTACCTTCGCCGGATCCACCATTATGCCTTCACCACTAACAATATGACAGAGGAACGCGATTGAGGATAACCATAACTCACACTTGGAGAACTTAGCATACACCTGATTCTTTCTCAACGTCTCCAACACCATATGCAGATATTTATAGTGATCATCCTCACACTGTGAGTACACCAAGATGTCGTCGATAAATACTATCACGAAATAGTCCAGGTACTCTCTGAATGTACTGTTCATCAAATCCATAAACATGGATGGCGCATTTATCAACCCAAACAGCATGACTGTAAACTCGTAATGCCCTAACCGCGTGTTGAACGCTGTCTTTGGGATGTCACTTTCCCTTATCCTTAGCTGGTAGTATCCAGATTTCAAATCTAACTTCGAATATACCGTTGACCCAACCAACTGATCAAATAGATCGTCAATCCTTGGGATCGGATACTTATTCTTTTCTGTAAGTTTGTTCAACTCCTGATAGTCAATACAGAGTCGCAAGCTCCCATCTTTCTTCTTAACGAAGAGGACCAGTGCGCTCCAAGGTGACAAACTTGGATGCACATACCCTTGCTCTAACAATTCTTGCAGTTGCACCTTCAACTCTGCCATCTCCTTAGGCGTTATCTGATACGGAGGGCATGACACCGGTTTGGCACCCGGCACCAGCTCAATTGTAAAGTCAATCTCCCGCTGAGGAGGGGCTCCCGGGAGATCGACTGGGAAGACATCCGGATACTCGGACATAACTACAATACTGTCAATACTAGGTTTAGGCGTTGAAGCCTGCACTAATGCGACAAACAGTTCTGCCCCAGATCAAACTGCCTTAATCACCTGAAGAGTCGACATCAAAATCTTACTCGACCCTTTCATGCCCGCAAACGTAGTCTCCTGATCAGTATTCAGTCCCAACTTAACCTTCTTTCGGTTGCAATCAATGCATGCTCGCTGCTCCGAGAGTCAGTCCATACAAAAGATTACGTCGAACTCAATTAACGGCAGTACCGACGCTTGCAAAACAAACTCCTGATCCCCGATCCATATCTTTACCACACAGACTCTATCCGCGCGCATTGAGCACCCATTGGGCAGCAACAAATCCAACTTGTCCTTTGCCATCGAGGAAGGAACTCCGATGCGTGATACGAATCTTTCGGACAAGAAGGAATGCGAAGCTCCCGTATCAAACAGGGCTCTCGTCGGACAGTCAAAAATTAACACAAAGCATAGCACCAACATTCATAAGCTAACATGAAAAAAGGTTACAACTTCAAAGAGCTAAACTGTTAAAATTTAACTCATACCTGTCACCACATCAGCTTGCTTAATGGCCTCTTGCATACCAAGGTTGTAAACTCTAGGCTGGGATGGAGCATGGTGGGATGCGATCGACTCTGCTGCCTTCCCCTTTTCTTCAAATGTTGCTCCATGCCTCTTCTTGGACTTTGCACGTCCGCTCCAACACTCACGTACAAAATGCCCCACCTTTCCATAGTTGTAGCACGCTCCTGGGACTCGACTTTAGTTTGCCCCTATCGCATCAGATGAAGGGGCTGAACTCGAAGTCTTCTGCTTCTTGTTCCATCTGTGGAAACCCGACTTTGAACTCGGCACTTTGAACTCTGACCTCTTATCCCCTGGGTCCTTCTTCTCTTGAACTTTCTTCGCGACCCTTTCCAATGACCGAGCCATATTTACCAAGGCTAGGAACCCTGCGCCTTAGGCCCAATGAGGAGTAGCTGTAGGTCGCCCTGTAGGCCCTCATAAAATTGGTTGGTCTTCCGCTCCTCTTCAGTAAACATAGCACCAGCATAACGACCAAACCGAGTAAATTCGTGGAGATACTCATCCATGCTTCTCTCTCCTTGAGTCAAACCGAGGTACTTATTCTCCATCTCAAGCTTCTAGGCAGAAGGTAGGTATCTTTACAAGAACAACCTTGAGAATTCCTCCATCGGTACTTCGGCAAGTTGCCTTCCCACTAAGAGATGAACCTCCAACTCGTCCCACCACATCCTTGCCTCACAAGCCAATAGGGAGGTCGTTATTGTGGTCTTCTGCTACTCCGCAGTTTTTGTGGCGGTCATGACCCTCTTCATCGTAGAGAGCCAATCCTCAGCTTGAGTTGGCGTTCCCATCCCGTCGAACACAGGAGGATTAAAACTTATCACATGCTTGAGCTTTTTCTCCGTGGCTCTACTTGGTGCTACCGGATCAACTGCCCCATGCTCTACCAATCCCGGCTCTGCCACTCTAATCGGTTCTTGCTCATTAGCAGGTGGTGTGTGCTGTACTTGTTGGGCATTTATCATGACAAAGACTGCTTCAGCAACCAATCTGATGGTTTCTACTGAAGGAGGTGTTGTAGGCACGTCACTTGGTGCACTACTTTCTACCGATTGCGGACGCTCAAATTGCCCAACACCGCTCCTAGTTACCTATAATAGCATAAACCCTTAATTAGGCGACACACAAATTGCTAAAAGCAATCACTAGAACACTCGGGTTCCTCAAAACAAGTGTATTTTTTCCATTCCTAAGTGGACATTCATGGGTTCTTTTATGTTATAACGATGACGCGCATATATGTGCTCACCACCCCTTAAAAGAATTCGCCCACGAATTAAAATACAGATGACCGACACCCTAGTCTAATACCAAATTGTAACACCCCCATCCGTCGTATGACATATAACAGAAGGTCCAGTTGGAACCCGACGCCATATACCACGAACAGTCGGAAGGGTTACAGAATAATACCAAATACTCAACTACCCGCCCTAATACAGAGCATTCTAGCGGAAGCTTTAAAACAGTTTAAGAGAACCCAAAATTTGCACAACCACGGCATGAATGTCCATTATACACCATAGGAATTAAATACAACAAATACACAAAAGAGTACCTTGCCTTATGGCCTTAGAAATGTTCACTTGACAATATAATATTTTACATACATCAGCTCACAGGCCAGCCATACATGACAAAAGTAAAACAACAATTCGCTTTGGCCTTCGAGGGCCAGCTCAGCAACTTGGGCTTCAGCCCGCTATTTGGCGCTTGATTCCGCAGCACCTACAAGCAACATTCCACCTCACGGTGGTAAACAAAGCAACGGTCAGCTAAGGCTGACCAAATTATAACGACCCCGCACCTTACTCGGGACGGCGGTGTTCCTTCCCTGCATTTCATTAGCCCAGCTAAATAATTAAGTGCATAAGTATAATTCGCCACAGGTGTAGGCTCTCTCGGCCAAACACCCTGTGCACTCAGGGCACATTTTCGGTGAATCCGGTCAATTCCGTGGCTTCACCGCCATCCTCGGGACGGCAAACATTGTGAGCATTTTTTAGTCTTTCCGACCGTAGTCCAAGACTCCCGACTATGCCAACGGCCAGTACCACTTTAGGGCCTCTAGCACCGAACCGCAAAGCCCAGCTCCGTTTCCACCCGTCCGTTGCTCACTCCGCCTAGTCACTTTAAGACGTACGCGCAGGCCAAGCTTCACCCGGATCCTAATTCATTCCCAAACAACACAACACAGTTATGTTCAAGGCTGGCTCCCCGGCCGCCAAGTTAGCAGAATTACGTTTTCGCCCAGTTTTCCGGGTGCGCCTTGGAGTTAATCCCCAAGGATCCCTACTGCAATCTACCGCGTAGAAACCTGAAAACAATCAAAGGCACAGAGTCTTCTCCGGCTACTCATGCAATGCAACATCACTGATCCAGACAAACACATCCGGGTAGGCTTCACACACAATGCCTATGTCTGTACTATGATTCCGGACTCTAAACAAGGGGGACTTTACATATCTACCCAAGAAACAGCGCAAACTCACCGCACACTCGCGTGAGAGGGTTTTCTTATGCAAAGGAAGAAGAGCTTCACATGCTCAAGTTGAGAATCGTTACCCTTGAAGTATGCTTTGGCGTCATGAAGAACTAGCCAGATGAAAGGCTTCGCAAGGGAATTCTCTCAACGGATCTGGTCTCGGTTCTCAATTTCGTGCTCCGATGCTCCGTCGGTGGCCGGATTCCTCCCCTTCCCTCTTCCTTGCTCTCTCCTCTCTCTAACTCCTTAGAAAGAGAAAACTTAAGAGGAAATGAGGAATTAATCCTCTATTCCCAGACTTAAGAAAGCAGAAACTCACCTGGGCCGTCAGATCATGTTTTAAGAAAACGAACGGCTCAGATTTGCCTAAAATCTCTTAATCCTGGGCCGAACACGGCTTTGCACACGGCCGTGTCCCAGGTCATGTGCCTCGATCCAGACACGATTTTTGAGTACAGAAAAGCACACGGGTTAGTACACGCCCGTGTCCCAACTTGACACGCCCGTGTCGGGTCATCGACACGCCCGTGACCAGTGGCGTGTCACGAATAACCGCCACGCCAACCGTCACGACCCTTGGTGGACACGGGTGGCCACACGCCCATGCCGAATCTGACATGCCCGTGTTATATAGTACACGCCTGTGCTTCGGGCCGTGTCCCAAGTCGACACAGGACCAAACTTCTAGAGGAGTACACGGTCATGTGACATGCCCGTATCACATGTCGTGTGCCTGACACGCCTTGGGACACGCCCGTGTCCTAGGACATGTTCGAGCACTCAACGCTCGTTGAACTCAACTCGACGACCCGAGCACGACACGGCCATGTGACACGCCCGTGTCATAGGCCGTGTTAACCCTACCAAGACCCGAACTTGATTCGAACACTGCCCGTTTCACTTTTAAGTTTCGGGGCGTTACAAAATGTTTCTCAAGATCAAAGATCTACTTCTCACTCCTATCAATCCAGATCAACTCAAAGCAACAGAGACAGGACCTCTAGATCTCACACTCAATCTAGAAGAAGACAACAGCAGCAGCAATCTGATAGTCTAAGTAGCCAGCAACAAGTTCAAGATATTTAGAAATCTAGTCCAGAAAGGCCTTTGTCTCCAGTATGTGATCCAAAGATGGATCCTAATTCTAGGATGGCCAGGTTCAAAGAACTTATAGGACTTTCTCAAATCAGGAAAGCTAAAGAAGAAGGACAAGATATTTCTCAATATACTACTATGTCTTCTTACAGGAATAATGAGCTGGAAAAATATCAGGTACAAAATATCTTTAACGTTGATACATATATGTCTTTGCATCCTAAAGCAGTTGTACCTAGAGATGCTTCAGTGATAATTCTTAGAACAGAATATATGAAGATGTCAAAGCAGCAAGCTATTGATCCCAACAGAGAAATCATCTTCAACAAACCTTCAACTGGGACTTCTCATGATAAATCTAAAAGAGTTAACAGTTTTTCATTTCTGTTTTTGGACTCTTTTATTTGTTGTAAATATGTCACAAGGCAATCTTGTTTATATCTGTTGAAACTTTATAATTCTGCCAGATATTATTTTTCTGCTTGGTAATTTTTTTTTATTATTGTTCATAGTGACCTCACCCAAATAGGGGGCGATTGTTGGAACCCCACCTTGTTTAGGGTTTATTTGGGCTAGATTCACTATTAGGACTCTCAGATGACCCACATTGTATAGTCTTGGGTCATAAGTCTTTATCAGGGTCTAGGTCAAGTCAGCAAACCTAGAGTGATTGGTTTTCACCTTCCAAAGGCTTAGAGACAGAAGACCTTCAGAGAAAAACAGTTTTCTAAGAGCAGAAAAGTTGTTCGAAGATTACTGAACTAAGCTCGAGTTTCGTCGATCGGAGATCGACGAACTCAATTCTTTTTCTGAGTTGAGTTCGATAAAATCCTAGCTGAGATCGACGAACTCAGACTTTTTCTTTGAGCTGAGTTTGGCGAAATCTTAGCTGAGATCGACGAACTCCGATCTCTTCCCAGAAGTTCAGAACAACGAAAAGACTATCTCAGTTCGACGATCTTGGAGCTCAAATTGGAAAGTGAATTTTCTTTTAAGAGATCTTAGAGCTCAGCTCGACGAAAGAGAGGTTTTAGTTTGACGAACTTGGATCTCAGATCGACGAACTTTTCCTGAGTTCGACTAACTTCATCCAGGTTCTGTTCGACTATTTTCCCTGCAGTATTCCAGTATTGACTAAGGCAGTTTGATTTCAAAATTTATTATTATATGCCTATAATACTCTGATAATTAATGTTCCATATTCTCTATAATATAGCCATTCGAAGGCAGCATTAATTATGGTATTCACAGAGTAATTATTTGGCTTATTTACTGGGACAGTTCAGGAAACAAATTAAAGACATTTTCTAGCCATTCAACTCCCAGAATTTCGGCAGTCAATCAAGGATAGGATTTAAAATTCAAATGCTGATTTCTACAAGGAATATAAAAGACATTTTTTCAGAAGATTGCAGTTACAGAATATACAGAAGCTAATGAATTGTGAATACAGAAAACTGAAAGAAGAACACAGCTCTCATACATTTCAGTCTTCTTCAGTTTTGCTTCAGGACTTTCATGAGACAAACAATCTTCATTAGTCTAAAAGTTTTCTGAAGATCTTCTTCAATCTGAAGACAACATCCACTAGTCTTCTCAGTGCTTTGAGAAAGAGAAGACAACATCATTTTCTTTTTAACTTTCTTATACAAAGGGTTTTTAACTCCCTTCAAAAGTTATCTTTTGGTTGTCAAGTCTCTTGATCAAAAGCTCAAGGGATTGCTAGATCTCCCTTGAAATAGATTTTGTGATGACAGGACACCTGAGCAAAAACATGTGGTGGTAGGGCACCTGATCAAAAATCTATAGTGGATTCCTACCATGGTGGTAGAAGAGTGGATGTACCCAAGTTTAGGGGAACCACTATAAAATCTTTGTGTCGTCTGGGTTGCTCTATTCATTTATTTACTGTGTTGTGATTATCTTTGTTTTTATTTCTCTCTATACATATAGATATCACTTATTTTAATTTCGCTATAAAAACTAATCAAAGTTTTTTAAATATTCTATTCACCCCCCCCCCCTCCTCTAGATTTAAGACAGGTCTATCCCTCACTTTCACAACGCCTCAGCTTATTCGTCAAATGACGTTGAGTGGTGTTGAGTCCAATTCAACGCCATGAGTCCAAAAAAAATTTTAAGTACAATTTCGTCGAGTGATGCTGAGTCCACTCAACGCCTCAGCATCCAGAGTACTTCTAAGTTACAATTCGTCGAATGGCATTGGGTGCACTCAACGCACTCGACGCCTTCAGTTTCTAGAAATATTCTAAGTAAAATCTGCTTCATTCATCGAGTCCAATTGACTCACTCGACGCTTCCCGAGCCTGAGTCAATTCTCTTGACTCAAAACACGTGCGAGGGGCCTACCGCGAAACGGGATGTTACATTCACAATGACAACCGGCCATGGGGGCTTCGCGGTAGCGCGGTCAAGGTGTAGCCGGGCGTGGGAGGTCGGTCCTGTGAAGCCTCCGGCCGCAGCGGTCGAGGGCCTGGCGGAGGGCCTCCCGGCGGTCGTCCGGTGTGCGGTGCGGCGGTGGTGGACGCACCGATCAGGCGCTGATCGGGTGTGAGGATCATTTGTGAGGTGGTTTCTCCCATGATCCCCCACTAAGTTAGTGGGGATCATGAAATTTCAGCTAATTGTAGCTCGAAATTCTTAAAAATTGTGGAAGACCTCATCAAGTGCATTTTTCAAAAACGAAAAAATATGTATTATTATGGAATATAATAAAATATTCAAACATACGTGAGCGATGTTGTTATGAACCGGTGTCCGTGAACGCCTGAAGACAACTAGGCTCCGTTTGGCACGGTTTTTTTGGTCTGGTGATTCTACATATTTAGCAGGACAATGGTCATGAACACCACAGAAAAGAAACTAGTTTTGAACCTAAAAGTGTACGAAGTTCCTTAGGTGAGGTCGGGCATTCACGAACTACGGTTTATAAATCACCATGTTCACGACCACCACCACCGTGCCAAACATATAATTAATGTGGATCAATATTCAGTAATATGATTCTAGTATACAACATAATCTTGTACTGCTGATAAATTTCTGGTCAAATATAGTTCCTAAACTTGTCTTGCTCTTGGGCTATCTCTTCCATAAGGCTTTGTTTGGCGCAGTCTTTTTGCTTCGGTGAGTTTGGACAAAAATGATCCTGTCATAAAATGTATGTTTGAGATGATAACGGTTATGACTACCACCAAGAAAAGAATACTAGGTTTGAACATAAAAACGAAGCTTCTTTGGTGATGTCGGACGTTCATGAATGATGGTTCATAACCACCGCGTTCACGATCGCTACCACTGTGCCAAATGAAGCCTAAAGCTTAGTTTGACGCGGCATTTTTTGTCCGGTGAGTTTAAACAAAAACACCACCATCATAGAATGTGTGTTTGGCATGACAATGATTATGAAACACCGCCGTCAAAAACAAAACTATTTTTGAACATAAAAGTGGATGAAGCTCCTTGGGTGTGGTCAAGTGTTATCGAACCGTCGTTTATAACCACCGCGTTCATGACAGTCATTTCCGTGGCAAATGGAACCTAAGTCAAGTTCTCATGCTCTGGATTACACTAGTGCACTTTCTTGATAGTTTTGCAAGAACATGAGTATGCCAATTTCATTTTTTTTGGCAGCCATGAGCACATCTAAGCTACTCCTGTAGTAGGCCATTGATCCTACATTTTCTATCAACGACGATTGTTGTTCTTTAACACTGATTAAAGAAAATCTCATGTAATGGTCTTCTTGTCTTGCCTTTCTGCACGTCAAGCTCTTCCATTTTTTGTAGTGCCTCCACCATCCTTAAATTATACGCCAGCTCATTGTTAAGCAATGAAAGTGGCCATTTAAAAAAAAAACTCCCAGCAGACTTCGAGTTCTTTTACTACTCTGCTTCTCTATTGAGTCAAGGACTCGCAAATATCCAAATTTCATTTCCACCCGCCCTCTTCAGTGGGGAAAATTTTTGGATGTGTGTAGCGTTCCCTGTGATAGGAGCGCGTTTAAATAGCAGTTTCAAAAAAAGCCGGGCCCACTTCATTTCTCGCGTTTCTCTTTCCCTATTCCCTTCCGTCGACTCTCCTTTCCTAACCTAGGCGACCGAAGTTACGCAATCTCCGGCGATTTCCACGCAGATTTCTTCCTCCTTATTCAGATTTCCGGCATATTTCTTGCAAGGCGAACTCCGGCCAACCCTAAATCTGTCAATGTAGGCGTCGCCGACGACCAACTCTTCTTCTCTACGCACTCGCGATCTCCGGCAGATTTCCACGCGCATTTTCTCCTCGACGGCTTGAGAAGAACCCAGTATGACTATTTTTCTAACAGGAAAGAGCAAACACATCTACATCTCTTTGCATCTCTTCGCATATGTTGAACTATTTTACAGAACTGTGTTTCAAGTGTTTGTCATTGCCGAGATATTTCAAGTGATAGTCATTGCAACTGCATATAGAACTGTATTTCAGGTATAATACTATAATATACGACTGTATTTGCATATAGTGTAATGTACAACTGTATTTCAGGTTTAATATACAACTGTATTTTCATATAGTATAATATACAACTGTATTTCAGGTTTAATATACGACTGTAAACTTGACTGCTTCTTTTGTCCATGGAGAAAGGGAGTAGTAATGGTCAAATGGAGGAAGAAATTGATGTAAGTCATTTCTACTTTGACTTGAATATTTAGAGTCTTTCTTTCATGACTTGAGAAAGTGTTAACGTATTCTTTTAACTTGCAGATCAAAAAAGAACATCCTTGTTTTCCTATTGTCCATTCAGAGGAAGATGCATATGCTTTGTATTGTCAGTACGCTCACAAAACCGGTTTCAGTGTTCGTAGACAACACATTATTTATTACACACACTAGAATTATCAAAGTACGTGAATACAGTTTCTCAAAGGCAAGAAAGAAACACATAAAACCGTCACCGATTAAATATCGCAAATTAGATACTCGGACTGGATGTCTTGCATGTTGTCATTTTAAAACAGATACAGATGGTAAGAACTGGACGGTTGAAAAGTTTGTGGAGGAACACAATCATCCCCTTGCATCTGAGAAAGAACAACATTTGTTGAGGTCACATCGAAACGTATCAGATATGCAGGGCAATCTACTAAAAAATATGTCAGAGGCTGATATAAAAACAGTGCATGCGTACAATTTTCTCTCCGAAGAAGTTGGAGGTGTTCAAAACGTCGGTTTCACCAAGAGTGATGCCTATAATTATGTACAGCGTGGTAAAAAAAGTTTGATTGAAAATGGTGATTCGACTAGTTTATCAAGATGCTATAGGCCAGACAACTTGAGGATAACATGTTCTCATATGAAGTCCAGACAGATGAACAAAATAGGTTGACCGGGTTTTTTTGGATTGATGGGCGTGGTAAGATTGATTATGATTGTTTTGGTGATGTTATTATTTTTGATACCACCTATAGATTAAATAAATATAATTTGGCATGCGCTGCATTTATTGGTGTGAACAATCATTGGCAGAGTGTTTGTGTTGGTTGCACTTTTATTGCAGAAGAGACAATTGATTCTTTTTGCTGGGTGTTTGACACATTTCTTAAGTTCGTTGGTGGTAAACAACCTACAATAATTTTTACTGACCAAGATCAAGCTATGGTCGTTGCAATTGAGCGTGTTCTCACCACGAGCCGGCATCGATTATGTCAATGGCACATCTCAAAGAAAGCTCCTTCTAAAGTCCACTGCTTCAACCATGACAAAGGTGTTTGAGGTTTATTCCACCAATGCATGAGCAAGTGTGACTGTGAGTACGAGTTTGATCGTTATTGGAATGAGATGATCTTGAGAGGAAGCTTACATGATAACAGATGGTTGCGAGATCTATATGCAGTTAGGAGGAAGTGGTCAACTGCGTATAACAAGGATGTGTTGGATCTCGGCATTTTGTCGACACAACGGAGCGAATCGGCAAATCATGGATTGCATGGTTGTTCCAAGGCAACCAGCTCTATTGTAGAGTGTTTCATTGGGTTGGAGAAACTAGTTTCAACATGGCGGAGAGCTGAGTTTGATGAAAATTTTAAGTGCATGTAGGGTACTGTTGACTTAAAATATAAAGGCTCCATGCTACTGAAGCAGGCTTCGAAGGTTTACACCAGAAAAATGTTTTCTATCTTTGAGAAATCATTCATGGAGGGGGTTGTTGGGGTTAGCATAGTCGATGAGACGATATACGAGGATAATAGTATTTCATATGTGACCTCGCAGTGTGACGAAGGCGTTGACGATAAAAGATGGTTCGTAAACTTCAATGCTACTACCGGCGAAGCAACATGTTCTTGTCGAGGCATGGAAACCAAAGGTATTCAATGCAAGCATGTTTTGCGAATATTCATCCATAGAAATATAAAGCAGATTCCCGACCAATATTTTCTCAAGCGATTCAGTCTGTATGCTAAGAAAAGTATCTACCTTCCATACTCACCTTCAATGGCCCAATCTGATTCAAATGTGGTTTTCAGGAACCATTTAATGAGGTTTACATATGATTTAGCCCTACAAATTGAGAGCTGCCAACCGGCAAAGGAACTTGTTATGACATCCATGAATGATTTGGCTCAAAAGGTTCAGTCTATGGTCATTGGGGGTGGGGGTGTCAATCAGAATGAGATAGATGAAACCTTATTAAGGGACCCGCCGACAAAGCGGCCGAAAGGGGTTTCGAACGCCCGAATAAAAGGACATTAGGAGAAGAACACTAGAGCTCCAAGTACTAATTTTCATGTTAATATTTTCGAAATCAAGTTCATTACTACAAGTATAATGATACTTATTTTTTCCAATGTAGGAAAGAGAGGTGAATCGAAGAGCAAAGCAATCCATGTGAATGATAATCCATCAAAAGCAAAGGTCTACAACTTCTTTGAATCTGCAGAACCTGTGCACCAGTCAACCCCTCAGGCCACTCCTGCAGATATCGATTCTCAAGAGAATTTTGACTTAGATTTGTCTTTTAATTTTTGCAGTATCCCAGATATTTTCAAACCTTGAAGCAAATCTTTTAATTTAAGTATTTATTGTTGCGGGTACATTCTTGTTCCTGCTAAATGTTCTAGTTAAATGAATATATAGTAGCAGTTAAATGTTCCAATTAAATTATCCAGGAAAATGTTCCAGTTAAAATTTCCTAGAAACAAGAAATTTTCATTTTTCTTTGGTTGCACACCATATTCTCCAGATTCATATCACTGGAAGTATCTACCAGCTGCTCTGCAGCACTAATGCCCGATAACTGCAGCTGCCTCCAGTTGCAACAACACAGGAATGGTACAAATACTCAGCTGCTTGAATAATTGCATCATTCATTCATTCAACAGCTAAAATACTAGACTAACAGGGTCTGCAGTTTTTAAATACAATCAACAAAGATAAATACTGGATTTACATTCCAGGAATGATTGAGGGAAAACACAATCAGCGCATTAAACAGTTCAATATCACTATATGCATGCCACAAAATCTGTCAAGTGCATAATGTCATAACAGTTAACAGTTCAATATCACTAGTTTTTAGTTTTAATAATGCCTGAAAATGTTCGAAGAATATCCGCTGCAATTTCTGCCCTAAATTGCGGCATCTCTTTACACCAATTATTTTTTTTCTTGCCATGAAATACTCTCGGTCGACAACGCCTCCTCCATGAATTTCATGACGAACACGCCGCAGTCATCCTCGTTGTCTTGTTGAGGAAAGTTAGAAACATCGTTGATAGGCCAGTGGATAATATCTGCTGGTAATGCTTCACTAACCTCCTCGTATAAAGCCTTAATCTGCATGACACAGTAATTGTCAGAAACAAATTAATTTTCATAACTCAACTTTCATATGAGTGCGTACTAGCGTAAAATTGTACCAAGTCAGGAAGGTTGGAACGATGACGACCACTTTTAGAGGAGTCGTAGAAATCCCAGCATTTTTCCTTCTGGCGACACACTAGCAGTGTCCAATGGCTTGACACATTACATGACATAAGCATGATATCAGATGCTGTGACACTTGCCAATGTTATATGGCTCAACAAGATCTTGCTATTTGCCACCTTATTACTCTTATAATACTACACAATGAGGTGGAAAACATTAATAATTGATGTTGGGTAGCATAACATAAGCGCATTATAAAGAAGTACAAAATGAAACACGTACTGCATGATTTGGCGAAACATATAAAAATGACTTCATTCCATCAGATGACATGTTCTGCTTTGAACTAAGGAATACTGCATATGCATCAACGTGAGCGTCCGATACCCAAGCAGTCCCCAATAGATCATCTACATCCCCTCGAGTCATCACAATGTTACCACTCAAGAAAATAACATCGGACCTATAGTAATAGTTAAAATCAGTGTGAGACTGATAAGCAATTATATGTATGACAATACATGTATGACAAGTAATAATTACCTCTCCTTAAACTCACTAAGGACGAAGTCAATGCAATCTCGAATTTGAGGGTTTATATGTGGTTTACCGGGGTAGGTAGTAACCATCTTAAGATCCTTCTTCCGCCTGTGAACAATCTTTTTGACTCGAACGGAAGATGATTTTTTGGCTGGGCTTAGAAGTGTAATGATGTTGGGTGATGTGGGTGATGTGGGTGATGTGGGTGATGTGGGTGAGACCTTAGTTTGGGGTTTGGATGATGTGGGAGATGGTGCATGGCGATGGGATTGGGACAGCCCATCTTGCAACTTTTTAAACCAAGTTTCACAGAAATTTTTCAAGGAGACTTCCACTTTAGCAACTTCTTCCCGTATATAAACACGGAGCCGAGATTCGATTGAACTCCAATCTTCTCCTGTACTTACTCTCTTCACCTTCTTCTTCTCCTTCTCTATCCTCCTAAGCAATCTACTTTCGCTCTTCGCAGCAATCTTTTTCCTCCCCTCCTCGAACTTCAATTTCTCCTTCTCATGCTCGAAATCCTCGAAATCAGACTCCACCTCAAACTTCACCTTCTTCACCCCCCTTCCTTTTCTCTTAGTTGGTTTCATATCTTCAAAATCAGACTTCGTCTCCTCCGGTCCTAGCAACCTCTTCTCTTCATCCTCCACACTTCCAAACCTGTATCTAACCTATAAGATATAACAAAAATGTATTAGAGTTACATATCCACAAAACTTGGTGTGAATTAAGAAGTTAATTAATAATACCTGCTTGGGTTTCTTGAGCTCACTCGGCAAATCTAAACAAAACTTTGCAGTATATCTCATTTTGTCAGACCATCGACATATTCGAGGTCGTGCCAAGAAATGTACTACTCTTTGAACATTGGTGTGCTCAAAGAACCACACCTACAAAAAACACATGTTATTTGAAAATTTTAATAAATCAGTAACCAAATTATAAGCACATTTCTTACCAACACAACTATCGAGCAGCCTTCAAAGTAGCCTAAATAGGTGTCAGCATCTCGAACTGCATTGGCCCGGCTCAGGCAATCTAGCTGTGAATGCAAAAATGCACGAATGGCCTTAGGCCAATTGTACTCTCTCAAGGCGCCTATACCATCCTCCAACAAGCCCAGACACGTCGGAATCTTTAGAGTCTTCATGGGGAAGAAAAACACAATCAACAAATACTTAATTAGTGTATTCACTCGTCTTTGCTCGAGCTCGATGGACCATTCTTCATTCACAAGATGACGCATTTCATTAATCAAGTCTTTGTGAGATAACTCTGAACAGGGGAGTCTAGAAAAAGGACAATCTCGACCACGGTTTGGTAGCCCCAGAATCATGGCCACTTCATTAACTGTTAGTTTGAGGTAGTGATTTCCTAAAAGGAAACACCCCTTGTCCCTTCTGTATAGCTTCACAAGGACAAACAAGAGCGGGATGTTTTGCGGCAATGCCGGAATGAAGAATAAAGGCAAAACATTTGTTTCCCTTAGAACAACCTTCGATTCCTCGGAAATGACCTCGAGGAGAGGACGGGCATTCACCACGAACGTTGAAACTGCACACCGACAACTCAAATATTTGCTGCCAGGCATCTGAGTAAGCAAATACAGTCGTACATTACACTATATGCAAATATAGTTGTATATAAAGTGGTACATTTCACCTGAAATACAGTTATATATACAAATACAGTCATATGTTACATCATATACAAATACAGTTGTATATTACACGTGAAATACAGTTGTATATTACACGTGAAATACAGTTGTATCTCACACTAACTGCAAATACAGTCCTATATTATATAGTTGTATCTTACACTAAATGCAAATACAATCCTATATTATACCTGGAATACAGTCATATATTACATCATATACAAATACAGTTGTATATTACACCTGAAATACAGCTCTAACTTGAGATGAGGCCATCGTATGGGGAAAAACAGTCATACCGGGTTGTTCTCAAGCCGTCGAGGAGAAAATACGTGTGGAAATCTGCCGGAGATCGCGAGTGCGTAGAGAAGAAGAGTTGGTCGTCGGCGACGCCTACATTAACAGATTTAGGGTTGGCCGGAGTTCGCCTTGCAAGAAATATGCCGGAAATCTGAATAAGGAGGAAGAAATCTGCGTGGAAATCGCCGGAGATTGCGTAACTTCGGTCGCCTAGGTTAGGAAAGGAGAGTCGACGGAAAGGAATAGGGAAAGAGAAACGCGAGAAATGAAGTGGGCCCGGCTTTTTTTGAAACTGCTATTTAAACGCGCTCCTATCACAAGGAACGCTACACACATCCAAAAATTTTCCCTTCAGTGGCGGTCCAGGTCACTTCACCCTAATCATTGAGCAAAGTCACTTCTTATCATAATCACTCATAACATGGCCATTGCACTTCAAACTCAATCAAAGTCTAGTCTCAATAATCAACAGAAGTCTTTTGCCAATTAAGCACCCCTGCACTACGAATTTTTTTGCACGTCCGGCGCACAAAAGCTGTGTGTCGGACGCAATTCACGCCATCCATCGGCTTCTTTTTTTCTTTTTCTTTTTTTAAAAAAAACTAAAAAAGCTTATTTTTAAATAAGTCTTTTTCTCAACCATTGGATGATTGATTGAACGGTGCCAATGCGCTGCACACATAGACCACACCTACACTAGATGTCACACTTTGCACTTGTCTTAAGCCCATCCATGAATTAGAAGAAGGTTTTATTCTCTCATTGATGGAATTTGAGTTGACAACTCTGATAATGTTTCCACATAATCATTTCACTCAGGCTTCACCTTCAGCCGAACTGTGTTAAAATTGCATCTGAGATTATGTTAGAATTCCTCCCAAGTTGTGACGGAGAACCCAATTAAATCATCACATTCACCTTGTAAACATGATTGATTGTTCATAAGAGCCCAATAATTAAAATTAATATATGAATATCAAATTTCATTTTACTAATATATATGTAATTATTAAAAAAATCAAACGTGCATCAAAATCATAACGAAAAATATAGTTAAAGCTTTATGAACCTAAAGGAAATTTCACTAAGAAAATAATTATTTGTTCCCAATTTTTTGACAATAAAGGCATCAAATAAGAGAAAAAGATCTCCCATCCTGTTAACAAATTTGAACTCATCAGGACTCATTTATGCAGTTGAATTGAACTCATTTAAGTAGAAGATAAAAGTTAGCTTCCATCAGGACCAAGAATTCTTCAATATGGAATCAACTTCCTTAGCTACCACAATGCTCATCTCCAACACCAACTTCTTTCTTTCCTTCAGCTTGAATACGCATGCATCACCCTCCTTTAACTTATTTTCTTGGACCAACTTAAACAGTGATTTCCCATAAAATCCCCAAGCAGTGTTCATCCATTTGCAGTGCACAAAACGCTCCTTATTGCTTGGATTACAAATTGTAATTCCATATGGTTTTCGAGGAATGTGCTCAGAAAGAAATTTTGTAGGAATAGTCTGCATAAAAAGTACATGAGAATATCAAATACAAAGAACCTAAGAATAGACAGCTCATTCAGTGATTCTCAATGAACGCTGCCTTTGCAAAATGAGATTAAAATGACTCCACATTTATTAGGCTTAATTTGGTTTAATGTTATTTTGATAATTTTACGGATGTGAAAAAAAAATTGATAACAACATCCAACATTCCTACCAAATTCAACAGACAGCTTACAGCCTTAGTGAAAGTCATGTGGAATGTCTTTCTTATTTCCATCACAGGTGAAGCTAGCCACATGCAGGGCATGCCAGCAATAACCATACAATAAAACAAACATTTATTGCTTAGCATAGTAGTCATTAAGGCTCCGTTTGAGAGGACTTATATTCAACGGTCAAGCGGTTACGACCGCATGAACCAGGCCTTAATTATGGTCTGGTTCATGCAGTCGTAGCCGCTTGACCGGTGGAAATAAGTCCCCCCAAACGGAGCCTAAGGCTTCATTTGATTTGGCGGTGGCGGGTCGATCCGGCGGGTGGAAACGGAGTGCTCGAATCGGAGGGGGGAGGTGGCTGCTCCAAACGGAGCTTTTTGGGGCTTTTCTCAAGGCGGGCGGGTGGAAACGAAGCAAACGCCGCCGGAGGTTCATTTGTTTACCCTCCTTCCGGCGGCGTTTGCCCAAAACGGAGCAGCGAAACGCCCAAACAAATAGAGCCTAAATTGAATCAATAGAAGCAATATCTGTGTGCGTGCGTGCGTACACACATGCATACATAGGGTTAAGTACCACAATCTTCTCTGAAGTTTGCATAATTACAGGCCTCCCCTCCATGTTTCAAATTTACAAAAACCTCCATTAGAATTTTGGATGAAAAATGATAAAATCAGCTAAAGTATTTTCTGATTTTTTGAAGTTTTACCATTTAGGTTTAGGGTTTTAGGTTGAGTAGGGCAAAGACGGAGAATATGAAGCTTAAATTTAGTTGTGCAAGAACGGATGACTTTGTTATTAAGTTTGGTGATCAAGATATTTATCACAGTAAGTGCTTTAAATATCTTGGATCGATGCTTCAAAATGATGGAGGTGTTGATAAAGATGTGATGCATAGAATCCAAGCAAGTTGGTTGAAGTGAAAAGGTGCGTCGGGAATCTTATGTGATCATAAAGTACCATTAAAACTTAAGGGCAATGTTAATAGCACCCCTCTATTGGCTAATAGCACACTAAAAAAGACCAAAATAACACGTTGAAATGGTTGCTAATAGCGACTTCAGAGGTGATATTAACATTACTCAAACTTAAAGACAAGTTTTACCGTATTGCAATTAGACAAGCGATCCTTTATGATTCTGAGTGTTGGGCAGTGAATTGTGTACATGAGCAAAAAATGGAAGTTGCGGAGATGAGAATGCTTAGGTGGATGTGTGGACACACGAGACTAACTAAAATTATGAATGACAGGGATAAGGCAGGAGTGGCACCAATTGCAGAGAAGATGCAAGAAGCTCGACTAAGATGGTTTGGACACGTACAAAGGAGACCATTAGAGACACATGTTAGGCGATGTGAGAGTTAAGTCACTAGTCATGTTAAACGGGGGAGGGATTGACCAAAAAAGACTTGAAATGAATCTATAAGGAAAGACATGATGTACTTAGGCATTAGTGAGATTATGACTAAAGATATGGCACAATGACGACAAAGGATCCATATAATTGACCCCACTATAGTGGGATAAAAGCTTGAATGTAAGTGTTGTCGTATTGAAGTTTACCATTTAAGGTAATAAACCAAGTTTACCCTTTGATTGCCTCATTCTTTGAAATTTGAGTTATTACAAAAGTTAAATTTGGAAAACCTGATTCTATCATTTTCTATTGAGAATTTTAACAGAACCAGTTGTGTAAACAGAGTAGACAAATAGGGGAGGTTTTTGTAATATCAAAAAATAGAGTGGAGGTATGTGATTATGCAAACTCTCAGGGACATCCCCATAATTAACTCTATGTATATATGAGAATCTGTGATTATAGGGAGGTTTTTGTAATATCAAAATATAGAGTGGAGGTCTGTGATTATGCAACTGCTCAGGGGAGATCCCGATAATTAACCCTACGCCAATACAAGAGAGGGAGAGAGGGGGAGAGGGAGAGGCATCTATCTCACCATATAAGGATTGTGATAGAGGTTGCTTGGCTTAATAATTTTGACAAAGGAGGATTTGCTTTGTTTGCCAGCAAATTTAAGCTGCAACACCTTAACCGGGTCTTCAGAGTTTGTTTCTGAACTTGAATCTGAATCCAAATCATTATGTTCTTGATTGCAAATTCTGGAACATCCAACCCTTCGATCTGAAAATTTCCTTTACTAGCTGACTTTTAACATTTTCATTCAATCTTAAATAACCGATAAAAACTTAAATAAACTTTCAAGAAAAATATGAGAAAGCTACCAGAGCATATCTCACCAGTTCCACAGGCCCTTATGATCGAGGTGGATCTGCTATCATACGCACCATGTAGCATTGGGCTGTCATCTCTAAGTTCAGAGGAATTAGAGGTTTGAAACTTTTCCAAAGTTAGATCCGCCTTTTTCTGTTCCACTCGAGAATCAATAGCTAGATCATAAGCAACTCTTACACAACCTGTTTGATCAAAAATTTGAACCAAAAAGCTTGAATCACCATTGTACTGGAATATGAGAGTTTGATCCTGTTTTATTTTATTTGCCTCAATGAATTGCTTCCAGCCACCTGTAAAATAGAAATGCTCTTGTTCCTTCTGCAAGCCAATCTCCCATGATTGGCCGGTAGGCAATTCCAGAGAAACCACGGGGATTAGATCTACTCTGAAGTTCTTCGAGAACTTCATTGGAAACTCCTTGGACAAATAGAATAGCATGAATATACCAGAAGTTAGGTTTTACAGGCAAAATATCATTGGTTTGAAAAAATGCCGTAAAACTTTAATATAAAAGATTTACTGATTATCAGCGTTTACTTGTATTCCTAAGAAAGATAATTTGTACTATGCAAACTATATATATTATTAATTACCCAAACCTTGCTTAAACCTTGCTTAGGTTGCACTCCTCTATCTTCAGTGTTAGAAAAGCCTACTTTATGGCCCATCTAGGGGCTCATTCTTCTCTCTTCTCTCTCTATTTGTATTAGTCTCACATCTTGGATTGGGATTTCTCTCTTTCTTCTTCTCTTATATAAATGTATTCATACTTGTAATTATCAATTCAAGAAGTATATACAAGGTTTGGAGCTTTCTCAACATGATATCAGAGGGCACGGTTCGGTCCATGCGGTTTCCACAACTCTAACCGCCTGGCCCGTCTTCCTCCCCTGTCCGCATTCTCCTCTGTGGTCTCTCGCTCTCTTCGGGTAGCGAGTTCTCTTCTCGCGGCCTCCCTGCGGCTACTTCTTTGCTAACCGCAGCCTGCCCCTCCCTCTCCCTCTCTCCCGTGGATCCACCCCTCCTCAGTATCTTTATAGCCATTTTTTCTCCTGACTCGTGGGCCCCCACTTCCCACTGCGACTTTTCTCTTGCCGCACGGTCTCCTTCTCGCACGGATCCTCTTCTCGCGGTCTCTTCTCTTGCCGCTCGAGTTCCTCTCTTGCCGCTCGAGTTCCCTACTCGCGGCCTCTGCTCGTAGCTTCTTCTCGCTGCTTCCTTCTCCTCGTCGTGCGGTCTTCCTTGCTTAAATCGCTTCGGTATCTCTTCCCGCAGCCACCGGAGGATCCTTGACTGCTCCCTCCGCCGCGGCTTCTCCCTCTTTTCCGCTCGAGTTCTACTCGCGGTGTCTCTTCACTATCTCTATCCGCGGCTGTCCACCTGACCATGCGGACTTCCCTTTCCGCATTTTGGTCGCAATCTGCCTAATCGCTGGTGTGTCGCGCGGACTGCTCCTCTTCTCGATGCGGCCTCCCGCTCTGCCACTTCTTGGTGCGTCCTGCTTCTCGCTGCGATTTGGTCCTTCCCGCTGCGGCCTGGTTCTCGCTGCCGCCGACTTCTTGCTGTGGCCTGGTCTTTCTCGCGGCAACTTCCTTCCCTGCTATTCGTCGTTGCCGCTTCTCGACCCGTTAAGGCCTGTGTTTTACCTTGGTGCGGTCTGCTTCTATCCGCCCGGTCTGGTTCCTTATTCGCCGGGTGTTTGCTTCTGTTGCGGTCTTCTCCTAACCGCGCAGACTGCTTGTTTCTAGCCGATGCGGACTCTGTTCTTACCGCACTGGTCGTGGCCATTTCTTGTCGCTGGTGCGTTGTCACCGTGACCGCTGCGGACTATTCCTTACAAAATGATCAGCTGTCCTCCGGGCTCTGCGGTGTCTGTTTTCGATGGTGGTACCTCCTGCCTTGCTCATAGCTCATCCTGGATTTTGGATTCCGGGGCGTTTCACCACATTACATCACGGAAACCACCACAATATTTGAACTACGTGCATCCCCAGTTCATTACTGTTGCTAGTGGGGACACACTTCCCGTCTCTGGTGCGGCAGATATTAAACTCACTCCCTCCATTACTCTTCGCTCTGTTCTTCATGTTCCGGGCTCTCCGTTCAACCTTCTCTCTATTAGTCGACTCACTACTGACCTCGATTGTGATGTTATTTTTTCTTCTAACTTGTGTGTTGTGCAGGATCGCAAGACGCAAACAATCATTGGAAAAGGGCATCTGTCGAATGGTCTCTATATCCTTAACCCCTCTCCCCCAACGGTGTTGTCGTCTATTAGCTCTGTTGATTGGTATCGACGTCTGGGTCATGCTCCTATAAACATCCTCAAAAAATCTCTCCCAGACGTGTCCTTCCACGACTTCACGTGTGAGTCCTGTATCTATGGGAAACATCATCGCTCTACGTTCTAACCACATCCTTCTCGGCGTCCTGCTCCTTTTGATCTTGTTCACTCCGATATTTGGGGCCCTTACAAAATTACAAGTGTTTTTGGATACCGTTACTTTGTCACATTTGTCGATGACTACTCTCGGGTGACCTGGCTGTATCTCCTTCGTGACCGCTTTGAATTGCCCGGTGTATTCCGTACCTTTTTTATTGAAACTCGCAACCAATTCTCCACAACCATTAAAACCCTCCGCACCGATAATGCCTGTGAATATACTAGTCATACCTTTTCTCTCCTCTGTGCGGAGTTTGGGATCATCCATCAGACCTCCTGTGTCAATACCCCCCAACAAAATGGCGTTGCTGAATGCAAGAATCGACAATATTGGAATTTTGTGGTTTCAACCGCTTGCACTCTTATTAACCGCATGTCTTCATCTATCCTTAATTTTGCGGTTCCCTTCAATCTTCTTTTTCCCTCCAAACCTCCATTCTCCATCACCCCACACGTGTTTGGTTGCGTATGTTTTGTTCATCATCTTGGCCCGTCCACTGACAAACTTGCTCCCCGTGCCACTAAATATATGTTTGCGGGCTATTCTCGAACTCAGAAGGGCTACGTTTACTTTTCTCCCACGGGTCGCAAGGTGGTTACTTCTGTTGATGTCACCTTCCTCGAAGATCAGCCGTATTACTCTCAACCTACTGACCCTCCTCTTCCGCCACCTCTCCTGCGACCTGTTATCCCCGTCAATTTCACCCTTCAACCTATACTTCCCCCACCCATCCTACCTAAACCACCTACGCCACCATTCATTCGTGTGTACACTCGACGTCCTCCCTCGTCTACTACCCTACGAGAGCTGCCCCGCTCTAATGATGCTTTGCAACCTGCGGATCCGACAACTGCTTCCATTGCCCACTCGATGGCCAACTTTGTCTCTCTTCACCGCCTCTCTCCGGAACTCCGTCAGAGTGCTCTCTCTTTATCCTCTATCTCCATCCCTAATTCTGTACAGGAGGCTCTTCACCACCCCGGATGGCGGGCGGCCATGGACGATGAAATGCGAGCTCTCTGGGCTAACCGGACTTGGGATCTGATTCCTCTTCCTGCAGGTCAATCATGTGTTAGTTGCAAGTGGATCTTTGTTATTAAACATGCGGCGGATGGCACCGTTGACCGTCTAAAGGCCCGCCTCGTGGCCCGGGATTTTACTCAGCAACATGGCCTTGATTATGAGGAAACCTTTTCTCCGGTAGCAAAATTGAACACGGTCTGCGTTCTTCTCTCCCTGGCTGTTCATTGTCATTGGCCCCTTTATCAGCTGGATATTAAGAACGCGTTTCTCAACGGTGATCTGCAGGAGACTGTTTACATGCACCGGGTTTGAGACCACGGGGGAGTCTCGGGTCTGTCATCTTCGGAAATCTATTTATGGTATCAAACAGTCCCCGCGCGCTTGGTTTGAAAAATTCAGCAAGGTTGTCTGTGATATTGGCTTTATTCAGAGCTCGGCTGACTTTTCTCTCTTCACCCGACACCGGTCAACCGGAACTGTGATCCTACTTGTCTATGTTGACGATATCCTCATTACTGGCGACGATATTACAGGGATACAACATATCAAGAAGCAATTAAACTCCACCTTTCAGACCAAAGATCTTGACAACCTTCGGTATTTCCTTGGGCTTGAGGTTGCATGACGCCCTAATGGTCTTGTGTTATCCCAACGGAAGTATTGTATGGACCTCCATGATGCCGGATACTCAGGATGCAAACCTGCAGATACTCTTATGGATGCAAATCATAAGCTCTCAACCCACAGCTCTGACTCCGACAAGCTCCTTACAAATCCAGAATACTATAGACGCTTGGTTGGGAAGCTGATCTACCTTATGGTCACTCGACCAGATATCTTTTTTGCTGTGGGAGTCGCAAGTCGTTTTATGCATGCTCCTCGGACATCTCATCTTCAAGCTGTCGAGCGCATTCTTTGATATCTCAAGATCGCTCCAGGACAAGGGCTTGTGTACAAACCTTCCACATCTCTATCCCTTGTCGCGTACTCTGACGCTGACTATGCCGGGTCCATTGATGATAGACGCTCCACAATGGGTTTTTGTACCTACTTCGGTGGACATCTCATAACCTGGCGTAGCAAGAAACAGAATGTGGTTGCTCGCTCTTCTGCTGAAGCTGAATACCGCGATATGGCTGCTGTTGTTTCCGAGTTAACTTGGCTTGAGAGCCTTCTAAGAGACTTGGGTGTTCGTCTCTCATCACCAGCGACCCTATATTGTGACAGTCAAGCGGCAATCCATATTGCCAAGAATCCAGTCTTTCACGAACGCACAAAGCATATTGAAGTTGACTGTCACTTTATCCGAGGAAAGGTACAGGCAAAGAAGATAGAGTTGAAGCATGTTCCTGCTACAAGCCAAGTTGCTGACATCCTGACTAAAGCTCTCTCCCGGCCACTATACTATCAGTTTTTATCCAAGCTTGGTGCCTACGACTTGTACGCTCTAGCTTGCGGGGGAGTGTTAAAAAAGCCTACTTTAGTGCCCATCTAGGGGCCCATTCTTCTCTCTTCTCTCTCTATTTGTATTAGTTCCACATCTTGGATTGAGATTTCTCTCTTTCTTATTCTCCTATATAAATGTATTCATACTTGTAATTATCAATTCAAGAAGTATATACAAGGTTTGGAGCTTTCTCAACATTCAGAAATTACAAAAACTTCTTATGTAAGTTTACATTTCATAACATACATGCACAAAAATAACCCCCGCGAGCACCCATCCAAAGAGTATTTTGTGCATGCATTGAAATATCATGAATCCGATAAGGATGGTTCGATGAGGGCGAGGAGTGCTTTGAGGGCAGTGAAGCTCAGGTAAAGTGGCTCCTGACATACTTCTAGGATGGCAGATTTCAGGGTGAAAAGGGATGTATGAATGAACCGGATTTCACACCGGAATTGAAGGGGAAAATGTTGGACTTAAGTAATAATCATATCCTTGAATAGCAAAGGCGCCTTTTCAGAGTAAGTGGAGTTGTGTTCGAAACTCCATAGTTAAGTGTGCTCTAGTGGGGACTCTAGGATGGGTGACCTCCTGGGAAGTACTCGTAGGCCACCTATACAAAAAGGTAAAACCATGTGGTTCAGCTCAGTATGGGATAGGATGAACCAAAGCGGATAATATTTTTGATATTGTGAGGGTTGGGTGGTTACAAATGGTATTAGTCGGACCTCCTATAGTACGGTGTGTGGTTTTGGGACGAACCAAGCAGAAGTTGGTGGGTCTGTTATATCTTGAATCCGATGAGGGTGGAGAGTGCTTTGGGGACAATGAAACCTAGGTGAAATGAGGTGAAGGAATGAACCAGATCTCGCACCAGAATTGGAGGGAAAGTTGTTGGGCTTAAGTAATAATCATATCCTCAAATATCAGAGACAGCTTTTCAGAGCAAATGGAGTTGTGCTGAAAATTTCTAGTTAAGCGTACTCTGGTGGGAGTAGTCCTAAGATTGGTGACCTCCTTGTAGGCCACCAATGGAAAAGAGAAAAAATGTGTGGTTCAGCTCAGTATGCGCTGAAATGAACCAAAACAAATAATACTTCTGATATTGTAGGGTTGGGTCATTACATGAATGTTATGAAATGGAAAGTTGTGAGGGAGGTTTTTGTAATTTCTAAAGATAAAGAGGTACAACCTATAATTTAGCAAATTTACACTAGGTCTCGGTAAATGACCCTATATTTATATATATACATAAATATGTATATCTATACGCACATATACATATATTTGTGTAGATATATGTAGATATATGTACATATATTTACATATACCATGCACACACACACACATATATATAGGGTTATTTACCGGGACCTTCCCTCAAAGTTTGAGTAAATACAAATTGCACCCCTCTAACTTTCGAAATTACAATTACCCCTCTTCAATATTTATATTTCATAACATTAGTGCACAAAAAGACCCCCGAGACAATTTACTCCAATGGGGTACTTTTGTGCATGAATGTTATGAAATGTAAACATTGAGGGGGGATTTTTGTAATTTTGAAAGTTATAGAGGTGCAAGATGTAATTATGCAAACTTCGAGGGGAGCTCCCGAGAAAAAACCATATACATATATGTACATGTCTAGTACATAAATGTACATGTACAGTACATAAATGTACATGTACATATGTGTGCAATACATATATGTACATGAACACATGTGTGGAGTACATGTACATATATCAACATGCACAGTGCATATGTACATGCACATACGTGTGCAGTATACATATGTACATGTAGTTATATTTACATGTGTACAGCACATATATGTACAGCACATATATGTACAGTACATATATGTACAGTACATATATGTACAGTACATAAATGTACAGTATATATGTGTTTGTGTATATATACGTACGTGTGTGTGTGTGTGTGTGTGTGTGTGTGTGTGTGTGTGTGTATGTGTGTGTGTGTGTGTGTATACATATCTGTGTATCTTTATTATATAAGGGAAGAGCAAAATAGTTCATGGTGTAACATTTTATTCCCCTAATACCCTCAAAAAGTCCCCCCTACTGCTTAATATTCTTTGTTTTTTTGGTCATTATCTGTTCCCGCCAACATTGACCCCCCATGATTTGACAGGCCATCAAAACATTTCACCCACACCATGATAGCAGGCCACATGTTGTTTTCATCATTTGATCTTGGCTGGCTAGATTTCTCCCGCAAGGAAACTCTCCTCCTCGACCGCCACCCGCCGAAAGCAGTGGCTACCTCCAGGAGACCACCCTACCTGCCAGAGCTATACCTCCTCCACAAAGCCTCCTCTACATAATCGGGGCTTCCTCCTAAGCAAAGCCTCCTCTGCAGGACCGCAGCTCCTCCTCAGCAGAGCATCCTTCCCAGGACCGCAGCTCCCCCTCTAGAGAGCATCCTCTGCTGGACCGCAGCTCCTCCTCGGCAGCTCCACCTCAACCTCTTATGTCTTTCCTCTGCCCGCATCAAAGCCGGACACCTCCGCATCGACCCGAATCTCCTCCGACCGCATTAACGCCGGATCTCCTCCGCCCGCCACTCCACTCCAGCAACAACTACACACGCCGAGCCGGATCTACTCTGCCTGCATCAACACCCCCGGCCCGGATCTCTTCGCCGTGAAAATAAGGCAGACCCCACTTCCACGTTGGGATTATTTCTGGAGTTGGGATCCATATGTTTGAACAACTTTAAAAAAAAGTTAAACTGAGATGTGATTTGTTATCTTTATTAGTGCAAGCTCTGATACAAAATCTCATGTTATGAACAGAGTAATGAAAATTTCTTTATTGTATTACAAGGGTCGTGATATTACTGCTCCGTTTTGTTTTTTTGTATCTTCATGAAAACTCATTGATACGGAGTATGAGAGAATGTGCTGATATTTGATTTTTTTCAAGAGTGAGTTTTTGTTGAAGCTTCAAATTATTTGTAGGCTTGCAAAAAAAATTCTTCTCATATTGATGAGTAAGCTCAAAGAGATTCAAAACTTCATTTATCCTCCGTAACTCAACCAAAAAAATGGGAGCAAGATATTATAGTAATGTTGAGGATTGAACCAAGTGGTTTTTTAATTCCATATTCCTTTCACCAAAGCAATTTCGCGCAAAAAAATTGCATCATAACAGAGGAGAGGAGAAAAAAAAATGATGAGCTAAGCACTGAGATTAAATAAGTTTTTGTTTTCCTTCCTGTTTTGAATAAACCGAGCTCTGCTTTTGTTCTATTTTGTGATCATGTTATGTTTTGTGTTTTATTTATGTTCATGCGTCGTTACTTTGCTCTGCTTTTGTTTTTTGTTGTGTGTTCATGGTACATCTTGGTTTATCTTTTTATTTAAAGTTGTTCAAACAAGTGGATCCCGACTCCAGGATATACAAATGCATCTTTTGTGGGACAATTTCCTATTAAACAGTAGTGAAGTTAGAAGAAAATTTTATCCCATTTTTTAGCTTGCATTCAATGTATATACTGATTTGAGTTTATAATATTCATAATCTATTTTTTTATTTTTTAGCTTTTGTTTTCTATTTTTTTAGCTTCCCCTACCGTGTCTCTGCTCCCGATGAATGTCGCTGCCCCCAACGAATGTTGCCACCCTCGACCAATGTCGTCACCCTCCGCCCTTGACCAATGTCACCGCCCACGACCAATGTCGCCGCACCCACCAATGTCGCCGCACCCACCAATGTCGCCGCCCCCGACCAATATCGCCGCCCCCGACCAATGTCGCCGCCCCCGACCGGGGTCCCCCGTGCACGACTGCTTGCGTGTGTGTGTATATATATATCTGTGTCTATATATATATATCTGTGTCTATATATATATATATATATATATATATATATATATATATATATATATATATATATATATATATATATATATATATATATGTATGTATGTATATATATGTATGTATGTATATATATGTATGTATATATATGTATGTGTATGTATATATATGTATGTGTATGTATATATATGTATGTGTATGTATATGTATATATATGTATGTATATATATATATGTATATATATATGTATGTATATATATATACGGTTAAATGCATATACACTTAACGCATAACCGCCCACGACCAAAGTCGCCGCACCCACCAATGTCGCCGCCCCCGACCAATATTGCCGCCCCCGACCAGGGTCCCCCGTGCACGACTGCTTTCGTGTGTGTGTATATATATATATCTGTGTCTATATATATATATGTGTGTATATATAGATATATATATATATATGTATGTAAATATATAGATATATATATATATGTATGTATGTATATATATGTATGTGTATGTATATATATATGTGTGTATGTATATATGTATGTATGTATATATATGTATATATATGTATGTATATATATGTATGTATGTATATATATACGGTTAAATGCATATACACTTAACGCGTATATAAAAATATACGCGCCTTTTTGAACTGCGTCTTCTACGTGCATTTTCATGAGAAATGTTCAACACGAAAGTTGCAGATCTCGTCGAAATCTACAACTTTCATATTGAACACTTTTTGATTTGAAGGCGTTTAGGCCTCCGATTTGGGCCCCGAAAAAAGTACCGCCGAACATATATACGGACACCCGGGTTCGGCGTGGCTTTTTTCGGGGGTCAAATCGGAGGCCTAAACGGCTTCAAAGCAAAGAGTGTTCAACATTAAAATGCACGTAGAAGACGCGGTTCAAAATGGCGCGTATATAACTAAAATACACTTAACTCGTATATACAGCAAACCCATATACATATATGCATATATATATATATGTATATATATATATATATATATGTATATATAGGGGCGGAATCATATGAGAATACTTCTTATGTGCGAACTCCCTGATTTGGGCACCAGAATGGACATGTAAGATATGTTTTTTGACTGGCTCGACGAGACCTACAACTTTCATGTTGAACACTTTTTCTAATTTTGCACGTATAAGGTGAATTTTGGACCCGAAAATATCTAAAAAACGAGACTAAGGACGCCCAGATATTTTCGGGTCCAAAATCCGCCTTATACGTGCAAAATTAGAAAAACGATATGTATATATATATATGTATATACATTGTTTTAAATGTTCTCTGACATGTCTTCCGACATGTCATTTTTTAGGACAAAACGATATATTTTCTAAAAAAATAGATTGTCCTTTTGTAAAATATAGGTCTACATATCCGATTTTTTCCGATATATCGGTCATCATGAATTTTAAATATAACATCCGCTATTTTATTCTATGGGTCTGTTTGGGACAGCTCTGGCGGATTGAAAAGCTGCTGTCCGGATAGAGCTGTTTTAAAATAGCTCTCTGGGGAGCAGTTTTGAAAAGTTGCAGTCTGTTTGGGTGATTTGTGCAGAAGTGCTCTTTAAAGAGCGATTTTCTATTTTTGCTGTTTGGTGGAACAGCTTTTGGAAGCTGGGTTTTTAAAAACTCACACACATAAATATTTAAAAATTACTGATTACAATAGTCTTGTACATAGTTCTACACCATAGCAAAAAAAGTCTTGTTGAATCCCGCGACTGCGTCTTTCAATCCTTTTGATCACCTGGTAGAAAAAAAATGAATATGAATCAAAAATTTTTAATTTTAAAGTCCCTAAACGTTTACTAAATCATAAATCAAATGTTGACCTGCGCGCACTGTATATTTCTTCGGCAATGCTATCTCGCACAGTAGACATCTGTTCTGCTCCAGCAGCATCCCACATTTCACCTTCAAGATCATTCTCTGTCGCATGGTCTCCATCCTCTGAGGGAACGAACGAAGACTCACCAGCATCACAAGCATTAAACTCAGGATCCCAGCGAGACGGATGTCTCCGGATGAAGTTATGTAAGGTCATTGTTGCTAGCACTATGGAACGCTGTTTCTTGAAGCTGTACTGTGGCATTTTGCTCAAAATATGCCACTTTTTTTTCCACACTCCAAACGTTCGTTTGATCACACTGCGAAGAGATGAATGAGCCTTATTGAAATGTTCGTGCCTGCCTTGAACAGGCCGAGTCCCACGGACAAAGTCTGGCAAGTGATATCTTGTTTCTGGATACGGCTTCAAATAACCCGTCTTCAATGGGTATCCAGCATCCACTAAGTAATATTTACCTGCATTTTTTTGTTTGCTAAACAGGTCAATATTCGAACATACAATAAATTAGATTGAATCTAAACATATTCACTAGTATACCTTGTGGGGGATGCGGAAACTGTAATCTATCGTCTGCCAAAGCGCGTGCGAATATGCGACTATCATGAGCAGATCCCTCCCATCCAGCCAGGGCAAATGTAAAACACATGTTAAAATCACATACTGCCATTACATTTTGCGTAGTCGTGCCGTGACGTCCTATGTATCGTACTTGATCTACTACCGGTATCCTCGCATCCACATGTGTATCATCTATAGCACCAACGCAATCCTTGAAGAATGGCATGTAACGAGGGTCATACCTTATTGAGGTTGGAATATCTCTGAACTGACGGTCAATAGGCTGTATAACATCAATTGACAGTAGCAGAAGAGATCTAAGGCCTTTAGCAAAATACCTACTAATTGTTTCTGTCGAGTGTTGGAACCGTTCTTTCGCTAATCTAATGGAACCTCCTTGTGCTAAAATATACAATGTAATCCCTAGGATCTCTCTTGAAGACGTCCGAAGTGATCCTTGAAGTTCATGATCTACTTCCAGTTTATGAAGTAAATCTATGAAAATGCGTTTAGACATCCTAAATGCATCATGAATTCTATCTGGATGTCCATCTAGTAATTCTTTTATCCATTTCGCACCTGTTTGAGTGGATGTCATGCATGGGCGTGTGTCTCGAACAAGGTAATCCATCACCTCTATCGATGACATAACTGTACGGCAATACTCTATATATTGCGTTCGCTCCGGCGAGATACTTGTTGAATCCCCAGAATCTTCAGAAGATAAGTCATGCGTATCCATGTCTGCATTTAAAGCATTACGGAACAAAGTTTAGAGGCATATAAAGATAATGAAAAAACATGTACTACAATTCCAAGTACGATACATAAAAAACATATAAGAGTCATCATGCGGTACAAACATCACAATCTAAACAGAAACATCATAGTGTTCGCAATGCAAAACGCAAAATCTAAAATAGAATCCTATCACTCCGCCCTCTTCTCGTAGGCCTTCTTAATCCACCAAGCACGCATGCCTTCTGGAATACTCATGAAAATCTCCCTAGTGGACTTGTCCCTCATGCGCTCGAGTGCAAAGTAGTATACATCCAGGTTTTCCATTATCTCTGGTAGGTTTGAAATCAACTCCACCACCTCCTTGATAGTGACTACTGGTGGAGGCTTCACAGCTAGAGTTGACTGATGCAACTCAGACATCAAAGACATTGCAATTCCTCTGCTCTTCCCGATCTTTCTTCTTTTAACAGCCGAGGAAGACGCATTCCCAGAAGGCATGGAAGCACCTCCTACATCTTCTGGGCTACATTCGATGTTATCTGCCACATCATTATCTTCCAATTGAATCATGTCCACGTCGGGTGGCAAGCTCCCAATTGAAGGAGCCCAGGAGTCTTCTCCAGTTGCGACAACCAAACTGAACATGTTGTTCAGTTTCTCCTCCAAGTCTGGTGCAATTCCACCGGTTCGAAATTTTTTTGCCGCTGGAACAACCTGGTCCAACCAATATACCAATATTAGAAAGAGTCAGACATCAAAAACCAATTTTATGAAATCAAACACTAATTTGGTCTAACCTTGATCTTCTCTGCCCACCAATCTTCTGATGCGGCAATAGTTCTTTTCTCCGGATCCCAACCTAAACCGGTCTCGCCATGTTTGAGCTCCTTCCATAACTTCCAATCTTTCTTCAAATGATCCCATTTATTTTTCATTTGTGAACGATCATAGCTTTTCCCAGTTCGTTCCTTAAACCCAGCAATCAAATTTTTCCACCCGTCTTTGCTAAAGTGGGTGGTGGGCCGATTCCCTAAGCCAATCTCTTTTATGCAGAGATCACAGAATAACATCACCTCGGCCGCCTCCCAACTCGCTACGATTCCTCCTTCCTTTGCTTTTACCATTGTGTTTAATCCTAAACCATTATTAAAATAAAATTATACTTTCACAACACACACGCACACACACACATACGCACACAAAAACATACACAAAATAAAAACCAAAATATCACATACACATACACACACACACACCCATCCACAACACATATCACACACACAAACATACACAATCCACATACACAATCCACATACACATACACATACACACACCCACACCCATCCACAACACAATCCACAAAATAAAAACAACACACACACAAAAACACACACACAAAAACATACACACACAAAAACATACACAACCAAAATATCACATACACATACACACACACACACCCGGAATTGAAGACGATGACCTCCCCCCAAAAAAAAATCATACCTCCAGGTGAAAATTTCGGAGCCGAAGGCTTCACGGGAGAAGTCCGGATGCCGGAATTGAAGACGATGACCTCTTGAGGAACACGAGGAAGATGGGAAGCTCGGATGTCGCCGGAGTGGAGATGGACGACCGCCGGAGAGACGATGAAGGGCGCAAGCGGCGGTTAGGGCAGCAGGGGCCTGGAATCGCCGGAAATGGAGTTGGGGAAGTACCGACGGGAGCAGGGATGACGGGCGCAGGCGGCGGTGCTTCCGATTGAGATGTCGATCGCCGGAGCAGATGATGGCACGGGAAATCGCCTCTCCTGCGGGTTTAGGGCAGACGTGATCGAAGGAAAAGCGCGGCTCCGATACGCAGGACGTGGGGATGAGCCGGCGAATTGAAAAGCGGATATTTAACGTTTTTAAAACCGCGATTTTCAATCCGTGGCACCAAACAAACGGCAAAAATCGCGGCTGCGGTTCAAAGAGCAGCTCTTTGAACCGCAGCCGCTGTCCCAAACAGACCCTATGTTATATTAGCGGACGATCAACATATGTTTATATCGCACATATATATTTATATTATGTATGTTTAAATCGGTTAAACTTATTGTTTCGAGTTTTTAACGTTTTATTTTTATGACCAATTTTGTATAATTTTTACACAATTTTTTAATTTCATATAACAAAAAATATGAAAACATTTAATACATTTATTAGTTGATTATTCGCATGTTTTTAATATAAATTTAAAGTTTAAAAATACTTATAATCAAAGATTTTTAACTTTTAAAATTTTTTATTTGCAATAAATTTATTGTTATCAAAATAATTTGTTTATATATTAGTAAATATATTTTACAATGTATCATTTTATAATGGTTAATAATATTTTATCTTAGATACTATTAAATTTTATTTTGTATATACATATACATTTTTTTAAATGTCCTCCGACATGTCTGACATGTCTCCCGACATATCATTTTTTAGGACAAACCGATATATTTTTTTTTTTAAAAATAGATTATGTCCTTTTGTAAAATATAGGTCTATATGTCTGATTTTTTCCGATATATCGGCAGACACAACTTTTAAATATATCGTCCGCTATTTTATTTTATGTTATATTAGAAGACTATCAACATATGTTTATATCGCACATATATATTATATTATGTGTGTTTAAATCGGTTAGACTTATTGTTTCGATTTTTTAACGTTTTATTGTTACAACCAATTTTGTATAATTTTTTCACACTTTTTTAATTTCATATTACAAAAAATATGAAAAAATTAAATACATTTATTAGTTGATTATTTGCATGTTTTTAATATAAATTTATAAGTTTAAAAAGACTTATAATCAATCAAGAATTTTTAAAAAAAATTATTTGCAATAAAATTATTGTTATCACTATAAATTTTTTGTATATTATTAAATATATTTTACAATGTATCATTTTGTATTTGTTAATAATATTTTTTCTTATATACTATTATATTTTATTTTATAATATAAATGACTCAATTTTTATCAATTTATTCTATTATTTTTTTATTTTATAACAAATAATTATAATTAGTATACATAAAAATAAAAAAGTATTTATAAGGCATGAAAATCCAATATTTAAAAATATCTTCGACATGTCTCCGACTTCCGACATCTAAAAACTTAATTTGATATGTCACTGACATCCGATATTTAAAACATTGTATATATATAGATAGATAGATGTACATATATATATATATATATTATTTCGAGAGAGAGAGGAGAGAAAGCTACGGTGGGACTATGGGAGAGAGAGAGAGTGAAGAGAAAAGAGAGACGGCATGATGGGAGAGAGAGAGGGCACGGTGGGAGAGAAAGTGGAAAGCTAAAATACGTAAATGCGTAAAGGCAAAATATGCATTATAATTCTAACAAATTAAAATATAAACATACCAGAGAAGATAGAATATTTTTTTATGGAGGTTCTACCACCCTCAAGAGTGCCAAGAACAGTACATCTAAAAATTAATATTTGCAAATGGTCTGAGTATAGAGAACTTTGAGATCTCAACTTGGTGCCCATTCATCTCTACAAAGGTCTGTATTTAATTATTTATGAGCTGAGAAATCTCTAAATATCAAGAAACTACAAAAAACCCATAATAGAAATGGCAAGATATACTGGTAGGCTATGAAGCACCGACACTCTCGGGGGGTCAACGTGTCCGTGTCGGACTCTCCGACACGCGTCCGACACGTCGACACGCTCGGACACGCGTGTCGGCGTGCCGACACGTTTTTGGTCACACAAGACACGCGTGTCCCACAGGACACGCGTGTCCCACTATTTTTTAAAACTGCCCGAGCCGCAGTTTGATGCCCATTTCTCCCGCAAGCGAAGATCGTCTTCCTCCCGCAGTTTGATCTAGGGCATCAGCTTTACTTGCTCCATCTTCGTGCTCTGATTCTTCGTGCTCTCACTCTGTATTCCTCAGGCGAAGATCGTCTTCCTCCAGCAGAGCTAGGCCATCGTCGTTTTTCTTGCTCTTCTCCCGCGAGATCTAGGGCATCTTCGACTCTTCGTGCTCTCGCTGCTTTGAGCTCCAGGTTTGTCATCTTCTCATCTTGCTCTCGATTCCAGCTCCAGGTTTCTCATCTTCTCATCTTGCTTCTAGCTCCTGTTCTTCTTGCAGCTCTGATTCTTCTTGCTTCCAGCTCCGATTCTTCTTGCTTCCAGCTCCTGTTCTTCTTCCAGCTCCTTTCATTCTTGCTATGTTAACATCTAAATTACGATCTTAGCTTACTGGCATTGTTTATAGCTCTGATTCTTCTTGCTGAATATTGCTATGAATATTGTTATGAATATGTTAACTCTTAACTATGAATAGTGCTATGAATATTTGTGGTGTCATTCTTCCTTTCTTTGATTATAGTATGACAAGTGACAAACGAGCTTTTTGAATGAATTTCTTGTTATGTTCTTTTGGTTTATTTTAAAGGTGTTATGTATTGATTCTTTTTGGTAGGAACGCCTACTTTTTTTTTGTAGAATGTCTTCAAGTAAGGGTAGTAATAGTGGTTCACAAGAGCCTATTTCTGATGATGATCTGAATAAACCATTATGGAGGTTTGTCACTAAGCTAGCTACACATAGTAAAGCGGGAGGCAATTTGACATGGAAGTGTAATTTTTGTGAAAAAAATTTTACAAGTTCATATACAAGAGTGAGAGCACATTTGTTAATGCTCAGTGGAAAAGAAATTGGAAAATGTGCCAAAGTAGAAAAAAGTGAGCTCATCGAGATGGAAAATTTAGAAAAAGAGTTGAATGCTAGAAATGCAAGTCTTGCTCCTAGAAAGGTTCCTTTGCCCCCTTCTAGAATTTCAAGTAGTGAAGGTGGATCTTCTAGTGGGTTGATTATTTCACCAAAAAAAGAAAAGTTGAAAGTGGTGGAAAAGGATCACTTGAGAAGTTATTTAACTTGGGCCAACGAGAACAGTTAGACTATGAGATTGCGAGAATGTTTTATTCAGCAGGTTTACCGTTTAATCTAGCAAGGAATCCTTACTTTATATCCGTTTTTACTTATACTGCAAATCATGATATTGCGGGATATTTACCACCAAAATATAATTTTCTTAGGACCTCCTTGTTGCAAAAGGAGAAATTAAATATTGATAGATTGTGTGCACCCATCAAAAATATGTGGAAGGAGAAGGGTGTTAGCCTAGTGAGCGATGGATGGAGTGACTCCCAACGGCGATCACTTATTAATTTCATTGCAGTTAGTGATGGAGATACAATGTTTTTGAAGGTTGTTGATTGCTCGGGTGAGATAAAGGATATGCATTTTATTTTTAACCTATTCAAAGAGGTTATAAATGAAATTGGACATGAGAAAGTTGTCCAAATTATAACTCATAATGCTGCTAATTGCAAGACTGCGGAACAACTAATCGAACAAGAATTTCCCTCTATTATTTGGACTCCTTGTGTGGCGCACACTCTGAATCTTGCATTAAAGAATATATGTGATCCAAAGAATACGGAGGTCAATCAAGATGTTTATTTGGAATGCAGTTGGATATCAGAAATTGTTTCTGATGTTTTGCAGGTAAAGAATTTTATTATGAATCATGCCATGAGAATATTGTTATGAATATGTTAACTCTTAACTGTGAATAATGCTATGAATATTTGTGGTGTCATTCTTCATTTCTTTGATTATAGTATGACAAGTGACAAACGAGCTTTTTGGATGAATTTCTTATTATGTTCTTTTGGTTTATTTTAAAGGTGTTATGTATTGATTCTTTTGGGCAGGAACTCCTACTTTTTTTTGTAGAATGTCTTCAAGCAAGGGTAGTAATAGTGGTTCACAAGAGCCTATTTCTGATGATGATCTGAATAAACCATTATGGAGGTTTGTCACTAAGCTAGCTACACATGGTGAAGCGGGAGGCAATTTGACATGGAAGTGTAATTTTTGTGAAAAAAAATTTACAAGTTTATATACAAGAATGAGAGCGCATTTGTTAATGCTCAGTGGAAAAGGAATTGGAAAATGTGCCAAAGTAGAAAAAAGTGAGCTCATCGAGATGGAAAATTTAGAAAAAGAGTTGAATGCTAGAAATGCAAGTCTTGCTCCTAGAAAGGTTCCTTTGCCCCCTTCTAGAATTTCAAGTAGTGAAGGTGGATCTTCTAGTGGGGTTGATTATTTCACCAAAAAAAAAGTTGAAAGTAGTGGAAAAGGAGCACTTGAGAAGTTATTTAACTTAGGCCATTGAGAACAGTTAGACTATGAGATTGCGAGAATGTTTTATTCAGCAGGTTTACCGTTTAATCTAGCAAGGAATCCTTACTTTATATCCGCTTTACTTATGCTGCAAATCATGATATTGCGGGATATTTACCACCAAAATATAATTTTCTTAGGACCGCCTTGTTGCAAAAGGAGAAATTAAATATTGATAGATTGTGTGCACTCATCAAAAATATGTGGAAGGAGAAGGGTGTTAGCCTAGTGAGCGATGGATGGAGTGACTCCCAACGGCGATCACTTATTAATTTCATTGCAGTTAGTGATGGAGATGCAATGTTTTTGAAGGTTGTTGATTGCTCGGGTGAGATAAAGGATATGCATTTTATTTTTAACCTATTCAAAGAGGTTATAAATGAAATTGGACATGAGAAAGTTGTCCAAATTATAACTCATAATGTTGTTAATTGCAAAGTTGCGGGACAACTAATCGAACAAGAATTTCCCTCTATTATTTGGACTCCTTGTGTGGCGCACACTCTGAATCTTGCATTAAAGAATATATGTGATCCAAAGAATACGGAGGTCAATCAAGATGTTTATTTGGAATGCAGTTGGATATCAGAAATTATTTCTGATGTTTTGCAGGTAAAGAATTTTATTATGAATCATGCCATGAGAATACTGCTATGAATATGTTAACTCTTAACTATGAATAATGCTATGAATATTTGTGGTGTCATTCTTCATTTCTTTGATTATAGTATGACAAGTGACAAACGAGCTTTTTGGATGAATTTCTTGTTATGTTCTTTTGGTTTATTTTAAAGGTGTTATGTATTGATTCTTTTTGGTAGGAACACCTACTTTTTTTTGTAGAATGTCTTCAAGCAAGGGTAGTAATAGTAGTTCACAAAAGCCTATTTCTGATGATGATCTGAATAAACCATTATGGAGGTTTGTCACTAAGCTAGCTACACATGGTGAAGCGGGAGGCAATTTGACATGGAAGTGTAATTTTTGTGAAAAAAAATTTACAAGTTCATATACAAGAGTGAGAGCACATTTGTTAATGCTCAGTGAAAAAGGAATTGGAAAATGTGCCAAAGTAGAAAAAAGTGAGCTCATCGAGATGGAAAATTTAGAAAAAGAGTTGAATGCTAGAAATGCAAGTCTTGCTCCTAGAAAGGTTCCTTTGCCCCCTTCTAGAATTTCAAGTAGTGAAGGTGGATCTTCTAGTGGGGTTGATTATTTCACCAAAAAAAGAAAAGTTGAAAGTGGTGGAAAAGGAGCGCTTGAGAAGTTATTTAACTTGGGTCAACGAGAACAGTTAGACTATGAGATTGCGAGAATATTTTATTCAGCAGGTTTACTGTTTAATCTAGCAAGGAATCCTTACTTTATATCTGCTTTTACTTATGCTGCAAATCATGATATTGCGGGATATTTACCACCAAAATATAATTTTCTTAAGACCGCCTTGTTGCAAAAGGAGAAATTAAATATAGATAGATTGTGTGCACCCATCAAAAATATGTGGAAAGAGAAGGGTGTTAGCCTTGTGAGCGATGGATGGAGTGACTCCCAACGGCGATCACTTATTAATTTCATTGCAGTTAGTGATGGAGATGCAATGTTTTTGAAGGTTGTTGATTGCTCGGGTGAGATAAAGGATATGCATTTTATTTTTAACCTATTCAAAGAGGTTATAAATGAAATTGGACATGAGAAAGTTGTCCAAAGTATAACTGATAATGCTGCTAATTGCAAGGCTGCGGGACAACTAATCGAACAAGAATTTCCCTTTATTATTTGGACTCCTTGTGTGGCGCACACTCTGAATCTTGCATTAAAGAATATATGTGATCCAAAGAATACGGAGGTCAATCAAGATGTTTATTTGGAATGCAGTTGGACATCAGAAATTGTTTCTGATGTTTTGCAGGTAAAGAATTTTATTATGAATCATGTCATGAGGTTAGCAATATTATAATTAGTTTGTTAACTTGAAATTATTTTTGATGTTTTTTAGGTAAAAATTTTTATAATGAATCATTCCATGAGACTTGCAATTTACAATGAGTTTGTTAACTTGAAATTGTTATCCATTGTTGATACAAGATTTGCTTCAATGATTGTTATGTTGAAAAAATTTAAGTTCATTAAAAGTGGTCTCCAAACCATGGTGATTTGTGAGAAATGGAGTATTTATCGAGATGACAATCAAGAAAGAGCAAGGTTTGTGAAGGAAAAGTACTAAATGATTCATGGTGGGACTCTATTGATTACATCATATCCTTCACAACTCCAATTTATGATACGCTGAGGTTTTGTGATACGGATAAACCTTGCCTTCACTTAGTCTATGGCATGTGAAATTCTATGATTGAAAAAATGAAGAAAGCTATTTATGATCATGAGGTTAAAAGGTTAGATGAGCAATCAACTTTTTATGATGTTGTTCAAACAATATTACTTGATCGTTGGTCAATGAACAGCACTCCTCTTCATTGCTTAACACATGCCTTGAATCCAAAGTAATTTCTAACTTTTCATGTGTTTTTTATATTTATATTAATGTTTAATTTTTATGTTATTAATACTTGTGTTTTTTTTAAATTAGGTATTATAGTGAACAATGGCTCAATGAAGATCCTTCAAGAGTATCTCCATACAAGGATAGTGAGATAATTCAAGAAACTAAGAAATGTTTTAGGAAATACTTTCCGGTATTATATTGAACAATGGCTCAAAATAGAAAACTACAACTGAACGAGCTCGATGAATGGAGTGCAAACGCTTACGAGAGCAATAAGTTCTATAAGGATCGTTCTAAGTTATATCACGATCGAAAATCAAGTCCCCAAAAATTTTTTCTACGAACGATCTTGTCCTTCTTTATAATTCACGTCTTACACTTTTTCCGAGTAAACTTAGATCTCGTTGGTCCGGTCCCTTCAAAGTTGAACAAATTTTTCCATATGGGGTCGTACTCGTCTCCCACCCGGAAAGAGGTTCGTTTAAAGTAAACGGTCATCGGTTAAAGTTATACATAGCGGGCGACCCAGTGATTGAGCATAACGAAACCATAACCCTCCTCAATATATAAACCTGTCAATACAGTCAAGCTACACGACTATAAACAAAGCGCTCCTGAGAGGCACCCCACGTCTATCTTTTTCACTCTTTATTTATTATGTTTGCTACATTTTCTAATAAATGCAGGCTTTCTAAATGGGCTTCCCCGAACACGCATCAGGGACGATTCTACCCTCCCTCTTTCTTTTTTGTACATATAGCATTTATCGTTTTCTCGTTCCGCATACTTATCTTACAACATTGGGGACAATGTTGGAAATAAGTATGGGGGTGTTTTCGTGCTTTTCCTGCTTTCGTTTCTACACTTTTCTTATTTGCACTTCTATTTCCAAAACAAAAACAAAAACAAATTATAAAACAAAAATTCCAAAAATATTTAATTTTACTTTGTAAATATTTTTTTAAAATAAATTCATGTAAATATTTTAGGTAAATACTCTTCTCTCTCCCCCTTCCTTTTCTCTCTCATTCTTGTAAATAACTTTTCTTTTTCTCCCAATTTCTGTAAATAGAATGAAAATTTTCTTATAAATATAAAAAAAAACTGTAAAGCCAAAACTTAAAAATCTAAATAAAATTTATTTTTCGCATTTTCCTTTCTTTAGTATGTATATATATTAAATAAATAAATACAAAAAAAAGATAATACCTCAAAATTTCAAAAAATATATATATATATATATATATAGTTTATGAAACAAATAAATCAAATATATCAATCTTAATTTTCTTCCTATCAAAAAAATATATTTTGAGTTTATTTATATGTGAATTTTATTAATTCTTTGTTCACTATTCGTTTGTTAATTATTGATTGAAAATTTTAAATAGTCGGGGTTAAGTTTTAAAGAATTCATTATGCTTTGTTAAAAATAGCGGACTCGTTTTAGGCACTACTTCTAATTTTTCATAGATAGAAGTACGTGTATTTTGTTAGAAATAAATAACTATAGAATTCAATTATGTTTACTTATAGCTTTCTTAAACATTGGAACGCATAATTTATTAAGGTTGCTCTCAAAAAAATTTTAATTAAAATTTTATTTTCTCTTCTCCCCTTATTTATCATGTCTTACTTAGCATGATAAAAAATTTACCCTTAAAAGATCATATGTTAATGAGAATAAGATTTCGTTCCGTAAACATAGGCATCCAATAATTTAAAAAGATTATATGTTATGGAGTAAGAGGATAAAATTCATTACTCCTACACCTATACATTGGGTTAATTTTATTATTATGAAATTGAAAAAAAATAATCATATTAAGAAAATAAAATTTCATTTTCCTAATAATCCAAAAAGAAAAAATGGAGGTTCGAGAAAAAATTACCTCGCCTCAAAATCCAAGCAACTCCATAAACCGTCAAACCCCCTTAGCCAATTTCACGACTCTAGAATTAATTCAAAAATCTTTTTGAGAACATAATTTGTAAATTGCATTATTTCCCGTAAAACTCGTATAAGTTAAAGTTCATATAATTCCAAGCTATTTTTGTTAAGCTAACCATTACAATTATTGTTTTCTATTTGATTACATCAAGAAGTATTTTGGCCAAAACTTTTGCCCTATTTAAATCATCTATATAATTTTAGGACTTAACTCTTACACCCCGTATGTTTATTTAGACCTCTCTTATAATTAATTAAGCGGTAGCTAAACTTAAAGTTTTTTTTATTCCTTATAAGTTCACCTCAAACTTTTGCTCTGAAATAGCAAAAGCTTAAGTAATGGTGGTATTTGATGAGTTGTAAATATACGAATATTTTAGTATTTTATTTTTATCGTTTTAGTTCTTATTTATAATTTTTAGTTATTTTTGTTTATAAATATGTTTCTTTTTGTAAATATTTACCTAACTTAGCTTTAATTTTGATTTCTGAAATTTTTCAGAAAATTATCAAAAAAATGACCTGACACGCCCGTGTCCCAGACCCGACACGCCCGTGTCCAAGACCCGACACGCCCGTGTCATGCCTCTCGACGATCGTTGACCTCAACCCGACGCTCGACGCTCGACCTTCGTCAACCCGAGCAGGACACGCCCGTGTCCAAAGAATCGACACGCCCGTGTCACGCACTCGACACTTCCAGCTCAAAGTTCAGCTTTCTTTAACCCGACAAGGACACGCTTCCCAACATGCCCGTGTTCCAAATTCCGACACGCCCGTGTCCCAAATTCCGACACGCCCGTGTCCCAAATTCCAACACGCCCGTGTTCAAGCTCAGTCGCTGCCGACATCAAGTTGCAACGTGACCCGACACGCCCGTGTCACGCAACCCGACATGCCCGTGTCGGATACGTGCCCCGTCCCGAAGTTTCCAGAAAATCGCCAGCTGACCGAATTTTGACTTCTCCAACACACCGAGCAGGACACGCCCGTGTTGGAAGACCCTACACGCCCGTGTCACTCTCGAAATTTTGTCTATAAATAAAAAATTTTTGTAATGTCCAAGGATTCACTTTTTTGAAACATTTTAGTGTGTTTTGTGGGCTGCCCTTGTGGATTCACTTGCAATGTAAGGAGATTTCTCTCCCCCCTCCCTTTTATGTTTGTCTTTGCTTTAGCTTTAGCTTTGTAATAGTTTCATTATGATAATAAAAATGTTGGATTTTCTCTCTCTACATGGTATGAAAATTCATTTGGGTGGCTTATCTCTTTCTCTTTTTATCCTTAAGTTTATCCTAGTTTTCCTCTTTATGAAAAGTGTGTGTGTGTATGAGTTTAGTTTTTTTTTTTGTTTTTATCATCATGTTAGTTTTTATTCTAGTTTTTTTTATTTCCAAAATGAAATGTTATTAGGATAGTTTTTTCTAGCTTTTGTGATACTTTAAAATTCTAACTTTCCCATCCTAATGAGTTTTGTAAAAGAGATTTAAAAAGTGATTTTAATTTTTTTTAACTTAGTCTTTGTTTAGGTTGTAAAACTTTGTCCTTTTAAATTTTATTTCTACTTTTTTTATCACTGTTATGAACTCTTAAGAATGAAAAAGTTAAAATTTTAATTTTTGAGCACCTTTAATTTTAGCTTTATTTTGAAAAACTTTTGCTCATTTAATTTTTATTTGTTCTTTTTATGTGTTTTTGGTAAAGTTTAAGAATAGAAAAGTAGTTGTTTTAATTTTTAGATAACTTTCATTTTGTTTTTAATTTGTGTGTGTGAGTGTATGAGTTAGGTTCTCATTTTGTTCTTTTAAATTCCATGTTGTGTGTGAGTGTATGAGTTAGGTTTTCATTTTGTTCTTTTAAATTTCATGTTGTGTGTGTGAGTGTGTGAGAATAATTTTTTAATGTTTTCTTCAATTATGTAGAGTGTGAGTTTATGAGATAATTTTTCATGCTTTATTTTATTGCTTTCCACAAATTATGTAGAGTGCGTGTGTGTAGGAGATAATTTTATTGCTTTCTTTCAATTCATGTAGAGTGTGTGCGCATTTATTTCCGCCAACTCGTTAAGAGTTAAATGTTGTATTTTCATTTCCCGCCTACTCATTCGAGTAGGACTTGTCATTTACCGTCTACTTATTTGAGTAGAACTTGTACTTGCATTTATTTCTCGGCTACTCGTTTGAGTAGGATTTGCCCTTATTTATTTTATTTATCGTTTTGAAGTGTGCGTGAGTTCTCATTTTAGTTAGCTTTTCATTTTTCTAACGTTTTTTTGTTTATGTTTTCTTCTTATAATCCTTTAGCGTTTAGTCTCGAACTCGCGTCTCATCAAAATTATAAAGTCGTCCTCATTCCGATGAGTGGCTAATCGTTATTAGCTCTTGGCATCGAAGAGCATTGGGACAAATAAAATGATTTGAAATAATTAAAGTTCTTTATTTTCACTTTAATTTTAGGACTTAAGGTTTGCCCCGGGTTAACGACGCGCGTAGGACCACATATCGATGTGTGGGCTCTATTTTCGTTATTCATAAGCTAGTTAGCCGAGAGGCCGTGCGTATGGACCGATCCCCCTTGGGTAAATAGAATTGCGTACATACCCTCAAGAGAGAAGAAGCGTAGTTCTACCAGATTGGGTTTCCCACCCAATAGCAGGGTTCTTAACATAAAGCGGGCATTAAGAGGAATCATTGTCGAACTAACGTTCGGTCGAATAGTCTTAATGTTCAGGTGAGCGATATTACCTAGAGATAGGTGTGCTCATATTTCTGAAACCACCACGGCCAAGTTCCATTTTATTAATTTGAAAACTAAGTTCAATAATTATTAAAAGTTATTTTAGTCTTAATCTGATTCGGTACCGAGCGTTAACCCGTCATCGAATAATTTAAGTGATTTTCAGCTTGCTTTTCTTTCTGCTTTAGTTAAACAAAAATCCACCTTACTTTCAGTAAAATAATAGTACTCCTGGAGGAGTATGAATAATCAACCTGACCTCGAGAACAATACGACCTCGGTATTCTCCCGAATATCGAGTACTACATGCGATAGGTGCACTTGCCTCCTTTCGTTAAATACTCGCTTTTTAGCAAGTCCGCGACGGTCGACTCATTGAACCAACCACCTAAATAAGAGTCTGTTCGTGGGCCAACAAGTTAAAAACTCGATTTTTTGTTTTTGTTTTTGTTTTGGAAATAGAAGTGCAAATAAGAGAAGTGCAGAAAAGAAAGCAGGAAAAGCACGAAAACACCCTCATATTTAGTTCCAACATTGTCTCCAATGTTGTAAGATAAGTATGTGGAACGAGAAAACGATAAATGTTATATGTACAAAAAATAAAGAGGGAGGGTAGAAACGTCCCTGATGCGTGTTCGGGGAAGCCCATTTAGAAATCCTGCATTTATTAGAAAACGTAGCAAACATAATAAATAAAGAGTGAAAAAGATAGACGTGGGTGCCTCCCAGGAGCGTTTTGTTTATAGTCGTGTAGCTTGACTATATTGGCGGGTTTATATATCGAGGAGGGTTATGGTTTCGTTATGCTCGATCACTGGATCGCCCGCTATGTATAACTTTAACCGATGACCGTTACTTTAAACGAACCTCTTTCCGGGTGGGAGACAAGTACGGCCCCATATGGAAAAAAACTTCTTCAACTTTGAAGGAACCGGACCAACGAGATCTAAGTTTACCCGGAAAAAGTCTAAGACGTGAATTATAAAGAAGGACAAGATCGCCCGGAGAAAAAAAATTTGGGGACATGATTTTTCGATCGTGATATAACTTAGAACGCTCCTTATAGAACTTATTGCTCTCGTAAGCATTCGCACGTCATTCATCGAGTTCGTTCAGTTGCAGTTTTCTATTTTGAGCGGCTAAGTTAGCGTCGAGGTTTAAGAGTTTTAAAGCCCAAAGAGCGCGATGTTCTAGTTCTACGGGTAAATGACACGCTTTGCCATAGACTAATCGAAACGGAGTACAACCGGTTGCGCTTTTGTATGCCGTACGATACACCCATAACACGTCGTCAAGTTTAAGGGACCAATCTTTCCTATTTAGAGAAACGGTTTTTTTTAATATACGCTTAATCTCTCGATTTACTACCTCAACTAGGCCACTTGTTTGCGGGTGGTAGGGGGTGGCAAGTTTGTGCGTGACTCCGTATTTAGCTAACGTCTTAGCCATTAGAGCGTTACAGAAATGCGTTCACCTATCACTAACAATTGCGCGAGGCGTGCCGAAGCGAGAAAATAGTTTTTTAAGAAATGTAACGACGACTCGCGCATCGTTGGTGGGGAGAGCTTGCGCTTCCGCCCACCTCGATACGTAGTCGACCGCCACTAAAATATACATATTTTTGAAAGACGGAGGTAGGGGGCCAACAAAATCTATGCCCCATAAATCGAAGACTTCGCATTCTAAAAATAAATTTTGGGGCATCTCGTCGCGACGGGAGATGTTACCCGACCGCTGACAACTATCGCATGCGCGCACAAAATTATGAGCGTCTTTGAAGAGAGTGGGCCAAAAGAAGCCCGCCTCTAGCGCCTTCCAAGCGGTCTGGTTGGCTTGATAATGACCAGCGGCTGGACCCTCGTGGCAGTGCCTAAGTATTTGCAAGCATTCCACACCCGCAATGCATCTTCGGACTGTTTGGTCCGCGCAAATACGGAAAAGAAATGGGTCCTCCCAAAAGAAATTTTTCAAGTCAGAAAAGAATTTCTTCTTTTGATGACTTGAAAACTCTTTTGGAAGCACCCGCGCGACTAAGTAATTTGCTAAATCTGCGAACCAAGGCGAAGATGACGAAGAATTATGAATGGCAAGGAGGCGTTCCTCGAGGAATCTGTCATTTATTTCAGATTCGACGAGCGCTTCCGCACCCGGATTTTCTAAACGGGAGAGGTGGTCTGTCGCTAGATTTTTCACGCCCTTCTTATCCCGGATCTCCAAATCAAACTCTTGTAGGAGGAGAATCCATCGAAGAAGGCAGGGCTTCGCATCATTTTTAGCTAATAAATATTTAAGGGTGGAGTGATCGGTAAATACGATAACTTTAGATAACGTTAAATACGAGCGAAACTTATCGAAAGAGAAAATGACGGCTAAGAGTTCATTTTCCGTCGTTGTGTAATTTACTTGTACGGAAGTGAGTGTCTTGCTAGCGTAATAAATTGGATGAAAATGTTTTTTTACGCGTTGGCCAAGAACGGCACCTAAGGCAATATCACTAGCGTCGCACATAATCTCAAATGGAAGGGACCAATAAGGGGCCACTAAAATTGGTGAGGTGATAAGTTTTTGTTTTATTAAATTAAAGGCGGACTCGCATTCGCTACTAAAGATGAAACGTGATTCCTTTTCCAAGAGGTGAGTTAGCGGCTTTGTTATTTTTGAAAAGTCTTGAATAAATCGTCGGTAAAAGCCCGCATGGCCTAAGAAACTCCTAATAGATTTTACGTTTGTTAGTTGCGGAAGTTTTTCTATGATTTCTACCTTGTCTTTATCCATCTTCATCCCCTTAATCGAAATCTTATGACCGAGGACCAAACCTCCTCGAAACATAAAGTTGCATTTGTCCCAATTTAGAACAAGGCTTGTGTCCTCGCACCGTTGGAGGACACGATCTAAATTTTGAAGGCAATCGGGAAAAGAGCGTCCGAAAACAGAAAAGTCATCCATAAAGACTTCCATAATGTCTTATACTAGCTCGCCAAAGATCGCTAGCATACATCTTTGGAATGTAACCGGCGCATTGCAGAGTCCAAATGGCATTCTTCGGTACGCGAAGGTGTCAAACGGGCAAGTAAAAGTTGTTTTCTCTTGGTCATCGGGGGAAATAGGGATTTGGAAAAACCCCGATAAACCATCAAGAAAACAATAATATGGATGACCGGATAAACGCTCTAAAATCTGGTCCAGAAACGGTAGTGAGAAATGGTCTTTGCGGGTGGTATCATTAAGTTTTCTATAATCGATACACACTCGCCAACCCATAACAGTACGAGTTGGGACGAGCTCATTATGCTCATTTTCCACTACGGTTAGACCGCCCTTCTTGGGCACGACATGCACAGGACTAACCCATGCACTGTCTGAAATAGGGTAGATAATCCCCGCATCTAATAACTTAATAATCTCGGCTTTAACGATGTCTTTCATGTTTGGGTTAAGACGTCGCTGCGGCTGAATCGTTTTGCGGCAATTATCGTTAAGAAAGATCTTATGGGTGCAAAAGGAGGGGTAAATCCTTTGTAAGTCAGAGATTTGCCACGCAATTGCGTGGCGATGTTTAAGTAAAACTTCCAATAAATCGGAAGTCTCCGAATCACTCAAGTTCGAAGAAATAATAACGGGAAGCGTATCGCCTTTTCCCAAAAAAGTGTATTTGAGTGATTCGGGTAAGGGTTTAAGATCTAGGGTGGGTGGTTCTTCTAACGAGGTTTAATTCCTATGTCTTTCGAACTAATTGGTTCGAAAGGGAAGTCTATAGAGGTATCCTCATCGTATTTAAAATTTTCGAGCGCATAAATATTGTCGTTTAAAAATACGGACTCGAAAACGGGAGAAGAACGATCTACAAAAAAGGTATCCAAAGAATAGCAGAAATCTTCGCTCGATGACGAATTGACCATCGAGGGATTAATAGAGAAAGTAACTTGATCATCTCCTACCCGGAGAAGAAGACGACCATTACTAACATCTATTAGTGCGCGGGAGGTGGCGAGAAAAGGGCGACCCAGTATTATTGGTACCTCGGCGTCCTCCTCTATGTCTAAGATGACGAAATCTACCGGAAAGGTAAACTTGTCTACTCGGACAACGACGTCCTCCACTACCCCGATAGGGAACTTAACCGAGCGATCCGCTAATTGGATGTGCATATTCGTAGGACTAGGAGTACCCAAACCTAATCGTTGAAAGAGCGAGAACGGCATCAGATTAATGTTAGCCCCTAAATCAGCTAAGGCGTATTTTACTAATATATTGCCAAAAAGGTACGGGATGGAAAACCGTCCCAGGTCGTTTTGTTTTTTGGGCAATTTATTAGTAAGAGCCGCCGACAGACAGCGTTGAGAGATATATGCGAAATATCCTCTAATTTACGTTTATTAGAAAGTAACTCTTTTAAAAATTTAGCATATTTGGGCATTTGCGAGATAGCCTCGCAAAAAGGAACATTAATATGAATTTGTTTTAATAATAAAATAAATTTTTCGTATTGCGCGTCCTTACGCTCGTTACTTAACTTATGCGGATACGGCAAGGGCGTATTAAAAATAATTTTTTCATTTAAATTCGGTAAAGGTAACGTAGACAAAGAAGAGGAAAGAGGGGTCGGAGGAGAGATATGTACCTGAGGATCGATCCGTTTTGGATCGACCACCTCTTTACCAATACAGAGGGTTATAACGTTGGCGTTTTCCCGTGGGTTGGGCTCCGTATTCCCTGGCAGCGCCCCGTGCGCGCGTTCCGACATGAGTCGCGCCAATTGTCCAACCTGTAATTCTAAATTTTTTAGCGATCCGGTGATGTTCCGGATATTGGACTCATTTGACGTGACAAATTTATTAAAATTTTCCTCGACCGGAAAAAACCTCGGAGGGGAGGAAGAAACACGGGCGCAAAAGAAATAGGCGGGCGCTGCGCATTGTTCGGATTGCTCCATGAAAAATTAAGGTGGTTCCTCCAACCCGGATTATAGTTATTACTCTAAGGATTGTTTTGGGGGAAGGAGGGACGAACCGGATTTCCCATGTAGTCCACGAACTCATCAGCTACGCAGACATTTGGGGGGGAAAGGTTATTATTAAAATTGGCCCAAGGAGAAGTGGAGGAAGCAGACATCTCCGCCACCTGCTTTGTTAACCTTTCAACTTGAAGGGCTAACAAGGTCGTGGCATCCACTTCAAAAACGTCGGCCGCTTGCTTTGGGCATCCCCGTGGGACGTTCCACTGATAGGCGTTCGTAGTCATTTCTTCAAATAAAGCCTGGGCGGCCTCGGGGGTCTTATTGTTAAGGGTGTCCCCCGGCAGCCGCGTCAATCATTTGACGCGTCTGAAAATTAAGGCCGTTATAAAAAGTTTGCACCTGCAACCACGCTGGCAGCGCGTGGTGCGGGCACCTGCGGAGGAATTCCTTAAAGCGCTCCCAAGTCTCATAAAGGGACTTGGAGTCGTTTTGAATGAACGACGAAATGTCTGCCCACAATTTTGCAGTTTTTGCGGGCGGAAAATACTTCGTCAGGAATTTTTTCGTCAACTCAGCCCAGGTCGTAATACATCCTCGCGGGAGGGAAATTAACCACGTCTTTGCTTTGGACTTGAGGGAGAAGGGAAATAAGCGCAGAAGAATGACGTCATCAGTGACGTCATTAATTTTAAACTTGTCGCAAATTTCCAAAAAGTTGGACAAGTGGACATTAGGGTCCTCATCCAGCAGTCCATCGAACTGCACTGAGTTTTGGATCATTTGGATTACACTTGACTTTATTTCAAAATTATTATTCGCCACCGTAGGGAGAATAACACTCGACCCAGTATCGTCCAAATTTGGTCGGGCGTAATAAGACATTGTACGCTCCGCAACCACATTTGGAACATGGTCGGCCATAAAAACAGCTTGGGGTTCTCCAATAGATTCTTCGGGTTCTAAAGTTTGATCTTGGCGTTGAGATCGAATGCGCGCAAGGGTGCGGTCGATCTCAAGATCAAAATCAAAGATTTCAGAATCCGAAGGTTGTCCACAGGTCATACACCCTAAAAAAATAGAAAAAGAAATAAAGATAATTAAAATAAATGGGGGGAATTTTTTTGTTGTTTTTAAGTGGTTTTTTAAGAGTTAAAATATATTTTTTTTCTTTTTTTTGTGTGAAAAAAAAAGTAAAATTAATAGTATCCCAGATTCGAAATAACAACGCCAAAGAGATTCCCCGGCAACAGCGCCAAAAACTTGATGGTCCGCGACGGTCGACTCATCGAACCAACCACATAAATAAGAGTCTGTTCGCGGGTCATCAGTTCAATTTAGGCATGCCCCCGATCACAACATGGAACGACTTCAAAACTCAACTGCGTAAGAGATACGTTTCGTCGGATTATATGCAAACCATGTACCGTACGTTCCATAACCTACGTCAGGACAAGTTATCTGTTGATGAGTACACAAATGAGTTCCTAGTCCTGCAATCTCGCCTCGGCCTCCGAGAGGACGATGACATGATCGTTTCCCGTTATCTAAACGGGTTACGTTATTCCATCCGAGATCAGTTGGAACTCCTTTATTACAAGGATTTAGAAGAGGTTTTGAGTCGCGCACGTAGAGTAGAGGCACTGCAGAAGAGAACATCTGGGCACAAGTCTACTGACAAGCCCCACCCGACTCACACTTTCACTCCTGTCGGGCCCTCTCGATCGGTAGTATCACCGAGCACCCCAACACTCCTTGCCCCTCCCAACAAGGGCAAGGAGATTGTAGGTACTAGACCTCTTCTGAGTGTCCGCGACGCCACTTCGTCGCCATCATCGATTCTCAGAGTGGGTCAGAACCCGAGTATGGGGTCTTTCTTAATGACTCTCAGACTGACCCGATTCCTGAGACTGAGTTAAAGAGTGAGTACGAAGTTGAGGGAGAACAACCTGAGCAGTTAATGTGTGTTCTTCAACATAGTCTCATACTCTCAAGACGCCTAATGACGACAACTGGTTGAGGAACAATATTTTTCGTACCACCGCCCGCATACAAGGACAGTTCTGTTTCATCATTATAGACAGCGGTAGTATGGAGAACATTGTTTCTCAACGCATGATGGAAAAACTGAAATTAAAAATACAGCCCTTAGGAAAGCCCTACAGTCTGTCATGGGTCACTAGTAGCACTACCATTCCTATCACGCATAAGTGTCTCGTAGAGTTTTCCATAAGCAGTACGTATCATGACGACGTATGGTGTCATGTAGCTACTATCGAGGTCTGTCACATCCTACTAGGACGACCTTGGCAGTACGATATGCATGTAGTTCATAATGGTGTAAAGAACTCTCACTCCTTCGAGCGCAATGGTCGCAAGGTCGTTCTTCTCCCCCAAAAGAATGGTCTTGTTCTCAAAGCCCCAGAGAGGACTTCACCCACTTCTACCACTGTCTCCGCGATATCTTTCTCCTCCGTCACTATGTTACTAACTGGGTCCCAATTCCAGGAGAAAATGAAGTATAGCGAGGTCGTTTATATGTTGTCCGGTATCGACACCACCCCCGCTACATTAGACATCCCTAGTACGGTGTGTCCCCTCATAGATGAGTTCTCTGAAATCATGTCGAAGGAGCTACCCGATAAGCTACCCCCGATGAGAGACATACAGCACTACATAGATCTCATCCCAGGAGTTAGCTTACCTCATTTGCCCCATTATCGCATGAGTCCGAAAGAGCATGAAGAGCTACATAGGCAGGTGACCGATCTGATTTTGAAGGATCACATTAGAGAGAGTATGAGTTCGTGCGCCGTCCCCGCACTCCTAGTTCCTAAGAAAGATGTGACATGGCGTATGCGTGTGGATAGTCGAGCGATAAATAAAATTACAATCAAATATCGCTTTTTGATTCTCCGATTGGATGACATGTTAGATATGCTTAGTGGATTCCGTGTATTTTCAAATATTGACTTAAAAAGTGGATATCACTAGATTTTAGGATCAACACATGACTCATCTTAGGCAGGTCTTAGAAATCCTACGAGAAAATAAGCTATATATAAACTTGAAAAAATGCACCTTTTTGACTGATAGTCTGACCTTCTTAAGATATATCGTTTCTTCTGAGGACATTAGAGTTAATAGAGAGAAGGTCAAGGCGATAGAATCATGGCCTAGCCCTAAGACGATTACTGAGGCTCGAGGATTTCATGGGCTAGCATCTTTTTATCGGCGGTTTATTCGAAACTTTAGTACCATGATAGCACCTATGACTGATTGTCTAAAGAAGGGACTGTTGGTCTAAATTGAAGAAGCCAAGCGAGCGTTTCTTTTGGTTAAAGAGAGACTCGCGAGTGCGCCTGTGTTAGCGCTGCCTGATTTTGAGAAAAATTTTGAGGTTGACTGTGACGCATCGATCGTAGGCATTGGCGCAGTTTTGAGTCAGGAGGGTCGACCCATCGCATTCTTTAGTGAGAAGTTGAACGAGGCGAAGACTAGATATTCCACCTACGACTTAGAGTTTTACGCTATCGTTCAGGCTCTCCGACATTGGAGACACTACCTGATTCAGCGCGAGTTTGTGTTGAACACTGATCATGAGGCTCTGAAGCATCTGAACTCCCAGAAGGAGATCAGATGTCATGTCAAGTGGGCTGCTTACCTGCAGGAGTTCACATTTCACTTGAAGCACAAATCCGGAGTCACAAACCGCGTAGCCGATGCACTTAATCGACGCACCCATTTATTAGTCACCCTGCAGCCGTGCATTACTGATTTAGATTCACAGTGCGACCTATACGCCATCGATCTGTTCTTTCACGATATTTGGAGCTCATGTCAACACAGTGGGACTAATCCCACCACAAAGTACATCGTGAGTGAGGGTTATTTGTTTAGAGGCACTCGCCTTTACATTTGCGAAGGACCACTTCGAGAGACATTACTTCGGGAGCTCCACTCATCTGGGTTAGGGGGACACGTAGGTCAATCCAAATTGATAGATCTCGCTAGTGCACGATATTATTGGTCAAACATGAAGTACGATGTCATCGAGTTTGTTAGGCATTGTATGACTTGCCAGCGATATAAAGGGCACGCACAAAATACCAGATTATATACCCCTTTACCGATACCTGAGCGACCATGGGATGACATCTCGATAGACTTCGTGGTAGGACTTCCCCGCACTCAGAGGAAAGTCGACTCTATTTTTGTAGTTGTGGATCGTTTTTCAAAAATGGCACACTTTATTCCATGTAAGAAAACCTCTAGTGATGTACACGTCGCCGAACTTTTTTTTAAAGAAATCGTTAGGTTGCACGGTATTCCTAGGTCGATCACTTATGATAGGGATACTCGTTTTATGGGGTATTTTTGAAAACACTGTGGGCCCGATTAGGTACCAAACTTGAATTTAGCAGCGCATATCACCCTCAGACCGATGGGCAGACTGAGGTCATTAATAGGAGTTTGGGGTATCTTCTCGGATGTTTGACGGGAGAGAATCCAAAACAATGGGATCTTATACTGCCACAAGCTGAATTTGCGTTCAATAATTCTACTAACCGCTCCACTGCTAAATCTCGTTTCGAGATCGTTTACGGATTCCCTATACAGCATATACTTGATCGTCATTCTTTGTCAACTCATGAACGTATTTCCTTTGATGCACAAGCCCATGTTGATTATTTAACGGAATTGCATAAAAATATTACTAATAAATTGCGAGCGACTTCTGAAAAATATAAATCCATAGCCGATCGACATCGGCGGAAGTTATACTTTTCAGAAGAAGATTGGGTATTTGCTTATTTCAGGAAGCAAAGATTCACTCCAGGTACCTATCACAAGCTCCAACAAACGAAGTTTGGTCCTTTTTCAAGTCTGGAAGCGCATTGGAGAGAATGCGTATCTCCTCGAGTTGTCTGTGGAATTCGGTACTTCGCTGATATTCAACGTGGCCGATCTGACACTGTTCCATGGAGCCCACCGAGTTCTAGTCCCAGTCCACCAGCCGCAGCTCTAGAGATACCACCAGACTTGGCACCAGCACCCACACCCACAGTGGAGGAGATCGACCAGGTTCTTGATGTACGTGAATTTCGCACTCGTCACGGGACATATCAGCGCTACTTGGTCTCATGTCGGGGATGAGATATCACAGACAGCTCTTGGATTACCACTGATGAGTTACGGCGACGACGACAAGACCTCTCCGTTGCCAGTTTCTGCGAGTCCTCGTCGGGGTCAAGCTCTTTCAACCCCGGGGGAATTGATGGGCCTTGCAACGCATCTTAGCTTTGTTACTCTTTGCATTTGTCATTTATTTTTGCATTTGTTTAATTTAGCCTAGATGTACTTCTCATTTTCCATTTGCAGCTCTTCGGGTTGACCATCCGTTGAGACTTTTAATAAAGAGGTCCGGTAATATAGTAATTATGACGGAGGCGGCAAGCAAGCCTAGGTTATTTCAGGAAAACATAAAATTAAATCTTAAATTGGAGCATCATTTTGAATAAAAGAAATTAAAAGGGGACAACCAACTTTTCCTTATTAAAGTTAATTATTACTACCAAATCAATGCCAAATATCTCATGTCAAATCTGCATCCTTGTTATAAAATAACCTGTGAACACGGGTTATGGATCCCGGACAAGAGCAGAAAACGTGATTCTCGTTTTCTGCACAGTGTCGGTCGTTCCTTTCAACCTCCCGACGCTGATACTGCCGCTCATCTCCCAGTGGCGAGTCCCCGACGAACTCCTCCCAGCGGCGAACCCTTCCAGCGCCCTACGACGTCGGCCTCTCCCGCGACTTTCCCGCCAGAGCCGTTCTTCGCCTGGGCGTGCGGATCGCCGTCGACACCAACGCTCGACTCCGGCATCCATCTGAGGCCGTGCCATCGCGACTCAGGAGAAAACGACGCGCTCAGCTCCCCTGCCTGACGGAATTTGGGTGGGCCAACCTCTTTGGGAAGATCTTTGGGTACCACCACTGTAATTTGTCACGTTAATTTTTATGTGTTCTTGCAAATAATCTTAAGCTTGTCGTCAAACGTTCAATTAATTGTTTACCGTATTTTTTTTCATAAATTATTGTTCGTAAATCCGGCTTGTGGTCGCATAGATTTCGCGGAGGATTTGAAACCCTAAAATGCGTAAGAGTTCCACTCGAACGAGATTAACCAAACTCATAAGCCCAGAACAGTTGTCGCGTGCGTTCCTCCTCTCCAATCGAAATCCCCGTGTTCTCACGACTTCGAACACGGGAAAAGAAATTTCATCCCAATGTCGGTCGTGTCAACTCACTCCAGCACATCCGCGACCCGGTCACCTTCCATTTCTGCTTAAACTTCTGTCTTCCTCACCCGCACCCGAGGCACCCAACTGGGATTGAGCCATCCACCTATAGCCCAACTTCCTCCGCTACAAGGTCGTCTTCGATGACATAGACCCCAACTCCTCATCTTCCCCCGGCTCAGCCTCCACTGAAGATGGGAACATAAGCTCATGACGTGATTCCATAGCATGTCATCGGATTTCAGGGTCTCCAAGACCTCGGTGTTACCGATGGCATTGTTGATGATCTCGCCGCCGGTCATCATTGTTTACCTAATGCTTCTTCCGTAAAATGGAGCAGTTCCATGGATGTGATATATATAATGGAGGGAGAGTATTGCAATTTAGGGGTGCAAATAAAGCTCGGGTCTGAGCCCGGTTAGGCCTGGGCCAATTTAGACACGAGTCAAGCCCAGCCCAGGCCTAGGGAGCCTCCCCAAGCCCCTTGTTTTTGCAAGGGCCCGGCCTAGTTCTCGGCCAAGGCCGGCCCAGGCACCCGACTTTGCCTGCTTCCCGTAAGTGGACTCCCAGTTGTAAAGCTAGGAATCCATCCAATAAATTGCTGCCAAAAGGCAGCTAGGGAGCTGCCAAAAGGCAACTAGCAGAAGCCAAAAGGCAACTAGCAGAAGCCAAAAGGCAACTAGCAGAAGCCAAAAGGCAACTGCTAGCTGCCACTTGGCAGCGAAAACAGTTTTGCTGCCATTTGACAGCTGCAGTTGCTACCAAATGATTCTTTTGCGGCCTTCCAGGACTCGATCTGGTAGGCTCAGACAGGCACCCCTCTAATTAGGGAGGCCCGAGCCCCCGATTTGAATAGGGTCCGACCTGGGCCTGGTAGCAAAAAACCCCGAGCCCGACAGGCCTTTTTTTTCCATGACTAACTGCAAGTGGCCATGAATTTTACTGGAGCATTATATTATTATGCAGCAAGCAGTCCATGATTTTTGACTGCTTGGGTACGGGCTGGACTAATGGTGGGTTTAATGGGTTGCAACACCATGCCATGAACAAGTCGCAGCAGTAGCAACTCCCGAGAACAAGATCTGGGCTCATAAACTGGCAGGCAATCAATGTATATATGCTATGTTTTTAAAAAAAGACAATGGAACAATTTTACGACTGTTTGATGCTATGTTTTAAATAACTGTGGGATTCGAAGAAGGCCTACTAATTTCATGTCTTGCAAGCCATTCCATTCACTGTATCTATCTTCTTCCTTAAAGATTTTCTGCAAAAATTGATGAGAATGTAGAAAAGGCATTCTCCAAACAGGTTGCAGCTTCTCATCAGTGCTATCCAGACAGCTTATTCACACCGCTAATTTCTCACAGCAGCTTTCTCATCAATAAAAGTTGTCCCAAACAGAGCCTTAATCTAGATACGATCAAAAAACAAGAGAAGAATATAGAATTGTTGAAAAACAATGCTAAGAAAAACCCAAATAGATAATAAAGATGAAGGATGGAAGGTCAGCATATCAAGAAAGTAGAGGTGAAAAAAGAAGCCAGTAACATGTGTAGATCTTCAAGGGAAGCTATGAAAATAGATATGGGATCTTCTATGGGGCCAGTAATGATAACATGGCAACAAGAAATAACTTCTTGAACTGATGGCAGCAGAAGTAAAAAATGGAAAGGTCTACAAGAACAAGTGATGAAGAAAAGAGACATAAATGGCGCCAATATAAAAAGAGGGAAAAGCCACGACAAGAAAAGAAAGAATAGCTCATTGTTAAAATAGGGTTAGAGGGTGAGGTAGCGACAAGAGGAAGAAAATGTGGGTGACTATTCACTGGGAAAAAAACTGACCTGCATGCAAATTAGGTCTGGCAAGCTAGCTCTTATACAAAATAGTATGAACATATTGCAACCAAATTATTCTTAAGAAATTTACAACAAGAAAATTATTAAATTACAATATAAACATGCTAAAGAAGAGAGAATATTTTTGTATGGAAATCCTTCCACTAACTCGGGATTGTCAAGAACTCTCTATCTGAAAATTAATATTTGGAGATGGCTGGAGGATAGAGGACTTTGAGATCTTAAATCGGTGCCCCTTCGCTTTTGCAAATGCCTTTTATTTATAAGCTGAGAACTTCTAAATTCCTTGAAACTATGGACAACCAGGAATAGAAATGGGTAGGCACACCGTTTTACCTATATGCTTATTGATGTGCTCACAAGTTGTCTAATGAATGAATTATATTTTTGTTCTTCAAACTTGCGACTATCTGACGATTGTTGTTCAACTATAGAGTTGTGATGCATGTTGGGGTGCTTCACGTGGGTTCAGCCCCAAGCCTGAACTGGACAAGTTATCAGTCTTGAGGGTCATAGTCTCTCCCCAAGGTGAAAATAGAGAGGATAATTGGAAGTTGAACCATATTGGTTTCTCATGTATTGTCATCTTTTGAGAGAGTTTCAGTTGGCACTTTGTTGTCCTATCACGAGGCCGCCAATTCTGGATAGACATAAATTTCCATTATTCGTTTAAACTAAAATAACTATTTTGACAATATCATGTCATATATTGCAGAATATAATATACATAAGTAGTACTCTTTGGAATACAATGAACCTACTATTTAAGTGGTAATTTAGTAACTTATAAAAAAAAGTACAAGAAAGAGTAGAAGATGTACTAATAAGATTGAAATAAAATAAATATAAATGAATTAAAACTCGAAAGGAGTTGACCTAAGGTGACTTGGATACTATGAATAAGGACCTCCAAAAATAGATTTAATGCCTCATATAATTTGGAATAAAAAAGAATGGAATATGGAGAGGTTATTTAAATATGGCTTCAAAGATTGGATAAGGCTAATGAAGATTATAATGATGATGATGACGATGAAATGTTGAACATTTAGAGAAATTTGCAATCATGAATTTCTAAGTGGTAATAATTTTCAGATAAAAAACAAAAACAATTTCCATGAGACTATTGCAAGTATGACCATATTCTGCATTCAATGTAATGAATCGTTAAAAAAAATTCCTACTCATGCACAACATAAGAAGGGTGGAAAGAAAGAAAAAATGTGGAACAAATTACATGGAGGGGTTGTTTTGAGTACTTTTTGCATTGAAAAATGTTATGTTGAATGTTATCTCGAATTTGTATATTACTAATAGGAAAGATTGACTAAAACTAAATAATGGACATTTTGAATGCTAGTTTTAAATTGTGTTGAGAATATAGTTTCATGTTGGAAAATTTATATTGACATGTATGCTTACTTCATGCAGATCTTTATATGCAATTGGGCGCTTAGGTTCTAATAAAGTGTCAGAGAAGGCGTCCCTTGACATAACCAATTAATTTTCGGTTAGAATTTCAGCATTTAAGATGACACCAGAGCAGGGTAGCCCAACGGTGCACTCTCACACCACACCATTAAACATAAACTCACATGTTAGGCATCAAAGACCTCACACTAGAGGGAACATGCTGAGAATATAATCTCTGTAACGGCCATTAGGCCACGTGTTCACTTTATTATCATCATTGTTGTTGGTAGTGTTATAAATAGGGACTAATGGATGTAATAGGGATTATGAAAATAAATAAAGGTTTTGTTGTTTCCTCTGTTTATCTCTCCTATTCCTCTCTCCCTCCTCCGGTCATCTCCTAGACCTTTCTTCTTCTCCTTCTCTACCCCCCCCCCGGCCGCCTCCCCTATGGCCTTCTTTTAGGTTTATTTCATCTGCCACCACTCTGACGACCTCCGTTGAATCAGTTACGATCAAGGATCGTAACATTTTGGTGCTCTCGATGAGAGGAACGCCGGCGAACAACATCTCCGGCGATCAAGAACTGCCCTCCCACTCCGGTGATAAAGAACGACACGAACGCCGGCCTGTTTATCTTCCACCAAAGCCTGCCAAATAATTTTAAACAGGGCAACCCCTGTTTTACACGAGATCAGGCGCCGAAAGCAACCCAAGAACTGCCGCCGCCACCACTGCGCCGCCACCGCCGGTACACCACACCGCCGTTGTGCTCCCACCGCTGTTGCGTCGCGATCGTCGCTGCGCCGCCTCCGCAGGAGCTTTCTTCTTCCTGCCGCCTGGCCATCTTCAAATCTCAGTCGTACCTGGAAGGAAATTGATCAAGGTTATGCAAGCAACCCAAGAAAATCCGCCTTCGCCGCTGCGCCTCTGCCGCCTCCACTTAGCTGCCACCGCAAGCTCGCGATCGTTCTGCTCTGCGACTGATTCAAGAATGGCAGAGCACTCTTTCCACCGGTAGAGATCAGTCCACCAGTTTTCTTGAAGCTGTTCAGTCCTCCGCCATCGTATACGGCAAGCCTTGCTTAGTATTATAACTTTTAACAGAAGGAAAAAATAAATCTTATTTAGTGTTTTCAGTTCCAAGAAATTGTTCTGTAAGGCCTGCTGCAAATTAATTGAAGAAAGATAACAATTAAAAAGTGGGTTTAACACAAAATTGTAGAAGTTTGATCTGCAGACACCAATTTTTTCAATCTTCTACAATGGAGGATAATGTATACGCGGCTATCGAAGCCTGCAAGCAAAATATACTACGCAGTTTTGATGTTTTTGAGGAGCGCTTGAAAAGTAATTTACAAGCAAGATATGATTCATATCCGCGTTTTTCTGATGGGGATCCCGTTGATTGGCTTTACAAATTACAGTTGTATTTTTCGAATAACAACATTCGTCCGGCAGATTTCATGATCTACGCAGCTCTACACTTAGATAGACCCGCGTCTATCTGGTATCGGGCTACATTACGCATTCATCCAGTCATGACATTTCCGTGGTTTGTTGATGTCATAGTTAAAGAATACAGTCAAAGCGTTGAGATCTTTGTTGGGGCAATAAATCAATTTCAGCAAACATCAACGGTTCAAGCTACTCAAACTTTAATTGAGGAAATAACGACCCATGAACCATGCATCTCTTTCCTTGACGGGCTTACCTCTTCTCCGGCAATCATCAAATCGTCGCCAACAATAATAGAAGATGTTCATGCTATAGTACTTAAACACGTCAATGTCACCCTTGAGCCTTCTAAGCAAGTGGAATATGATTTGATGGGTCCGTCTATCACATCCACAATGAAGAACGATTATGAGGATGGGTCGGACGAGCACTATGTTGTGAAACCTTTACCATGGATAACTCCAAAAGAATTGACGGAACCGTCACCATCCATGACAACGCCGCCAACAATGAACGTTGAACATAAGAAAGTTGGGAGCAGTGACACAATTATTGTGGTTGCTATTACGAATTCATTGCCACCATTGCCAAGACAACCACAAGAGCAAGAATCACTTGATATAGGGGTGGTCGGGTCAATACTAATTTCTATAGTTATTTTCGTTTTTGATCCAGGAGGAAATTCTAGCACCCAATGAGACGTCCAGGCATAATAACAATAATCCTCATCTTCGGTCCGGCATCAACTAAATTTGAAGAACACAATATATAGTTTTTTTTTTTTAACTGAACGACGAGGACGTCGTTTCAAAAGGGGAATGCAATGTAACGGCCATTAGGCCACGTGTTTACTTCATTATCATCATTGTTGTTGGTAGTGTTATAAATAGGGACTAATGGATGTAATAGGGATTATGAAAATGAATAAAGGTTTTGTTGTTTCCTCTGTTTATCTCTCCTATTCCTCTCTCCCTCCTCCGGTCATCTCCTAGACCTTTCTTCTTCTCCTTCTCTACCCCCCCCCCCCCCCCGGCCGCCTCCCCTATGGCCTTCTTTTAGGTTTATTTCATCTGTCACCACTCCGACGACCTCCGTTGAATCAGTTACAATCAAGGATTGTAACAATCTCATATCGGAAAACTCATATAATCTTGCATATTTAAATCTACTGCATAGCAATCAAAAAATCAAGAGGAAAAGAACATGGAGATAATGAAAAAACATAGTCAAGAAAGAAAACTCCAACGGTTACCCAAATAATGCAGCATTCAAGGAATGAAAGGTCTTAAAATATTTCAGAATTAAAATATATATGAAATTTTCGCTGCTTGTGCATCATGCCAGAGAAGAGAAGAGGGCAAGAAGAAAAGAAATAAGAACGAAGGAGAACGAAAAAAGAGAACATAAATGCTGAAACAAACCATTTTTTCAGAAAAACCTCGATCCATGACCTTCAGAAAACGGAAGTTTGACTCTTCAAAATGACTCCAATAAAAATGTTCTTCCCATTTTTTGCAGTTCCAGCACCCATCTCTCATGCCTGAAAACCAAATAATACGCCATTTGTTGACAAAAATGAAGAAAGATCGAAAATAACACAATTTTCTCATCCCTGACTCGGGATGGATGGAGATGACGGGATTTGAGTACCTTTGATGCCCCAGAACTCAGCAAAAAAGGTCTGATCGAGACAGAAGGGTAGCCCTAAACGCTTGGAGAAAGAGGACAGAAAGGACGCCGCCGCTGCTGTTTTTTTTTTTTAAGAGAATTGATATTGGCAATTCGTATTTGGTTATTTTGCAATCCAAAAACCAGAAAAAAACACTCCTTTTGATTTTTTTTTTTGCTGGCACCCGGTGGCTCCAAAAAAAAGATTTTGATCTCCCTCTCAGTTCACATTCTGACGGGGTTTTCCTCTCTCTCCAACCTTGATTGTGTTCGTGATTCGCTGTCAGTGAGAGTTCTGCCAAAGTTCGTCCCAGTTCAGAAACCCGGGGTCTCCTCTTCTTCCTCATCTGACGTCTCCCTGTCAAATTAATCTACTGTTAACTTGTTTTACTTCCCTATTTCAAATTTTGTTATGAGTATTTGACTGCTATGTTTATTTTTTTGCCCAATAGCATGATTTAATGTGAGTATTTGTCTGATTTTGTGTTTGATTTTTTATTACAGTTGACAGTAAGGATGACGTATTTTTAAAATCAACAATTGTGCTCATTTTAAGTACAATTTTTGGACTAAAGAGTATAATTTTGGATTATGAATATAATTTATGTACTGCGAATAGGGATTTATGGACTCCTAATATCTATTCTCAAATAAAAATTATCTTTCTCAAAAATACTTTGATCAGCAGAATTTTAATTATTATTATTAATTGACCTCCATTTGCTAACAGCAACACTCAAGCCTTTGAGTGACGGCCATAATCGGCGGTTGGAAAGGGCGCTTTGGGACTAGAGTGGGAGGCGGGATGGAACTGGAGGTTTTTCAGGGCTTTTCCTCCTTGTTGTGGGAGCAAACGGAGCAAGCATCGTCCGGCGCCGTTTGTTTTCCTGCTGTCTGACGGCGTTTGCTCCAAACGCCGACGTGAAAATGCCTAAAGAATTGAAGCATTTATCTCACTATAGTGGGGTCGGTAATATGAATCAATTGTCGCCAGTGTGCCCTATCTTTAGTCATAATCTCACTAATGCTCAAGAACATCATCATGTCTTTCCTTAAAGTTTCATCCCCCCGCTTAATATACCTAGTGACTAAACTCTCACAACGTCTAACAGGTGCCTCTAATGGTCTCCTTTTTACATGTCCAGATCATCTTAGTCGAGCTTCTCGCATCCTCTATGTAATTGGTGTCTCACATGTCTTATCTTTGATACAATCATTTCTAATTTTATTCAATCTCATGTGTCCACACATCCACCTAAGCATTCTCATCTTCGCAACTCACATTTTTTGCTCATGTACACAATTCACTGCCTAACACTCAAAACCATACAATGTCCCTGGTCTAATTGTAGTACGATAAAACCTATCTTTAAGTTCTAATTGTACTTTACTATCACATAAAATCTCATGCGCGCCTCTCCACTTCAACCAACAGGCTTGAATTTTATGTTGGTGTTACCATGATGATCTGGAAGTTGTCAAACAGGTAGTCTCACTGCCAACGCGATATAAACCTATAGGGTTGCACATAAAAGCGTTTGGAGAAGTTGGAGGAATGCATTGTGTTGGTCTTACTCATGTGTGATGAGTGAAGGACCATGCACTTGACATATTGGAATTCGTTAAGAGATGAGTTGATTTGTCGAGACATGTCGTCGATTCGTCGAGTCATCAGCTGATTCGTTGAGTGTGTCGAGTGCGTCGAGACCTCTCTACGATTCGTCGAGTCATCAGCTGATTCGTCGAGTGCGTCAAGTGCTTCAAGACCTCTTGACGATTCGTCGAGTCATCAGCTGATTCGTCGAGTGCGTCGAGACCTCTCGTCGATTCGTCGAGTCATCTCATCTATTCGTCGAGTCATTTCTGTTAATGATTCATCGAGTTAATTCTATTAGTTCTGGGTCTGTGGATAGCGACTGTTCAAGCATGTTTATGCTCCTGGGTATATATATATCTGTTGCTTTAGGGCTTGAGGATGTATGAGTTAGGGCAAACCCGAAACTGACGAAAAGTGTTTCCGGAAGTGCCGATCACGTCACTCCTGTAAGCCCCGATTCTTGAGCCCGTGGTCGCCGCCTCTCCGGGTGCAGGCCTAGCAGTCTGTGGAGACGTAGAGGGCTTTCCATTATCCATCATGGATCTTGTTGGACAAAGTGTCAGTGTTCTCCCTATTTGTGTGGATACCTGCAGAGCTGCAAATCTATTTTTGCGTGAACTCACCTGTTGACAAAGAATTGTTTTGGAGCATCTTGATTGAATATCGACTCAATCTCACTCAGGCATTCTCCTATTTTGTGTAATGCAAACTTCTTGATCAATATTCATCGCAAGATCCAAGTTTCTCTTTAGGATTTTTTAAACTTTATTCTAATGCGCACATTTGATGTGTTATCAAGTAAAACCCTACATTTTATGTATCATATCTGATGGGGTCCCCCCCCCCCCCGGGATTTACTAAGCCAAGCCAAAAAAGTCAAACAACCGCATAATAGAAAATATGTGCAAGCACAATTGACAAGGGCGCGCGACCCCGGGAGCGCGAGTGCGCTCGCACGATCTACGTGTGTTCCCCTGCGACTTGCAGGCGCGCGTGCCCCTGGCACGTGGTGTAACAATCCAATTTTCCCAATAGAAGTAAACAACAAAGTTATGGTTGCTATTTGCTTGTGTCAAGTGGGCTGAACACGTCGAGTGCAACTCGACATTGCGTCGAGTGTAATTCGATGTTACGTCGAGTAAGTCGAGTGCATCGAATGCAATTCGACGTTTTGTCAACTACGTCTAATAAACACGACGTTTTGGCTAGGCGATTGCGGTTAAGCATCACCACTCCAGAATAGTTTATCCTTTATTATTAAAGGATCTTACAACAAGTTTTCTCCCTTATCTTGTCATTTCAAGGATTTGGATCACTTTTGCAAGAGAAAGGATGGAACTGAGTTTCTGCCATTAATAGAGCTATGAAGCTCCGCTTTGTAAGCCGTTTTCTGGTCCACAGAGTGCGATCTGTTGTAGTCCATTTCAGTAGGATAACTTTCAGGTTCATGGTGCCAAAGAGATCGTCAAGGGTTACGATTCTCCTCCTTAATACTAGGACATGCTAGTTCTCTTATTTTACAGCATAATTGCATGGAAGCTTTTTCATTAATTGGTGGAAGGTGAGTTTTCCAACAGGTCGATATGGATTATTCCCGGTAGAAGTTGCATTTAGAGTCCGGATCGATGTACAGACGTAGGCATGTTGTGTGAAACTCATTTGCGACAAGTTAGTATGGATTGGTGATGTTTAATTTTGCATGTTGGAGAAGACTCCGTGAAAAATTGTATGTTGTTTTGGGTTTTGGGTGATGCATGGTGCTGCAGGGAGTACTAGGGGCTAACTCCAGGAAGTGTTGTAGATGTCAGCCGACATTCCGACATGTCGGACGACATTCCGACATGTCGACCGACATAAAAGTTTTGTGGGTAAAACGCTGGGACATCGATATTTTAAGCAAATATGTCATTTTTGAAAATATCGTCTGATATATCTGTTTAACCCGATATATCAGGTGATATTTCGCGACCGATATATCGTCGAGATTATTACAAGTATTTTTTTCATTTTTTGAAGAGACCAAACACCGGGTAAGGTGTTGTCGTGTGACCTTGAGGTCACAGGTAAGAGTCCTGGAAGCAGCCTTTTGCAAAAAAAATGCAGGGTAAAGTTTGCCTATATTTCACCCTTGTGTTGGGATCCTTCCTCGGACCCTCACTGCGCAGGGATGCTTTGTGCACTGGGTTGTCCCTTTTAAGGAGACCAAACCAAAATAATTTGTTTTGTGCTTCATTCCGTGCATCTCTCTAGTGTAGTATCGACTACTTTCTTGTCTAGCTTTCATTTGATGATCTTTATTTTTTTTATGCAGTCGACGACTATGTTGGTACCCTAGTTTTGATTTGAGTTCAGTCCTTCTTTTAGTCTCTTGACCCAAGATTTATCTATGGTCAAAGGTTAGTTGGTTAGTTAGTTTGCTCTAGTTTTAGAGTTGTCACTTTTCCAGATGTAAATTTGGTTAAGTTGTTTTTTGTTCGACTATGGTCGAACGCCGCTCGACTATCGTCTATCGACTGTTCGACGATCGTCTATTAGTTGCTCGACGTTTGTCTGTCAGCAGATCGTCTATCTCTGAGTTAGTTCAACTCTTGGTAGCTCGACGTTCTGTGGAATCTGCCTCGCCGATCGTCGAACCCCGCTCGACTTCTTTTGGCCAGACAGATTTCTTGATAGTTCGACTATCTGCTTGGATAGTTCAACTGTCTGATAGTTCGACTATCTGTTTGATAGGTCGACTATCTATTTTCTTTGATAGTTCGATTATCTGTTTGATAGGTCGACTATCTGTTTGATAGGTCGACTATCTGTTTTCTTTGATAGTTCGACTATCTGTGTGATAGGTCGACTATCTGTGTTGCTTGATAGTTCGACTATCTGTTTGGATAGTTCAACTATCTGATAGTTCGACTATCTGTTTGATAGGTCGACTATCCGCTTTCTTTGATAGTTCGACTATCTGTTTGATAGGTCGACTATCTGCTTTCTTTGGTAGTTCGACTATCTGTCTTGATAGATCGACTATCTGATAGCTCGACTATCTGTTCTAATAGCTCGACTATCTGCTGTGGTAGTTCGACTATCTGCTTGGGTAGTTCGACTATCTGTATCGTTCGACTATCTGTCTGATAGGTCGACGATCTCTGTGCTTCGTTCGACGATCTCCGAGGGTCGTTCGACGTTTTGCTGTATGTCTTTAATAATTTTGTCCTCTTCTATTTTATGATTTATTTCATATTTATTTGGCATATTATTTCTGTAAAGTTGTGATATTATTTCCATGCAATTTCTGCTCCATTCCTTATGCATGAGCTAATCTTTATCTGACAAAGTGTTTTGTCTTATTAGTTGAAATGTATTTTCTATTTTATCTGCCAGGCTGTCCTTTATAGCCGTTAGACTCAGAAAGTCTTTTCTGGCTGTAAAGAGTTCTTTCTGATGTGACTTTTTCTAGCCCTTTCTTATCTGATTGGTTATGCAGCTTCTTAGAAAGCTTTATCCTCTTATAGTATGTCTGTCTGCAGGATTTGTTTTTGTTTTATGCTTTTTGCAGCCCTGGTTGCTGATGCTAGAAGAAGACAAAGATTCAAACTCAAATTAAAGCCGTTGCAAAGGCTCATATAAAAAGAGCTTCTTTTGAAAGAAGAGACATATATACACACACTCAGACAATAGAACATATACAAAGAAGATAAACACTCAGCAGCATAGAAAAAAAGAGAAAGCAAGAAAGTTCTACAGCTCTCAGCATTTCATATTCAACTGAGAAGATCAAAGCTCTTCTGCATTCTTCTTCATCCTGAGTTCATCCTGCTTACAGGAAGACTTTCACTCAGAGGCCTTTAGAAGAAGAAGAAGAAGAAGAAAGGAAGCTTTTTGAAGAAGAACACCTGTTCCAAATCAAGAATCTTCTTCAAGCTTTCCCTTCAGAACTTCAAGACAATTCTTTGTCTTAGTTCAGAAGTGTTCCTGCACCCTGAAGAAAGACTCTTTCCTAGATATTCTCTAAGCCAGGGGGAGCCTTGATTCTTTAGAGCTATCTAGCTCTATGCAATCCACTAGCTTCTCTAATTTGTTTAATAATAGAGAAGAAGCCTTAACTCTCTCAACCTCCTGTACAAAGGGTTATTACTCCCTTCAAAAGTGAACCATTGGTGGCAGGGCACCTGATCAAAAACCTGTGTTGGATATTGAGCTCCTGATAGAAAGCTCAAAGGGTCTACTTGATCTACCTGAAGCAGATCAGTTGGTGGTAGGGCACCTGAACAAAAACCTGTAGTGGATTCCTACCAGGGTGGTAGAAGAGTGGACGTACCTATTTAGAGGGAACCACTATAAAATTTCTTGTGTCGTTTGAGCTGTTTATTTAATTCATTGTACTGTGGCTGTGAGTAGAAATAACTAGGATTGCTAGTTGCTGTGATAGGATCCCAAGCTTAACTGTAATTACAGTTAGCTCTCTCTTGTGCACTACACTTTGTGTTAGGCTCTAGGGTTATCAATATCTATAAACTATTTCCGCAAATTAACTCTAAGGGAGTTGAGTAGGGTGTCCTAATTTTTGAATACTCTATTCACCCCCTTCCCTCTAGAGTTGTATCTATCATCACTTTCAATTGGTATCAGAGGGAGGTTGACTGACTGTATAGGCTAACACCTAAGTCACAAGATCCTGATAGATACCAAGCTTATAGATATTCACTTCACGGCCCAGTCCAAGGATTACTCAAGCACCAGACCTCCAGCATGCAACTTAGCTAAGTTTAGCATCTGGAAGGCAAGGATTAAGTTATATATGAACTCTATTGATGAGAGTATTTTTGCTTCTATTTTGACAGGACCACCAAGAGCACCTGCTGCAGCTACTGCTTCATCATCAATTGATATGAGTGCAGTGCCTCCTCCAGATTATAACGATGAATACAAAAAGGCAAAGATAGCAGATGCCAAAGCAATGAATATTCTGGCTCAGACAATGTCTGATGAAGTATTCCAGAAAGTTGTTGACTGTCCCTCAGCAAAAGCAATGTGGGATACACTGAACCAGATTGTAGCTGGTTCAGCTGATGAAAGGAAGGACAGAAGGTCCAACCTTATCTCCCAGTATGAAAACTTCAAGAAAACTGATGCTGAATCAGTTGAAGCAATGTACACCCGGCTCAGCTCAATCATCAATGAGCTGAGGACTCTTGACAAGGATATATCATTGACAGAAGTCAATGATAAGATTTTGATGTGCTTCCCCAGCACATGGGATCTGAGGATCTGGCCTATCAAGGAGGCCAGAAGTACAAATAAAATTTCAACAGAAGCTCTCCTTGGAAAGCTCAAGTCTTTTGAGCAAGTGCTGAAGACCAGGGAATCTGAGGCTGAAGCAAAGACTCCAACTCCAACAAGAAAAGAGCAATCTCTTGCTCTCAAAGCTGCTGAAGCTTCTGAAGGAAGCCAATCCAATGAGGAACTAATGGCATTATTTGCCAAGAGCTTTCTCAAGATGGGAAGGAAAGACTTCAGAAAGAAATCTTCACGATATGAAGATAAACCAAGGTATGATCGTTCTCCTGCTAAAGAAATAATTTGCTATGGTTACAGGAAGCCTGGACATATTCTACCAGAGTGTCCAGAGGAAAAGAATAAAGAGAAAAGGAAGGAAAAAGAACAGCACAGGAAGCATTCCAAGCCCTCCTCCTATAAAAACAAAAAGAAGGAGAGAGGTTTCGTTGCTGAAACCTGGAGCGATTCTGATGAGGAATCTTCCTCCTCAAGCTCCAGTGAGGATGAGGAAGAGAAGAAGGCAAAGGAAATTTGCCTGGTGGCAATTGATGCCTGCAGCAATCGCTCAGCTACAGAGAGTTCAGATTCTGATGAAGAAATGCCAACAGAAGATGAGGTATTGTCTTCTTACGATTTTACATCTGCTAAATTTAAATCAGATTTTAAATCTTTGTGTTTAGATTTAATTAGTTCTGAAAAGGAAATTAAGGACCTTAGAAATAAGTTTGCTGAATCTGAATTTATCTCTAATGAAAACATTAGGTTAACAGCAGAACTCACTAATTCTAGTGAGGAAATAAAATTCCTTAAGAATGAATTAGCTAAGTCCAAAAGGTTAGAAGAATCTCTGAATGGTAGAAGCCTTAAGTTGCTTGAAATAACCAGCATGTCAAACACTAGGTCAGGCAACAATAAGCTAGGCTTAGGAGCTTCATCTTGTGAACCGCCAATTATCCTTAAAAATCATCTTTCAACTCTAGTGAACTTTATCTCAGCTGATGGGATAAAGAACACTGAGCAAGTAAGACAAGTTAATCAAGCCTTAAACAAAGCTAAGAGAGAGAAAAGGAAACAAAAATTTAAGGAAATACAAAAAGCGTCGAGCGCTGCTCGACGATCGCATGCTCAGTGGTCGAACGAATTTCGACGATCTGTGCATCCATCGTCGAACGCCGGTCGACGTTTTCAACATGAATTTCAAAATTATAATCAGAACCCTAGAAACCTGAATATGAATAGAAACCCTAGGTTTGTGGACCCATTAACTGCATGGAGCATCCCACCTAGGATATCTTACCCTTTAGGTTATAAACCCCAACCTGCTTATTCTTTCATTTCAAGTTTTCATTATGTAAAGAATAATGGACCCAAGGTTACCTGGGTCCACAATATTTAACTTAACTCACTGCAGGTGAAGACCTATCCTATCACTCAGGACAAGTGGTATTTGGATAGTGGTTGCTCCAAACATATGGCAGGGAATAGAGAAAATCTGTCAAAGTTCAAGGCCAAGCTTGGACCAAAGGTGATCTTTGGGGATTCTAGCTATGGTCAAACTGAAGGATATGGTAGGATTATCATTGGAGCAGTAACTTTCAAAAGGGTTGTATATGTAACTGGACTGAAGCATAACTTTATCTCAGTAAGTCAGTTATGTGATGCAGGATATCAGGTATCATTCACTAACACTCTTTGTAATATTACTTTAAATAGTAATGTTGTGTTAGTAGGCATTAGACAAGGCAATATTTATTTAGTAGATTTTAATTCAACCCATTCTAAAATCTGCTTATTTAATGAAGTAACAAATAACAACACTTTATGGCATAAAAGGCTTAGCCATGTTAACCTTAAGAACATATCTAGGTTATCTAAATACAACCTTGTTAGAGGTTTACCTTCTTGCCCCTACAAGAAGGAGAGCCTATGCAAGGATTGTCAATTAGGCAAGCAAACCAAGAATTCATTTAAGTCAGTAAATAAAAGTAATTCACCTAGAATCCTGTATTTATTACATTTGGACCACTTTGGCCCAATAAATGTACAGAGTCTAGGAGGGAAGTATTACACTTTAGTAATTGTAGACGACTTCTCTAGGTTCACTTGGGTGTTCTTTTTGAGAACTAAGGCTGATAACTTCAAAGCCCTTATAGATTTTCTATTATGTGTGCAGACTGAGTACTTTACTCATGTGGCCTTGATCAGAAGTGATCATGGTACTGAGTTTGACTCTCTTCTCATGCAAGAATTCTGTGAGAGAGAAGGTATCAAACATAGCTTCTCAGCTCCTAGAACTCCCCAACAAAATGGGATAGTTGAAAGGAAAAATAGAACCCTAATTGAAGCTGCTGGTACATTATTGGCAGATGCTAACATGCCTCTTTCCTATTGGGCAGAAGTTGTTAGCACAGCTAATTATGTGCTGAACAGAAGTCTTATACACAAGCTTAAGTGTAAAACTCCTTATGAGTTGCTTAAAAGAAAGAAACCTAAAATAAATTATTTTAGAGTATTTGGCTGTGTAGTTTACATTCATAACAATAATAAAGAATACCTTAGAAAGTTTGAAGCAAAAGCTTCAATGGGAATTTTTCTTGGATATTCCCAAGTAAGCAAAGCTTATAGGGTATTTAATAAATCCTCTTCTAAAATTGAGGAATCTGTGCATGTGTCTTTTAATGAATCTCAGATGTTTTACAAGGAGAAGGAAACTTCCCCTTCCTCAAGTTCATTGCAGGTACCAGAATCTAGTAAAGATATCACTCAAGAGATTCTCCATCTATCAACTCTTCATATCACTGAATCAGACAGTGATGAAGACTTTGCAGAAGCTATTGTTGTACCACCAATAGTAGATCAAATTACTCCTGAGGAATTAATCCCAACTATTGCTGAAGATCACATCCCACCTGCTGATGTTGTCACACTTAGAGATCATCCTACATCTCAAATGATTGGAGACATATCAGCTGGTGTTCAAACAAGACATCAATTAAGACAGGATGTGATGCATGCTTGTTTCCTTTCACAGATTGAGCCCCTCACCATTAAAGATGCTGAGCTAGATCCTCACTGGATCATTGCTATGCAAGAGGAACTCAATCAGTTTGAAAGATGTAAAGTATGGACTTTGGTTCCAAGACCTAAAAGCCAACTGATCATAGGCACCAAGTGGGTGTTTAAAAACAAGTTGGGTGCAAATGGAATCATTGTAAGGAACAAAGCTAGGCTTATAGCTCAGGGCTATAGACAGGAGGAAGGTATATATTATGACCAAACCTTTGCTCCTATTGCAAGGCTAGAGGCAATAAGGATCTTTCTAGCCTATGCAGCCTATATGAAGTTTAAGGTCTTTCAGATGGATGTCAAAAGTGCCTTTCTAAATGGTGAGCTAAAGGAAGAGGTATTTGTTGAACAACCACCTGGGTTTGTTTCTTCAACTCAGCCCTCACATGTTTTTCAAGTTGCAAAAAGCTCTTTATGGACTCAAACAAGCACCCAGAGCCTGGTATGAGACTTTAGCTAGTTTCCTGTTAGAGCACAACTTTGTTAGGGGAGTAGTTGATAGAACCTTTTTCGTCAAGCACCACAAGGACACAATCCTGTTAGTTCAAGTGTATGTAGATGATATTATTTTTGGTTCCACTGATCCCAAACTGTGCAAAAAGTTCTCTGACTTGATGCATTCCAAGTTTGAGATGAGTAGTATGGGTGAGCTGTCTTACTTTCTTGGTCTCCAAGTAAAGCAAGATGCTGATGGCATCTTCATCTCCCAATCCAAATATGCCAAGGAATTGGTAAAGAAGTTTGGGATGGCTGATGCTTCAGCAATGCATACACCTATGGCTACTAATGTAGTTATAGATTCTGATGATCAGGGAAAGCCTGTTGATCAAAAGAATTATAGGGCCATTGTTGGTTCCCTATTGTATTTAACTGCAAGTAGACCAGATATAATGTTTGCTACATGCCTGTGTGCTAGATTCCAGGTCAACCCCAAGGAATCTCATTTGATTCTTCTCAAGAGAATCTTGAGATACCTGAAGGGATGTCCAAATCTAGGACTATGGTACCCAGCTGAATCAGAATTTGAATTAATTGGATACTCTGATTCTGATTATGCTGGTTGTAGAGTTGACAGGAAAAGTACCTCAGGAACTTGTCAGTTCCTGGGAGAGAGATTGGTCTCTTGGTTCTGTAAGAAGCAGGCTTCTGTCTCAACTTCAACTGCAGAGGCTGAATATATAGCAGCTGCTAGCTGTTGTTCACAGATCCCGTGGATTCAAAACTAGCTTTTGGATTATGGGTACACACACAAGAACACAAAAATCATGTGTGACAGTACCAATGCTATCTCCATTGCACAAAATCCTGTACACCACTCTAGAACCAAACACATTGAGATTAGACACCATTTCCTGAGAGATTGTGTGGAAAAGAACAAGATCAGCCTTGAGTTCATATCCACTGACCTTCAGAGAGGTGATATTTTCACCAAGCCCTTAGATGAACAGAAGTATCTGTTCTTTTTGGTTCAACTAGGCATGATCAATGGAAAAGACTAAGTGTGACATCTGCCTTTGTTGAAACCTGTTTGAAGATCGTCGAACGACGGTCGAAGATAATCGATCGGATGGAGCCTATCGTCGAACTATGGTTGATGATGACTTATCTGCTTGAAGATCGTCGATCGACGTTCGAAGATCGTCGATCGACGTTCGAAGATCGTCGAACAGGTCGAGCTTATCGTCGATCTATGGTTGACGACAGCTTGTTGTGAAGACAGAAATAGTCGAACGATTGATCGACTACTCTACTTCAGGAACGATCGTCGAACGACCGTTCGACCATCGTCTCCAATATCTTTTAAAATAGATCGACTATTGCTGTTTTAATATAAAACCGATGGTCGACCTAGGTTAAGAGATCGTTCTTTTTATCGTCGACGGAGAGCGTCTTCTCGCATTCCGTCTTTCTGCTTTCTCCCTATCTCGCGATTTCTGTCATTTCGCCTTCGCCGTCTCTCCCGCCTTCTCCAACCCCCTTCGATGGCGATTGCTCCAGCCCTCCTGTCCGTAGTAAAGTTCGATGCTGGTTTCAGTGTGGACTTCGACTCTTTTAGCTGCTGCGAATCTGCTATAGTGGAAATCCTCAACTTATGCAAAGACCAAGGATTGGAAAAGCTCATATCAACAAGAATAAAGATAAACATTCCCGAGATTAAGGAATGTGCATTCACTTTGTCCTTAAATGACGATTCTATGACCGGAACAATAGGCAGAGAAGAGGTAATTTTGACTCCCGCCGTTTTAACTGAAATTTTTGGATTATTAAATGGGGAAGAAGATTATGAGCAAGATACCCCTGAGTTTGGGAGAATGCTGACTGAACTAGGACATGCCGAAAGCATTCCTTCTAAGCTGCTAAAGGTGAATTTTCCGTTGAAGATTAAGTTTCTCGCTGAACTCGTCGGAAAAGTGCTACTGGGAAAGCACTCGGCCCATGATAATATTACCAGGCAACAGTTTGCCCTGATGTGTGCCATCGTGAACAAGAAGCAAATTAATTGGGCAGGAGTTCTATTTGATTTGATCAGGAAAAAGAATAATAAGAAGGAAGTCACCCTGGGTAGGGTGGTTGGGATTTTTCTAAAGGAGAAATATCCCCATTTATTGGTCTCAGTCTCTACTTCAATAAATGCCAGCAAAAAGATGGACCCAACGCTGTTTGTCAAGTGGAAAAGAAGTTTTCTGAAGCCCGCTCTTGCAGGGGTTGCTCCAGTTGCATCTGAGAGCACAAGGACTGCTTCAGTCACTCCCCTCCTTCAAGAAGCAGGCTCAGCCAATCTCTCCCTTCCATCCACCTCATTTGCATTACCTTCAACCTCCACTGAAGTGCCACCATCTACTTCAGTTGAAGTTCCATCCTCTGCATCTCATCTTCTTGATTCCTCCACAATTCTCCATGCATCACCAACATCATCCCCTCTCCCTCATCATCTTGCTAGGATATCTCATCCTAGTTTTGATTTATTGTCTTCTAAGCTTTCCACTCCTCCTCAGTCTCCAATTCTTCATTCTGATCATGTTGATCTTCTTGCATCCATCCATCATTCTCCAGTTCACTCTCCATCTCATCAAGAATACACCATCCCTGCTGATCATCCATCTTCTGTGATTCCCCCACCTTCATTTGAAATCACCCCAGCTTTCATCTCTAGCATCCTGGAGTTAATTACTCCTTCAATCAAAATCATGATTGAAGAGGCAATTGCTCTCCTTGCTTCCTCCATCTCTTCTTTGACTGCTGTCATTCAAGCCCTCTCAAAATCTACTGAGCCCTCTTCATCTAGGGGCCTGGTTTCAGTATCTACTGAAATCAGGCAGGGGGAGATGCTTTATGAAGATGCCTCTGAGCTGCCCTTGGCCTCCCTTCCAGTAGATCCTCCTGCAGTTACAGAGAAAGAGATAGAAGAATCAGCCCTCCTCCATTGTCTAAAAAAGAGATTTTTGATGCTGTAATGAAATCTGAGTTTGTTGTCAAAGTATGCCTAGAAGAATGCTCCACTCCCCTGGTTTCCCTCTACCTAGAAGGAGTCATTACTTCCTTCCTAGATGAATTATGGGAGTTAGGATATTCAAAAGAAAATTCTGAAGGTATCCCTTTTACTCATTTTCTAGACTTGATAACTGATATGTTAGTATGGGAATACCTAGAAGGAATGATAAAATGTCATTTAGCAAATTTGTGTTCATAATACTACAGATATAATGGAAGAAGTATTAGATGTCCAAGAGCTTGATCACCAACCAGCTCCAGAAGTTCAAACTGAACCAGAACCAATTGTTCAAGATTCTGAGCTAGCAGTACAAGAAGAACTGGTCCCCATGACAGTTGCTGATAAACAAGAAAAGGCTTCAGAAATTCAAATTGAAAAGTCTACTGTCTGGGATGACACTCCTGGATTGGATTTAGATACTCTTCTGACACAGGATGCCATGGAAGAAGAGTTAGAAAAAGCTGCCCTAAAAGAGAAGGAAAGAGCTGTGCAAGAGGCGATTGATCCGTATGATCTTCCTCCTTCTTCAAATTCTGAGGATGAGATTGATTCTGATGAATCTGATGAGTCCAAGAGAAAGAGATCTGCTAAGAAGAAGAGGAAATCTGTGGCTCCTCCTCCTCCAAATCCTGACAATGATGTCCCCTACTATATCTTGAAAGGCATTGATCCTAAATCTAAAGAATTCCAGTACTCGATGGCATTTTCTAAGAATCAGCAGAAGTTAAGGAAGAAGTCGAAGAGGTATGACAGTCCTGCCCCAAGATGGACTCCTAGAGGTCCTCCTCCTCCACCTCCCAGTGCAGGAGCCTCTAGAAACCTATCTGTAAATCCTTCTGCTCAGACTGACAGGTTTAACCCATCTCAGTCATCTCAAAGGAAAAGTTCTCAAGGATATCAAGGTAGAACGCAATCTGGCTATCAAAGACTTGATGCTGATGTAAAGGAACAAGTGAAGGAGGTGGTTTATCAAAGACCAACTTTTTCTCCTCCTCCTTCCAAAGAATTCAAGAGCACATCCTCTCCAAAGCCAGATCATGTAGTGAAGGCTGTTTCAAAAGGTAAACGAATTATTTTCTCTGAAAAATCTAGCAAGATATTTGCTGAGTTTGCTCCTCCTTATCTAGTTATTCAGGATAAAGAGCCAGCTGAAAGTCTGCTAGATATGTCTATTAAATTTAAAGCTATGAAACCTGTTGATACAACCTCTGAAAATGTGTATGAAAGACCAGAGCTTGATCCTGATTTCAGGATGGCTCGATTTCTTGAACTTGTTGGATCAGCCCAAATCAAGAAAGCTAAAGCTGAAGGCAAAGACACTGCAAGATTAACCACTATGTCCAAATTCAGAATGAAGGAGCTTGATAAATTCCAGGTTAGACCTGAGGTATTTGACCCTTCAAAATACATGGAAAAGCATCCTGAAGCAGTTGTCCCAAGGGCGTCAGAAACTAAAATCATTGGAGAACAAGACCTAAAGCTATCAAGGAAAGAAGCTCTAGATCCTTCCAGGAAGATTACTTTTGTTCCTAGTTCTTCTGAACCTAAACCTAATTCTGAAGCTTCTTAAAATTTCATTGATTGACAATTTTTTACTTATCTGTTTGATTGATGTTATCTGCTTAGCCATTTCCCTTCATGCATTTTATTTGTTTTCAGTAATTAGTTTTATGTTTATTTGTTGTTGAGAGACTTAACTCAAATAGGGGGAGATTGTTGGTACCCTAGTTTTGATTTGAGTTCAGTCCTTCTTTTAGTCTCTTAACCCAAGATTTATCTATGGTCAAAGGTTAGATGGTTAGTTAGTTTGCTCTAGTTTTAGAGTTGTCACTTTTCCAGATGTAAATTTGGTTAAGTTGTTTTTTGTTCGACTATGGTCGAACGCCGCTCGACTATCGTCTATCGACTGTTCGACGATCGTCTATCAGTTGCTCGACGTTTGTCTGTCAGCAGATCGTCTATCTCTGAGTTAGTTCAACTCTTGGTAGCTCGACGTTCTGTGGAATCTGCCTCGCCGATCGTCGAACCCCGCTCGACTTCTTTGGGCCAGACAGATTTCTTGATAGTTCGACTATCTGCTTGGATAGTTCAACTGTCTGATAGTTCGACTATCTGTTTGATAGGTCGACTATCTATTTTCTTTGATAGTTCGACTATCTGTTTGATAGGTCGACTATCTGTTTTCCTTGATAATTCGACTATCTGTTTGATAGGTCGACTATCTGTTTTCTTTGATAGTTCGACTATCTGTGTGATAGGTCGACTATCTGTGTTGCTTGATAGTTCGACTATCTGTTTGGATAGTTCAACTATCTAATAGTTCGACTATCTGTTTGATAGGTCGACTATCCGCTTTCTTTGATAGTTCGACTATCTGTTTGATAGGTCGACTACCTGCTTTCTTTGGTAGTTCGACTATCTGTCTTGATAGATCGACTATCTGATAGCTCGACTATCTGCTGTGGTAGTTCGACTATCTGCTTGGGTAGTTCGACTATCTGTATCGTTCGACTATCTGTCTGATAGGTCGACGATCTCTGTGCTTCATTCGACGATCTCCGAGGGTCATTCGACGTTTTGCTGTATGTCTTTAATAATTTTGTCCTCTTCTATTTTATGATTTATTTCATATTTATTTGGCATATTATTTATGTAAAGTTGTGATATTATTTCCATGCAATTTCTGCTCCATTCCTTATGCATGAGCTAATCTTTATCTGACAAAGTGTTTTATCTTATTAGTTGAAATGTATTTTCTGCTTTATCTGCCAGGCTGTCCTTTATAGCCGTTAGACTCAGAAAGTCTTTTCTGGCTGTAAAGAGTTCTTTCTGATGTGACTTTTTCTAGCCCCTTCTTATCTGATTGGTTATGCAGCTTCTTAGAAAGCTTTATCCTCTTATAGTATGTCTGTCTGCAGGATTTGTTTTTGCTTTATGCTTTTTGCAGCCCTGGTTGCTGATGCCAGAAGAAGACAAAGATTCAAACTCAAATTAAAGCCGTTGCAAAGGCTCATATAAAAAGAGCTTCTTTTGAAAGAAGAGACATATATACACACACTCAGACAATAGAACATATACAAAGAAGATAAACACTCAGCAGCATAGAAAAAGAGAGAAAGCAAGAAAGTTCTACAGCTCTCAGCATTTCATATTCAACTGAGAAGATCAAAGCTCTTCTGCATTCTTATTCATCCCGAGTTCATCCTGCTTACAGGAAGACTTTCACTCAGAGGCCTTTAGAAGAAGAAGAAGAAAGGAAGCTGTTTGAAGAAGAACACCTGTTCCAAATCAAGAATCTTCTTCAAGCTTTCCCTTCAGAACTTCAAGACAATTCTTTGTCTTAGTTCAGAAGTGTTCCTGCACCCTGAAGCAAGACTCTTTCCTGGATATTCTCTAAGCTAGGGGGAGCCTTGATTCTTTAGAGCTATCTAGCTCTGTGCAATCCACTAGCTTCTCTAATTTGTTTAACAATAGAGAAGAAGCCTTAACTCTCTCAACCTCCTGTACAAAGGGTTATTACTCCCTTCAAAAGTGAACCATTGGTGGCAGGGCACCTGATCAAAAACCTGTGTTGGATATTGAGCTCCTGATCAAAAGCTCAAAGGGTCTACTTGATCTACCTGAAGCAGATCAGTTGGTGGCAGGGCACCTGAACAAAAACCTGTAGTGGATTCCTACCAGGGTGGTAGAAGAGTGGACGTACCTATTTAGAGGGAACCACTATAAAATTTCTTGTGTCGTCTGAGCTATTTATTTAATTCATTGTACTGTGGCCGTGAGTAGAAATAACTAGGATTGCTAGTTGCTGTGATAGGATCCCAAGCTTAACTGTAATTACAGTTAGCTCTCTCTTGTGCACTACACTTTGTGTTAGGCTCTAGGGTTATTAATATCTATAAACTAATTCCGCAAATTAACTCTAAGGGAGTTGAGTAGGGTGTCCTAATTTTTGAATACTCTATTCACCCCCCCTCTAGAGTTATATCTATCATCACTTTCAGACAATTTCTTATGTAATTTATAAACATACACTATTTGTGTACATGTTTATTTTATAATTTATAAGCATACATTATGTATACAATTATACATATTTATAAAAAATATATAATATATATGAATAAATTTATTTAGATATTAAAATTCGACATTGTAAAATATCCCTGATATATCAAACGCAATCCGACATTTCAAACTCAAATCGACATGAACTCGACATCCGACATCTACAACCTTGACTCTAGGAAATACCTGAGATTGTGACAAAATGATGTTATTTTGATATTGTCCAGTGATAATGATTATTACCTATGATAACTCTCTTGGCCGAAACAAGTGAGCATTTGTGGTGGATGTTAAGTCTAGGTCCTAAGGACTAGGTGTGTAACATCAGAAGCTGAAGGGCTTGTTGTGCCTAGCTTGGTGGCCTTGTGTACCAACCATAAGAGATAATGTTGGTAATCATATTAACGGTCTGAGGTGAAGCCATACCTGTATATTGACAGTGTGATTCCGATGATTTGAGCACGAGCAATGTTGATCCAAACCTGTCCCATGCTAGTTGGTGAAGAGGTAGCACCTTGGTGCATCGTTTGATCTTGGGGAAGTCCGTAAGGCAAGGTGGACTTGACGGCAAAAGCTAAATAACAATCTAAGTTAATGATACTTAGGATGGAGGTGGGACTCAGGGAGTACGCTGAAAGTGTGCCATGAGAGCGCAAAATGTATTGTCATAAGTGCCATCATTTGTGGTGATTATACAATTATATACTACTATACTGCTTGCTTATCGGGAAGGAGTACCACTACCCCAAGAATGGGGTGAGGTCATTATAATTGTGGTCAGCTAAAGCTGACCAGTGTTTTATTTTACTACGTCTTGGTGGAATGTACTTATGCATGTGCTGGCAAGGCGATCGGGAAATAGAAGGAGAAAGCCCTTTTGTTGTGCTAGCCCTTAAAGGCCCAAGTGTTATGTTTACTGCTTTCATGTGTTGTCGGCCTACGAGCTGATGTTTGTAAATCACATGGTTATGTAAACAGCTTGTAAGGCCTTAAAGCTAAATACTTGTGTATATACCTTAATTTCTGATTACATATATAGTGAACTTTCGTTTGTGGGTTATTGTTATTCAACTGCTTTTGCTAGATTTTTGCTTTGTGTTAGGATACGTGAATGTTTGGTTTCATTTTATAACTCCTCAGTCTGTTTGTTTTATATGGTGTGGGATCCCGAGTGGACCTACTATTATATTCTTTGTAAAGGGCAGGGTATTACAATTTGGTACCAGCTTCTGATGTCGATCCCTCCTCATTCGAATTCATGGTCGAATTCTTTTTAGGGGTGGTGAGCACGTGTGTACGTTGTTGTTAAACCATTAAATAACCTGTGAATGTCCACTTAGGTATAAAAATACACATTTTTGAAGAACCTGTGTGTTCCTATGATTGTTGTTTGATATTTTTCTAGTCGCTTAATTGTGTGTTTCATAATTATTAGTGACTAGGAGTGGTGCAGGGAAGTCTCAACCCCATCACTTTATGGAGAGTAGTGCATCTGCTGATGTGTGTAACGCCCCAGAAATTTTACACAGAAATAGCTCTCTGGATGCTACCGCCCGGCGGTAGTGGTAGTGTTGGCGACAGCGTAGCTGATTTAATTGCCATAACTCTCAGAGAGATACTGACCGACGGTAGTGTTACTGCTGGCGGTAGTGGACCTTTCGATATAGGCGGTGCAACAATACGTCGAATCGCCTACCGCTCGGCGGTAGTATGTTACCCCGCGATAGTAGTGTGTCAGTTACTAACAGCCACGCGTCGACGTATGTGTGGAGAGTTTAAATTGTGGGCTTGTCGAACAAGCCACCGTCTGAGGTACCGCGCGACGGTAGCTTGATATCGCGCGGTGGTAGCACATTATATAAGAAATCTATTTAAATCGTGTCCATTCATCAATTTCTAGTGAGATCCGATGATGGGGAGTGGTTTTTGTTAGTTTAAGGCAGTGAGATTAGGATTTTACTCATTATATCATAGGGTTTCTCTTTCTAAAGAGATAGAGAGAGGGGAGAGCAAAGGAAGAAGGAGAAGGAGAGATCCCACTATTGCTAGAGCTTCGGAGTCCCAAATCGCGAGCCGAGTCCAAATCTACGGAGAGCGGCCCGGTGCGGTTCTTTCTATCCATTTGGATTTTTGATCCATGATGCCAAAGAGATCTTCAAGGGTAATGATCTTCCTCATCTTGTTAGGACGTGTGTGTCCTCTTTTTCTTCTATATTCGCATATGAAAGTGCCTCTTTCGCTAATTAGCATATGATTAGACTTTCTCCGGGTCGATTGAGTCCATCCCCGATATATATTGCATATAGATGTCAGTTCGATTTCGAATATAGGCATGATGTGTGAAGCATATCCGGACAAATTAGTCTGGATTTGTGATGTTTATATTGTTATTTGCGTGTCTGAGAAGACTTCGTGTTGTATGCCATGTTTGGGTTCTGAGTGTTGTAGAGCGCGACAAGGAGTCTTGGGGGCTAACTCCAGGAAATACCCAAAAAAGTAAGCAAAATTGGAGTTATGTCACATACCGCCCGGCGGTAGGGCTACCGCCAACGGTAGCTCCCTAGGAGCTTTTTGAGGCCCATGCCTGGGACATGTTAACTAGCTTATGGAGCTTTGGATCCTATTTGCCTAGCTTGGTATGGTCATGAGTGCCAACCGTGGACCATATTGTTAGTTTTGTGAATAGGAAAGGGGAGGCTGACCCGCGTCGTTGTCTTTGATTGGCAATATAATTTGAGCAATGAGAAAAAGCTGAACTGTACCTGCACTATATCATTCTACTAGAGTGCCTAACGTACTTGGCTTTTGTAGTTGACATAGGAGAGAGTCATTGCCTTTAGGTCAGACTAGAAGAATGCTTAAGGTGGCACTATTTGTGTCTGGGACAAGGGATGGGGGTGGGACTCAAGGAGTACATCGAAAGTGTGTTATGAGAGCACGAAGCGTGTGGACATGCGTTCCAACATTTGTGATGATTATGCGTATAACGTTAATGCTTGACTTGCTTGTCATTGCACTTTCTGGCTTATTTCTATATACGCTATTGTTGTTGACTTATATACAGGAAAGGAATACCACTGCCCTGGGTATGGGGTGGGGTTGTTATACCATGCATTTGTGGATAGTGGTTAGCAAATGCTGACTCGTTACCTTCTTTTGTTGCCACACCTTTGTGGTTTGTACATTTACTAGTGCTAGCAAGCTGAGCAGGAAATAATGGGCAGGAGCCCATGTAAGACCCCCCTCCCGAAACACAAGACACGACACGAGAGGGGTCTTATGCCTAGAACAGCCGCCTTGCGGTAGCACCAGCACTCGAGCTAGCCTGTACCACAAGACGCCTATTCTGCCGGCTACAACCAATATCAACATATAACTGCCAACCCAACCATAATAATATGAAAGTAAAATCCACACCAAGCATATGTCCATAATATAATAAATAAAGAAGCTACAACAAGCTTCTAATATCAGAGTACAAGAATAGAATTGCCCCGAAGGGCTACAACAAAATCTCTCTCTCACTCACATCTGTAACCGACGGTAGCGACGGTACCGTCCCTTCAGGCCCTGTCACCCTGGCCTGGCTGTCCGTCTGCATAGCCTGCTGCTCCACCTGCGGGGTTTCCTCCTAAAAAGGAAGACGTAAGCAACCGTTAGTCAAAAAGACTAAGTGGTTTCACATCCGATCCCCCGGCGACTCCTCGGCACCGGGCGGAGAAAGGAACAGGTACAATATATAAATAACAGTAGTACAATAGGTGAAGATAGTATACATATTATAAGCAGCAACATCAGTAGTGTATAATAAACAAGCTCTTATTTTCAAATCTACAAACTACAGCAACAAGAGAGTATATAACTAGAACAGTAAGTAACTCAACTTATATGGATGCCCATACAAGCATATAAGTTGAGGGTCGTTCAGCAGAAAGTAACTCATCGTATAGGAGTGCCCATACAAACTTATACGATGAGGGTCTTGTGTATGTAATGAAGTGCAATGCTATGTATGCAATGCAATGTAATGACACACCCATGCTCAAGCACATGCAATCGCTATGTCGACACAGACTTATAGTTCCCACTATTCGAGCAGGTAGCTAACCTCTCAAGCATCAACCGTCGTGGCCAAACGGTGACAGTAGAGCGGGCATCTCCACTACTAGGCTGGTCTCCACACTACCTGGCCTAGGCCTCCGTATGCCTCCACGCTAGGAACACAACATCGGAGCTCACATGCGTACTACGGCTCAGCGGGTTCTCTCGGGTAAATATGCACCAAGATCCTAGCCCCTGACTGGCCTATGGTATGACACGGAAGGAGCCTCGGAAATGAGCACGAGGACCAAGCACAACCGTTCACTTGGTACGGAAGGAGCCTCGGGACGTGAACACCGAGGACCAAGCCCAACCGCCCAAGGTCTAACTGTCAACTCCCATCGGTGTGACGATTGGCGAGCCCGTAGACCTGCCACACTATCCTTAACCCGGGATTACGACACCGCGTGTCGACTCACACCACATTCAATTCCACAATTCCGTGGCATGGAAGGAGCCTCGGAGAAAGCACGAGGACCAAGCCCAACCATCCATCAAATACGGAAGGAGCCTCGGGACGTGAACACCGAGGACCAAGCCCAACCGTTCACGTGGCACGGAAGGAGCCCCGGGATGTGAACACCGAGGACCAAGCCCAACTGTCCAATTTTATCCAACTCAACCTCATTCCCATTAGTGACGGTCAACACCGCACTTGTTAACTTCCACAATGCTACCCGTGGGGAGACGACACTCTAAGCATTGGATTATCCATTCCCTTCCATCAATCCATTATACATCCTGGCCATAGTTTTAATCATTTACAAATCCTTCCAAATGAATTCAACATATTATAGATAATGCGCATAATGGTGATCTACCAAATATAACAAAGCCTTTCATTCACTTAGGCTTGATTCACATCTCGGCATAGGAATTCAAGTCGTCAAACATCAATCTTCACATTACCTCGGTGATTAACACAAAAGAATTCACCCAACCTCGAGATGAATTGCAACATCTATTCTATCGAATCCAAGTTCATATTATAATCACCTAGAATTGTATGTAATCTGGTCAACAACTTTGACTGAGGATTCCCGTGGCTACAGGTATCGCCTGAAAACGTGCCACCACTCGTTGGAAAGGTAATTTTAAGGGCTACGACTTTCGTGTTTAGTCGAAAGCCCAGATCTTGTCACATCATACCAGAAATGCAACTCGAAGTCTGCTGCGTACAGGATACAGAATTCCTGGGCATTAACTTCCAACCGCAGCGGATTCAAACGGACTTTCCCGTGGCTACAGGTATCGCATGGAAACGTTCAACCACTCGTTGGAAAGGTAATTTCAAGGGATACAACTTTCGTGTTTAGTCGAAAGCCCAGATCCTCCCCCTTCTTGCTAAAAAAATAGCCAAGAAGGTCGCTGCGTGCAGAATACAGATTCTGCACGCATCTTGAAGCGAAGTGAACGGCATCCGTTCATCTTCCTCCTCAAGCGATTTTCCCCAAATCGCAGCCAGAAGTTCCTCCACCCTTAATCTCCCTCTTGAGGCCATTTCCTCTTCACGAGACCATCCCTATCATCACTTTGAAGCGAGGAGAGGTTGAAGATGACTAAGCTTTAGAACACAAGTTCTAGCATGGCCTTCCTAGAAAGCTTCATCTCACACATCAAGACTCTTTTGAGTCGATGTCTCGCCTAAGAATAGCTACAGATCTAGCACCAAGGGAGAGGGGAGGAAACTCACTTCATTTCCGGCATTTCCTCCGTTGTCGGCCATGGATCGCGTTACCCTTCTCCGCGACATCTCTCGGTGCAGACGTTCTTCACGGCAAAGGCGTTTCTCCTCCTCCAAAACTAGCTCCAGCAAGCCTTCCTTCAACGATCCGAACTTTTCCTCCGACGATCTGCGATATTCCTCTCTCTCTCCTTCGCTCCCGACGGTTTGCACGGTGACGGCTCGGCAAGAAGGATCGGATGCGATGGTTAGGGTTTGGTTTACTCCCTTTTTATATTACATATTAGGCTAAGTCCCTTCCGCCACGTGTCACTCTCTAATTGGACCGCCCAAATTAGGTTTCATTTGAAGTGACCGGTCCAAAGATCATTCAGCACGAATCCCGAGGTCCAGTTCGGTTCGCCTGTACAAGCCGGCGAATCGGTCTGGGCGCAAAAAACGCACAAGTCAAATTCGACGGGAATCAGCCAGTGATTCCCGTCGATCGGCAAGTATTGGCGGGTCATTCTCGACGAATTCTTCGAGTATCAACAATGATACTCGATGATTTTCCCTTAGCCGTTTTATCGGACATCCTGTCGCTGTGTGCGTTGAGTATCAGTCAGTGATACTCGACGATCGGTGGGTATCACCGGGTATTCTCGGCGATCGGTGAGAATCGTCAGGCATTCTCGACGATTTTCCCTTAGCCTACTTCAGTTCTGAGTCCGGCGGGTATCGACCACCGATACCCGTCGAATCGGCGAGAATCAACCTCCATTCTCGACGATCGACGAGCATCAACCTCCATTCTCGACGATCGACGAGCATCAACCTCCATTCTCGTTGATTTTTTACTTAGCCGAGTTCCCTCATCTCGGCTACTGGTTGGGGTATCCTTGAACCCAACCCTACACTTATTCAATGCACCTGACACCTCGCGTCAGTGCACCCCGAGCCCGAGTTGAGTCTCTTGACTCAGAACACGTGCGAGGGGCCTAGCGCAAATTGGGACGTTACAAATCCTATAAACAAAATAAAAAGATTTCGTCCCCGAAATCAGGCTGAGGTCGTGGGGAGTAAAGCATACAGAAAACAAAATATGCTTTTAAATAAAATTACCTGAAGCAAACAACTCCGGGTAGCGTCTTTGCATCAAATCCATTGGCTCCCATGTGAATTCCTCCTTCCCATGATTAGACCATAGCACTTTTACCAAGGGGACACTTTTGCGGCGCAAGGTTCTTATCTCATTATCAACGATCCGCACCGGCTCCAGTCGCACAGATCTGTCAGACGCCACAGTACCATCAGTTGTGGGGATGTATTGTTCGGGCCGCAACAGCGCCTTCCGAAGCGACGATACATGGAACACATCGTGGAGATTCTCTAGCTCGGGCGGTAGCTCCAGCCGGTAGGACAAAGGGCCAACCCTTTCCAATATGACATAGGGCCCAACATACCGTGGACTGAGCTTCTTCACTCCTCGCACTCGTGACACTCCATGCATCGACCGGATTTTTAGAAACACCTTATCACCCACTTGAAATTCCACTATACGGTGCCTTGCGTTGTAATACTTCGCCTGCCGACTTTGAGCCTCCAACATGCGATCCCTTATTAGCCTAACCACCGCATCAGTGTCATCTATGTACTCAATTCCCAAAGTCTTCGGGTCTTCATCTTGCACCCAAGACAAGGGGGTCCTACACCTCCTTCCATATAGGGCTTCATGGGGCGCCATGCCAATACTAGCTTGATGGCTATTGTTATAGGAGAATTCCACCAAGGGCAAGAGTCTTTCCCACGGCTCTCCCCTATCTATCACACACAACCTCAACAGATCTTCCAATGTTCGGATGGTCCGCTCAGACTGTCCGTCTGTCTGAGGATGAAATGCGGTACTGAAGGTAAGACGTGAGCCCAAATACGTCTGTACCGCCTTCCACTCCTTGGAGGTGAAACGACCATCACGATCCGAAACTATCGTCTTAGGTACGTCGTGATACCGTACAAATTGTTCCACAAATAGGCGTACCAAGACATCCACATGAGCCTCCTTCTTCATAGGAATGAACCGGGCAACCTTCGTCAGGCGATCAACGATCACCCACACTGAATCATTCCCTGAGCGAGAGCGAGGTAGCCCATGTACGAAGTCCATGGATATATCCTTGAACTTCCATTCGGGGATTGGAAACGACTGCAACAGGCCACCGGGGCTCCTACATTCCACCTTCACTCTTTGGCAGGCTTCACAATGCGTGACAAAATACCGGACATCTTTCTTCATCCCTGGCCAACACATCGTCTTTCGTAAGCCGGCGTACATCTTTGAAATTCCTGGGTGCACGGAATATTGAGTGCAATGTGCTTCTCTCATAATATCCTCCCAGATTCTGCCACCTTTGGGAATGTAGAGTAGGCCGCGAAAGTAAACGAGGCCGTCCTTTAGTGTGTACTCGTCGGTAGTCCCGTCTTCGATTAACTTTATTGCCGGGGCCAAAGCCGCATCCGAATCCTTGCTCCACTCGGATCCGGTCCCGGATATCACAAACTATGCTCATGCTGGACAGGTACTCCGTATATTTCGAAGAAGCCTTAAATATTAAGGTGATGTCCATCTCCTCGATCATCCGTGCCAACTCCATGCTCATCAATCGAGATTCTGGGCTCAAGCCGGGTACTTTCCTACTCAACGCATCGGCTACCGAGTTTGCTTTTCCGGGGTGGTAGTTCAAGGTGAACTCATAGTCGCATAGAAACTCTAACCACCGCCATTGTCTTAAGTTCAATTCCTTCTGGGTATGGACGTACTTCAAATTTTTATGATCCGAGAAGATTTCGTAGTGGACGCCGTATAGATAATGCCTCCATACCTTCAAGGCAAACACCACCGCTCCTAGCTCCAAATCATGCACCGGGTAATTGATTTCATGCTTCTTCAATTGTCTTGAAGTATAAGCAATTACGTGCCCGTGCTGCATCAACACCGCTCCCAACCCCTGATAAGACGCGTCCGTATAAACTTGAAATCCTTCCTTCCTAGACGGAAGGACAAGGATGGGGGCGGAGGTAAGTCTATCCTTCAATTTCTGGAATGCCGCTTCACACTGGGGTGTCCACTCAAATGGCACTCCTTTCTTTGTCAAGGAAGTAAGCGGGAGGGCAATCTTGGAGAATCCTTTTACGAACTTACGGTAGTATCCGGCAAGTCCAAGAAAACTCCTCACATCGGCCGCCGACTTCAAGGGCGACCACTCCTTCACGGCGCGCACCTTGGCCGGATCCACAGCTAGTCCTGCCCCACTGATTACATGGCCCAAGAAAGCAACTTCCTTAAGCCAGAATTCACACTTGCTAAACTTGGCGAACAGGGCGTGCTCTTTTAGCTTCTCCAGAACTAAGGCCAAATGTCCGGCATGTTCTTCCACCGTCTTCGAGTAGACTAGGATGTCGTCAATGAACACAATGACAAAGACATCTAGATAGGCCTCAAACACTTTATTCATCAAGCTCATGAAAGCCGATGGGGCATTGGTGAGTCCAAACGGCATCACTGTGAACTCATATAAGCCGTACCTTGAGCTGAAAGCCGTTTTCTGTATATCATCCTCCTGTATTCTCAATTGGTAGTACCCCGAGAGCAAGTCTAACTTGGAGAACCAATGCGCTCCCACCAGTTGGTCGAACAACTCATCGATCCGAGGTAATGGGTAGGTGTTCCGTACTGTCAGTCGGTTGAGTTCCCGATAGTCTATACATAAACGCAGGGTTCCATCTTTCTTCTTGACGAATAGAACAGGGGCTCCCCAAGGCGACGAGCTGGGGCGAACAAACCCTGATTCTACCAACTCCTGCAATTGCACTCTAAACTCCACAAGTTCTTTTGGGGCCATCCGATAAGGGCTCCTGGAGACAGGCTTAGCTCCTGGTACAAGCTTAATCTGAAAATCCACTTCTCTATGCGGGGGTAACCCTGGCAGTTTCTCGGGAAATACCTCAGGGAAATCCCGTGCTACCCGCACATCCTTCACATCTACCTTCATCTCTTTTAGTTCGAATCGTATCATGTAGACTTCATCCCCTCTCATATGAGCTTTCAAGGTCTCGATTGAGGATAACAAGATTCGTGGTGCGAAATTTATACCTTGGAAGACTACATCAGTATCCCCATGTCTCAAATAGATACGCTTCTCCGCACAGTCGATTCTCGCATGGTGCCAATCCAGCCACGCCATACCCAGGATGAGGTCGAACTCTGGTATTCTCAAAATTGTGGCAGGGGTATCAAAGGTCTTTCCCCCAATGGTTATCTCTAACTCACACTTCGCGGTTGCCGTCATCTCAGATCCGTCTGGGAGGCGTACTCTTCGAGCAATACCAGTGAAATATTGCACTCCGTGTATATCTTTGATGAAGTCTTCAGACACGAATGAATGTGAGGCACCGGTATCAAATAACGTATGAGCCGGTTTCCCGTCGACTATCACGGTGCCTAAGTATCATTAATAATACTCAAGCTAGATGTCTAGTATATCTCAAGCAACTAGAGGATATTAATGAAAGCAAAATGACGAATTCGAATCGTACCTGCAATCATCTCTTGAGGGTTCCGCTCTTGAGTCATGTCCAGGGCATACATCTGATCTCGAGCGGGTCCGGGGTTTCTTCCTCGTGGTCCTCGTCCTCGACCACGCACATATCCCCGCCCCCGAGGGGCTGCTGGAGGGAAAGCAAGAGGCGCATCACCAAATAGTTGTGGGCAGTAGCGTCGAATGTGGCCCGGTTGGTTGCATTCAAAGCACACCCATTCCTGCCTTCCGCCGTGTTGCTGAAACTGTGGAGGTGGAGGTAATGCTGGCGGTTGTGGAACCGAGCGCTCCTCTCTAAAGTTCTGGGGAAAACGCACGCCACCCCTCCGATATCCTCTTCCTCTTTTATTGTCAAACCTCCTTCTGTTGTTGGGGCCGGCTTCCATCACGCCCTCTGCTGGCCTCTTACCACTTCCCAAGTGGTCCGCTTCCAATCTCTTCGCCATATCAATAATCTCCGCCAGACTAGAGTCCGCTATAAACAAAAGGGCTTGCCTTAGGGGATCTCGCAAGCCTTTGTAGAATCTTTTGGCGTACCCTCTATCATCCAGCTCATAGGAGTCAGAGAATCTAGCCAGGTGCTGAAACCTCCGTTGGTACTCCGTCACCGACATGGACCCTTGCTTAAGTTGCAAAAATCTCTCTTCCAGACCATCCCGAGCGGCCGAGGGGATGAAATGCTCTAAGAAGGCTTCAGAGAATTCGCTCCAACTAATGTCCGTGTACACTCTTCCACGAAAAGTGGAGCCCATGAGGGACTTCCACCACCTTTTGGCGTGCAGCTCTAAGAGTGTCACCACAAGGGTCACCGCCATGTTGTTTGGACATCTTATTCCTGCCAAAAACTCTTGTATAGTGTCGAGCCACTCTTCCGTACGCACTGTTGACTCTATCCCAATATAAGCGGGAGGGGAGAGAGCTCGGAAAACGCTTAACCAACTAGATCCCGGACCCTGTTGTTGTACAGGTGTCTGCTGAGATTGGGACCTAAAGGCATCCAGAATAGCTGTGAGCATCTGCCCCAGCTCTGATTGTTGAAATTGTGTAGGTACGGACGGGGCGGGGGTGCCCCTTACTGGCTCAACATGTGCTGGGATCTACACATAAGGTACAAACCTAGGGTTAGGTTGGCTAATCTAAGGTTAAAGATGGACAACTTAATGTGAATTACATATGGGCACACCACTGCTTCCGCTAAGTCAGCTTGTCCCCAAACTGACCAATCAAACGGGGGTAGCACCATTGTTAAGTGACTTTCGCCTTGGAGGATCGTAGCAAGCTGATACCATTTGTAAGACCCCCCTTCCGGAACACAAGACACGGCACGAGAGGGGTCTTATGCCCAGAATAGCCGCCTTGCGGTAGCACCATCACTCGAGCTAGCCTGTACCACAAGACGCCTATTCTGCCGGCTACAACCAATATCAACATATAACTGCTAACCCAACCATAATAATATGAAAGTCAAATCCACACCAAGCATATGTCCATAATATCATAAATAAAGAAGCTACAACAAGCTTCTAATATCAGAGTACGAGAACAGAATTGCCCCGAAGGACCACAACAAAATCTCTCTCTCACTCACATCTGTAACCGACGGTAGCGACGGTACCGTCCCTTCAGGCCCTGTCACCCTGGCCTGGCTGTCCGTCTGCATAGCCTGCTGCTCCACCTGCGGGGTTTCCTTCTAAAAAGGAAGACGTAGCAACCGTTAGTCAAAAAGACTAAGTGGTTTCACATCCGCTCCCCCGACGACTCCTCGGCACCGGGCGGAGAAAGGAACAGGTACAATATATAAATAATAGTAGTACAACTGGTGAAGTGAGTATACATATTATAAGCAGCAACATCAGTAGTGTATAATAAACAAGCTCTTATTTTCAAATATACAAACTACAGCAGCAAGAGAGTATATAACTAGAACAGTAAGTAACTCAACTTATATGGATGCCCATACAAGCATATAAGTTGAGGGTCGTTCAGCAGAAAGTAACTCATCGTATAGGAGTGCCCATACAAACTTATACGATGAGGGTCTTGTGTATGTAATGAAGTGCAATGCTATGTATGCAATGCAATGACACACCCATGCTCAAGCACATGCAATCGCTATGTCGACACAGACTTATAGTTCCCACTATTCGAGCAGGTAGCTAACCTCTCAGGCATCAACCGTCGTGGCCAAACGGTGACAGTAGAGCGGGCATCTCCACTACTAGGCTGGTCTCCACACTACCTGGCCTAGGCCTCCGTATGCCTCCACGCTAGGAACACAACAGCGGAGCTCACATGCGTACTACGGCTCAGCGGGTTCTCTCGGGTAAATATGCATCAAGATCCTAGCCCCTGACTAGCCTATGGTATGACACGGAAGGAGCCTCGGAAATGAGCACGAGGACCAAGCCCAACCGTTTACTTGGCACGGAAGGAGCCTCGGGACGTGAACACCGAGGACCAAGCCCAACCGCCCAAGGTCTAACTGTCAACTCCCATCAGTGTGACGATTGGCGAGCTCGTAGACCTGCCACACTATCCTTAACCCGAGATTACGACACCGCGTGTCGACTCACACCACATGCAATTCCACAATTCCGTGGCATGGAAGGAGCCTCGAAGAAAGCACGAGGACCAAGCCCAACCATCCATCAAATACGGAAGGAGTCTAAGGACGTGAACACCGAGGACCAAGCCCAACCGTTCACGTGGCACGGAAGGAGCCCCGAGACGTGAACACCGAGGACCAAGCCCAACCGTCCAATTTTATCCAACTCAACCTCATTCCCATTAGTGACGGTCAACACCGCACTTGTTAACTTCCACAATGCTACCCGTGGGGAGACGACACTCTAAGCATTGGACTATCCATTCCCTTCCATCAATCCATTATACATCCTGGCCATAGTTTTAATCATTTACAAATCCTTCCAAATGAATTCAACATATTATAGATAATGCGCATAATGGTGATCTACCAAATATAACAAAGCCTTTCATTCACTTAGGCTTGATTCACATCTCGGCATAGGAATTCAAGTCGTCAAACATCAATCTTCACATTACCTCGGTGATTAACACAAAAGAATTCACCCAACCTCGAGATGAATTGCAACATCTATTCTATCGAATCCAAGTTCATATTATAATCACCTAGAATTGTATGTAATCTGGTCAGCAACTTTGACTGAGGATTCCCGTGGCTACAGGTATCGCCTGAAAACGTGCCACCACTCGTTGGAAAGGTAATTTTAAGGGCTACGACTTTTGTGTTTAGTTGAAAGCCCAGATCTGGTCACATCATACCAGAAATGCAACTCGAAGTCTGCTGCGTACAGGATACAGAATTCCTGGGCATTAACTTCCAACCGTAGCGGATTCAAACGGACTTTCCCGTGGCTACAGGTATCGCATGGAAACTTGTAACTACTCGTTGGAAAGGTAATTTCAAGGGCTACAACTTTCGTGTTTAGTTGAAAGCCCAGATCCGCCCCCTTCTTGCTAAAAAAATAGCCAAGAAGGTCGCTACGTGCAGAATACAGATTCTGCACGCATCTTGAAGCGAAGTGAACGGCATCCGTTCATCTTCCTCCTCAAGCGATTTTCCCCAAATCGCAGCCAGAAGTTCCTCCACCCTTAATCTCCCTCTTGAGGCCATTTCCTCTTCACGAGACCACCCCTATCATCACTTTGAAGCGAGGAGAGGTTGAAGATGACTAAGCTTTAGAACACAAGTTCTAGCATGGCCTTCCTAGAAAGCTTCATCTCACACATCAAGACTCTTTTGAGTCGATGTCTCGCCTAAGAATAGCTACAGATCTAGCACCAAGGGAGAGGGGAGGAAACTCACTTCATTTCCGGCATTTCCTCCGTTGTCGGCCATGGATCGCGTTACCCTTCTCTGCGGCATCTCTCGGTGCAGACGTTCTTCACGGCAAAGGCGTTTCTCCTCCTCCAAAACTAGCTCCAGCAAGCCTTCCTTCAACGATCCGAACTTTTCCTCCGACGATCTGCGATATTCCTCTCTCTCTCCTTCGCTCCCGACGGTTTGCACGGTGACGGCTTGGCAAGAAGGATCGGATGCGATGGTTAGGGTTTGGTTTACTCCCTTTTTATATTACATATTAGGCTAAGTCCCTTCCGCCACGTGTCACTCTCTAATTGGACCGCCCAAATTAGGTTTCATTTGAAGTGACCGGTCCAAAGATCATTCAGCACGAATCCTGAGGTCCAGTTCGGTTCGCCTGTACAAGCCGGTGAATCGGCCTGGGCGCAGAAAACGCACAAGTCAAATTCGGCGGGAATCAGCCAGTGATTCCCGTCGATCGGCGAGTATTGGCGGGTCATTCTCGACGAATTCGTCGAGTATCAACAATGATACTCGACGATTTTCCCTTAGCCGTTTTATCGGACATCCTGTCGTTGTGTGCGTTGAGTATCAGTCAGTGATACTCGACGATCGGTGGGTATCACCGGGTATTCTCGGTGATCGGTGAGAATCGTCAGGCATTCTTGACGATTTTCCCTTAGCCTACTGCAGTTCTGAGTCCGGCGGGTATCGACCACCGATACCCGTCGAATCGGCGAGAATCAACCTCCATTCTCGACGATCGACGAGCATCAACCTCCATTCTCGACGATCGACGAGCATCAACCTCCATTCTCGTTGATTTTTTACTTAGCCGAGTTCCCTCATCTCGGATACTGGTTGGGGTATCCTTGAACCCAACCCTACACTTATTCAATGCACCTGACACCTCGCGTCAGTGCACCCCGAGCCCGAGTTGAGTCTCTTGACTCAGAACACGTGCGAGGGGCCTAGCGCGAATTGGGACGTTACAGCCCATGCTGTGCTAGCCCTCGAAGGCCCAAGTTTTGTTATAACATTCTCATGTATTACCGGCTTGCACGTCGATGTTTGGAAATCACGTAGTAGCTTAAACATCTGATGTGTGTGAGGCCCTAAGTCCAAAGAAAGACTATGTGATTGTTGTTTTGTCATTCTTGTAGTGTTGTGGACATTCCAGTTCAAGTTTATATTAATGCTTCCGTTAGCGTGAGATTCTAATATGCGTGGTTATTTAGTAGAGTTTGGATTGATATTCATTGAGTAGCTCTTTCATTTATTCATTCAATATGGCGTGGTATCCCGACTAGATCCGCTGTTATATTCCTTGAAACGAGTAGGGGTGTTACAATTTTGTATCAGACTCTAGGTGTCGGTCCGTTATTCGCTTAATTCATGGAAGAATTCTTTTTAAGGGGTGGAGTGCACGTGTGTGCGCCACCTTAAAATGAAAAAAAATAACTCGTGATTGTCTACTTAGAAATGAAAAACACACATGAAACATGCTAAAAACATTATTTGTGGAACCTGAACGTTCCTTTGATTGCTGTTTGCTATGTTTCGGAGTCGCCAAATTGCGTGTTGCGCAATTATAGGTGACTGGGAGTAATGTAGGGAAGTATCAACATCAACACTCTGTAGAGAGTAGTGCACACAATGATGTGCCTGTAACCCCTCCTTCTACGAAAATGATAAGGCTGGTAGCTGAAGCTATTTTTGTCATGATCAATGCCCAACCAGAGAGGCAAGTGCAACCTCCTGCCCCTACAGCAGTCCAGGTGTCGGTTGGCACTGTTGAACTCGTGTTGGTAGAGCAAGTGGCTGTAGAGCCCTTAGTAGTAAGGTGAGCAACAGAGAAGAAACTAAAGCATGTGATGAGCTTCAATCCTCCAGTGTTTGTGGGTACTAGAACCTCAACGCAAGCCGAAGATTGGCTCTCTCGAATTAAGAGAACCATGACGACAACAAAGACAGAGGAGTGGCAAGAAGTCACCGTGGTTACTTTCCTATTGTATGAAGAGGCGAGGCTATGGTGGGTCGATTTGGAGTTGCACCAATTTGCGGGAAGACAGCTTAGTGATATCTCACTAGATGAGTTCTTGAGGTTGTTTCTGGTTCGATATCTCCCTTCGACGCAGAGGATTGCTATGGAGAATCAATTTTAGAGGTTAACGCAGGGTGAGAGTTGTGTTGATGACTACTTGCATGAGTTTACTAGATTGGGGCGATATGCGGGCTCCACATTTGCAGATGAGGAGAAGAAGACCAACCGATTTTATGAAGGTCTGTGTGATGACTTACGGTTGCTTCTAGCAGGCCCGATGAACCAATGTTTTCTCACCTTGGTCAACACTGCCAGATTGTTGGAACAAGACATGAAAATGGTCTAGAGCACGAAGCACCTTGGTGTAAAGAAGCATGAGTTCAAAGTGTCGAGTTCCTCAAAATCTGGGTTCTGAAGAAAGTGGAAGAAGAAGTCTAGGCCTCCTGGGTTAGCTCCTTCTACTGTTTCTGGAGCTACTACGGGGCAAGGTCCGCTTACGTGCTATAATTGTGGCAAAGTGGGACACTATGGTCGAGACTGTTGGAGTCGTCCTCCGAAGACAAATAAAAAGGCGTGGACATCATATGACATGAAAGGGAAAGCAAGGAGTCGTATGCATCCCATTATACCCCAGCGCAACCCCGAGTGCACAATCTAGGCCAGCAGGAGGCCATCAAACAAAGTGACATGGTGGCCGGTATGAGCTTTATGCAGCTTATGTAGTTTACATACTATATACCTTGCGTGCATTTGTTTGACTTGGGTGTGTACCTTAGGCTTTGCACTAATCCTCGACTATCCGACCAAAATACTTTTTGATACAAGAGTGCCTCATTCATTTCTATCTGAGGACTTCGTTCTGCGTATCGGAGTGCCTTCCTCTTTATCAAGAGATCGATTGGATGTGTTGCTGCCCAATGGGTGCATGATGCACGCAGATATGTATTATTTTGTCAAGGTGCGGATATGAAATCAAGAGCTCGACTTGGAAGCGTCGATACTTCCAATTTTGGAGTATGATGTAATCTTTGGCATGGACTAGCTCTCGAAATAGTGTGCATGCATCGATTGCAATCTTAAGGAGGTGAAGTTGTGTTAGAATACTGATTGTGAGACTACCTTCTCTGGTATGAAGGGATCAAACAAGATACTGATGTCTGCTCTCCAAGTAGCCAAGGAAGTTCACAAAGGCATGATGTTATTCTTCACGCTAGTGGAGGATTCAAAGCCCAAGCCCGATTTGAGTAGCATTCCAGTAATATCAGAGTTTGCTGATGTATTCCCTAAAGATCTCCCTGGAGCTCCACCTCAGCGAGAGATCGATTTCATTATTGAGCTAGTGTCAGGTTCTAAGCCTGTATCATGCTCCCCGTACCGTTTAACGCCAAAGGAGATGACAGAACTAAAAGTTTTGTTGATTGTTAAAGCAAGGCTATGTATGCTCGAGTTTATCACCTTGGAGTGCACCGATCCTTTTTGTGAAGAAAAAGGATGGAAGCTTGCGGTTGTGTATATATTAACGTGAACTGAATAAGCTGATAGAGAAGAAAAGGTATCTGATTACGAGAATCGATGATCAGTTTGATCAGCTAGTTGGGTCAATTGTGTATTCCAAGATGTATCTGAAGTCTGGTTATTAGCACTTGAGAATCAAGGAAAGTGATATCCCCAAGACGGCGTTCAACAAGCGTTCCAGGCATTATGAGTTCACGGTTATGCCGTTTGGCCTAACGAATGCGCCTTTGTGGTTTATGAGTTTGATGTACAGAACATTCAGGGAGTATTTGGACCAGTTCAAAATAGTATCCATTGATGACATCCTGGAATACTCTTAGTAAGAAGAAGATCATGTGGATCACTTGCACACTGTTTTGGAAACTCTTAGGAGGAGTCAGTTGTACGCCAAGTTCTCGAAGTGTGAGTTTTGGGTGTCATCAGTAGCGTTCCTTGGTCATGTGGTTAGTGGAGAGGGAGTTGCGGTTGATCCGGCAAAGATATTTGTGATATGAGAGTGTCTTGTGTTGTCTACGGTGGAAGAAGTCCAAAGTTTCCTAGAACTTGCCGGCTACTATAGACGCTTCGTAGAGAACTTCTCACGGATAGCTATACCTCTCACTACCTTGATGAGGAAGGATCAGAAGTTTGTTTGGTCGCCGACAAGCTCATAAGCTTTTGAGGAATTTAAGAATCGGTTGACCACGACGCCTATTTTGTGCTTGCCATGTGGTACAGAGGGCTATAAAATCTACAATGACGCCTCAGGGAGCGTCTTAGGTTGTGTTCTTCTTCAGCACATGAAGTTTATTGCATATGGCTCTCTCCAATTGAAAGTGCATAAGAGGAATTATCTGGTCTACGGCCGTGATATTCACTCTCAAGCTTTGGCGGCACGACTTGTATGACGTTAAGATCGATATCTTTACAGGCCATATGATCCTAAAGTATTTGATAGATCAGAAGGACTTGAACATACGACAACGGGGGTGGATGGAGTCCCTTGGGGACTACACCTTCAAGATATACTATGTTCCTAACAAGGTAAATGTTGTTGTGGATGTGTTGAGTCGAAGGACTTCTGCACATACAAACTGGATTTTGATGCACGATGAGCGTCTAATCAGTGACTTCGAAGCCTTGGAAATCTCTTGTGTCGAGAGGAGTACAATGACGAATACATGCTTGAAATGGATAGAGGTGCAGTGTGACCTTGAAGACAGGATTCTACAAGCGTTGGAGCTTGATGAAAGCATGAAACACTATATAGCGGAGACCGTGGATGAGTCTAATGCTGAGTTTTCTTATGAAAACAGTTTTCTGCGGAAAAATGACCATTTGTGCATCCCAAAGTTTGGCACTTTACCGGAGGAGTTGATGTACGAGGCTCAATTTACCAAGTACTCGATCCACCCGGGGAGCACAAAGATGTATACAGACATGAAGACACTATTCTGGTGGCCGGGTTTGAAGGACATAGCTCATTACGTGGCAAAGTATCATACTTGCGCACTGGTGAAAGCTGAATGTTAGAAGCCCGGTGAATTTCTAAAGTCTTTGCTGATTCCGGAATAGAAGTTTGACGACATATCAATGGATTTCGTGCATGGATTGCCGAGATCACAGCATAGGAACGATGTCGTCTGGGTAATCATAGACCATTTGACAAAGGTGTCACACTTCATTCCAAACCAGAAAGATGATTAAGTGGAAAAGCTAGCAAAGGTTTATGTGGATAACATAGTACGATTGCACGGTGTACCCCGTAACATCGTAAGTGATCATGTTGGGTGTTGCATTTCAAATGATTGGAGGCTAATCCATCCACTATTGGGAACCAAGTTGAATTTCAGTACGACCTTCCATCCTCAAACAGATGGGCAGATCAAAACGAACAATAGGACAATAGAGGACATGCTCTGCATGTGCACTTCGGATTTCGAAAAGCGGTGGGAGGATCATCTCTTTATGATTGAGTTCGCGTATAATAATAGCTACCGAGCGAGTATACGAATGACGTCCTTCGAGGTACTTTATGGTAGAAAGTGTCGTACCCCCTTGGCTTGGCCAGAGATAGGAGAAACTAAATTATTTAAGCGAAAGGAAGATGAAGATGCTACCTCAACCATACGAACAATCCGGGAGCGATTGTTGATCACTCAGAATAGGTAGGCCAAATAATACAATGCCAAGCACTGGAACATTGAGTTCTCTTTAGGAGACTGAGTTTATTTGAAGATCAAACAATTCAAAGGCGTGTCAATGATTCGACACTTGAAAAAGCTAAGTCTGCAATACCTTGGACTATTTGAAGTTGTGGAGCGTGTTGGGGAAGCTGCCTATCGGCTCGCTCTTTTGACATAGTTGAGCGGCTTGCACGATTTTTCCATATATCGATGCTGAGGAGGTCATTGAAAGAGCCTACTCAAGTTATTACGGTTGATCAAGTGCCAATCAATGATGGGCTAAAGACTAGAGTCAAGCCTATCCGTATTGAGAAGACCGAAGTTTAATAGTTGTGAAACAAAATGATCTGAATGGTCAAAGTACGTTATGATAATTGCGGACGTGAAAAGCTTTCTTGGGAATGAGAGCAGTCTATGTTTAAGGAGTTTCTCGAGCTATTCTGCTAAGGTACCATTCTAGTTTTTTGCTTATATTCCGTTGTTTCCTTTCATTCTGGAAGTTCGGGACGAACTTTCTTAAAGGAGTGGAGAGTTGTAACGCCCCATAAATTTTACACATAATAGCACTCTGAATGCTACCGCACGGCGATAGTGCTAGTATTAGCGGTAGCGTAGCTGATTTAATTCATATAGCTCTCAGTGAGATACCGCCTGATGGTAGTGTTACCGCTGGCAGTAGTGGACCTTTCGATGTAGGCGACGCAACGACACATGGAATTTCCTACCGCTCGACAGTACTATGTCATCGCATGACGGTAGTGTGCCAGTTAATAGAAGCCACGTGTTAGCGTATGTGCAAAGAGTTTAAACGATGGGCTTGCCAAACAAGCCACCGTCCGAGGTATCGCGCAACAGTAGGTTGCTACCGTGTGGCGGTAGCATGCTGCATAAGAAATCTATTTGAATCATGGCCATTCATCAATTTCTAGTGAGATCCAATAATGGGGAGTGGTTCATATTGGTTTAAGGCCGTGAGATGAGGGTTTTGCTTATTCTATCCTAGGGTTTCTCTTTCTAAAGAGTTAGAGAGAGGGGAGAGTAAAGGAAGAAGGAGAAGGTGAGATCCCTCCATTGTCGGAGCTTCGGAGCCCCAAATCGCGAGCCGAGTCCATATCTATGGAGAGCGGCCTGGTGTGGTTCTTTCCATCCGTTTGGATTTTTGGTCCATGGTGCCAAAAAGAACTTCAAGGGTAACGATCTTCCTCCTCTTGTTAGGACGTGCATGTCCAATTTTTCTTCTATATTCGCATATGAAAGTGCCTCTTTCACTAATTACCGTACGACTAGACTTTCTCCGGGTCAATTGAGTCTGTCCCCGACATATATTGCATATAGATGTCCATTTGATTTCAGATATAGACATGTTGTGTGAAGCCCATACAGACAAGTTGGTCTGGATTGGTGATGTTTATATTGTTATTTTCATGTCATAGAAGTCTTTGTGTTGTTTGCCATGTTTGGGTTTCGAGTGTTGTAGAGCGCAACAGGGAGTCTTGGAGGCTAACTCCAGGAAATACCCAAAAAAGTGAGCAGAATCAGAGTTTTGTTAGATAATGCTAGGCAGTAGGGCTACCGCTAGAGATAACTCCTTGGGAGATTTTTGAGGCCTATGTCTGGGACATGTTGGCTAGCTTGTGGAGCTGTGGAGCCTATTGTGCCTAGCTTGGTGTGGCCATGAGTGCTAATCGTGGACCATATTGTTGGTTTTGTGAATGGGAAAGGGGAGGCTGACCCGCGTCATTTTTGTTGATTGGCAAGGCGATTTGAGCAACAAGAAAGAACTGAATAGTACCAGCACTATGCCATTCGACTAGAGTGCCTAACATACTTGACTTTCATCGTTGGCATAGAAGAGAGTCCTTGACTTTAGGTTGGACTAGAAGAATGATCAAGGTATGACCATCCATGTCTGGGACAAGGTGTAACGTCCCAATTCGTGCTAGGCCCCTCGTGCGCATTTTTAAGTCAGGAGAGCTGACTTGGGCTCAGGGAGTGCTGGCAGCTAGGCTTACACTTGTGTAAGGGAGAAGAAGTTGGTCCAGAGTAGGATACGAGAAGTGACATGGGCGTGTCCATACCCGTGTGGTACTCTGGTGTCTTTGGGTCATCTTTGTGAAATTTCCAGAGAGGGATACGGGTAGTGACACAGGCGTGTCCCTACCCGTGTATGTGTGATACAGGCGTGTCCATACCCGTGTGGCTCTCTAGCAACATTGCAGATTCCTTGTTGCGTTTCCCGAGCAGGACACGGGTAGTGACACGGGTGTGTCCCTACCCGTCTGTATGTGACACAGGCGTGTCCATACCCGTATGGTACTCTGGTGTCTTTGTGTCTACTTTGTGGAATTTCCAGAGAAGTACAAGGGTAGTGACACGGGCGTGTCCATACCCATGTGGCTCTCTGACAACATTGTGGATTCCTTGTTGTGTTTCCCGAGCAGGACACGGGTAGTGATATGGGCGTGTCCCTACCCGTGTGTGAGTGACACGGGCGCGTCCCTACCCGTGTGTGTGTGTGTTCATCGAGCAGAGCTCGACTAACATCGTCGAATGTGTTTCCCAAGCAAGATACGAGTAGTGATACAGGCGTTTCCCTACCCGTATGTGTCCAAGCAACAGTTCCACGTTTCGTCGAGCGGAGCTCGACGATCGTCGACTATGTTCTTCCCGAGTAGGACACGGGTAGAGACATGGGCATGCCACTACCCGTGTATGTCCACAGCAGTTTGACGATTCGTCGAGTGGAGCTCGACGATCACCGACCACGTTCTCCCGAGCAGGACACGGGCGTGTCCCTACCCGTGTCGTTCAATTTTGGGTTTTGGCAACTTTTTCTTGCCTTGTCGTTTTGAAGGGACTCTTTTACTGAGTGATTGGCGGTCCAATGAGAGGTCGACACGTGGCTATGCAGTTACCCACTTCCCACATGAAAAGGGGAGAAAAACCTAGACGTTTCTACTCTTCCTTCCAAGCCATTGCTGTAGAAAACTGCTGGAGAGGAAGAAGGTGCTGGAGCCGATCTTCTTCCCGTGAAGAACTAATACCGACTGAGGAGGAGAATAAGATGCCGCCAAGAAGGATGGCAAGATCCATGGCTGGAAATGGTGGAAATGCTGAAAATGAGGTGAGCTTCCTACCCTCTCCCTTGGTGCTAGATCTGTAGTTATTTCTAGGAGAGATGTCGACTCAAGAGAGTTTTGACTTGCGAGATGAAGATTTCCTAGGAAAAGACCATTATAAGACTTGTTCCTTAAGGATATTGATGTCTTCAACCTTTCCCCTCTCCTTGAGTAGATGGTGGATTTGGTTCGTGAAGAGGAAATGGTTTCATGAGAGTGAATAAGGGTGGAGGAAGTTCTATACATGGTTCGAACATATGGCTTGATGAAGAAGATGAACCGATGTCATTCATCTTGCCTTAAGATGCGTGTAGAAATCTGTTTTCTGCACGTAGTAGTATTCGAGGCCGTTTTCAGACTCGATGCGGCCAGATCATGGCTTTCAACTAAACACGAAAGTCGCAGCCCTTGGAAATGCCTTTCCAACGAGGGGTTAAACGTCTTCACTGGATTCCTGTAGCCTCGGGAATTCCCGTTTGAAGTTGTTGTACAATAATCATTCCTGCACATATAGATCTCGTGTTTGTTTTGTATCAGCCTTGGGCTGGTAGAGAGATTGTAATACATTAATACTAATGTTTTGTTGAATGGAGTCTATAAGCATTTGCGATAAAACATATTTATGACATTAATTAGATAGACCCTTAATGAACAAATGATACTGTAAAATGTACTTGATCAATGTGATTTGGTGAAGGTTGGAGAACAAATGGATTGACGAGTTGGGATGGTAGGAATGGTTTAAATATATGAATCAATAAGGATGTACTTGGCAAGGGTAATGCGTTGAATAACGATGAGTTTGGCTTGAAGATACTGTATCTAATTGGTAATGACTGTTATGAACAAATGGTTGTATGGTTGATGAATATATGAGGTACCTTTATGTCGAACGATGAACTCTTAAGTGCCTGTGGTACTAGATTGTGAAAGGGTGTAAGTGCGGGGTTTAACCGCACTGGTTTGGTAATGTTGAGAAGAGACGTAAGTGGACGGTTGGGCCTCGTCCTCGGTGTTCATTCCCGAGTGTTTTTTCATGCCACGATTATGTGAAATTACATGCGGTGTGAGTTGACATGTGGTGTTGTAATCCTTTGATAAGGATAGTGTGGCAGGTCTACGGGCTCGCCAGTCGTCACACCGACGGGAGTTGACCGATAGACTTTGAGTGGTTGGGCTTGGTCCTCAGTGTTCATTCCCGAGGCTCCTTCCGTGCCAAGTGGACGGTTGGGCTTGGTCCTCGTGATTTTTCCGAGGCTCCTTCCGGGTCACAACATAGGCCAGTTCAGGGCTTGGTTCTCGGTGCACATCTACCCGAGACTCCTACTGAGCCGTAGTACGCATGTGAGCTCCGCTGTTGTGTTCTTAGCATTGAGTCCTACGGAGGCCTAGGTATAATAGTGTGGATACCCGCCTAATAGTGAAGAAGCGCACTGTACTGTCACTATCTCGACACGACGGATGATGCCTGAGAGGTTAGCTACCTGCTCGAAAAGTGGGAACTACAAATCTGTGTTGACATAGCAATTGCATGTGAGGGATCATGAGTGAGTCGTTGCATAGCATTCATGTCATTGCATTACATTGCATACACAAGATCCTCATCGTATAAGTTTGTATGAGCACTCTTATACAATGAGTTACTTTACTGTTGAGCCAATCCTTAACTTATATGTCTGTATGGGCATTCATATACGTTGAGTTACTTTCTATCGTAGCTTTATATTTTTCATATACTGCTGTAGATAGTAGAACTGCTAGAGTAGATTATTTACTCGTTCATTATACTGCTGATATACTTGATATTGCTCACTCTATACCACCTGTTTGTACTACTGCTTATATAAATATATTGTACCCTTGTTCCTTTCTTCGCTCGGTGCTGAGGATTCGCCGGGGGAGCGGATGTGAAAGCCACTTAGTCTTTATGACTAACGGTTGCTATGTCTTCCTTTTTAGGGGGAAACCCCACAGTCAGAGCAGCCGCAAATTTTGCAGTAGGATAGCCAGGCCAGGACAACAGGGCCTGAAGGGACGGTGCCCTCGCTACCGTCAGTGATCGATTTGAGTTTGAGAAACTAATGATATACCCCTTTGGGCAAGTTTTACCTGTACTCTAATATTTTAGAATCTTGATGTAGTTTCTTTTCTTGATGTACTTTTGGACTATTTTACTTATGTGAGGATTGACTTCTATTTTATATTCTTGGTTGGGTTGGCATTGGTTGATATTGGTTAGTGCTGGAAGGATAGGCATCTTGTGGTACAGGTTAGCCCGAGTGCTAGCGTTACTGCAAGGCGGCTGTTTTGGGCATAAGACTCCCTTCGTACCGTGTCTTGTGTTCTGGGAGGGGTGTCTTACACAAGGGATAGTGGTGGGAATCAAGGAGTACACCAGTGTGCCATGAGAGCACGAAGCGTGTGGACATGCGTTCCAATGTTTATGATGATTGTGCATATATTGTTAGTGCTTTACTTGCTTGTGGTTGCACTTTCTGGGTTATTTTTATATACGTTATTGTTGTTGACTTATATGTAGGGAAGGAATACCACTTCCACGAGTTTGGGGTGTGGTCGTTATACCGCGCGTTCGTGGATAGTGGTCAGCAAAAGCTGAGTTGTTAGCTTCTTTTTTTGCCACACCTTTGTGGTTTGTATAGGTATCAATGCTGACAAGCCGAGCGAGAAATGGCGGGCATGTGCCCATATTATGCTGGCCCTTGAAGGCCCACGTTTTGTTATATCTTTCACATGTATTGCCGGCCTGCGCGCCGATGTATGAAAATCACATAGTAGCTTAAACATTTGATGTATGTAAGTCTCTAAGGCCAAAGTAAGACAATGTAATTATTGTTTTGTCATTCCTATAGTGTTATGGACATTCCGATTCAAGTTTATATTACTGCTTCTGTTAGTGTGTGATTCTAATATGCGTGGTTGTTTAGTATAGTTTGGATTGATATTCATTGTGTAGCTCTTTTGTTTGTTCATTCAATATGGCGTGGGGCCTCGACCGAACCCGCTGTTATATTCTTTCGAATGAGCATAGTGTTACAATGTGCCTACACCTCCTCCTTCTGTGGAGACTATGTGATTGGTTGCTGAAGTTATCTTTACTATGATCAATGCCCTACCAGAAAGGACTGCATAGCCTCCTACCTCGGTGGCGCCTCAAAGCTGGTTGTGGTAGTTGAGCCATTGGCTGTAAGACGTGCATTGGATAAACAATTGAAGCACTTTCTGAGCTTCAACCCTCCTATTTTTGCAGGAGTAGGATCCCCAACTCAAGCCAAAGATTGGCTATATAGGATAAAGAGAACCTTGATGACAACAAAGATGGGGGAAGGGATGAAGGTCACCTTAGTTAATTTCCTATTGGATGGAGAGGCGAGGCTTTCGTGGGATGAGTTGGATTTGCATCAGCTTGCAGGCAGGCAATTGACTGATGTCTCGATGTATGAGTTCTCGAGAATGTTTCTTTCAAGGTATATCTCTTCTATGCAACATATTACAATGAAGAACCAGTTCTCGAGGTTGATTCAGGGTGAGAGTTTGGTAGATGACTATTTGCATGAGTTTACCAGACTTTGGTGATATGCAGGCTCAACGTTTGCTAATGAGGAAAGGAAAACCAATAGGTTTTATGAAGGTTTAGAAGATGATCTATGAATGATTCTATAAGGCTTGATGACTCAAGGTTTTCTAACCTCAGTGAATACTTCCTTATCCCTTGAGCAGGATATGAAGAGTGTATAAAGTAAGAAGGGCCTAGCTGTGAAAATGTAAGAGTTTAAGGTGTCGAGCTCTTCAAAGTTTGGGCACAACAAGTGGAAAAAGAAGTGTACGTTTTCTGAGCCAGCTTCTTCTTCTATTTCTAGAGCGATAATTGGACAACGTTCGCTAACTTGCTACTCATGCAGCAAGGTGGGACATTATGCCCTAGAGTGTCGCAATGGTCCTACGCAGAAGGATAAAAAACTAGTACATTATATGTGGAAAAAAGGAAAGCAGTGGAGTCAACTGCATCCCATTATACTCCATCTCAACCCCGAGTATATAATCTTGGCTAGTAGGAGGCCATCAAACAAAGCGATGCAGTGACATGTATGTGTTAGTATACATCTTTTATTGCTTTATATACTTAATACCTTGTGTATAATTGCTTTAATTGTATGTTTGTATTAGGCTTTGTCCTAATTTTGAACTGTCCGGTGAGAGCATTGTTTGATATTGGAGCTTCTCACTCCCTTATATCTGAGGACTTCGTACTGCGTATCTGAGTGTCATCTTTCATATCAAAAGATAGATTGGACATGTTGCTGCCAAATGGGTGCTTGATGCATACAAATTGAGTTTGTTGAATTAAGGTATGGATATGAAGTCATGAGTTTGAATTGGAAATGTCAATGCTGCCGATATCTAAATTTGATGTGATTTATGGCATGGACTGGCTTTTAGAGTAGCGTGCATGCATTGATTGCAATTCGAAGGAAATCTTACTAGGGCAAAATATCGAACATGAGACTAAGTTTGTTGGTATGTGAGGATCGAGCAAGATATTGATGTCTTCTCTTCAAGTGGTCAAGGCGGTTCGGAAAGGCACAAAGTTTTTCTTCATGTTGTTGGAGGGTGTAGAGCCCAAGCCTAGTTTGAGTGATGTTTCTATTATGTCAAAGTATGCAGACGTGTGCCCAAAAGATCTCCCTAGAGCTCCACCTCAGCGAGAGATTGACTTCACTATTGAGCTGGTGTCAGGTGCGAAATCTATGTCATGCTCGTTGTACCATATAATGCCAAAGGAAATGGCGGAATTGAAAGTTCAATTACAGGAGTTTTTAGAACAAGGCTATGCACGTCTGAGTTTATCTCCTTGGAGTGCACCGATCCTCTTTGTGATGAAAAAGGACGAAAGCTTGCATCTATGTATCGACAATTGTGAACTGAATAAGCTGACTGAGAAGAACAAGTATCTGATTTCGAGAATCAATGATTTGTTTGATCAACTAGTTGGATTAACTGTGTATTCAAAGTCTGGTTACTACCAGTTGAGAATCAGGGGGTGTGATATTCCTAAGATGACATTTAATACTCGTTATGGGCATTATGAGTTTACCGTGATGCCGTTTGAGCTAACGAATGCATCGTTGATGTTCATGGATTTAGTAAATAGAACATTTTGAGAGTATTTGGACCGATTTGTGATCATCTTTATTGATGATATACTAGTTTACTCTGTTGGGTATTGTATCCACAATAACTCGGATTCGAAGAATGGTCCAGTTAAGCTAAGATGAATTGTAATTGTATTTGATGCTGCTATTTTAGTTATGTACTTGCAGGTTTACATTGCTAAGTACACACCAATGTCAGGTTATAGTGGATCAGTAAACACAGGACTATACAATGTAATCCTTCATTGTGCAGGATAATGTGTTGACTCACATGTAATCTCTCTATTGGGGTATACTTCTATCACAAGTACAGGAGAAGGATCAAGGAAGGACAAAGAATTGGAATTAGAAGGATAGGAATTTACCAAGTAGAATTCATTGAGTATGGTTTGGAATACTCGTCGAATTAATCGAGTATACTCGTTGATACTCGTCGAATTCGTCGTATATCCCTTCCAACGCTCGTCGAATTCATCATTTGTACTTAGGGCAAATTCTTTGAGATTTGGAAAATCCGCATAGTTAAATTCGCCTAGTATCATCGTGTATACTCGTCGAATTCGTTGAATGTATCTAACGATACTCGCCGAATTCGTCGAATATACTAGACGATACACGTCGAATTCGTCGAGTCCATTCGACGCTACTTCTTTGGATTTTTCTAAGTCTCATTCGTCATATATCACTTAGCCAGGCGTTGAGTGCGTCGAGTGGGGAAGCTGATACTCGACGAATTCGTCGAGTATACCAACCGATACTCGTCGAATTTATCGAGTATGGTCTCTGCCTTGATATTGAGTGATTTGCCGGTCTGAGCTAATTTTTCTAAGTATCATTCGTCATATATCAAGAACCATTCAACGAGTATACTAGTGATACTCGATAATACTCGACGAATTTGACTTAGGTCATTTTCCGACTTTTTCAAAAATCTGGTTCGGGTTAAGTCGGCCATGCACGGTGCTTTCTAGGTTTCGTTTTTGGAAAGTTTCTTGATACCATTGGCAAGGAGATCTCTATAAATACCTATGGGATATTTCCTTTCCATCCAATGGTGTTATTGCTCTCAATTCGAAATCGCTAAACATTCCAAATCGGAAATCCGTTGTGTCAGCTCCCATACGCATTGCAACATTCCGATCGACCGCCGATGTTCTGTTGTGCACGATTCATCTTTTTCGACATAAGCGACTGGATTGCTACTCTCTCTACAGATCTATACTCCTCTAGATCGATTTGATCAAAGATTCAAGTCAAGATTCAAGATCTTCCAAGTTTTCATATTCTGTGTTCTCCAACCAATTTCAAGATCTACTATTCTCGAAGAACGACGGATTGAAGATTTCAAATCTTGTCTAAGTTGCGTGTAATATTACTGTGTAATATTCATTTACTTTTGTAGGAGATTTTTCTCCGAGTGATAGATCCGTTTGTGGATCGAGTGGTAGATCCGTTTGTGGATCGAGTCGTAGATCCGGTTGTAGATTGAGTGGTACGAGCGTCAGCTTCGAGTTGTAGGAGATGTGGCTTCGAGGTGTAAGATTTATGGAAATCTGAGTTTGGTGAAGTAGCCAAATCTAGCCCTTCGTGGTAGGTAGGCGAGGCGGGAAAGTGGATGTACCCAACTTGGGGAACCACTATAAATCTCGGTGTTTGTGTGTTTAATTTTTAAGTAATTTTTATTCCACAAAAAGACACAAACATCACCTATTCACCCCCTCTAAGTGATTTAGGTAGACGCTAGACACTTTTATACTCTCAATCTGAAGAAAAACATGAGATTCACTTACGCATAATCTTAGATATCATAGGGATGAGTCAGTTATACGCCAAGCTCTCTAAGGTGAGTTTTGGCTAACATCTATAACATTCTTAGGTCATGCGGTTAGTGGAGAGGGCATTATAGTGGATCTGACAAAGAGAGTTGTAATACAGGAGCAGCATGTTTTGACTACTAGGGCAGAAGTATGGAGTTTCTTAGGACTTGCCGGCTGCTATAAGCATTTCGTAGAGAACTTTTTGAGGATAGCTCTACCTCTCACAACCTTGAGTAGAAAGGATCAGAAGTTTGTCTGACTACGCCACAAATTTTGTGTTCGCCATGTGGTACGAAAGGTTATGAGATATATAGTGATTCCTCAAGGAGAGGCTTAGGCTGCGTTCTTCTTCAGTTTGTTAAGGTTATTGCATATGGCTCTCGCCAGTTGAAGGTGCATTAGAGAAATTATCTGGTCCATGACTTGGAGTTGGTGGTTGTGATATTCGTTCTTAAGCTTTGACAACATTATTTGTTTGGCGTGAAGGTTAACATCTTTACAAACCATAAAAGCCATAAGTATTTATTGAATAAAAAAGATTTGAATATGCGATAAAGGAGGTAGATGGAGTTCCTTGGGAACTACACCTTCAAAATTCATTATACTCATGGGAATGCAAATATAGTCGTTGATGTGTTAATTCACAGGCTCCTACATAGGCAAACTGGATTCAGATGCATGATGAGTGTCTAATTCGTGAATTGGAAGCCTTAGAGATCTCTTGTGTTGATTTGAGAGAAAGTTTTGAATCTGGTGGCCAACCTTAGAGGGGGGGGGGGGGTGAATAAGGTTTTTAAGTAAATTCAGAATTAAAATAATTTTCAGTAAGACAACCTATTCTGGAAGCTACCGTAGAGTAGTAGGATACTACCGCGTAGCAGTAGGTCACAAAGCCGCTTTTCCTTATAAAAATCTGCTTTCCGACTTCTCACACAACCCTCGTTGCCCTAGCAACATTCAACCACAAATTTGAGATGAAATAAAAAAATATATAATTTTATTCAAAATTAAATAGTGGTTTACAATAACAAAATTAGATCTCCGAGATCTCAGAGATCAGAGGCGATAAATCAAATAATCTTATGTTTTTTATACTGACCCTCCTAAGACCGGTTGGCTCTCTCTTCTTTCCAAGAAGTTCGACAAGATGACTCCTCACCTTCCTCCCAAGAAGGGGCTTAGAGGTGACTAGATCTCTCAGATCTAGACGTCCTCCCAGGATGATTCCCACAGATTCCTCCCAAAAATCTGACGGCCACCCAGACTGATTTCTCACGAACTCCTCCCAGGAACTCGACGTCCAAACTGAATGATTTCTCAGCACAAAATACAATAGGGTTAAGGAAAATACAAAAAAGAGTTTGAAATTGTTGCTCCCTCGAATAAGAAATCCTCCGTTGAACGGTGTGCGATAGAGGCTTCTGGATGTCGTTCTTGTTGCACTCGATCAACCGCTGATGGTCGTTGGAGACTTTGCTCTTCAGAGTTCTTCGATCACGAACGAGAGAGATAAATTTCACTTTTCCTCACTTAGATATGGTGGTTTGCACCAAAAAAGATGGTAGCTGAACCCTAGACGTGAAATCCTTCTCCTTTTTGTTGTTGTTCTTTCAAAAAAAGAAACACACTTTTATACTCGTCTTTAAAAAAACTATTATCGGTAGTAGAGCTAGCGCCCAATGGTAGGTCTTTTCTCGCGGTGCTTCCTACTATCCATTAAATTAGGAAAAATATCCAAAAAAATATTCGTGTCACTTTTGGATACCGCGACGCGGTAAGGCTAATGCCTGACGGTAGCATTTTCTTATCGCCGAATTGACTCGACAGTCATCGAAATAGCTAACACCTAGCAGTGTGGCTAGCGCCTGGTGTTAGGTCACCGAGAAGAATCTTTGTGAAAAACAATAATTCTTCAACGTTAGCGCCAGGGTAGTGCTAGCGCCCGTTGACAGGTCAACAAAATGTTCGTTCGTCATACCTGTATATCTACACATTATACTCAACACAAGTATGATAAAATACAACTTGAGATTTGATATTGTCAAACTAAAGAGATGCGGACCATGGGTTCCAACAAACTTCCCTTTTGATAATTTCAAATCTCGTTCATGAGATATTAATCGTTAGTAACAAGGTACAGTGTAATTCAACAATAAGCATGAAATACAAACCCAAGTACAAAGTACTACTCCCCCTACATGTGTTCTCCCCCTACATGTGTGATCTCCCTACACGTAATCTTCCACTAGGTGACTAGTATGAAACTCATGAACAAATAAATCTCCCTCTTTAGGTATTATCAAAAGGGCGGGGAACTAACAGGAGAGGTGAGCGATTAAACAAAGAGATGAAGATTTGGCACAACAAACATACAAACATAGGAGAAAATGTAATTTTTGGATATACCTACCCAACATAAGAAAAACATTTGATTTAATTAAAGGCAGAGCATAAAAAATTATATACACGACATGCAAAATTAAATACACAAGATTTGACGTACAATGTAAAGTGATTTATAGAGTTAATGTAATGTAATATTGTAAGTGTCATGAATAATAACCATTTACTAGCAACATCAGAAAAGAAAAGTGAAGCATGCATGAAACACACTTACCACAAGTGCTAATGTTAATGCGCGGTGGTAGCTCACAGAGACACGATTTCACAGAAAAACACCCCAGATTTCACTATTTTTTGCTCTTCAATTTTTCAAAAATACTTGAGTCTTTTTTTTTGAAAAAAATCATGACTCAATAATATATAGTATGCAAAACACTCAAGGTTCACTCATTCGTACTTGCCAAATATGTTTGTGTCATGTTGTTGGGTCCATTGATTCCAATGGCCCTGATTTGATGATGTCAAATAGGTCAATGAGATAGACATAGTTGTATTTGATGTATGTTTAAGTTCATGCATACAGGTTAGTCTTTGTCACAATGATTGGAAAGATAGTTAAAGAGATAATGACAGGTGGACTCAAGGTGAGGCTGGAAATTCAGAAAAATTCCTAAGTCCAGAAGCATTGAGTGAGGCAAGCTCACTCAATGCCATACAACTAATAGTGTTGAGAGAAGACGGGCAGTCAATGCTTACAGTATTGCAAAGGCAGTAATATGGCTAAGTACACAGGCGTTGAGTGACTCTAACTCACTCAACGCCATATGGACAGAATCATTGAGTCAAGGTTATCATGCCAAAGCCTAAGCAGTGGAAGCCGGAAAATTGACCAAGTCTAGAAGCGTTGAGTGAAGCTTCATCACTCAACGCCATGCTAAGTCTGTCAACTCCAATGTATAAGGAGACAGAAAAGTCGACTAAGTACAGAAGCATTGAGTGAAGCTCACTCACTCAACGCCAAGTTAAAAGGCTTTGAGTTTAGTCATTCTGTGAAGAAACCAGAATTCGGCTAAGTCCAGAATCATTGAGTGAGCTCAACACTCTCAACGCTTTTTAGCAGAAAGGAAAGTAGAAGAATATGTCTAAGGCAGATATCATTGAGTGAGGTATATACACTCAACTCTCTCAATGCCATCAGGTAGATAGATGAACAATTTGACTAAGGCAAAAATGTCGAGACAGCTGAGACAGCTGAGAAGAATGTCTCAGTATAACCACTGTGACAGAAGATAGTCACAAGTGTGAAGAAGAAACCGCTGAGACAGTTAAGAAGGAACCACTGAGACTTAGCAAAGCAGAAATATTTCTAAGTCCAAATTCGTTGAGAATGGCCTTTTCACTCAACGCCTAGCAGAGCTGAAGAAAATTCTAAGTACAGAATCATCAAAGTATTGCTTATTCAGTTTTCATCGAGCTAAGCTTTTATTTCATCGAGCTGAGTTCAGAATTCGTCGAACTCAGCTTTCATCTGTAAGAAGAACTCAACCTTCAGAATCGTCGAACTCAGCTTATCCACTATTCGTCGAGCTAAGCTTTGCTTTAGTAGAACGGAGTTCAGAATTCATAGAACTCAGTTTTCATCTGTAAGAAGAACTCAACCTTCAGAATTGTCGAACTCAGCTTATCCTCCGCTATTCGTCGAGCTAAGCTTTACTTTTGTCGAGCGGAGTTCAGAATTCGTCGAACTCAGCTTTCATCTCTTTCACTGTTTCATCGAGCTGAGCTCAGGATTTGTCAAACTGAGCTTGGAGTTCGTCAAACGCAGAACTTCTAGAGAGATAGAGTATTTTGGCTATGTACAGAATGATGCCGACGTCAGTAAAGTTAATAAAGTCAAAAAATTTCAGATTCATTGCAAATCGACATTAACGTCGCCGTCAGTCTATAGTGTATATCAATTTGATTAAGTTAAGGTGTTAACCGCTATTAAATCTGGGACACATGTTGATCATCTCACTAATTGTCGGAGTTATAAATAGCAGCTGAGATCGAGATCAAATAGCTTTTTGATAAAAGAATTAATTCATTCTGAAAAATGAGAAGCAGAGTTCGTCTTCTTCTTCTGCCATTGTTATAGAGCCAAGAAATTCAATTTGAAAATTTGAAGGGGTTCTGAGTTTGCTGAGGCATTCAAAATTTGCTACAACAAGTTCAGAGAATTTCTCTGAGGAAGATGAATCAGTCTAGGCGAGCCCTAGCTGAAAGTATCTTTATGATCCAAGCCGTGAAAAATCTGAAGATCATTCGCTGGATCTTTGAAGAAGAAGTAGAGAGTGCTGATATCTGCTTAGTCCAGATCGAGATAGATTCCTAAAGAAGAAGAAGAAGCAGAGGTTTTTGCTAGTAGCTTCCAGAACAAGTTGGGCTTCAATTCAAGATCGCTTTCTCATCTTGTTGTTATGAAGACGAAGATAGGTCTGACATCATCTCAGTCTAGGTAGACATACACAGAGAATTTTCTCTGGTGTCTGTAATTCATTTCTTTATTATTATGTGTAGGATTCATATTGAATTTGAGTGGTAAGGCTAAGTGCCTGAACTATAAGCCTGTGTTATAAAGGCTGAGGTAGGGCAAGGGTTGCCTGAGTTGTAGGAGTGTGAATCACTTTGAGGTAGGGAAGGATTGCCTGAGGTGTAGGAGTGTGGATTCACTCTGAGGTAGAGTTCTTGGGAAGAACTTGAGCTGTAGGATCTTGGTGATCTGAGTGGTAAGACTTGTATAGTCTTAGTTATAGGAGCCAGTTGGGCTCTGAGCTGTAATATCTGAGGATCTGAGAAAGAAAGAATAAGGTGTTTTGCCGAATCTAGTCTATTACTAGATATGCGAAGGGGGAAGTGGATGTACCCATCAATTGGGGAACCACTATAAATCTGTGAGTACTGTGCTGTGATTGATGTGCTGTGATTGTGTTATAATTGCCGAATAGCTTTCTTGCCTTATCTGATAGAGATAGTAATAAAGATAGAGAATCAGATTTCATTAACTTTAAGTAGCCTAGAATTAAATTGGACCTATTCACCCCCTCTAGGTGTTTAGTTGATCTTGAAATCAAGACTTTCAAGTGGTATTAGAGGAGGTTACTCAATAAAGGACTTAACAGTCTTAGTTGATCTCCAGGGCAGCTGTTAGAAGGTCAAGATGGATTCATGAGAGAATCACAAAGAGGTTGGATCCATGAAACTTCCTCTCTATAGGAAGGAGACTTTTGGCATCTGGAAGGAATGTGTCAGATTGTTCATGGAGACATATGTTCCTAGGATTTATATCATAGTACAAAAAGGACCCTTCATCCCAATGAAGACATCTATACTTTGATGAAAATCTAAAGACTCCAAAGATATACACCGAGATGACTAAGGATGAAATCATCTTAGCTACACTGGATAAGAGGGCACAAAACATTATAGTTAGTGTCATAGATGACTCAACCTTCCAAAACCTTGTCCACTGCAAGACATCTAAGGAGATGTGGGACACACTAATTGTCTTCATGGAGGGAATAGAAGAAGTGAGGGACAACAAGAAGTCCATGCTCAATCAAGAGTATGAAAGCTTCAGGCAGAACAAGACCGATGATATAGCCGAGTGCTTTGAAAAATTCATTAGGATTGTTAATGAGCTGAGAACATATGGCAGAGTTTTTAGTACATATGAATTAAATGATAAGTTTCTCAGGTCTTTGACTAAAGACTGGGACACCAAAATCTGTACCATCAAAGAAGTGGAAAAACTTGCAGACACTCCACCACCAACCCTGTTTGGAAAGCTGCTGTCCTATGAAATACAACTGACTGCCAGAAAGGAGGAGGAGAAAATCAGCAAGTCTGCAGTCAAGGACAAGTCAGTGGCCTTCAAAGCTGAAGCTATAAGGAGGAGCAGGAGAAAGACTCTTTCTCCACCAAGGAGAGATGCTGAATCTGATTCAAAAAGCTCAAAAACTAGTACATCAGACTACCACATATCTGATGAAGACTTTACTGCCTTCTCCTGGCAGTTTCAGAAATTCATGAAGAAGAATCACTGGAGAAGCAGACCATCCTCTTCTTCTTATCCCAAGGAAGATTACTACAAGGGCAGGAAGAAATCATATAAAGAGGATAGGTATGGCTCTAAACCAATCAAACATGTTTCTTCTAAAGTGGTTTGTTATTGTTGTAGCAAGCCAGGGCATATTATAACTGACTGCCCTATCAAAAGGAAGGGTGCTGGAGAAAAGAAGGAACATCAATAGAAGGGAAAGAAGGAGAAATACTTTATTGCCAAAAAGCAAAAGAGCTGGATTGACTCATCATCATCAGAGTCAAAAAAGAAAGATGAAGATGAAGCCTACATTGGGCTATTTACTGCTGAAGAAGAATCTGTAGAGGCAGACTTCTTAGAGATGCTGGCTGCTATTGCTGGAGAAGCTGATGATACTGCCAAGTTTGAAGAAAGAAAAGAAGACAGCCATTGTCTTGGGCTGATGGCTCTGACTGAAGAAGGACCCATCCAGGAGCAGCCTGGTCCAAGCAAAGTACATTTTATTTCCTCTGTGTCAGATTATTTGACAAGTCCAGAATCAGAGGCATCGACATCAAGAGATAAAGATGGCTCTGAATATGAAGGAGATGTAAATTAATTGATTGATGACTATGATGTACTCCTGCAAGCACTGAAGAGAAGCAGGATCCTAGACAAAAAGCAGGTAAAGGAGATTGCCTCTCTACAGCTGGCTGCTTCAAACTCAGCAAACATGCTGAACCTAAAGATGAAAGAAATCAGCAAGCTGAAAGACATCACTATCATTCAGATTGGCACAATCACCTTCAAGAATGACCACATCAAGAATCTTGAAGCTAAACTCCAAAAGGAAAAGGAGTTAGTTGCTAAGTTTTCAAAGTCATGTTTTGTATTTCCCTTGATAGATTCCTTCTCCTCCCAAAAGGGTAAGAAGGGGTTAGGCTTCAAAGGGAAAACTAGAGCTGCCAATTCCAAAAGGAAGGGCAAAGCTCCAGTGCAGCCACTAGTCTCCAAGCCTCAAATTCCTTTCAGGAAAGTGCTGCTACCATCTAACAGGTATAACTATGAGATCATCTATGGTCACTTTGAGTATGGTATTATGAATGGCAAGGGTGCTAGTGCCTATAAGGCAGCCCATGGAAAAATCCAAATGGCCCATCCTAGACCCTTTGTGTTTGGTGTACCAGCCCCAACACTTAAAAATAAGGCTGCAGCCCATTCTCAAAGTTGGTCAGTCCACAATCAGACCAAAGGAAAGTCTATTAGCAAACCTGACTTGGGTATATCTGAAGCCATCAGGAGTATGCACTCTGAAAAGAGGGCAACTGCTTATAGGGTCCAAGATATCCCAAGTACCTCTGCTGCCAGACATATCCCAAATCAGGTTGTGGTTGGAAGAAATAAGAAAAAGGCTGCTGCTGTACTAGCTGGACTGAGAGTTGCTGATAACAATGCTGATAAGCCAGCCCTTAAGAGAAGGTACAATATTTATGAGTGCTGGTGTTGTGGCAAAGTGGGCCACTATGCTATTGATTTCTGGCACAATAATAATGTCTAGAGAGATAATACTGGCTTACCTGTTAGAAGAGCTGCAGGCAGGCATGTTCATTTTCAATCTAACATGCACCTAAGACCTAATAAGGATTGGGGTCCTAAGGATAGATGATTTATTTGTTGCAGGTGAGTCCAAGTGGCCATACCCCTTTATGGTACTTGGACAGTGGATGCTCCAGGCACATGACTGGAACAAGGAGCATGTTGAAGGAATATACTCCAGTAAAGAATGGACCCAAAGTCATCTTTGGTGGTTCAGAAAACGGAGTAACCAAAGGGTTTGGTAAAATTTCAAATAGCATAATCACTATCACACAAGTAGCATATGTCAAAGGTTTGCAACACAACCTGATAAGCATAAGCCAACTATGTGATCTTGGCTATGACATTTCTTTCCTCAAGGATGAGTGCCAAATTAGGAGGTCTAGTGACCAAGGGGTCATCTTGATAGGCACTAGGAGAGGAAATGTTTATTTTCTGAATTTTGTTTGTAAGAGTAAGGACTCTCCTATATGCCTAGTTGCAGATGATAAAGCCTCATATTGTGTCCAATGGCACAAGAGGCTAGCTCACCTGAATTACAAGACCATATGCAAACTCTTTAGTAAAGAGTTAGTGAGAAATGGTCCTAAGGTAAAGTTCACCAAGGAGGGTATCTGCTCTACATGCACAAAGGTAAATGAGAACAAGACCTCCTTCCAGTGCCTTGGTACCAAAGACTCAGTGAGGTGTTTATATCTCCTGCATATGGATCTATTTGGTCCTATTCTAGTTCATAGTCTATGTAGGAAAGTCTACACTCTTGTGGTTGTTGATGATTTTTCCAGATTTTCCTGGGTGTTCTTCATAAGGAAGAAATCTGAAACCCCTGATATCTTCCAAACATTTGTTAAGCAAATTCAGAATGAATTTAACAGTACTGTGGTCAAAATCAGAAGTGACCATGAGACTGAGTTTCATTCTGAGTGCATGACAAAGTTCTGTGAAGAGCATGAGATTCATCAAGAGTTCTCCTCTCCTAGAACACCCCAGCAAAATGGAATTGCTGAGAGGAAAATAGAACCCTCATAGAGGCTGGTAGGACCTTGTTAAGTGACACATCTCTCCCAGAATATTTCTGGGCTGAGGTAGTAAACACTACATGTCATGTCCTCAACAGGGCTTCCATCACCAAAAGCCACAAAAAGACTCCCTATGAGATTCTAAAAGGAAGAAAACCAAACTTATCCTACTTCAGGATTTTTGGTAGCAAGTGCTATGTACTGAACAATGATAAGTCCTATGTGACTAAGTTTGCTGCCAAGTCCAAAGAAGGGATCTTTGTTGGGTACAATAACAATAGTATGACATATAGGATCTACAACTTGACTAGTCAAGTTATAAAAGAATCACTCTATGTTGTCTTCGATGAGTCAAACCTGATTAACTATGAGCTGTCTAGCTCCTCTTCTATCTCTATAAGTTTAAAGGAGGTGATGGACAAGCAAACCATCAGGGAACATGATCCAGAAGTTCTAGATAAGAAAGGAGATGGCTGCTATCTAAGGGGAGTTCAAGACTCACAAGATGAGGATGAAGAACAACCAGTTGAAGACAGTGAAGTACAACCAACTGAGGAAAATGAAGAACAACAAGCAGAAGCAAGATTGCCTCCTGCTAAGAGATATCTAAGGGACCATCCAGCACACCAAATCATTGGTGATGCAAGATATGGAGTCCAGACCAGAAGTAAGAACATCAATACATCTCTCGGTTCAAGCTTCCTATCTCAAATAGAGCCCAAGAAGCTTGAAGAGGCTATCAAAGATCCATTCTGGATTGGAGCAATGCAGGAGGAGCTGAACCAGTTCAGAAGGTGTAGTGTCTGGAAGATGGTTCCCAGACCTATGGGATATAATGTCATAGGAACTAAGCGGATCTACAGGAACAAGTTAGATGAGAATGACATTATTGTCATGAATAAGGCTAGATTGGTGGCAAAAGGATACATGCAATAAGAAGGAATAGACTTCGACCAGACTTTTTCACCAGTAGCCAGGCTCGAAGCAATAAGGCTATTCCTTGCATTTGCTGCCTATCAAGGATTCAAAGTCTACAAGATGGATGTGAAGTCAGCATTCCTGAATGGGGACTTAAAAGAGGAAGTATATGTTGATCAACCACCAGGTTTTGTAGACCCCCACCTTCCTGATTCTGTTTATAGGCTTAGGGAAGCTCTATATGGGTTGAATCAATCCCCTAGAGCATGGTATGAAACACTTTCTAATTTTCTTATTGAGAACAAATTCTTAAGGGGGAAAATAGACAAGACCCTATTCCTAAGGGAATCTAAGGGCAAGATTATCCTAATCCAGATATATGTTGATGACATTATCTTTGGATCCACTAAGGATAACCTTTGTAGGAAGTTTGCTTTACTTATGCAAGGGAAGTTTGAGATGAGCAGCATGGGTGAGCTCAAGTTCTTCTTGGGACTCCAAGTAAGACAAACTGATGATGGCTTGTCCATATCCCAGTCAAAGTTCACCAGAGAGTTGATTAAGAAATATAGTATGGAGAATGCCTCCACCATGATAACTGCAATGGGATCAAGTATGCCTATAGGCAAAGATGAGGCAAGAAAATCTGTTGATGAGTTTTTGTATAGAGGGATAATTGGCCCCCTTCTATACTTGACTGCTAGTAGGCCTGACATCATATATGCTATATGTGTCTGTGCTAGGTATCAGGTCTGCCCTAAAGAATCTCATTATTCTTCTACAAAAAGAAATTTAAGGTATCTTAAGGGCAAACCAGATCTTGGTTTATGATACCCTAAGAATAGAGATTTTGAGCTAACTAGATTTTTAGATGCAGATTTTGTAGGTTGCAAGGAAGATAGGAAAAGTACTACTGGTACATGTCAATTTCTAGGTGGAAGACTGGTGTCATGGAGCAGAAAGAAGCAAACCAGTGTGGCTATCTCAATTGCAGGATCAGAGTACATTTCAGCAGGCAGCTGCTGTGCATAATTCCTGTGGATATAACATCAGCTTGAAGACTATAACATTAAGATAATTAGAACTCCACTTTATTGCGATTCTACAAGTTCCATTTCTATTACTAGTGTTGGAACACCCTATTACTAATTTGGGTAAGGATCACTATGTTTTTCTTAGGAAACCAGGTTGACCTAGTTGTATAGTTGTAAAGGTCAACATTAGAATGAGTCTAGGGCTTAGAACTTAGGTTTGAAGCTTCCCCCAGGACCATTCCAAGATCAAGGTTGAAGAGCTAAGTCTAAGGCAATTCTCGTCGAGCTCAGGTCGACGAAACGTCGAACTCGGTTCGACGCTCTCTGAGCTCAACTTGATAAAGCGTCGAACTCCGGTCGACGATCGTCGAGCTCAGATCGACGATCTCTCTTCAGTTATTCTTCAGGTCGCTGAGCTCGGGTCGACGATCTTCGAGCTCAGTTCAACGTTTTCTGTCTGCTTGATCTCATTCTATCTCTGAGCTCAGTTCGATGATCGTAGAGCTCAGATCGACGATTCTTCTGAGAGATCGACGCTTTTAAGGATTCAAATGCTGTTATTCTTTGGAATGTTTTTGAATATTATCAGCATTTATGACAAGAAGATCTGCCAGCCGTTTGTCTTTATTCTGGAGCAAGTTTCAAGGTATTATTCAGAGAATGTTTGCTGGACTTTCCTCTAGAAGACAAGACTCTTTATGGAAGACATTTATGACTGCCAACGGCTATCCTTGACAAGAATTCTTCTCAGAGAATCATAAGAAAAAGCTGTGACAGATAACAAGTTGTCAAGAATTAAAAGAACAATCTTCTTGCTTACTAACAAGCGTTCACAACTTCATCAAAAGAACTCCAGACACCTCATCTCTCAGTCTTCTTGCTGAAACAATCTTTTGCTGGAGATCAAAGTTCTGAAGACCTATCACCCTAGAGCAAAGCTTCCCTTCCTGAACCAGTCTACATCTCAGGGGGAGCTTTGACAACAAAGATCCACTAAGTCTTCTCTCATTTGATTTGAGAACAGAGAAGACAACTTCATTTCCTTTTCCTTTTTTATTTTCCTGCTGTAAAAGGGTTCTTGAACTCCCTTCAAAAGTTCTGTCTGGTTCTGAGAACCTTGTCAAAACTCAGTGGTGGCAAGACACCTTATCAAAAAATCCAGTTTTGGTTTTTGAGCACCTTAACAAAAGCTCACTGGTGTCAGGACACCTGATCAACTCATCCTGAGTGGATTCCTACCAAGGGTGGTAGAAGAGTGGATGTACCCAGGTTTTTGGGGAACCACTATATTTCCTTGTGTCTTCTGGATTGTTTGTTTGATTGTTGCTGTGTGCTGTGCTCTTAGTTTCTTGCTTCTTTTCTAACACTCTACACTATAGTGTAAATTAAATTTTATATGTGTTGATATTTTCAAAGCTGTGAAACTTATTTGAATAAACTCTATTCACCCCCCTCTAGAGTTGAGATAGATCTTACCCTCACTTTCAATTGGTATCAGAGGTAGGTTGGTTGCTCATACAGGCTAACACCTGAACCAAGTGATCCTTGGTAAAATCTATCTTTTAAGAGGGTTATTTCTTCTTATATATATATTACTCTAAGACATAGCACAGAACAAGGTGATGCAGGCTTGCACGTTTCACACCGTTTGGAACTACGGCCTAACACCACGACACTCTTCGATCCAAACCCTACACTCGCACAATCGCTCTACGCGACACCACGCAATTACATCTATCAATATTTTGCTAGCGCACGGGTAGCCAAGCCGGTTTGGATCCAACAAGGGCTAGAAGCCAATGTCCGATCGAGCTAAAAGGACCAATATTGGGTCCGACCGAGCGATGTTGTACCAAAAGAGATCTACCGAAAAATTCGATTCGGAATGGGTAGATCTCTCCCAACAAAAGTCAAACGAGGTTCGCCAAACCTTTCCGAATATAAAACAAAGATAAGGGAAATACTAATCAAGCGAAGAATTCCACGATTCAATTTCTAGTTATCCAAAACAACGCCAAAAATAATCCACCACAAGATCTAGTCTAAGAAATGAAATCACACAAAGAGGTAGGTGGAATTTCGTTACCCAATCGGAATGAATGATTCCGATTACTCTCTACTTGGATCGCTCCTCAACGGCTCCGCTGGAGTTGCGCCGGAAGGAGATGACAATCTTGCCCGCCTTCGTCGCGTCACGCCGGTGCTAGGATTCCACAAGGAGGCAAGCTTGCCTTGGCCGAGTTCTTCACAAACAAAGGGGGAAAGGGTTCCTTGATGGTGGTCGGATTTATTAGTGGAGGGGGCGGCTAGGGATGATTGCAAGGGAGTGAGGGAGGAGGGTCGGCTTTGGGAGAGTAGTTGGTGGGTCGGTTTTGATGGGAATGATGGGGAGGCCGGCGGTTTGTTATTGAATGAGATGGTGGCTCGGGTTGAGGAAGTAGGAGGTGGCCGGCGGTTTTTGAGAGGTGGTAGGGGAAGGGCTCGGGTTGAAGGAGGGTTGAAAATAGGTGGAGGCTTGGTGGCTAGGAGGAGGGGAGGGGAATAGAAGGGGAGGAGGGGTGATTGTGGCCGGCGGCCAAGGAGAGGGGAGAAAGAGGATTTCGGCCAAGAGGAGGAAGGAAGAGAGGGGGAGATCTCAAATTAGGGTTTCAATATTTTCTTTCTTCAATTCTATTCATCATGAAAGCAACTTGCCTATATATAGGCTACAACATTAGTTCGGCTATTTGCAGCCCATAATAAAAAAATAAAACAACACTCATTAAAATGAAACACAACATGACATAAACATTGTCATAAACATTGCAAATTAAAGGAACATGAAAATGAAATAATTAATCTATCATTAGATTGGTTTGCGCCGCGGGCGGATCTTTTGACGTCGCTCCACATGGTCGTCACGACGTCGCAAATCTTTACTTGGAGGCGGTGAGATAATTTCCGTAAGCATGCCGTCTCCGTCTTCAACGCGTTGAGGGCCGTCGTCTCCATCAATCCTCCCCCGCTTAAAACTACTCATCACCGATGAGTAGGTCTGAAAGTACCGGTGCGGGGTAGCATCATCCAATAGAACCTCAGAGTGGCAGACAACCCCACTCGGAAAGAAGAGCACAACAACCTGGAGTATCCTGTTATGCAAAAATTTGTTCCTAGGGAACCTTGAAGAAGCATTAGGCAATAAAGGAAAACAAAATTTAGCATCAACAACCAACGTACCTCCAGAGAAGTCCGAAGAAGAAAACAATCCAAGTATAAACTCACAACCCAACCCCAAAGAGAACAAAGTGGACCCAAACGGACAGGCAGATAAATCATGTGGTGGAGAATCATACGACGTTAGATTAGAAACATCAAAATAAGGGGTAATACCCAAATCAATGGAAAGCTTCAGATGATAAGTAAATTCTCCAAATTTCATTAATATCCGATAAAGGTCCCGCTTACCAAATCGCCAACTTTCTAAAGTGCCCGAAGGCATCCGTTCAGGGTCGAGACGCACCAAATCTAAATCGATCGTCTTACAGTGAGATACTCTTTTATGTAAGCTAGCATAAATATGATACGAATTAATTGGTATGGCTAGCGCTTTACTAATGTGCTTGTATAAAAGGGGATCATAATGAGCATAATCCGGGGTGAGTTTCGGCGACAAACTAGAGGGAAAATAAAGAGACGCAACAAGAGTGATTAATTCTTTTAAAGCGCGCCTAAGAATCATACTATCGTGGGGAGTGAAACCATGGGCTACGTGACTCAACCCGAATATGGTGGATATATGGGTTAAGTCAGGGGGGACGGGAGCCTTAACATCAAAGATGACTTCAAATGACTCCAAAGTCGCAGTTCTAATTCGAAAATTATTACGACCACACTTGGCATGCAGATATGCCAAGGGAATCTGCGCATCATAATTACTAAGAGAGTTGGACGCTCTCCGGTGTGACACCAGCGGAACTACATCAGGTGGCACCAATATAATAACGTCAGGTGGCGCTAACGGGACTTCATCAGGGGGTAGAAAAACATGTGCAAATAGACCGAAAGAGTAAGCACATCGAGACACCACTAGAATAATAGGCCTTATGGCCACTGAATCAGAATCGAGAACAGTCGTGGACATATCCATAGATGGATACGTGGAGTCACGAACCGTCAAAAGTGACATGTCTAAAGGAGGGGCCCGCAAAGTTAGATAAATAAAATAATCCAGATCAGGAATACAAAACTTGTGTCCAAAAGGGTCCGTTAGTCGGATCAACTGATCAAGAGGGAGAGTCGGTAAAAGTAAAACTGGGAGAGAGTCGAGATCCAATTTAATTTCATGCGACGGAGTTAGCGTTAGGGGACGCTCATCCGGGTAGACATCAATAACGTCTTCCAAAAATTGCACTCTCTCACTAGGACATACTTCCAACACATCAATCACGACGTCAGTAGCAGTACAAATCTCACGACTGGGAGCTTCGATAGATTTCGGAGGAGGTGCTAAGTCATACCCCATGCCAAAATACGGATTTATCGTCCATGTAACCACCTCCGGGTGCAAGCACTCAAAGTCAACCGAGAAATCAAATAAAGGATTTTCCTTCCAAGAGAATTCATCTGGCTCGTCATCACCTAACTCGCTATCAGAGAGACATTCGCCACTAGATGACTCTATCAACTCACTGGAAACCTCACCCAAATCAGACTCATAAATGGTTTCAGAAACATTGACTAGGGGAAGTGGAGATAATTCCTCAATGGAGAAATACTCATCCAGATCACTAGGATAACCAGTCTCCTCATCGTCAATACAATCGTCAGTAATATCAGCCTTGTCCTCAGTGACGGGCACAGTCCTAGACACGGCCATGGACTCATCAGGGGAGTCATCAACTAATTCAGGCAGCTCAGGGGATAAGTCATTCTTATACTCAAGTAGGGGTCTAGTGCCCTGGCAGGGAGGAGTAATAACATGAGACGTCCTAGTACGGGAGCACGGGTGGACGTACTGATTCGACGTAGGCAAAGTCTTAGGCGGCAACTCACTCAAATAATCAGACGATGGAGAGCGGCAGTATGGAGGGTAATACTCATCCGTTAATAAACTCTTCATTATCTGCCAACCGACATGTGAGTCGACGGAGGGCATTCCCAAACGCTTCTCCTCGTTGAGCCAGAAGGTATAGGCTCGACCAAAAAGTTGAAATCTCGCAATGGGAAGCCTATGGGGATCCACAATGTGATTTTGCTCAAAATAACACTCCATGTCTTCCACCCAACGTAATAACACTCGCGGTCCACCTAGCCCATCATAGGTCGGGGCAGGAATCCTAACATGCCTAGAGGTGCGCGGTGGCGGTGCTACTTGACTAGCCTTTAGTTGGCCAACCAACGCCTTAATATCATCCACTACCGGGCAGTGGAATTGCTTTCTACCGTTCCTAAGGGAACCTAAATATTTTTCTCTGGAAGCATTGACGTCATAGGCCATATTGTGAAAACCGGAGAGAAAACTCGATCCGGAATTTGTGCACATACAAGGAGAAATGCTTCTGGCTTAGTTAAAATAGGTTTGTCGGAATTGTTCCCGCTTAACCACTAGGGTAATAATAATATAAAATAGATTTTCTTGCTGAATAAAATATGAAGATTATTAATAAATTTTTTTTTTGATGTTTTTGCTGAAAATAAGAAATTTAGGCCGCTATTGGCAGACCAACTATTAAATTTTAAAATAACTTAATAAAAATAATGACTTAATGATAAATAATATATATATTTTTTAGATTTCTAATTAAAAATAAGACAGAGAATTTCCATTTTTTTTTTTGATTTTGAGAAAATTTGAAATTTAGAATTTGAAATTGGAAATTTGAAATTTTGAATTTTGAAATTTGAAATTTGAAATCTGAAATAATTTGAAATTCGAATTTTGAATTTTAAATTTTGAAATTTGAAATTTGAAAATTTGAAATTTGAAATTTGAAATTTAAAATTTGGAATTTGGAATTTATATTTTCTTTAGCCTACCTAAAAATAGAAGGATGGTGCCGATTAGGAAATCGACAATAACCTCCCTCTGATACCAAATTGATGCAGGCTTGCACGTTTCACACCGTTTGGAACTACGGCCTAACACCACGACACTCTTCGATCCAAACCCTACACTCGCACAATCGCTCTACGCGACACCACGCAATTACATCTATCAATATTTTGCTAGCGCACGGGTAGCCAAGCCGGTTTGGATCCAACAAGCGCTAGAAGGCCAATGTCCGATCGAGCTAAAAGGACCAATATTGGGTCCGACCGAGCGATGTTGTACCAAAAGAGATCTACCGAAAAATTCGATTCGGAATGGGTAGATCTCTCCCAACAAAAGTCAAACGAGGTTCGCCAAACCTTTCCGAATATAAAACAAAGATAAGGGAAATACTAATCAAGCGAAGAATTCCACGATTCAATTTCTAGTTATCCAAAACAACGCCAAAAATAATCCACCACAAGATCTAGTCTAAGAAATGAAATCACACAAAGAGGTAGGTGGAATTTCGTTACCCAATCGGAATGAATGATTCCGATTACTCTCTACTTGGATCGCTCCTCAACGGCTCCGCTGGAGTTGCGCCGGAAGGAGATGACAATCTTGCCCGCCTTCGTCGCGTCACGCCGGTGCTAGGATTCCACAAGGAGGCAAGCTTGCCTTGGCCGAGTTCTTCACAAACAAAGGGGGAAAGGGTTCCTTGATGGTGGTCGGATTTATTAGTGGAGGGGGCGGCTAGGGATGATTGCAAGGGAGTGAGGGAGGAGGGTCGGCTTTGGGAGAGTAGTTGGTGGGTCGGTTTTGATGGGAATGATGGGGAGGCCGGCGGTTTGTTATTGAATGAGATGGTGGCTCGGGTTGAGGAAGTAGGAGGTGGCCGGCGGTTTTTGAGAGGTGGTAGGGGAAGGGCTCGGGTTGAAGGAGGGTTGAAAATAGGTGGAGGCTTGGTGGCTAGGAGGAGGGGAGGGGAATAGAAGGGGAGGAGGGGTGATTGTGGCCGGCGGCCAAGGAGAGGGGAGAAAGAGGATTTCGGCCAAGAGGAGGAAGGAAGAGAGGGGGAGATCTCAAATTAGGGTTTCAATATTTTCTTTCTTCAATTCTATTCATCATGAAAGCAACTTGCCTATATATAGGCTACAACATTAGTTCGGCTATTTGCAGCCCATAATAAAAAAATAAAACAACACTCATTAAAATGAAACACAACATGACATAAACATTGTCATAAACATTGCAAATTAAAGGAACATGAAAATGAAATAATTAATCTATCATTAGATTGGTTTGCGCCGCGGGCGGATCTTTTGACGTCGCTCCACATGGTCGTCACGACGCCGCAAATCTTTACTTGGAGGCGGTGAGATAATTTCCGTAAGCATGCCGTCTCCGTCTTCAACGCGTTGAGGGCCGTCGTCTCCATCACAAGGATTATGCAAGCACCAGACCTCCAGTGTGCAATCTATCTATGTTTGCACTTTGGAAGGCAAGGATTAAATTATACATGAACTCTATTGATGAAGATATTTTCAATTCTGTCTTGACAGTTTGTCCAAGTCCACCAGCAAGCTCAAGCACAAATGCTGTTCCACCTCCCTCAGGAACAGATGCAGACATAAAGAAATGGAAAACTGCAGATGCAAAGGCCATGAACATCTTAGCTCAGACAATGTCTGATGAGATATTTCAGAAAGTAGCAGACTGCAACTCAGCCAAAGGAATTTGGGACAAGCTCTCTGAAATTGTCTCAAGGTCTGCTGATGAAAGGAAAGACAGGAGATCTCACCTCATAACCCAATATGAGAATTTCAAGAAAGGAGAGACTGAGTCAGTAGCAGATATGTACAACAGATTGAGTCTGATTGTCAATGAGGTAAGGACCTTGGATAAAGAAATCTCATTGACTGAGCTTAATGACAAGATCCTAATGTGCTTCCCCAGTACTTGGGATTCAAGAATCTGGCCAATCAAAGATGCCAGAAGTCTAAATGAAATCACTACTGAAACTCTCCTAGGCAAGCTCAAATCTTATGAGCTGCTTATCAAGAACAGAGAGGAAGAACAGAAGGCTGCTTCACCAGCCTCAAGGAAAGAGAAATCAATAGCTTTCAAAGCTATTGAAGATCAGCCTGAAGAAAAACTCACAGGCAATGAGGAATTGGTCAGCCTACTGGCCAAAAGATTTTACAAGCTAGCTAGAAAGGATTTCAGAAAAAGGCCATACAAAGGACATGACAAACCAAGGTATGATAAGTCAAATAATAATAACAAAGAAATCATATGCTTTGGTTGCAGGAAACCAGGCCACATTGTGCCTAACTGTCCAGAGAATAAGAACAAGGACAGAAAGGATAGAAGAGAAAGAAGAAAAGAAAAAGATTTCAAAAAGAACAGCTCAGACAAAGCCTCTTCTACCAGGAACAAAAATACAAGGAAGGGTTTTGTTGCTGAGACATGGAGTGAGACAGAAGAAGATTCTGAAACTTCATCTAGCTCCAGTGATGATGAAGATGATGCTGATGAGAAAGAATTTTGCATGATGGCTATCAATGCCTCACAGCAAAACTCTGATGAAGAATCAGATTCAGATTCAGAAAATCAACCAGAGGAAGATCAGGTAATTAGCTCTTTTGATTTTAATTCTGAGGACTTCAAAAATGAATTTAAGACATTGTGCTTGGATTTACTAAGATCTGAAAAAGAGATAATCTCTCTCAGAAATAAATTATCTGAATACAGTGTCCTAAACTCAAATAACCTCAAACTCTCTGAGGATTTAGAATGCTGTAGGGAGGAGATAGCTTCACTGAAAAGTGAACTGTCAAGAGCTAAAGAGTTTGAAGAATCCCTAAATGGGAGAAGTATCAGACTGATGGACATTACAAGCACAGTGAACTCTAGATTCAACAGTACACTGGGCTTGGGTGCCTCATCCAGCCAACCTATAATATTAACAACTCCAATCAAATTTGTCTCTGACAAAGGAAAGGGAGTAATAGAGGTAGCTAGGAAGAATGCAGATCTGTCAGAGAAAAATTCAGTTCAACAGATTGTGTCGAGCAGAGCTCGACGATCGTCGAACAGAGCTCGACGATCTAACCACAGATCGTCGACCTCAGCTCGACGATATCCAAACTCTGAACTTCAGTATAATCGATCTTCGAACAGAGATCGACGATCTGACCCAAGATCGTCGACCTCAGCACGACGATCGTCGAACAGAGATCAGGTCTGTGAACATTCCTTCAATGGCACATCTAGATTCAATCCTAGAGGTCCCACATCCCAAGGCTTTAACCCCTATACTGAATGGATAGTACCTCCTAGGAGATACCATCCTGAAGGTTATAAGGATCAACCTGGGATGTCTTTTATTTCAGAATTTAAGGGATATCAACCTAGACCCAAGGTTAACTGGGTCAAAAACAAATAAGCTGTTTATGTGCAGGTGAAGACCTATCCAGTATCTAACCAACAATGGTATCTGGATAGTGGGTGCTCAAAGCACATGACAGGGAACAGGGAGAACCTATCATCCTTCATAACCAAACTTGGACCCAAGGTGATTTTTGGTGATTCAAATTTTGGTCAAACCAAAGGATATGGTGCTGCTCAGATAGGCTCAGTCACTTTTAAGAAGGTGGCATATGTGGAAGGACTGAAGCACAATCTGATAAGTATCAGTCAACTATGTGATGAAGGATACAAGGTGACCTTCAACAAATCCCTGTGCAAGATCAAGTCAGAGAATAACACAACTGTGTTAACAGGTAAAAGGACAGGTAACATTTACTTAGTAGACTTTCTTTCATCTAAAGTAGATATCTGTTTATTCAATTCCATATCTAAGCCTAATATTTTGTGGCATAAGAGACTAGGACATATAAACCTTAGAACCATTGCTAGGCTCTCCAAGGACAACCTTGTTAGAGGACTACCTTCTGGCCCCTACAAGAAGGAAGGACTCTGCAAGGCTTGTCAATTAGGCAAGCAAACTAAAAGTAGCTTTAAGTCACTTAATAAGAGTGATTCACCTAGGATCTTGTATTTGTTGTACATGGATCTTTTTGGACCCATATCAGTACAAAGCCTAGGAGGGAAGTCATATACTTTAGTAGTTGTAGATCACTTCTCAAGATTCACATGGGTATTTGTTGGAACACCCTATTACTAATTTGGGTAAGGATCACTATGCTTGTCTTAGGAATCCCAGTTGACCTAGTTGTATAGTTGAAAAGGTCAACATTAGAATGAGTCTAGGGCTTAGAACTTAGGTTTGAAGCTGCCCCCAGGACCATTCCAAGATCAAGGTTGAAGAGCTTAGTCTAAGGCAATTTTCGTCGAGCTAAGGTCGACGAATCGTCGAACTCTGTTCGACGCTCTCTGAGCTCATCTTCAATAAAACGTCGAACTCCGGTCGACGATCGTCGAACTCAGATCGACTATCTGCTCTTGTCTAGCTTCTGCTGAGTCGTCGAACTCCCCTCGACTATCTTCTAGCTCAGTTCGACGATCCCTCCCTTAAGTTATTTCTCAGATCTCTGAGCTCAATTCGACGATCATAGAGCTCAGATCGACGTTTTCTGTCTGTTTGTCCATTTTATCTCTGAGCTCAGTTCGACGATCGTAGAGCTCAGATCGACGTTTTCTTTGGAGAGATCGACGCTTTCAGGAATTCAAATGCTGCTTATAATTGGAATGTTTTTGAATATTATCAGCATTTATGTTAGAAGATCTCCCAGCCGTTTGTCTTTATTTCTGGAGCAAGTTTCAAGGAATTATTCAGAGAATGTTTGCTGGACTTTCCTCTAGAAGACAAGACTATTTTTTGGAAGACATTTATGACTCCCAACGGCTAATTTTGGACAAGGAAACGTCAGAAATCTATTATTCCTTTCTTCTGTGTTATTAAGATTTACAGAATACACAAGAAGAAGAGACACAGAGATTGACACAAGAAAAGAAGTGAACACACTGAATAGAGATATACTGATAGCAGAAGAACAACAGAAGAACTATGACTCAAAACATCTTCTTGCTGACTGAAAAGTGTTCACAATCTCATCACTCCAGACACCTTACCTTCAGCCTTCTTGCTGAAACCATCTTGTGCTGGAGATCAAAGTTTTGAAGACCTATCACCCTAGAGCAAAGCTTCTTTTCCTGAACCTTTCTACATCTCAGGGGGAGCTTTGACATCATCAATCCACTTGTGCTTCTCTCATTTGATTGAGAACAGAGAAGACACCCTTCACTCTTATTTTTCTTTTCCTGCTGTAAAAGGGTTCTTGAACTCCCTTCAAAAGTTCTGTCTGGTTCTGAGAGCCTTGTCAAAACTCAGTGGTGGCAAGACACCTTATCAAAAAAATCTAGTTTTGGTTTTTGGGCACCTTATCAAAAGCTCATTGGTGTCAGGACACCTGATCAACTCATCCTGAGTGGATTCCTACCAAGGGTGGTAGAAGAGTGGATGTACCTAGGTTTTTGGGGAACCACTATAATTCCTTGTGTCTTCTGGTTTGTTTGTGTGATTTGTTTGCTGTGTGCTGTGCTTTTTACTTCTTAGTTTTTAACTTCTTACTAGCACTCTACACTATATCATAAATTGAATTTTATATGTGCTGTTTATTTCAACTGTGAAAAATTATTTTAAAACACTCTATTCACCCCCCCTCTAGAGTTGAGATAGATCTTAACCTCACTTTCAATTGGTATCAGAGCGAGGTTGGTTGCTCATACAGGCTAACACCTGAACCAAAAGATCCTTGATAAGATCAATCTCTTAAGGGGATTATTTTCTCTACATCTTCTTTTTATTTAAAGACATGGCACAGAACAAAGATTATGCAAGCACCAGACCACCAGTGTGCAACCTTTCTAAGTTTGCACTCTGGAAGGCAAGGATTAGATTATACATGAATTCTATTGATGAAGACATTTTCAATTCTGTCTTGACAGTTTGTCCAACTCCACCAGCAAGCTCAAGCTCAAATGCTGTCCCACCTCCTTCTGGAACAGATGCAGATATAAAGAAATGGAAGACTGCAGATGCTAAGGCTATGAACATCTTAGCCCAAACAATGTCTGATGAAATTTTTCAGAAGGTAGCTGAATGCCACTCAGCCAAAGAAATCTGGGACAAACTCTCTGAAATTGTCTCAGGATCTGCTGATGAAAGGAAAGATAGAAGATCTCATCTGATAAGCCAATATGAGAACTTCAAAAAGGGAGAAGCTGAATTAGTGGCTGACATGTACAATAGACTAAGTCTAATTGTCAATGAGCTAAAAACCCTAGACAAAGAAATCTCACTGACTGAGCTAAATGACAAAATCCTGATGTGCTTCCCCAGCACTTGGGATTCAAGAATCTGGCCAATTAAGGATGCCAGAAGTTTAAATGAGATTACTACTGAAGCTCTCCTGGGCAAGCTCAAATCCTATGAGCTGCTCATTAAAAATAGAGAAGAAGAACAAAAGGCTATCTCTCCAGCTACAAGGAAAGAAAAGACCATAGCCTTCAAGGCTGTAGAAGAGGAGCCTGAAGATAAAGCTACAGGAAATGATGAGCTCATAAGTCTTCTGGCCAAAAGATTCTACAAGATGGCCAGAAAAGACTTCAGAAAGAAACCATACAAGGGTCATGATAAACCAAGGTATGATAAATCAAATAATAATAAAGAAATCATATGCTTTGGTTGCAGGAAACCAGGCCACATTGTGCCTGACTGTCCAGAAAACAAGAATAAGGACAAAAGGGAAAGAAGAGAAAGAAGAAAAGAAAAGGATTACAAGAAGAATAGCTCAGACAAAGCCTCCTCCAGCAAGAACAAACATACAAGGAAGGGCTTTGTTGCTGAAACATGGAGTGAGACTGAAGAGGAATCTGAAGCCTCATCCAGCTCCAGTGATGATGAGGATGATGCAGATGAAAAAGAATTTTGCATGATAGCTATCAATGCATCACAGCAAAACTCTGATGAAGAATCAGATTCAGATTCAGAAAGTCAACCAGATGAGGATCAGGTAATCAACTCTTTTGATTTTAATTCTGAAGACTTCAAAGATGAATTTAAGACACTGTGTCTAGATCTATTAAAATCTGAGAAGGAGATAATCTCTCTCAGGAATCAATTATCTGAGCATAGTGTCCTAAACTCAAAGAACCTCAAACTCTCTGAGGAGTTAGAATGCTGTAGGGAGGAGATAGCTTCACTGAAGAATGAACTATCAAAGGCCAAAAAGTTTGAAGAATCCCTAAATGGGAGAAGTATCAGACTGATGGACATCACAAGCACAGTGAACTCTAGATTTAATAGCACACTGGGCTTGGGTGCTTCATCTAGCCAACCTATAATTTTGACAACTCCAATCAAGTTTATCTCTGACAAAGGAAAGGGAGTAATAGAGGTACCCAGGAAGAATGCAGATCTGTCAGAGAAGAACTCAGTTCAACAGATGGCGTCGAGCAGAGCTCGACGATCGTCGAACAGAGCTCGACGATCTAACTACAGATCGTCGACCTCAGCTCGACGATATCCAAACTCTGAATCTCAGCATAAACGATCTTCGAACGGAGATCGACGATCTGACCCAAGATCGTCGACCTCAGTTCGACGATCGTCGAACAGTGTTCAGGCTTGTGAACACTCCTTCAATGGCACATTCAGATTCAATCCTAGAAGCTCCACATCCCAAGGCTTTAATCCCTACACTGAATGGATAGTACCTCCTAGGAGATACCATCCTGAAGGTTATAAGGATCAACCTGGGATGTCCTTTATTTCAGAATTCAAGGGATATCAACCTAGGCCCAAGGTTAACTGGGTCAAAAACAAATAAGTTGCTTTTGTGTAGGTGAAGACCTATCCAGCATCAAACCATCAATGGTATCTGGATAGTGGGTGCTCAAAGCACATGACAGGGGACAAGGACAACTTCACTTCCTTCAAAGCCAAGCTTGGACCCAAAGTAATTTTTGGAGACTCAAGCTTTGGAACTACAAAAGGATATGGTGCAGTCAAAATTGGCCCAGTCACATTCAAGAAGGTGGCATATGTTGAAGGACTCAAGCACAACTTGATAAGTATCAGTCAACTGTGTGATGAAGGATATCAAGTGACCTTCAACAAAGCCATATGCAAAGTCAAGTCAGTGGACAACACAACTGTGTTGACAGGTAACAGAAGAGGCAACATTTACTTAGTGGATTTTCATTCACCAGTGGTAGATATTTGCCTGTTTAATTCCATTTCAAAATCTAATGTTTTATGGCATAAGAGACTAGGGCACATTAACCTTAGAACCATTGCTAAGCTATCTAAAGACAACCTTGTTAAAGGACTACCTTCTGGTCCCTACAAGAAGGAAGGACTTTGCAAGGCTTGTCAATTAGGCAAGCAAACTAAAAGTAGTTTTAAATCAATTAATAAGAGTGATTCACCTAGGATTTTGTACCTGTTGCACATGGATCTTTTTGGACCCATATCTGAGCAAAGCCTAGGAGGGAAGTCCTATACTTTAGTGGTTGTAGATGACTTCTCAAGATTCACTTGGGTATTCTTTCTGAGGAAGAAGTCTGATAACTTCAAGTGTTTGACAGATTTTCTCAAATGCATTCAGATTGAGTTCAACACTCACATTGCCCTGATCAGAAGTGATCATGGGACAGAGTTTGATTCTCTTCTCATGCAAGAGTTCTGTCAGAGTGAAGGGATCAGGCACACTTTCTCAGCTCCTAGAACTCCTCAACAAAATGGGGTAGCTGAAAGGAAAAATAGAACACTCATTGAATCTGCAACTACATTATTGGCAGATGCTCACTTACCTCTGTCCTTTTGGGCTGAGGCAGTGAACACCTCCAACTATGTGTTGAACAGAAGCCTGATATACAAGCTGAAGGGCAAGACTCCTTATGAATTGCTCAAAGGGAAGAAACCTAAAATAGGCTATTTCAAAGTTTTTGGTTGCACTTGTTTTATTCATAATAATGACAAGAAATACCTAGCAAAATTCCAAGCTAAAGCTGATGAAGGAGTGTTTCTGGGATACTCCATGATCAGCAAGGCCTATAGGGTTTATAATAAATCTTCCTGTAAAATTGAAGAATCTGTTCATATTATTTTTGATGAAGCTAACATGTCTTTCAAGGAGAAGAATGCTTCTACCATAAAACCTCTGCAGGTACATTCTCTAGCTGAAGACTTGAACAAACTGCAAGTTGCTGAAAAGGATGAGAGCAGTGATGATGAAGAAGAAGTTCAACATCTTGAAGAAAATCATCCTGAAGAGCCAGTTGCTGCTCCACTAGAGGAGACAACAACACAGGCTGGTGAACAATCAACACTCCCTGTTGACTTAGTAACAACAAGAGATCATCCAATCACCCAAGTAATTGGAGAGATCTCAGCTGGTGTGCAAACTAGAAGTCAGGTCAACCAAAACCTGATGCACACTTTCTTCCTATCTCAAATTGAGCCTCAATCCATTCAAGATGCAGAGCAAGATCCACACTGGATCATCGCAATGCAAGAGGAGTTGCATCAATTTGAAAGGAACAAGGTTTGGGAACTAGTGCCTAAGCCAAAGGATCATCCCATTGTTGGAACAAAGTGGGTATTCAGGAACAAGCTGGATGATCAAGGAGTTATAGTCAGAAACAAGGCAAGGCTAGTTGCTCAAGGGTACTCTCAACAAGAAGGAATAGACTATGATCAGACATTTGCACCAGTTGCAAGGCTGGAAGCCATCAGGATATTCCTAGCCTATGCTGCTCACAAAGGTTTCAAAGTGTATCAAATGGATGTAAAAAGTGCATTTCTCAATGGGGACATCAAAGAGGAAGTCTATGTTAGACAACCTCCAGGTTTTATCTCTCTAACTCACCCTGATTATGTTTACAAATTGCATAAAGCATTATATGGTCTCAAGCAAGCCCCTAGAGCATGGTATGAGACCCTAGCATGCTTTCTTCTGGAAAATGATTTTGTTAGGGGGAGAGTAGACCAAACTCTTTTTATTAGAACCCATAAGTCCCATACCCTGCTAGTGCAAATTTATGTAGATGACATTATTTTTGGTTCTACTGATTCAAAACTGTGCAAAAAGTTCTCCAAGCTTATGCACTCTAAATTTGAAATGAGTAGCATGGGTGAGCTGTCCTTCTTCTTAGGACTGCAAGTCAAGCAACATGCTGAAGGCATATTTATTTCTCAAACCAAGTATGCAAAAGAGCTGGTTAAGAAATTTGGTATGTCTGATGCATCATGTATGAAAACACCCATGCCCTCAAATGCTGTAATAGATGCTGATGAACATGGGAAACCTGTTGATCAGACAACATATAGAGCAATAATTGGCTCTTTATTGTATCTTACAGCTAGTAGGCCTGATATAATGTTTGCCACATGTATTTGTGCTAGATTCCAAGTTAGCCCTAGAGAGTCACATTTAATCTTAGTTAAGAGAATTCTTAGGTATGTTAAAAGTTGTCCAAATCTAGGTCTCTGGTATCCAAAAGATTCAGCATTTGATTTAACTGGATTCTCAGATGCTGATTATGCTGGATGTAGAATAGATAGGAAAAGCACCAGTGGAACCTGTCAGTTCCTTGGTGATAGACTTGTCTCTTGGTTCTGTAAGAAACAAACATCTGTGTCAACTTCAACTACTGAAGCTGAGTATATGGCTGCAGGCAGTTGCTGTTCACAAATATTGTGGATACAGAATCAGCTCTTAGACTATGTCTACAACTTAGAGAAGTCTAAAATTTTCTGTGATAATACTAGTGCTATCTCTATAGCACAAAATCCAGTCCTCCATAGTAGGACAAAACACATAGAAATTAGGCATCATTTTCTAAGAGATAATGTAGAGAAAAATAAAATTGAACTTCAATATATTCCTAATGATTTGCAAAGGGGAGATATTTTCACCAAACCTTTGGATGAAAAGAAACACAGTTTCTTCCTAAATCAGTTAGGTATGTTAGATGGAGGAAGCCTTAATTAAATTACAAGATTTTGAAAAGCTAAAACAGACAAAGACTAGGCCAAAAAAAAAAAATCCTTCTTTTTGTCTGTAGAATGAGTTTAGACTCTGAACTGCGCTCGACGTTTTCCCAAAAATCGTCGAACAGAGATCGACGATTTTCCAAAAATCGTCGACCAGAGATCGACGCATTTGCAGTCGTCGATCTGAGTTCAGAGCCCTCGCTAGAGCTAGGCTTTCTCTCCTTCTGATCAGAGGCCGTCGAGCTGAGCTCGACGTTTTTCAACATCGTCGAACGAAGATCGCCGATGTTGAAGACTCTTCAGATTCCCTCTGTAGCCCAAATCGTCGAGCTGAGCTCAACGATTTTCCTTTTTCGCGTCGAACCCTAATATAAAATCTTTCTTTCAGCCGTCGTTCTCCCTTTGCGCTTTCATACTCTGCAACTCTCTTTCTTTTCCCTCCAAATTCTCTACGCTTGGTCGTTTTTGGTTTTCTATTGCAGGTGAATATGGCTGAATCGAGTGCTGCTATTGCTAAGATGAAGTTCGACACAGGTTTTGACATCAACATAAACTCCTTCGACGGAAGCGACCAGCGCTTCAAGGACATCCTAAACTTATTCCGAGAACAACAGCTGACTCCAATAATGACTACAAGGATGAAGATCGCCTCAGAAGAAATAAAAGAGTGGTGTTTTACCGCAACAGACGAGTCTGAGAATTCTGTTGTCGGCACCATTAAGGGGACTCAGGTATTTCTATCCCTGGCTCTTTTAACAGAAGTCTTTCAACTCAGTACTGGAAAAGACTCCATTGAACTGTCTGGAGAGGAGTTTGACTCCATGCTGGATAGGATGGGTCACAAGTTAGTAAACCCTAATAAGCTACTGAAGAAAAATCTGGCTATAGAATTTCAATTCCTGGCTGATGTAGTTGGGAAGGTGCTGTTGGCCAAGCATTCAGCCCATGACACCATTTCCAGATATCAGTTCTGCCTGATGGGAGCCTTATTAGATAAGAAACACCTGGACTGGGGCTCCATCTTCTTCACTCTGATTAAGAAGAAGATCAACAAGAATGCAGTTAGTTATGGGAGAATCTTAGGGGTCTTTCTGCACAACAGGTGCCCTGACCTATTAACCTCCTCTGGCATGTTTATCAATGCATCCAAGAGGCTTTCCTGTGCCCTCTTCAGTAAATGGGACAGACAGATCATAAACCCCTCCAGGGCTGCTGCAACACTTCATTCAGGCACAAGGACTATTTCAGTCACTCCTTCAGCAGAAGAGCTGCCTGCTTCCTCCCCTCCTCCAGCCATATCCACCCAAGTTGTCACCTCCTCACCACCAGTCACCACCATAATCATCTCATCCCCAATTACCATTTCCTCACCTATGCCATCCCCTCCTCTATCCACCTCAGAGGAATTCCATCCTCTCTTCTCCTATTCATCCTTCACCCTTCCATCCTTCTCACTTACAGATGATTCCTTCATGGATGATTCACCCTCTACTTCTCCTGAGCCACCCTCCACTTCCTCCTTTCAACAACTGCTCCATGACATTCTCTCTCAACCTTCCTTCACACCATCTCTTACTTCCCCTATCTCCACCTCAACCTCCTCTATCTCCATTATTCCATCTTCTGAACCAACCATTCCCTCTCCACCTTTCTCCACAATTTCAGTTTCAGCCACCATCCTTCCATCTACCTTTGCCTCTACCTCTGCTCAAGCCCCACTTGAGCATGTAGATCTTCCTATTTTGGCAGACAGGCTGTATGAGTTGCTAGCTCCCAAGCTGACATCTCTAATGGAGTCTTCCCTGGCTCCACTCCTAAAGCAAGTACAGGAGCTGTCTACCAAGATTGCCTTCCTTTCATCCTCCCTGGCTATCCCATCTTCTGTGTGCCTTGATTCATCTTTCTCTGAACCAAGGCAGGGGGAGATGCCTTATGAAGAAGTGGATGTGCCAGCTGCTGATATTATGTCTGCTCCAGCTCCAGCTCTTGGATGTGCTTTTGCACTGAATCTGCAGAGGCTGCTATCTAAATTTGATACAGTCCATTTCAGTTGTCTACCTGCAACTCCTGCTGAAGATTTGTCTAAGGCCATTGTGCCTATAGCTACCTATGATCCAAGCCATATTGATTCCTACATCAAATCCTGGAAGGCTGTGGATATCTCTGATGCTGATACTAAGGCCACTGTGCCTCTTTCAATTGTTACTAAGACCACTGTGCCTCTTTCTGTTGAAATTGCTGCTGCTGCCACTGCTGACAGAGAAATGATTCCAGCAACTGATGCTGATGAAATTGCTGCTCCTGCTCCAGTGTCTGCTCCTGTTTCTGCCTACTCTGCTGTTGCTCTCTCTCCTCCTGCTTCTGAGGTTTCTGCAAAACTTAAAGCTCAAGAAGAGCTTATCAGAAGAATTGATGATCTGTATGATCAACATCAAAGTTCTGAGAGTGACCAATACAGGACTGATTCTGATGATTCTGCTAGAACTATTGCCAAGAAGAGAAAAGCCAGAAGTAAAGCAATGATGTTAGTCCCTCCTGCCAAAGCCAAAGACTCAAATGATATTCCATACTACATCCTGCATGACTGCCCAATCTCTGAGCCTTGGATGCAATATTCCAAAAATCAACTGAAAGCTATGAAGAAGAAGAGGAAGCTTGACAAATATGAAAAAGGATCTTCTCAATATCAGCCTCCTCCTCCTCCTCCTCCAGATTCTGGCTCAGGTTCAGCCCCTCAAGCTCCAGTCTCCAGACACAGTTCCTCCCAGTATTATCAAAGATCATATCAAAGGGGTCAGCATCAAAGAGGATATCAACCCAGAAGGGGTAATTACAGAGGAAATCAAAGAGGACAAAGATCCTATCAAAGGGAAGGACAAGGTCACCCTGACCCTTCTTCAGGTCCTTTTCCTTACAAGCTGAAAGACACTATTATTTCCAAGACTCCTTCTACTGTTTCTGAAATCATCAACAGATATGAATCTCCTATTCCTTTTGAAGATCCTGAGAACAACCCTGTATCCTGGACAGCCAGAATGAAAGAATTGGCTGCCCTTGATCAAATAAAAAAGGCCAGAGAACAAGGCAAGGACACTTCAAACATAACTACCTTATCAGAGCAGAGAAAGAAAGAACTGGAAAGATATGCATCAAGAAAATTTTTCAATCCAGAAGACTATATGAAGCTGCACCCAGAGGCTGTTGTTCCAAGGCCCAAATCTCAAACTTCTCTAGGTGCAGAGGATGACAGAAGGTCAAAGAAAGAAAGTCAGAATCCAAATAGAGAAATTTTATTTAAAAAGGGATCTGAAAGGAAGTAAACTGTGTAAGCTAAACATTTCATCCACCTTTGGATATCTGCTGATATTTATCTGTGATCTGCTTTGTTCTGTCATTTTGTATTAGCTTATGTTTTGTTGTATGCTTTTTATTTCCTGATTTTCTGTAAATAGTAATCCTAACCCAAATAGGGGGAGATTGTTGGAACACCCTATTACTAATTTGGGTAAGGATCACTATGCTTGTCTTAGGAATCCCAGTTGACCTAGTTGTATAGTTGAAAAGGTCAACATTAGAATGAGTCTAGGGCTTAGAACTTAGGTTTGAAGCTGCCCCCAGGACCATTCCAAGATCAAGGTTGAAGAGCTTAGTCTAAGGCAATTTTCGTCGAGCTAAGGTCGACGAATCGTCGAACTCCGTTCGACGCTCTCTGAGCTCATCTTCAATAAAACGTCGAACTCCGGTCGACGATCGTCGAGCTCAGATCGACTATCTGCTCTTGTCTAGCTTCTGCTGAGTCGTCGAACTCCCCTCGACTATCTTCTAGCTCAGTTCGACGATCCCTCCCTTAAGTTATTTCTCAGATCTCTGAGCTCAGTTCGACGATCGTAGAGCTCAGATCGACGTTTTCTGTCTGTTTGTCCATTTTATCTCTGAGCTCAGTTCGACGATCGTAGAGCTCAGATCGACGTTTTCTTTGGAGAGATCGACGCTTTCAGGAATTCAAATGCTGCTTATAATTGGAATGTTTTTGAATATTATCAGCATTTATGTCAGAAGATCTCCCAGCCGTTTGTCTTTATTTCTGGAGCAAGTTTCAAGGAATTATTCAGAGAATGTTTGCTGGACTTTCCTCTAGAAGACAAGACTATTTTTTGGAAGACATTTATGACTCCCAACGGCTAATTTTGGACAAGGAAACGTCAGAAATCTATTATTCCTTTCTTCTGTGTTATTAAGATTTACAGAATACACAAGAAGAAGAGACACAGAGATTGACACAAGAAAAGAAGTGAACACACTGAATAGAGATATACTGATAGCAGAAGAACAACAGAAGAACTGTGACTCAAAACATCTTCTTGCTGACTGAAAAGTGTTCACAATCTCATCACTCCAGACACCTTACCTTCAGCCTTCTTGCTGAAACCATCTTGTGCTGGAGATCAAAGTTTTGAAGACCTATCACCCTAGAGCAAAGCTTCTTTTCCTGAACCTTTCTACATCTCAGGGGGAGCTTTGACATCATCAATCCACTTGTGCTTCTCTCATTTGATTGAGAACAGAGAAGACACCCTTCACTCTTATTTTTCTTTTCCTACTGTAAAAGGGTTCTTGAACTCCCTTCAAAAGTTCTGTCTGGTTCTGAGAGCCTTGTCAAAACTCAGTGGTGGCAAGACACCTTATCAAAAAATCTAGTTTTGGTTTTTGGGCACCTTATCAAAAGCTCATTGGTGTCAGGACACCTGATCAACTCATCCTGAGTGGATTCCTACCAAGGGTGGTAGAAGAGTGGATGTACCCAGGTTTTTGGGGAACCACTATAATTCCTTGTGTCTTCTAGTTTGTTTGTGTGATTTGTTTGCTGTGTGCTGTGCTTTTTACTTCTTAGTTTTTAACTTCTTACTAGCACTCTACACTATATCATAAATTGAATTTTATATGTGCTGTTTATTTCAACTATGAAAAATTATTTTAAAACACTCTATTCACCCCCCCTCTAGAGTTGAGATAGATCTTAGCCTCACTTTCAATTGGTATCAGAGCGAGGTTGGTTGCTCATACAGGCTAACACCTGAACCAAAAGATCCTTGATAAGATCAATCTCTTAAGGGGATTATTTTCTCTACATCTTCTTTTTATTTAAAGACATGGCACAGAACAAAGATTATGCAAGCACCAGACCACCAGTGTGCAACCTTTCTAAGTTTGCACTCTGGAAGGCAAGGATTAGATTATACATGAATTCTATTGATGAAGACATTTTCAATTCTATCTTGACAGTTTGTCCAACTCCACCAGCAAGCTCAAGCTCAAATGCTGTCCCACCTCCTTCTGGAACAGATGCAGATATAAAGAAATGGAAGACTGCAGATGCTAAGGCTATGAACATCTTAGCCCAAACAATGTCTGATGAAATTTTTCAGAAGGTAGCTGAATGCCACTCAGCCAAAGAAATCTGGGACAAACTCTCTGAAATTGTCTCAGGATCTGCTGATGAAAGGAAAGATAGAAGATCTCATCTGATAAGCCAATATGAGAACTTCAAAAAGGGAGAAGCTGAATCAGTGGCTGACATGTATAATAGACTAAGTCTAATTGTCAATGAGCTAAAAACCCTAGACAAAGAAATCTCACTGACTGAGCTAAATGACAAAATCCTGATGTGCTTCCCCAGCACTTGGGATTCAAGAATCTGGCCAATTAAGGATGCCAGAAGTTTAAATGAGATTACTACTGAAGCTCTCCTGGGCAAGCTCAAATCCTATGAGCTGCTCATTAAAAATAGAGAAGAAGAACAAAAGGCTATCTCTCCAGCTACAAGGAAAGAAAAGACCATAGCCTTCAAAGCTGTAGAAGAGGAGCCTGAAGATAAAGCTACAAGAAATGATGAGCTCATAAGTCTTCTGGCCAAAAGATTCTACAAGATGGCTAGAAAAGACTTCAGAAAGAAACCATACAAGGGTCATGATAAACCAAGGTATGATAAATCAAATAACAATAAAGAAATCATATGCTTTGGTTGCAGGAAACCAGGCCACATTGTGCCTGACTGTCCAGAAAACAAGAATAAGGACAAAAGGGAAAGAAGAGAAAGAAGAAAAGAAAAGGATTACAAGAAGAATAGCTCAGACAAAGCCTCCTCCAGCAAGAACAAACATACAAGGAAGGGCTTTATTGCTGAAACATGGAGTGAGACTGAAGAGGAATCTGAAGCCTCATCCAGCTCCAGTGATGATGAGGATGATGTAGATGAAAAAGAATTTTGCATGATGGCTATCAATGCATCACAGCAAAACTCTGATGAAGAATCAGATTCAGATTCAGAAAGTCAACCAGATGAGGATCAGGTAATCAACTCTTTTGATTTTAATTCTGAAGACTTCAATGATGAATTTAAGACACTGTGTCTAGATCTATTAAAATCTGAGAAGGAGATAATCTCTCTCAGGAATCAATTATCTGAGCATAGTGTCCTAAACTCAAAGAACCTCAAACTCTCTGAGGAGTTAGAATGCTGTAGGGAGGAGATAGCTTCACTGAAGAATGAACTATCAAAGGCCAAAAAGTTTGAAGAATACCTAAATGGGAGAAGTATCAGACTGATGGACATCACAAGCACAGTGAACTCTAGATTTAATAGCACACTGGGCTTGGGTGCTTCATCTAGCCAACCTATAATTTTGACAACTCCAATCAAGTTTGTCTCTGACAAAGGAAAGGGAGTAATAGAGGTACCCAGGAAGAATGCAGATCTGTCAGAGAAGAACTCAGTTCAACAGATGGCGTCGAGCAGAGCTTGACGATCGTCGAACAGAGCTCGACGATCTAACTACAGATCGTCGACCTCAGCTCGACGATATCCAAACTCTGAATCTCAGCATAATCGATCTTTGAACGGAGATCGACGATCTGACCCAAGATCGTCGACCTCAGTTCGATGATCGTCGAACAGAGTTCAGGCTTGTGAACACTCCTTCAATGGCACATTCAGATTCAATCCTAGAAGCTCCACATCCCAAGGCTTTAATCCCTACACTGAATGGATAGTACCTCCTAGGAGATACCATCCTGAAGGTTATAAGGATCAACCTGGGATGTCCTTTATTTCAGAATTCAAGGGATATCAACCTAGGCCCAAGGTTAACTGGGTCAAAAACAAATAAGTTGCTTTTGTGTAGGTGAAGACCTATCCAACATCAAACCATCAATGGTATCTGGATAGTGGGTGCTCAAAGCACATGACAGGGGATAAGGACAACTTCACTTCCTTCAAAGCCAAGCTTGGACCCAAAGTAATTTTTGGAGACTCAAGCTTTGGAACTACAAAAGGATATGGTGCAGTCAAAATTGGCCCAGTCACATTCAAGAAGGTGGCATATGTTGAAGGACTCAAGCACAACTTGATAAGTATCAGTCAACTGTGTGATGAAGGATATCAAGTGACCTTCAACAAAGCCATATGCAAAGTCAAGTCAGTGGACAACACAACTGTGTTGACAGGTAACAGAAGAGGCAACATTTACTTAGTGGATTTTCATTCACCAGTGGTAGATATTTGCCTGTTTAATTCCATTTCAAAATCTAATGTTTTATGGCATAAGAGACTAGGGCACATTAACCTTAGAACCATTGCTAAGCTATCTAAAGACAACCTTGTTAAAGGACTACCTTCTGGTCCCTACAAGAAGGAAGGACTTTGCAAGGCTTGTCAATTAGGCAAGCAAACTAAAAGTAGTTTTAAATCAATTAATAAGAGTGATTCACCTAGGATTTTGTACCTGTTGCACATGGATCTTTTTGGACCCATATCTGTGCAAAGCCTAGGAGGGAAGTCCTATACTTTAGTGGTTGTAGATGACTTCTCAAAATTCACTTGGGTATTCTTTCTGAGGAAGAAGTCTGATAACTTCAAGTGTTTGACAGATTTTCTCAAATGCATTCAGATTGAGTTCAACACTCACATTGCCCTGATCAGAAGTGATCATGGGACAGAGTTTGATTCTCTTCTCATGCAAGAGTTCTGTCAGAGTGAAGGGATCAGGCACACTTTCTCAGCTCCTAGAACTCCTCAACAAAATGGGGTAGCTGAAAGGAAAAATAGAACACTCATTGAATCTGCAACTACATTATTGGCAGATGCTCACTTACCTCTGTCCTTTTGGGCTGAGGCAGCGAACACCTCTAACTATGTGTTGAACAGAAGCCTGATACACAAGCTGAAGGGCAAGACTCCTTATGAATTGCTCAAAGGGAAGAAACCTAAAATAGGCTATTTCAAAGTTTTTGGTTGCACTTGTTTTATTCATAATAATGACAAGAAATACCTAGCAAAATTCCAAGCTAAAGCTGATGAAGGAGTGTTTCTGGGATACTCCATGATCAGCAAGGCCTATAGGGTTTATAATAAATCTTCCTGTAAAATTGAAGAATCTGTTCATATTATTTTTGATGAAGCTAACATGTCTTTCAAGGAGAAGAATGCTTCTACCATAAAACCTCTGCAGGTACATTCTCTAGCTGAAGACTTGAACAAACTGCAAGTTGCTGAAAAGAATGAGAGCAGTGATAATGAAGAAGAAGTTCAACATCTTGAAGAAAATCATCCTGAAGAGCCAGTTGCTGCTCCACTAGAGGAGACAACAACACAGGCTGGTGAACAATCAACACTCCCTGTTGACTTAGTAACAACAAGAGATCATCCAATCACCCAAGTAATTGGAGAGATCTCAGCTGGTGTGCAAACTAGAAGTCAGGTCAACCAAAACCTGATGCACACTTGCTTCCTATCTCAAATTGAGCCTCAATCCATTCAAGATGCAGAGCAAGATCCACACTGGATCATCGCAATGCAAGAGGAGTTGCATCAATTTGAAAGGAGCAAGGTTTGGGAACTAGTGCCTAAGCCAAAGGATCATCCCATTGTTGGAACAAAGTGGGTATTCAGGAACAAGCTGGATGATCAAGGAGTTATAGTCAGAAACAAGGCAAGGCTAGTTGATCAAGGGTACTCTCAACAAGAAGGAATAGACTATGATCAGACATTTGCACCAGTTGCAAGGCTGGAAGCCATCAGGATATTCCTAGCCTATGCTGCTCACAAAGGTTTCAAAGTGTATCAAATGGATGTAAAAAGTGCATTTCTCAATGGGGACATCAAAGAGGAAGTCTATGTTAGACAACCTCCAGGTTTTATCTCTCTAACTCACCCTGATTATGTTTACAAATTGCATAAAGCATTATATGGTCTCAAGCAAGCCCCTAGAGTATGGTATGAGACCCTAGCATGCTTTCTTCTGGAAAATGATTTTGTTAGGGGGAGAGTAGACCAAACTCTTTTTATTAGAACCCATAAGTCCCATACCCTGCTAGTGCAAATTTATGTAGATGACATTATTTTTGGTTCTACTGATTCAAAACTGTGCAAAAAGTTCTCCAAGCTTATGCACTCTAAATTTGAAATGAGTAGCATGGGTGAGCTGTCCTTCTTCTTAGGACTGCAAGTCAAGCAACATGCTGAAGGCATATTTATTTCTCAAACCAAGTATGCAAAAGAGCTGGTTAAGAAATTTGGTATGTCTGATGCATCATGTATGAAAACACCCATGCCCTCAAATGCTGTAATAGATGCTGATGAACATGGGAAACCTGTTGATCAGACAACATATAGAGCAATAATTGGCTCTTTATTGTATCTTACAGCTAGTAGGCCTGATATAATGTTTGCCACATGTATTTATGCTAGATTCCAAGTTAGCCCTAGAGAGTCACATTTAATCTTAGTTAAGAGAATTCTTAGGTATGTTAAAAGTTGTCCAAATCTAGGTCTCTAGTATCCAAAAGATTCAGCATTTGATTTAACTGGATTCTCAGATGCTGATTATGCTGGATGCAGAATAGACAGGAAAAGCACCAGTGGAACCTGTCAGTTCCTTGGTGATAGACTTGTCTCTTGGTTCTGTAAGAAACAAACATCTGTGTCAACTTCAACTGCTGAAGCTGAGTATATGGCTGCAGGCAGTTGCTGTTCACAAATATTGTGGATACAGAATCAGCTCTTAGACTATGGCTACAACTTAGAGAAGTCTAAAATTTTCTGTGACAATACTAGTGCTATCTCTATAGCACAAAATCCAGTCCTCCATAGTAGGACAAAAAACATAGAAATTAGGCATCATTTTCTAAGAGATAATGTAGAGAAAAATAAAATTGAACTTCAATATATTCCTACTGATTTGCAAAGGGGAGATATTTTCACCAAACCTTTGGATGAAAAGAAACACAGTTTCTTCCTAAATCAGTTAGGTATGTTAGATGGAGGAAGCCTTAATTAAATTACAAGATTTTGAAAAGCTAAAACAGACCAAGACTAGGCCAAAAAAAAAATCCTTCTTTTTGTCTGTAGAATGAGTTTAGACTCTGAACTGCGCTCGACGTTTTCCCAAAAATCGTCGAACAGAGATCGACGATTTTCCAAAAATCGTCGACCAGAGATCGACGCTTTTGCAGTCGTCGATCTGAGTTCAGAGCCCTCGCTAGAGCTAGGCTTTCTCTCCTTCTGATCAGAGGCCGTCGAGCTGAGCTCGACGTTTTTCAACATCGTCGAACGAAGATCGCCGATGTTGAAGACTCTTCAGATTCCCTCTGTAGCCCAAATCGTCGAGCTAAGCTCGACGTTTCGTCGAGCTGAGCTCAACGATTTTCCTTTTTCGCGTCGAACCCTAATATAAAATCTTTCTTTCAGCCGTCGTTCTCCCTTTGCGCTTTCATACTCTGCAACTCTCTTTCTTTTCCCTCCAAATTCTCTACGCTTGGTCGTTTTTGGTTTTCTATTGCAGGTGAATATGGCTGAATCGAGTGCTGCTATTGCTAAGATGAAGTTCGACACAGGTTTTGACATCAACATAAACTCCTTCGACGGAAGCGACCAGCGCTTCAAGGACATCCTAAACTTATTCCGAGAACAACAGCTGACTCCAATAATGACTACAAGGATGAAGATCGCCTCAGAAGAAATAAAAGAGTGGTGTTTTACCGCAACAGATGAGTCTGAGAATTCTGTTGTCGGCACCATTAAGGGGACTCAGGTATTTCTATCCCCGGCTCTTTTAACAGAAGTCTTTCAACTCAGTACTGGAGAAGACTCCATTGAACTGTCTGGAGAGGAGTTTGACTCCATACTGGATAGGATGGGTCACAAGTTAGTAAACCCTAATAAGCTACTGAAGAAAAATCTGGCTATAGAATTTCAATTCCTGGCTGATGTAGTTGGGAAGGTGCTGTTGGCCAAGCATTCAGCCCATGACACCATTTCCAGATATCAGTTCTGCCTGATGGGAGCCTTATTAGATAAGAAACACCTGGACTGGGGCTCCATCTTCTTCACTCTGATTAAGAAGAAGATAAACAAGAATGCAGTTAGTTATGGGAGAATCTTAGGGGTCTTTCTGCACAACAGGTGCCCTGACCTATTAACCTCCTCTGGCATGTTTATCAATGCATCCAAGAGGCTTTCCTGTGCCCTCTTCAGTAAATGGGACAGGCAGATCATAAACCCCTCCAGGGCTGCTGCAACACTTCATTCAGGCACAAGGACTATTTCAGTCACTCCTTCAGCAGAAGAGCTGCCTGCTTCCTCCCCTCCTCCAGCCATATCCACCCAAGTTGTCACCTCCTCACCACCAGTCACCACCATAATCATCTCATCCCCAATTACCATTTCCTCACCTATGCCATCCCCTCCTCTATCCACCTCAGAGGAATTCCATCCTCTCTTCTCCTATTCATCCTTCACCCTTCCATCCTTCTCACTTACAGATGATTCCTTCATGGATGATTCACCCTCTACTTCTCCTGAGCCACCCTCCACTTCCTCCTTTCAACAACTGCTCCATGACATTCTCTCTCAACCTTCCTTCACACCATCTCTTACTTCCCCTATCTCCACCTCAACCTCCTCTATCTCCATTATTCCATCTTCTGAACCAACCATTCCCTTTCCACCTTTCTCCACAATTTCAGTTTCAGCCACCATCCTTCCATCTACCTTTGCCTCTACCTCTGCTCAAGCCCCACTTGAGCATGTAGATCTTCCTATTTTGGCAGACAGGCTGTATGAGTTGCTAGCTCCCAAGCTGACATCTCTACTGGAGTCTTCCCTGGCTCCACTCCTAAAGCAAGTACAGGAGCTGTCTACCAAGATTGCCTTCCTTTCATCCTCCCTGGCTATCCCATCTTCTGTGTGCCTTGATTCATCTTTCTCTGAACCAAGGCAGGGGGAGATGCCTTATGAAGAAGTGGATGTGCCAGCTGCTGATATTATGTCTGCTCCAGCTCCAGCTCTTGGATGTGCTTTTGCACTGAATCTGTAGAGGCTGCTATCTAAATTTGATACAGTCCATTTCAGTTGTCTGCCTGCAACTCCTGCTGAAGATTTGTCTAAGGCCATTGTGCCTATAGCTACCTGTGATCCAAGCCATATTGATTCCTGATAAGTAAAGTTTGTTTTAAAGAAGATAGATTTGGTTTTATATAATCTTTTACGTATATAAGTCTATCTCTTTGTTTACTTACTTATATCCTGTGGATTAAGGCAAGAGTACCTATCGCATAGGAGTATAGTATTTTATAGAAAATATCAAGGTCGTATTTTTCCTGGGATCGGTGTTAATTATTCTACTTTTTAGAACTGACTATTATTTTATCGAAAGAACGGAGTTGGGTTTTAAACTTAAAAGATACAGAAAAATTTATATACGTGGTTTATTAAGATAGGGACTTAGAGTTTAGTCCTTGATTTCAGAATCAATTTGAGCGGATATTAATTCGCCTATTAAAGAACAACTTTATTTCATAATTATCTAACTTTACGAGAGGGTCCCTTTGGTAGCATCACTGACTCGAAAGTATGACCGGGAAGGCTTGCGTTTAAACGGGTTAACGTAAACGTAGTGTCTCGTCACCTGGTATATGATCAATTAAGAAAACCCTAGTTAAAATAACTAGAAAGTAGAGTTGAAATAGTTGAAAATAGTATCCAGCCCAGAGCTCATCTTGACCAAGTGCTAAGGGTTCTTAGCCTCTTCTCAGGATGGGGGCGGTATAAAGTACAGAAAATAATATCTACCTATCTATCTCAATCCAGGATTTAAGCTTTCGCTTCACCTTTGTTGTTGAGATAGGGTAGTAAAATTTTGCAGCGCTTCCGCACTATCTGAATTCAGGACTTAGGCTTTCGCCTCGCCTTTCATTCGGAATAGTATGAAAGAATAGGGTTTTGAAAATAGATTTGAAAGCAGTTTTACACTATCTTAATCCAGGACATAAGCAGAGCTTCGCCTTTCATTCGGGATAGTATAAAGAAAATAAAGTAAAAGAAAGCAGTAAAGTACTCAGAATTGAAATTGAAAGAGTCTATTTTATAAAGTCCGAAAATATTACAACTTTCTAAAAAGCTGAAAATAAAGCTGAAAAATTACAACTTACAGAACTTTAGAATACTTGAAAGCTACTACCAGTTCCTTGTTAGAGAGCTGGGGAGTCCTAACAGTTCTTAAGGAATCTGCTGGAGTTCAATTGAATTTACAAATCCCTGCCGGCCTATTTATAGAAAAAAAATTCAGGTGACACGCCCCCTGACACGGGCGTGTCGGGTAGGGCGTGACAGGGTCACGGGCGTGACATACAGGCTGTCGGGATAGGTGGCAAGCCAGCTGGAGATTTGGATAGACTTGAACTGGTCACAGGCGTGTCGGAATAGGTCACGGGCGTGTCATGCATGTGTAATTCAACAGGCGGCATGGGGCGTGGCGACAGCGCGGCAGCTTGCTGGACTTCTGGATAGAACTTGGTTAGGTCACGGGCGTGTCGCCTTTGGCACGGGCGTGTTCAGCAGGCGTGACCATCGATTTCCTGAGTTTGATCTGTCCAGCAAAATAGCAAAAAAACGTGATTAAAAAGAGCTGTCACGCCCTAGGTCACGGGCGTGACATAGGGGCGTGACCTAAGAAAAAATTACAAAAATTCAGAAATACTTAAAATTTAATTTTAAAACAAGAAAATATAATATAATAAAAATAGTTAGTTTTATATAATAAAAACTAAGGTCTTTATTTATAAATATGTATATTTAATATGAAATAAAATTGTATATTTTTATACTCATCAAATACCCCCATACTTAGATTTTGCTATTCCAGAGCAATAATAGAGTTGAGTATATTTACAAGGTTAATAAATTTTCTATTTACTATCAATTTAATTCTTCAAGATAAAATAGGTATAAACATCCGGTGAATAAAGATTTTGAATGTTATCGTACATATCATTGATACCAGAGTTAGAATTTATAGCCATAAAAGTTTTTGAAAACAAATAGTAAGCATATATTAAAATCAGATATAACAAGGATAGATTGGCTTTATGATTACTATGTCTTTATACGAGATATATTGGAAATATGCATTCTATTATTTATGCTCTCTCAAAATTTTAAACAAAAATAGAATATCAACTTTGGAAGGGTGGAATTTTACCTATACAATAGGTTTTTGTAGAAGTGATAGATTTTTGTATTCTATCATCTTTTTATCTAAGTTATGCGTTGTTATAACTACTAAGGAATGTAATTCTAAAGTGGCAAAAAATTACAAAGCATACTTGAGTTTTTAATTGAATCCAATGTATATTTAGAGGAGCACATACTCCTTTCCATATAATCTTTTCATATTTATTGGATGCCTATGTGTACGGAATGAAATCTTATTCCCATTGACATAAGATCTTTTCTTTTACTAGGAGCACATACTCCTAGATACTTGCTTGCGTAAGAAAACATGCCAAGTAAAAATAAATAAATATTCAAGAGTTGGATAAAAAATTTTGAGAGCAACTATAATAGTTTGTATTTCTTATATTTCGTTAAGAATGGAGTAAGGATAATTACAGTCTACAATTGTTTGGTGAACATAATATGTTTGCTTCTATTGTGTATATATATGTATTTCTTTTGATAGTGAAAGCAGGCTTGCTAAAATAATAACTCTGATTGTAATGAAATTTACAAGATAAGATTTTACAAATTTATTTCGGATATTTATATCTATCTAGTTATGAGAAGGAGTAGTAAATTTGAAAATTGAATAATTTGCATTTTTGATCAACTCAGATTTTTGGAATATATTTACATAGTATGGTTTTGAAAATTTTGAATTGTTTTGGTGAGTACTAAAATAAACAATACTTTTATTGAAAACATATAAGAAATATCATAAAAGTGAAAATAACTTGCAGCTAAAAAGCACCCCCATACTTATGTTAGGCATATGTATGAAGTGAAAAATATGTACAGAATATACAAAAGCATAAAAGATGGAAATATACAAAGGAATTTATATTTCGAGGTTATGGAGTAGTGTTAAGGTTTCAGGTTCTTTTTGAAAAGGGTCCCCAGTAAAATATAGTTTTAAACGGTGCCCGTTTACTTTGAAAGTTCCTAGTTCAGGGTGAGAAATAAGAACAGTCCTATATGGCCAGGTTTGTTTAACAGTATAGGGTCCGGTCCATCGGGATTTTAATTTTCCTGGAACTAATTTAAGGCGTGAGTTATATAGTAGGACAAGATCACCTGGTGAAAAAGATTTTGGAAATTTAATTTTCCTATCATGATAAAACTTAGATCGCTCTTTATAAAATTTATTATTTTCATAGGCGTTTGCACGCCATTCCTCAAGTTCATTGAGTTGAAATTTACGTTGTTCGGCGGCTAAGTTTGTATCTAAGTTAAGAAATTTTAGCGCCCAGTATGCGCGATGTTCTAATTCTACAGGTAGGTGACATGCTTTTCCATATACTAAACGATAAGGTGTACAACCGATCGCAGTTTTGAATGCTGTACGGTAGGCCCAAAGTGCATCATCTAATTTGAGGGACCAATCTTTTCGATTGGTATCTACAGTTTTTTCTAATATGCGCTTTAGTTCTCTATTGACTACCTCCACTTGGCCGCTTGTTTGGGGGTGATAAGCGGTAGCGAGTTTATGAGTAACTCCATATTTGGCTAACACTTTAGCCATCTGGGTGTTACAAAAGTGAGTACCTCGGTCGCTAACTATTGCCCTAGGCGTGCCAAAACGTGAAAATAAGGTTTTCAGAAATTTAACGACGACTCTTGAGTCAGCGGTGGGTAAAGCTTGCGCTTCAGCCCATCGTGAAACGTAATCGACCGCTACTAAGATATAACGATTTTTAAAAGAAGGAGGTAAAGGGCCTACAAAATCTATGCCCCACAGATCAAAAATTTCACATTCTAAGTAAAAGTTTTGGGGCATTTCGTCCCGACGGGAAATGTTACCTGACCGTTGGCAGCGGTTGCAAACGCTTACCAATTTTTGAGCGTCCTTGAATAAATTAGGCCAAAAGAAACCTGCTTCAAGGGCTTTACGTGCAGTCCGGTTGGATTGATAATGTCCGCCGGTTGGTCCTTCGTGGCAGTGCCGTAGTATTTTTAGTCCTTCCTCGTTCGAAATACATCTTCGAATTACTTGGTCGGCACAGACTCGGAATAAATACGGGTCTTCCCAAAAGTAGTTTTTCAAGTCAGAAAAGAATTTCTTCTTTTCTTGAAATGAAAAAGCTTTTGGAAGGACTCGGGCTACTAAATAGTTAGCCAAGTCTGCGAACCAAGGAGTAGAAGAGTTTGTTACCTTTTCGAGGGCGAGGAGACTTTCTTCAGGGAATTTATCTTCGATGTCGGCTTCCACGAGTGTATCTGTTGCAGCATTCTCTAGTCGAGAAAGATGATCGGCCGCTAAATTCTCTGCGCCTTTCTTATCTCGGATCTCTAAATCAAATTCTTGTAATAAGAGAATCCAACGTAATAAACGGGGTTTGGCATCTGCCTTTGTTAGTAAATATTTTAAAGCAGAATGATCCGTAAAAACTATAACTTTCGATAGTGTAATATAAGATCTAAACTTATCAAATGCAAATACAATCGCCAGTAGCTCCTTTTCCGTGGTCGTGTAATTGGTTTGTGTAGATGTGAGAGTTTTACTTGCATAATAGATAGGATGAAAATATTTGTCTACTCGTTGTCCTAAGACAGCTCCTACCGCATAATCACTCGCATCACACATGATCTCAAAAGAAAAGGACCAGTCTGGGGCTACTAAAATAGGAGAGTTGATAAGTTTGTCCTTAATAATATTGAATGCTACTAAGCATTCACTATCGAATATAAATGGGGCTTCTTTTTCTAATAAATGAGTTAACGGTTTTGTTATTTTAGAGAAATTTTGAATGAACCGTCTATAGAAACCTGCATGGCCTAAGAAACTTCGAATAGATTTTACATTTGTTGGAGGAGGAAGTTTTTCAATTATTTCTATTTTGGCCTTATCGACCTCGATTCCCTGGGAAGAAATTTTATGACCGAGAACTAAACCTTCGCGGACCATAAAATGGCATTTCTCCCAGTTCAACACTAAATTCGTGTCTTCACAGCGTTGAAGAACACGAGCGAGGTTATCTAAACACGTATGGAATGAGTCTCCAAATACGGAAAAATCATCCATAAATACTTCCATAACGTCCTCTACTAACTTGCCAAAAATAGCTAGCATACATCTTTGAAATGTAGCTGGCGCATTACAAAGTCCAAATGGCATTCGCCTATAGGCGAAAGTACCAAAGGGGCAAGTGAACGTAGTTTTCTCTTGGTCTTCAGGGGCTATAGGAATTTGTAAATACCCTGAATAACCATCAAGAAAACAATAATATGAGTGACCCGAGAGTCGCTCTAATATTTGATCTATAAACGGTAGTGGAAAGTGATCTTTACGGGTGGCATCATTTAATTTTCGATAATCGATGCACATCCTCCAACCCGTAACAGTACGTGTTGGAATTAGTTCATTATTAGCGTTTGGCACTACCGTTATACCGCCCTTCTTAGGGACGACTTGTACGGGACTAACCCATGTGCTATCTGAGATTGGATAGATAATTCCTGCGTCTAATAATTTCATTACTTCAGCTTTTACGACATCCTTCATATTAGGATTTAAACGTCGTTGGGGCTGGATAGATTTACGAGGGTTATCTTCCAAAAATATTTTATGTGTACAAAAAGATGGGTTGAGTCCTTGGATATCAGAAATTTGCCATGCTAATGCACGGCGATGTTGTTTTAACACTTCTATTAATTCTGACGTTTTCTTATCATTTAATTCGGCAGAAATGATAACAGGGAGTTTAGATTCGGCTTCAAGGAAAACGTATTTTAAATGTGCAGGAAGTGTTTTCAGCTCGAGGGTTGGTGGTTTTTCATATGAAGTTGGAGTTTTTAAAGTTGTAGAAGTTAAAGATATAAAAGGTTCTAAAGGGTCATCGGTAGGCATTTCTTGTGAAAGGGGTAAGTCTGCCAAATCCGATTCTTCTACAGTTATTGAAAGTAAATCAGAATAGGGAAAACCATTTTCCTCAAAAGAGGCTTCCGCAAGATAGCAGGAATCGTCATTTATTAAAGAATTTTTCATAGAGGGATCTATATCGATAGTAACTTCGTCATCTCCTACTCGTAAGAGAAGTCTACCGTTACTTACGTCTATTATTGCGCGAGAGGTTGCGAGGAAAGGACGACCGAGAATTATGGGAACATCGGCGTCTTCCTCTATGTCAAGTATAACAAAGTCTACCGGGAAGATAAACTTGTCTATTTTGACCAGAACATCCTCTACTATCCCTACTGGATATTTAATAGAACGATCTGCTAATTGGATGCTCATTTTAGTTGGGCTGGGGTTACCTAATCCTAGTTTTTGAAAGAGCGAGTAGGGCATTAAATTTATGCTAGCACCTAAATCTGCTAACGCATCTTTTATTAATAGATTACCGAAAAGACACGGGATAGAAAATCGTCCCGGATCGTTTAATTTTGGGGGTAATTTATGTAATAAAACGGCTGAACATTCGGCGTTAAGAAAAACTCTCGAAATATCTTCGAGTTTCTTTTTATTTGAAAATAACGCTTTTAAAATTTTGCGTATTTAGGCATTTGTACAATTGCCTCGCAGAAAGGTATATTGATTTGAATTTGTTTTAGCATTTTTAGAAAATTTTTATATTGTTCATCTTTTCGCTCATCTTTTAATTTAGATGGATAAGGTAAAACAACATGCGTGGAAGAAATTCGCGGGGGTTGAGGAGGCAGAGTCGTAATGGGAAGTGGTATAGGAGGGCTAACCTTAGCTTCTTTTTCTACCCTAACGGGTCGTGGTAGCTCCCTGCCACTTCGTAGTTGGACGGCTTGTCAACTTGGGTTACTGGAATGGCCAGTATCCCGCGGATTTGGTTCCGTATTTCCTGGCAAATTACCAGGTTGGCGTTCCGATAGCATTTTTGATATTTGTCCAATTTGTGTTTCTAAATTTTTAATTGATCCGGTCAGGTTCCGGATATTGGACTCATTAATACTGACATATTTCGTGAATATGTCTTCTATCGGGGTTGGCCTAAATTGGTTCGTTGGTGGTGGTAGTATTTGTGGTTGTGGGGGTTGCGGTGCAAATCCAATTGGATTTGCAGTCGGAGGGCGTTGAGCATTATTGGGGTTGTTCCACGAAAAATTAGGATGGTTCCTATATCCTGGATTATAAGAATTATTATTTAAGTTCATATTAGGATTATAGGAAGGTCTATAAGAGTTCCCCATATAATCGATTTCTTCAATTATATTATTATTCGGATTCCAAGTAGTGGCGGAGGAAGCAGATATTCCAGCCAATTGTTTAGTTAGGTTTTCTACTTGGAGTGCTAAAGTAGAAGAAGTGTCGAGCTCATAAATCCCAGCTTGTTTAGGGTGTGACCTTGGCACATTCCACTGGTACGCATTCATGGCCATTTCCTCAAAGAGGGTTTGAGCGGCCTCGGGGGTTTTGTTATTGAGCGTGCCCCCAGCGGCAGCATCAATGGCTTGTCTGGTTTGAATATTCAAACCATTATAAAATATTTGTACCTGGAGCCAAGTTGGCAGTGCGTGATGTGGACACCGACGTAGATATTCCTTAAAACGTTCCCAAGTCTCATAAAGAGACTCAGACTCGCCTTGCACAAAGGAAGAAATATCCGCACGCAGACGTGCGGTTTTTGCAGGTGGAAAATACTTTGTTAGGAATTTTTCGGTCATTTCAGCCCAAGTGGTGATAGATCCTCTGGGGAGAGAACCTAGCCACTGTTTGGCTTTCGTTCGTAGCGAAAAAGGAAATAAGCGAAGACGGATGGCATCATCAGTGACGCCATTTATCTTAAATGTGTCGCATATTTCTAAGAAGTTTGACAAGTGCGTGTTTGGATCTTCGTCGGGCAATCCATCGAATTGAACAGAATTTTGAATCATTTGGATTATACTCGATTTAATCTCGAAGTTATTATTAGCAATTGGTGGACGAACGATACTAGACCCGGTGTCATCTAAATTAGGTCGTGCATAATAAGACATGGTCCTTTGGGGGACCACCTCTGGCATTTGTTGTTGCTCTGCTGCCATTTCTTGAACGTGTGCGGTGCCTACAGACTCTTCCAGATTTAACACGAGCTCTTGATTCAGAGATCGGAGGCGCCTGCGAAAGGTGCGTTCGATTTCAGGATCAAGTCCAAGAGTTAAATCAGATGGAGTTCCGCGGGTCATACACTAAAAAAGACTTTTTTTTAAAATAAAAAATAATAAAAAAAAACTAAGTAAAAAAAAAACTAAGTAAAAAAAAACAAATACAAACACACAAAAAGACTTAAAACGGAAAATAACTAAAAACAGGTTATTTTTATTTTATATAAAACAAGTTTTTTTATAAAAGAAGTTTTATAATAAAAGCAGGTTTTTTATTATAAACTACTTTTTATTTTTATTTTTTTTCAAGTTTTATATAAACTACGTTAAATAGTAGGTTAGGTTTTTCTGTTAGAATTTGTTAGTGGTTAATAAACTTGTTAATAAAAAAAATTAGGTTTTATAAAAACAAAGTTTTAAATTCAGGGAATTTTATTTTTGTTTTATTTTTATAAAAACTAAGGTTTTTAAATAACAAGAAAAAGAAAAGATAAAATTAATAGCGTTCTTTTATTTTCAAATATTAACACAAATAAACTAGTCCCCGGCAACGGCGCCAAAAAGCTTGATAAGTAAAGTTTGTTTTAAAGAAGATAGATTTGGTTTTATATAATCTTTTACGTATATAAGTCTATCTCTTTGTTTACTTACTTATATCCTGTGGATTAAGGCAAGAGTACCTATCGCATAGGAGTATAGTATTTTATAGAAAATATCAAGGTCGTATTTTTCCTGGGATCGGTGTTAATTATTCTACTTTTTAGAACTGACTATTATTTTATCGAAAGAACGGAGTTGGGTTTTAAACTTAAAAGATACAGAAAAATTTATATACGTGGTTTATTAAGATAGGGACTTAGAGTTTAGTCCTTGATTTCAGAATCAATTTGAGCGGATATTAATTCGCCTATTAAAGAACAACTTTATTTCATAATTATCTAACTTTACGAGAGGGTCCCTTTGGTAGCATCACTGACTCGAAAGTACGACCGGGAAGGCTTGCGTTTAAACGGGTTAACGTAAACGTAGTGTCTCGTCACCTGGTATATGATCAATTAAGAAAACCCTAGTTAAAATAACTAGAAAGTAGAGTTGAAATAGTTGAAAATAGTATCCAGCCCAGAGCTCATCTTGACCAAGTGCTAAGGGTTCTTAGCCTCTTCTCAGGATGGGGGCGGTATAAAGTACAGAAAATAATATCTACCTATCTATCTCAATCCAGGATTTAAGCTTTCGCTTCACCTTTGTTGTTGAGATAGGGTAGTAAAATTTTGCAGCGCTTCCGCACTATCTGAATTCAGGACTTAGGCTTTCGCCTCGCCTTTCATTCGGAATAGTATGAAAGAATAGGGTTTTGAAAATAGATTTGAAAGCAGTTTTACACTATCTTAATCCAGGACATAAGCAGAGCTTCGCCTTTCATTCGGGATAGTATAAAGAAAATAAAGTAAAAGAAAGCAGTAAAGTACTCAGAATTGAAATTGAAAGAGTCTATTTTATAAAGTCCGAAAATATTACAACTTTCTAAAAAGCTGAAAATAAAGCTGAAAAATTACAACTTACAGAACTTTAGAATACTTGAAAGCTACTACCAGTTCCTTGTCAGAGAGCTGGGGAGTCCTAACAGTTCTTAAGGAATCTGCTGGAGTTCAATTGAATTTACAAATCCCTGCCGGCCTATTTATAGAAAAAAAATTCAGGTGACACGCCCCCTGACACGGGCGTGTCGGGTAGGGCGTGACAGGGTCACGGGCGTGACATACAGGCTGTCGGGACAGGTGGCAAGCCAGCTGGAGATTTGGATAGACTTGAACTGGTCACGGGCATGTCGGAATAGGTCACGGGCGTGTCATGCATGTGTAATTCAACAGGCGGCACGGGGCGTGGCGACAGCGCGGCAGCTTGCTGGACTTCTGGATAGAACTTGGTTAGGTCACGGGCGTGTTGCCTTTGGCACGGGCGTGTTCAGCAGGCGTGACCATCGATTTCCTGAGTTTGATCTGTCCAGCAAAATAGCAAAAAAACGGGATTAAAAAGAGCTGTCACGCCCTAGGTCACGGGCGTGACATAGGGGCGTGACCTAAGAAAAAATTACAAAAATTCAGAAATACTTAAAATTTAATTTTAAAACAAGAAAATATAATATAATAAAAATAGTTAGTTTTATATAATAAAAACTAAGGTCTTTATTTATAAATATGTATATTTAATATGAAATAAAATTGTATATTTTTATACTCATCAATTCCTACATCAAATCCTGGAAGGCTGTGGATATCTCTGATGCTGATACTAAGGCCACTGTGCCTCTTTCAATTGTTACTAAGACCACTGTGCCTCTTTCTGTTGAAATTGCTGCTGCTGCCACTGCTGACAGAGAAATGATTCCAGCAACTGATGCTGATGAAATTGCTGCTCCTGCTCCAGTGTCTGCTCCTGTTTCTGCCTACTCTGCTGTTGCTCTCTCTCCTCCTGCTTCTGAGGTTTCTGCAAAACTTAAAGCTCAAGAAGAGCTTATCAGAAGAATTGATGATCTGTATGATCAACATCAAAGTTCTGAGAGTGACCAATACAGGACTGATTCTGATGATTCTGCTAGAACTATTGCCAAGAAGAGAAAAGCCAGAAGTAAAGCAATGATGTCAGTCCCTCCTGCCAAAGCCAAAGACTCAAATGATATTCCATACTACATCCTGCATGACTGCCCAATCTCTGAGCCTTGGATGCAATATTCCAAAAATCAACTGAAAGCTATGAAGAAGAAGAGGAAGCTTGACAAATATGAAAAAGGATCTTCTCAATATCAGCCTCCTCCTCCTCCTCCAGATTCTGGCTCAGGTTCAGCCCCTCAAGCTCCAGTCTCCAGACACAGTTCCTCCCAGTATTATCAAAGATCATATCAAAGGGGTCAGCATCAAAGAGGATATCAACCCAGAAGGGGTAATTACAGAGGAAATCAAAGAGGACAAAGATCCTATCAAAGGGAAGGACAAGGTCACCCTGACCCTTCTTCAGGTCCTTTTCCTTACAAGCTAAAAGACACTATTGTTTCCAGGACTCCTTCTACTATTTCTGAAATCATCAACAGATATGAATCTCCTATTCCTTTTGAAGATCCTGAGAACAACCCTGTATCCTGGACAGCCAGAATGAAAGAATTGGCTGCCCTTGATCAAATAAAAAAGGCCAGAGAACAAGGCAAGGACACTTCAAACATAACTACCTTATCAGAGCAGAGAAAGAAAGAACTGGAAAGATATGCATCAAGAAAATTTTTCAATCCAGAAGACTATATGAAGCTGCACCCAGAGGCTGTTGTTCCAAGGCCCAAATCTCAAACTTCTCTAGGTGCAGAGGATGACAGAAGGTCAAAGAAAGAAAGTCAGAATCCAAATAGAGAAATTTTATTTAAAAAGGGATCTGAAAGGAAGTAAACTGTGTAAGCTAAACATTTCATCCACCTTTGTATATCTGCTGATATTTATCTGTGATCTGCTTTGTTCTGTCATTTTGTATTAGCTTATGTTTTGTTGTATGCTTTTTATTTCCTGATTTTCTGTAAATAGTAATCCTAACCCAAATAGGGGGAGATTGTTGGAACACCCTATTACTAATTTGGGTAAGGATCACTATGCTTGTCTTAGGAATCCCAGTTGACCTAGTTGTATAGTTGAAAAGGTCAACATTAGAATGAGTCTAGGGCTTAGAACTTAGGTTTGAAGCTGCCCCCAGGACCATTCCAAGATCAAGGTTGAAGAGCTTAGTCTAAGGCAATTTTCGTCGAGCTAAGGTCGACGAATCGTCGAACTCCGTTCGACGCTCTCTGAGCTCATCTTCAATAAAACGTCGAACTCCGGTCGACGATCGTCGAGCTCAGATCGACTATCTGCTCTTGTCTAACTTCTGCTGAGTCGTCGAACTCCCCTCGACTATCTTCTAGCTCAGTTCGACGATCCCTCCCTTAAGTTATTTCTCAGATCTCTGAGCTCAGTTCGACGATCGTAGAGCTCAGATCAACGTTTTCTGTCTATTTGTCCATTTTATCTCTGAGCTCAGTTCGACGATCGTAGAGCTCAGATCGACATTTTCTTTGGAGAGATCGACGCTTTCAGGAATTCAAATGCTGCTTATAATTGGAATGTTTTTGAATATTATCAGCATTTATGTCAGAAGATCTCCCAGCCGTTTGTCTTTATTTCTGGAGCAAGTTTCAAGGAATTATTCAGAGAATGTTTGCTGGACTTTCCTCTAGAAGACAAGACTATTTTTTGGAAGACATTTATGACTCCCAACGGCTAATTTTGGACAAGGAAACGTCAGAAATCTATTATTCCTTTCTTCTGTGTTATTAAGATTTACAGAATACACAAGAAGAAGAGACACAGAGATTGACACAAGAAAAGAAGTGAACACACTGAATAGAGATATACTGATAGCAGAAGAACAACAGAAGAACTGTGACTCAAAACATCTTCTTGCTGACTGAAAAGTGTTCACAATCTCATCACTCCAGACACCTTACCTTCAGCCTTCTTGCTGAAACCATCTTGTGCTGGAGATCAAAGTTTTGAAGACCTATCACCCTAGAGCAAAGCTTCTTTTCCTGAACCTTTCTACATCTCAGGGGGAGCTTTGACATCATCAATCCACTTGTGCTTCTCTCATTTGAGTGAGAACAGAGAAGACACCCTTCACTCTTATTTTTCTTTTCCTGCTGTAAAAGGGTTCTTGAACTCCCTTCAAAAGTTCTGTCTGGTTCTGAGAGCCTTGTCAAAACTCAGTGGTGGCAAGACACCTTATCAAAAAATCTAGTTTTGGTTTTTGGGCACCTTATCAAAAGCTCATTGGTGTCAGGACACCTGATCAACTCATCCTGAGTGGATTCCTACCAAGGGTGGTAGAAGAGTGGATGTACCCAGGTTTTTGGGGAACCACTATAATTCCTTGTGTCTTCTGGTTTGTTTGTGTGATTTATTTGCTATGTGCTGTGCTTTTTACTTCTTAATTTTTAACTTCTTACTAGCACTCTACACTATATCATAAATTGAATTTTATATGTGCTGTTTATTTCAACTGTGAAAAATTATTTTAAAACACTCTATTCACCCCCCCTCTAGAGTTGAGATAGATCTTAGCCTCACTTTCAGTATTCTTTCTGAGGAAGAAGTCTGATAACTTTAAATGTTTGACAGAGTTTCTCAAATGCATACAGATTGAGTTCAATACTCACATTGCCCTGATCAGAAGTGATCATGGGACAGAGTTTGATTCTCTTCTTATGCAAGAGTTCTGTCAGAGTGAAGGGATCAGGCACACTTTCTCAGCTCCTAGAACTCCTCAACAAAATGGGGTAGCTGAAAGGAAAAATAGAACCCTAATTGAATCTGCTACTACATTGTTGACAGATGCTCACTTACCTCTATCCTTTTGGGCTGAGGCAGTGAACACCTCCAACTATGTATTAAACAGAAGCCTGATACATAAACTAAAGGGCAAGACTCCCTATGAATTGCTCAAAGGGAAGAAACCTAAAGTAAATTATTTTAAAATTTTTGGCTGTATTTGTTATATTCACAACAATGACAAGAAATATCTAGCAAAATTCCAAGCTAAAGCTGATGAAGGAGTGTTTCTGGGATACTCCATGATCAGCAAGGCTTATAGGGTATATAATAAATCATCTTGTAAAATTGAAGAGTCTGTTCATATCACTTTTGATGAAACTAACATGTGTTATAAGGAGAAGTCCACTTCTACCAAAGAACCTTTGCAGGTACAATCTATATCAGAAAGTATGGACAGATTACAGGTTAAAGAAGAGGACACAAACTCTCAACCTATTCAGCAAAAGAATGAAAGCAGTGATGATGAAGAAGTGCAACATCTTGAAGAAAATCATCCTGAAGAGCTAGTTGTTGTTCCACTAGAGGAGACAACAACACAGGCTGGTGAACAATCAACACCCCCAGTTGATTTAGTAACAACAAGAGATCATCCAGTCACCCAAGTAATTGGAGAGATCTCAGCTGGTGTGCAAACCAGAAATCAGGTCAACCAGAACCTGATGCACACTTTCTTCCTATCTCAAATTGAGCCTCAATCCATTCAAGATGCAGATCAAGATCCACACTGGATCATTGCAATGCAAGAGGAGCTACATCAATTTGAAAGGAACAAGGTTTGGGAACTAGTGCCTAAGCCAAAAGATCATCCCATTGTTGGAACAAAGTGGGTCTTCAGAAATAAGCTGGATGATCAAGGAGTCATAGTCAGAAACAAGGCAAGGCTAGTTGCTCAAGGGTAATCTCAACAAGAAGGAATAGACTATGATCAGACCTTTTCACTAGTTGCAAGGTTAGAGGCCATCAGAATATTCCTAGCTTATGCTGCCCACAAAAGTTTCAAAGTATACCAGATGGATGTAAAGAGTGCATTTCTCAATGGGGACATCAAAGAGGAAGTCTATGTTAGACAACCTCCAGGTTTTATCTCTCTAACTCACCCTGATTATGTTTTCAAATTGCATAAAGCATTATATGGTCTCAAGCAAGCTCCTAGAGCATGGTATGAGACCCTAGCATGCTTTCTTCTGGAAAATGATTTTGTTAGGGGGAGAGTAGACCAAACTCTTTTTATTAGAACCCATAAGTCCCATACCCTACTAGTGCAAATTTATGTAGATGACATTATTTTTGGTTCTACTGATTCAAACTTGTGCAAAAAATTTTCCAAGCTTATGCATTCTAAATTTGAAATGAGTAGCATGGGTGAGCTGTCCTTCTTCTTATGATTGCAAGTAAAACAACATGCTGAGGGCATATTTATTTCCCAAACCAAGTATGCTAAAGAATTGGTTAAGAGATTTGGTATGTCTGAGGCATCTTGTATGAAAACACCCATGCCTACCAATGCTATATTGGATGCTGATGAACATGGGAAACCAGTTGATCAGACAACATATAGAGCAATGATTGGCTCTCTATTGTACCTTACAGCCAGTAGGCCAGATATAATGTTTGCTACATGCATATGTGCTAGATTCCAAGTTAGCCCTAGAGAGTCACACCAAACTCTAGTTAAAAGGATTCTTAGGTATGTTAAAAGTTGTCCAAATCTAGGTCTCTGGTATCCAAAAGATTCAGCATTTGATTTAACTGGATTTTCAGATGCTGATTATGCTGGATGCAGAATAGACAGGAAAAGCACCAGTGGAACATGTCAGTTCCTTGGTGACAGACTTGTCTCCTAGTTTTGTAAGAAGCAAACATCTGTGTCAACCTCAACTGCTGAAGCTGAGTATATGGCTGCAGGCAGTTGCTGTTCACAAATATTGTGGATACAAAATCAGCTCTTAGACTATGGATACAACTTAGAGAAGTCTAAAATTTTCTGTGATAATACTAGTGCTATCTCTATAGCACAAAATCTAGTCCTCCATAGTAGGACAAAACACATAGAAATTAGGCATCACTTTCTAAGAGATAATGTAGAGAAGAATAAAATTGAACTTCAATATATTCCTACTGATTTGCAAAGGGGAGATATTTTCACCAAACCTTTGGATGAAAAGAAACACAGTTTCTTCCTAAATCAGTTAGGCATGTTAGATGGAGGAAGCCTAAATTAAATTACAAGTTTTTGAAAAGATAAAACAGACCAAGACTAGGCTTAAAAATCAATTCTTTTTGTGTCTGTAGAATAAGTTCTGTCTCTGAACTGAGCTCGACGTTTTCCCAGAAAACGTCGAACGGAGATCGACGATTTCCCATAAATCGTCGACCGGAGATCGACGGTTCTTGAAGCGTCGATCTGAGTTCAGCGCCGCCGTTAGATCTAGGCTTTCCTTCTGTCTGCTCCTTGGTCATCGAGCGGAGCTCGACGCTCTCAATAACGTCGAACGGAGTTCGATGCTATTGGCGTCTCTTCAAATTCCCTCTGTAGCCCAAATCGTCGAGCTGAGATCGACGTACTGTCGAACTGAGCACTACAATTTTCCTTTTTCGCGTCGAACCCTAATATAAAATCATTTTTCGGCCGCCGCTCGTCGTTTACGCCTTCATACTCTCTGCAAATTCTTTTTCCCTCCAAAACCCTCTACACTTGGTCGTGTTTGTTCAATCTTTGCAGGTATAGATGGCTTCAACTGTTGCCACCCTTTCGAAAATGAAATTTGACACCGGATTTGATATCGATATAAGCTCGTTTGATGGAAGCGATCAGCGCTTCAAGGATATTCTCAATCTGTTCAGAGATCAACAGCTGATCCAAATAATGACTACCCGGATGAAGATTGCTTCAGAAGAGATCAAAGAGTGGTGGTTTACAGCGACAGACGAGACTGAGAACTCTGTCGTCGGCATCATTAAAGGGACTCAGGTACATCTATCACCGGCTCTCTTAACAGATGTCTTTCAACTTAGTACTGGAGAAGACTCTATTGAATTATCTGGAGAAGATTATGATTCAATGCTTGATAGAATGGGTCACAATGCTGTGAACCCTAATAAACTTTTAAAGAAGAATCTGTCGTTGGAATTTCAGTTTTTGGCTGATGTAGTTGGGAAAGTGCTGCTGGCCAAGCACTCTGCCCATGATACAATATCAAGATATCAGTTTTGTCTGATGGGAGCTCTGCTGGATAAGAAACATCTGAACTGGGGATCAATCTTCTTCAACTTAATTAAGAAGAAGATCAATAAGACTGCTGTGAGTTTTGGGAGAATCTTAGGGGTCTATCTGCACTACAGATGCCCTGAGCTGCTCACCTCCTCTGGGATGTTCATCAATGCATCCAAGAGGCTCTCCTGTGCCCTATTCAGCAAATGGGACAGGCAAATCATCAACCCTACAAGAGCTACTGCACCACTTCCTTCAGGCACAAGGACTGCTTCAGTCACTCCACCAGCAGAAGTGTTGCCTGCCTCTCTTCCTCCTCCAGCTGTATCTACCCCAGCCATTTCCTCCTCTCCTCCAGTCACAACCATAACCATATCATCCCCAATTACCATTTCCTCACCAGTTTCATCCCCTCTAGTATCCACCTCAGAGGAATTCCATCCACTCTTCTCTTATTCAACCTTCACCCTACCATCCTTTTCCCTTGTAGATGATTCCTTCATGGATGATTCTCCTTCCTCTCCTCCTGAGCCACCCTCTACCTCCTCTTTTCAACAAATGCTTCATGACATCCTTTCCCAACCATCCTTCACACCCTCTCTTGCTTCACCTATCTCCACCTCAACCTCTTCTATCTCCACAATTCCATCCACAGAGCCATCCATTCCTACCTCCACACCTTCAGCTCCAGCCCACATCCCTCCATCTACCTTTACTCCTACCTCTGCTCAAGCCCCACTTGAGCATGTAGATCTTCCAAGGTTGGCAGACAGACTTTATGAGTTGCTAGCTCCCAGGCTAACATCTCTGTTGGAGACTTCCCTGGCTCCACTCCTGAAACAAGTTCAGGAGCTGTGTACCAAACTTTCCTCCTTTTCCTCCTCCCAGGCAATCCCTTCTACTGGGTGCCTTGATTCAGCTCTCCTTGAACCAAGGCAGGGGGAGATGCTTTATGAAGAAGTGGATGTGCCAGTGGATGCTCCTGTTTTTGCACTAAATCTTCAGAGCCTGCTATCTCAATTTGATACAGTTCATTTCAGCTTTCTGCCAGTACCTCTCACTGAAGATCTGTCTAAGGCCATTGTGCCTGTATCTGTTTGTGATCCCAGCCACATTGAATCCTATATCAATTCCTGGAAGGCTGTAGATATTCCTGATGCTACTACTAAGGCCATTGCGCCTCCTGTTGTTGAAACTGCTGCTGCTGCTGCTGAAGATATAGAGATGATTCCAGTAACTGTTGCTGATGAAACTGCTGATGAAGAACTTGCTTCCTACCTAGAAGATCCCACACCTGCTGCTATGCCTGCTCCTGCTCAAGTGTCTGCTGCTGCTGTTTCTCCTGCTCTAACTTCTGATCAGTCAAAGCTACAAGAAAAGTACTTGAAAAGCATTGATGATCTGTATGACAGACCACAAAGCTCAGATAGTGACCAATTCCAGACTGAATCAGATGACTCTGCCAATACCATTGCCAAGAAGAGGAAAGCTAGAAGCAAAGCCATGATGTCAGTTCCTCCAGCTAAAGCAAAAGACTCTGATATTCCCTACTACATTCTGCATGATTGCCCCATTTCTGAGCCATGGATGCAATACTCCAAGAATCAACTGAAAGCTATGAAGAAGAGAAGGAAGCTTGATAAATATGAAAAAGGATCTTCACAATATCAGCCTCCTCCTCCTCCTCCAGATTCTGGATCAGGCTCAGCCCCTCAAGCTCCAGCTTCAAGGCAAAGCTCTTCCCAATCTTATCCAAGATACTATCAAAGGGGACAACATCAAAGAGGATATCAATCCAGAAGGGGTCATTATAGAGGAAATCAGAGAGGATAAAGATCTTATCAAAGGGAAGGACAAGGCCACACTGACTCTACTTCAGGTCCTTTCCCCTACAGGCTAAAAGACTCAGTTGTTTCCAGGACTCCTCCTGCTTCTGAATCTCTCAACAGGTATGAACCTCCTGTTCCTTTTGAGGATCCTGAGAACAATCCTCTATCCTGGACAGCAAGAATGAAAGAGCTAGCTGCTCTTGATCAACTAAAGAAAGCCAGAGAGCAAGGCATGGACATCTCCAATATAACAACTTTATCAGATCAAAGGAAGAAAGAATTGGAAAGATATGCTTCAAGAAAGTTTTTCAACCCAGAAGACTACATGAAGCTGCACCCAGAGGCTATAGTTCCAAGGCCAAGATCTCAAACTTCTCTAGGTGCAGAGGATGACAGAAGATCAAAGAAAGAAACCCTGAATCCTAACAGAGAAATTTTGTTTAAAAAGGGAACTGAGAAGAAGTAAATTGTGTAAGCTAAACTTTCATCCACCTCTGGATAATTGCTGCTATTTTATCTGTGATCTGCTTGCTGCTATATCTTTGCTTGGTTAGCTCTTGTTTTGAATGTATGCTTATTCTTTTCCTGATCTTGTTTGTAAATAGTAATCCTAACCCAAATAGGGGGAGATTGTTGGAACACCTTATTACTAATTTGGGTAAGGATCACTATGTTTGTCTTAGGAAACCAGGTTGACCTAGTTATATAGTTGTAAAGGTCAACATTAGAATGAGTCTAGGGCTTAGAACTTAGGTTTGAAGCTGCCCCCAGGACCATTCCAAGATCAAGGTTGAAGAGCTAAGTCTAAGGCAATTCTCGTCGAGCTCAGGTCGACGAAATGTCGAACTCGGTTCGACGCTCTCTGAGCTCAATTTGATAAAGCGTCGAACTCCGGTCGACGATCGTCGAGCTCAGATCGACGATCTCTCTTCAGTTATTCTTCAGGTCACTGAGCTCGGGTCGACGATCTTCGAGCTCAGTTCAACGTTTTCTGTCTGCTTGATCTCATTCTATCTCTGAGCTCAGTTCGACGATCGTAGAGCTCAGATCGACGATTCTTCTGAGAGATCGACGCTTTTAAGGATTCAAATGCTGTTATTCTTTGGAATGTTTTTGAATATTATCAGCATTTATGACAAGAAGATCTGCCAGCCGTTTGTCTTTATTCTGGAGCAAGTTTCAAGGTATTATTCAGAGAATGTTTGCTGGACTTTCCTCTAGAAGACAAGACTCTTTATGGAAGACATTTATGACTGCCAACGGCTATCCTTGACAAGAATTCTTCTCAGAGAATCATAAGAAAAAGCTGTGACAGATAACAAGTTGTCAAGAATTAAAAGAACAATCTTCTTGCTTACTAACAAGCGTTCACAACTTCATCAAAAGAACTCCAGACACCTCATCTCTCAGTCTTCTTGCTGAAACAATCTTTTGCTGGAGATCAAAGTTCTGAAGACCTATCACCCTAGAGCAAAGCTTCCCTTCCTGAACCAGTCTACATCTCAGGGGGAGCTTTGACAACAAAGATCCACTAAGTCTTCTCTCATTTGATTTGAGAACAGAGAAGACAACTTCATTTCCTTTTCCTTTTTTATTTTCCTGCTGTAAAAGGGTTCTTGAACTCCCTTCAAAAGTTCTGTCTGGTTCTGAGAACCTTGTCAAAACTCATTGGTGGCAAGACACCTTATCAAAAAATCCAGTTTTGGTTTTTGAGCACCTTAACAAAAGCTCACTGGTGTCAGGACACCTGATCAACTCATCCTGAGTGGATTCCTACCAAGGGTGGTAGAAGAGTGGATGTACCCAGGTTTTTGGGGAACCACTATATTTCCTTGTGTCTTCTGGATTGTTTGTTTGATTGTTGCTGTGTGCTGTGCTCTTAGTTTCTTGCTTCTTTTCTAGCACTCTACACTATAGTGTAAATTAAATTTTATATGTCTTGATATTTTCAAAGCTGTGAAACTTATTTGAATAAACTCTATTCACCCCCCTCTAGAGTTGAGATAGATCTTACCCTCACTTTCAACTAGGAATCTTATTTCACATAGCAGGACTAAGCACATAGAAATTAAGTATCATTTTATTAGGGAGCATGTTGACAAAGAAGACATTTGCCTAGAGTTTGTCTTCACTGACAAGCAAGTGGCTGATATCTTCACTAAGCCACTAGATGAAGCCAAGTTCAATACCTTCAAAATTAAATTAGGTATGTTGAACTTAGAATAGCTTCAGGTACTCCCTAAGGTATTGTTGTTTGGTACAGGCTTGTTCTTCTTGTAGGTGATGCAGACCTAGTGGAAAACAAGATGAGAGCAGATGCTCCTATTAAGGGGGAGCAAGTCTAGCAGCTATAGGACTAGAGAATTTCAAGTGGTATACAAGTCAAGCCTGTATAAGGGGCAAGTTGGCAGCTACACTACTGGCTTCATCTACATCAACTAGGGGGAGAACATAAGAGGAGAGAATTAACTGATGCTCCTACCTGACTATCTGAAGAGGTCAAAAAGGGGGAGAGATAGAAGATATGGTTGATCATATTCAAGTAGTCTCCAAGGGGGTGAGACAAGAGACAAGCTCAAAAAATCAAGCTCCTTCATGGCAGAAAGACAGGGGGAGAAAGTCATGGGGAGAAGAGGTTGATGAAGAAGAGGTTGATCAAGTAAGAAGAGGTTGATCAAGCAAGAAAATATCAAGCTGAGAGGTAATCCTCTAAGGTAAAACTCACCTTACATCAATCCAAGGGGAGTAGGTAAAATTTATCTCACTGAATTTAATAAGTTTTTACTGCCTATGTGATGTGTATCTCATTGACTAAGGTAATTGAACAGTGGTTTTGACATCTTCAAATATGGGGATATTGTTGGGTCCATTGATTCCAATGGCCCTGATTTGATGATGTCAAATAGGTCAATGAGATAGACGTAGTTATATTTGATGTATGTTTAAGTTCATACATACAGGTTGGTCTGTCACAATGATTGGACAAATAGTTCAAGAGAAAATGATAGGTGGACTCAAGGTGAGGGTGGAAATTCAGGAAAATGCGAAGCGTTGAGTGAGGCAAGCTCACTCAATGCCATACAACTAATTGTATCTTCACAATCCAAGCAGTGCAAAATCTAAAGATCATTCGCTAGATCTTTGAAGAAGAAGTAGAGAGAGCTGATAGATTCCTGAAGAAGAAGAAGCAGAGGTTTCTGCTAGTCGCTTCTAGAACAAGCCGGGCTTCAATTCAAGATCGCTTTCTCATCTTGTTGCTGTGAAGACGAAGATAGGGCTGACATCTGCTCAGTCCAGGTAGACAGGCACAGAGAATTTTCTCTGGTGTCTGTAATTCATTTCTTTGATATTCTATTTAGGATTCATATTGAATCTGAGTGGCAAGGCTAAGTGCCTGAGCTGTAAGCCCGTGTTATAAAGGCTGATGTAGGTCAAGGGTTGCTTGAGTAGTAGGAGTGTGGATCACTCTGAGGTAGGGCAGGATTGCCTTAGGTGTAGGTGTGTGGATTCACTCTGAGGTAGAGTTCTTGGGAAGAACTTGAGTTGTAGGATCTTGGTGATCTGAGTGGTAATACTTGTATAGTCTGAGTTATAGGAGCTAATTGGGCTCTGAGTTGTAAGATCTGAGGATCCGAGAAAGAAAGAAAAAGGTGTTTGGCCGAATCTAGTCTATTGCTAGATAGGAGAAGGGGAAAAGTGGATGTACGCATCAATTGGGGAACCACTATAAATCTGTGAGTACTGTGCTGTGATTGCTGTGCGGTGATTGTGTTATAATTGCCGAATAGCTTTCTTGCCTTATCTGACAGAGATAGTAATAAAGATATAGAATCAAATTTCATTAACTTTAAGTAGCCTAGAATTAAATTGGACATATTCACCTCCCTCTATGTGTTTAGTTGATCTTGATATCAAGACTTTCACATGTTATGTATTATCTTAAAGAAACATGACCTATAGTGAGATACTAGTCATACAAATGATACATTATGAGCATGTCCAAGATACTAACTACCCAAATTATGCGTCTATACCCTAGCCCCGTACTAAGTGACAGATGGGCATGATGAGCTGCATACATGCCATAGATTGGGGTGTTAATCCTATATGCATACAAAAGAGACCCGCTCAACCTAACACTCTTTCCCCTCAGTGCCTCGTAAGGCCCCACTGGAACCCTCCCTGGTTAAGGACAAGACATGGTTTACAGGTTAACATATCTAATGTACACAACCCTATGCCCCCACTATTTTGAGACACAAATAATGAGAAAATGATCATGGTCGACTAAAGCATTTAGTCCTAAAGATACATATGTAGAACTATGGTACTAATGCATGATAAGAGATTGGATTTATTATAAATTGTTGGTTTTAAATCCATTTCCAGTTTCAATATTGTAATTTTTAAGGACTTAGAATATCATGCTGTATAATACCTAACATAGATATTCAATTAAACATACACCATATGGTGAAGTTAGAGTGAAGAGTATGAGTACAAAATACAATGGTATGCTCCCAAAAATAATGATTTACATTAAAAATATGTTGCATGTTTTCATTACAAAAATATTCCATAGGCCAATAATGATATGATAATGATAGTATGATATGATTTCAATTGATGCACAATTGATTCAATGGTCTTCATAAGAAAGAATCGCATGTAAATACAAATGAAGCACTTCATAAACACAATACACCAAAATGAGTACGACATAATGATGCCAATATCTATCACATGATTTACAACATATACGATAGATAGACGTAGCTAATTTAAGATTATTCTTAAGTACTCTTATGAATTATGTTATTGAATTAGATAGAATGTGAGTTTAGGATATCAATTGATCATATGAATCATTGCGGTGTATGTGATGTTCACATTCATCTTTGCTAATTTATCATATGGAGCACATTCAGTTTAACTTTAGCAAATCATGAAATGATATAAGTAGCATGAATAATGTGGTTTTCCTATAGTAAGAAGTGGTGCTATAATGATAAGTTATGGTACCCATGTGCAATGCTCTGTAAGTTTTAACACATATATACTTGATTTGCATGCGCCCAAAATGGAACTCCTACTTCAATATTCATAGGCCTTCATTATAGTTAGTGCTAGGAAACTAAGATAAGTAGGTCACTTGAAATGCTGACTATTTATACAGTTTCATTCAATTTGATTTCTTAAGAAAGTAGGCTTAACTAGGCTAAGACAAATCTTATCATATTTCTAATGCGACCATAAATTGTGTTGGCTTAAACAAATAAATGTAAGAACAAAAACAAAAAAAGAAAATGAAAAAAGATGCCGATAAAAAATATTGTAAAGTAGAATATTGTGAATTTCATTTTATATTCTACTTTACGCAAATGTTGGATACTACTGAATAAAATATTTAGGCATTCAAATGGGGCCGAGAGTAACGATTCCTTTGGGCACCCAAATACTGCGTGTTTATTTTTGGGGAGAATGTTATGAATGAGCCTTTTTAAATGGAGTTAGTATTTCATCTTTAATTTTGGGCCTTCATTCATACTTTGGATATTTAATATTCTTATATTCCAAATTTTCATAATGATTTTCAAAATTATTATTTATAAGATATTTGTGAACATTTAAACTTATATTGGGAGAGGCAAAAAAGAGATTAGAATTTATCTTGGTTTTAAAATTAAATAATCTACTAGGTGTATGTTTAATATAATTTAACATACTAGTAGGAATCTCATATAGTTTTGAAGATAAATTATAGATAAAAGATTTTTTATTACTTGAAAATTTTTGAATAAACAATTTTAATGACTCTAGTTTTTGAGTTAAGACACTATTTTCATTATTCAACTTTTTTACTATGCTCTTTTTAAATATTTGGCTCTTTTTCAAAAACCTTGAAATTTTCTTTTAGTTCATCGCAATTAATACAAAGCAGAGAATTTTTATCTAAAGAGCATGTGAGAGAACTAGGCACAATAAGAGTATATTCTACATTGATGTTTGCATTTTAAAATGTTATTTTCTTAATGCAATTTTGAGTTAATATTTTCCAGTTTCTTGATTTTACGTCTAGCAATATTTAACATACATAATATAGAAAATGAAGTCGCAGCAAAGAGAGAATTTTTGCTTACAATGTTCTCTGATGTGGCAAGATTTGAACAACATCTTCTTCTATGGATGATGTACTTATTGTGTCCACATCCGAGCATGATCGGGTAATGTCTTATTCATCTTTCTTTGATTGATCTTCCTCCTGGCTTTCCTCTTCCAAAGATAAATTTTCATCTTCCCTTTCCCTTAATGTGGTTGTAGTGTCCCACTCCAAGAGTAAGTCTTCATTTTATTCTTCACTTAAATCCATGAAAAATTACTCAGATTTATTATCTATAGAAGGAGAACTGTAAGTAATCTCAAGAAATTTCTATATATCATAAGCAGTAGGAAGCGTATAGATGAGTTTGAAATTTTCTTGACCAAGCCCACACAACAGGCTATTCATAACTTTAACATTTAAATAACATTCACGCTTATTTAAATTATTTGGGGGCTCTATACTAGTTATGTTCCAGACTTCTGTACCTAATAATATAAGAAATTTTCTCATTAAAGTTTTCCACCCATTATAGTTCACTCCTGTAAATAGAGGTGGTGCTAGTGAAATTTCTATGTACAAATTTCCATCCCCACTAGTAGATTCGAGATTAGGGTTGACCATTATTCCTGGTGGTGAAACCATTTTTGGAATAACCTCCCTCTGATACCACTTATTGAATCTGGTGGCCAACCTTAGAGGGGGGGGGGTGAATAAGGTTTTTAAGTAAATTCAGAATTAAATGAATTTTCAGCAAGACAACTTGTTCTGGAAGCAACTGCGGGGAGGTAGGTTACTGAGCCGCTTTTCTTTGTAAAAATTTGCTTTTCGACCTCTCACACAACCCTTAATGCCCTAGCAACATTCACCCACGAATTTGAGATGAAATAAAAGAAATATAATTTTATTCAAAATTAAATAGTGGTTTATAAGAATAAAATTGGATCTTAATGATATAGGAGATTGGAGGCGTTGAATCAAACAATCTTTTGGTTTCTATACCGACCATCCCAGGACTGGTATGCTCTCTCTCTTCTTCCTAAGAAGATTGATGAGCCGGCTATTCACCTTCCTCCCAGAAAGGATCTTAGAGCCCTCTAGATCTCCCAGATCTAGACATCCTCCCAGGATGATTTCCACAGATTCCTCCTATAAATTTGATGGCCTCCTAGGCTGATTTCTCACGAACTCCTCCGAGGAACCCGACATCCAGACCAGATGGTTCCTCCACACAAAATACAATAGGGTTGAGGAAAATAAAAGAAAATAAAAGAGTTTGAAATTATTGCTCCCTCAAATAAGATATCCTCCTTAAAATGGTTAGCGATCGAGGCTTCTGGATGTCGTTCTTATTGCACTCGATCAACCACTAATGGTCATTGGAGACTTTGCTCTTCAGAGTTCTTCGGTCACGAACCAGAGAGAGAAATTTTACTTTTCCTTGCTTGGAGTTTGTGGTTCATACCAACAGAGATTGTAGTCGAACCCTAGACGCGAAATCCTTCTCCTTCTTGTTCTTTCAGAAAAAGATATGCGCACTTTTATACTCATCTTTGAATAATCTACCGTCGGTGGTAGAGCTAGCGCCCAGTAGCAGGTCTTCTCACGCGGTGTTTCAGATGTCCATTAAATTAAGAAAAATATCCCAAATAATATTTGCGCAACTTTTGGATACTAGGCGTAGTGGCGATAGTGTTTTCTTCTCGACGAATTGACTCGACAGTCATTGAAATATCTAGAGCCTAGTGGTATGGATAGTGCCTGGTGTTAGGTCACAGAGAAGACTCTTTACGCAGAATAATAATTCTTCAACACTAGCGCCAGCAGTAGTGCTAATGCCCGACGGCAGGTGACAGAAACTTTTGTTCCTCATACCTATACATCTGTACACTATACCAAACACAAGTATGATCAAATACAACTTGGGATTTGATATTATTAAACTAAAGAGATGTGAACCATGGGTTCCAACAACAAGTGTGAAGGCATGCTTGAACTAGATGGAGGTGTAATATGACCTTGCGAAGAGAGTTTGACAGGCATTAAAGCTTGATGAAAGCATGAAGATCTGTGTGGCAAAGACTGTGGATGGGTCTAATGATGATTTTTATTTTGAAGATGATCTTGTATGGAAAGATAGTCGGTTATGCATCCTAAATATTGGCAAACTATGAGAGAAGTTAATGTACGAGGCATATTTTACCAAGTACCTGATCCACCTTGAGAACAAAAAGTTGTTCAAAGACTTGAAAAAGTTATTTTCGTGGTCGGGTTTGAAGAAAAACATAGATCTCTATATGGTGAAGTGTCATACTTGTTCACTAGTGAAGGAAAAATGTTAGAAGCCTGGTGCATTCCAGAAGTCATTGCTTATTTTAGAGTGGAAGTTTGATGATATTTCTATAGATTTCGTGCATGGCTTGCTAATATTGTAATAGAAGAATGATGCCATTGGGGCGATCGTAGATTGTTTGAAGAATGTGTGTCACTTCATTCCGAAAAAGAGTGATGATTTAGTGGAAAAGTTGGTAAAACTTTATGTTGACAACATAGTATGATTGCATAATGTGCCCCATAACATCATAAGTGATCGAGATGGGCATTTAACTTCAAATGATTTGAGGCTAATCCACCAACTATTGGGTAGCAAGCTGAAGTTTAGCACGATATTTCATTCTCAAACAGATGGTCAGACTGAAAGGACCAATAGAACACTAGAGGACATGCTCTGTATGCGTGCCATAGATTTTAGAAAGAGGTGGGAGGATCATCTCTATATAGTTGAGTTTGTTTATAACAACAGCTACTAAGCGAGTATTAAAATGATACCCTTCGAGGCCCTTTTACGACAGGAAAGGCCATACTCCCTTAGCTTGGGAAGAAACTGGTGAATTGAGATTGCATAAGCGAAAGGATGTTGAAGATGCAAATTCGACAATTCAAGCGATTTGGGAGCGTTTGTTGATTACTCGGATATGCAGGCAAAATACTACAACACCAAGCACAAAAATATCGAGTTTGCTGTTGGTGACTGAGTTTATCTAAAGATTAAACCATTCAAAGGTGTGACAAGGATTCGACGCTTGGAAAAGTTAAGTATGAGATACCTTGGACAGTTTGAGATTATGGAACGTGTTGGTGAAGCTGCATATTAACTTGCTCTTTCGATAAGGTTAAGTAGTTTGCATGATGTATTTCGTATTAGTGTCGAGGAAAGCTATGCAAGAGCCTATTATAGTAATTTCGATTGATAAAGTGTCAATAGATGGTAGGATAAAGTCAAAGACCATGCCTATTCGCATCGAGGACACTCAAGTCAAGCAATTACAGAATAAAATGATCTGAATGGTCAAAGTCTGCTAGGATAATTGTGGTTGTGAGGATCTTTCATGGGAGCGTGAGCAAACCATGTTGGAGGAGTTCCCTGAGCTATTTTGTCAAGGTACAATTTAAATTTTGTACTTTTTATTTTGTTTTCTTTGTTCTGGAATTTCGGGACAAAAGTTATGTAATGGGAGGAGATTTGTAACACTTTAGTTTTCCCAATGGAAGTAAGCAACAATTTTTGGTTACTATCTGCTTACGTCGAGTGGCTGAACATGTCGAGTGTAACTCGATATAGCGTCGAGTGCAACTCGATGTTATGTCGAGTATGTAGATTGTGTCATGTTGGATCTAGTGGCCAACCTTAGAGGGGAGGTGGTGAATAAGGTTTATGTCATTTATCAAAAAATTTGAATTATTTCGCTCCAAGAAAACTAGTTCTGGAAGCTACCGCGGGGCGTTAGGTAGCTAACGCACGACAGTATGTCACAAAACTCATTTTTCTGGGCAGACTCCTCCTTGGAAATCTACGCACCCTTTAGGAAAAACAAAAACTAACATTCACAGAATCACACACAAGTAAAGAAGCAAGAAATGAATTTGATTGCAAAACTAAATCAAAAAATGTTCTAAAAATTACAAAATCTTGATCTCCGTGACGCCAGAGATCGATGTCGGTGAATGAAAAAGCTTTTGGATTTCTATACCGACCCGCTCCCCGGACCGGTTGACACTCTCCCTTTCCCACAAAGAAAGGTCTTCGAGCCTGCTCTTCACCTTCACACAAGGAATCTTAGAGCCCTGCTAGATCACCCGATCTATGCGTCCCTTCCCCCGAATGATTTCTCACAGAATCCTCCCCGGATTCTGACGAACTTCCCCGATCAATTTCCCTCACCATATGAATTTAGAGAAACGAAAAGAATACAATAAAGGTTTAAAAGATTTTAAGATTGAATCTCCCTCTTAACGATTCCTCTGTTATGCGATCCATAGTCGGTGCTTGAGATCTTCGTGTGCTTGCAACTGGTCGACTCTTCATAGTCGTTGTAGTCCTTGGCTCGCCAGAGTTCTTCATGCGCGAACAAGAGGGAGGCAATTTTCTTTTCCTTCGACGAAGATGGCGGAACGTACCATAGAGAGGCGACCGAACCCTAGGAATGATAGAAATCTGTCTATTTTCGTCATGGTTGGGAATATAGAAAACGAGATGCCTTTTTATATATCTTTGTAAAAATAGGCTACTGTCGGCGGTAAGGCTAGCGCCGGCCAGTAGCTTCACGTGCTTGATGTGACAGTTGTCCTGCAAATTTAGAAAAAATATTCAAGATGAATATTTTCCTTTTTTCAATGCTAGCATGGCGCGGTAGGAAGAAAATGCCATGCGGTAGCCCAGGCATCTCGACGAATCTGTCTCGATGATCGTTGAGTGGCTAGCGCAGCGTGGTATACTGATATCGCCTGATGCTAGATTCCCGAGCCTCTGGCTAAAATAATTCCTCGAGCTAGCATGGGCGGTAGGACTAGCACGACGCAGTAGAAACCCGAGCGCCATGTCTATTTGTTTCAGGCTACCACCCGGTGATAGTGCCAGAGAAGTGCTTCTTGCATCGCTTGTACCTATAAACCTGCACACTCTACCAAACACAAGATATTATCAAATGTAACTTAGGATTTGATGTTATCAAACTAAGGATATTTTAACCGTCAGTTCCAACAAACTCCCCCTTTCGATAATATCAAATCCTGTTCATGAGATTTAACAATAAGATGTATGATAGAGCGCATATAAGAGATAATCTTTAAAGATTATAAAGTCAGGTTGCATGATACATATAGCTTCCCTTACTCACATTCTCCCCGTAAATGCTTGCTCTACGTGCTCCCCTATCTACGTGCACACACCGTAATAAGCTCCCCCTACATGTGATCTTACCTATCCCATGACTCATGACCAATCTATCAAATCTCGTTCATGAACAAATCTATTCTCCAATTTATTACTCATGACCAATATATTCTCCCCCTTTGATATTATCAAAAGGGGATAGGTCAGACCAAAAAAAACAAACATGCACATGCACGGGAGAAACAGAATGCATTATATATCGAAATAGTTTTAAATAAGCATTCAGAGTTACAAAAGATTGGACAACACAGGTAAACTAAGCATATAACAATTTAGAGTACGATGCTACAAGAGTTATAGAATGAATACAGAGGAACATTGTACAAGTCACGAAAAGAAATCGTGTGCTAGAACTTATGTGTTATAGACATATAATGCCGTTTTAGTCCAATTCTTATGCGTGGAAGCATTAGATAGTGCAATGACATGTGTACGTGTAGCATCAGAAGATAAACATCAAGTAGAGTTAACAGTCATTACATGGTTTATCTCAGTAATTAAATATTCTATTGCGAGAGGATAAGGTGAAAAATCACGTCACAGTGCTAACTACGATATATCAAGACTAGAACTAGGGGCCATAAGCTTAAGGGACTAGTATGTGCACAAGATCGACATTATTTTTTGGACCAAGGTACCCATCCTCACAATGCTCATAAAGACTTATCAGTAAGAGTGAGTAGTTCTTGGGGGGGGGGGGGTATCCTTGACTCAAGACTTGATAACATTCATTGTTTTTATTCATACGCGTTGAGCTATCAGTTTTCTCCTTTTTTGTTTGGATTCTAAGGTCCCCAAATCAATCAAAATCTACCCATATAGGTAGATACACTTTAACTTGTATACACAAGACTTGACCACAAGAGATTTGCCCAAATTTCTACCCTTTATTGAAGTGCATATGTATCGTGACATTGATTATTCAAGTTATTTCTAATGTGGTAGACACAATATCACGAGTTATAACATGTAAGCATATACTTTCTACATGAGTGCTCCGTCCAGCGATGTGTGAATAGTGTAAAGTCATTCTGCTATCTAAATCCTCACACATACCTAGAGGCATAGTAAATAAACACTACCATGTCTAAGCACATTCAGTAGCTAAGCACCTATTGATTCGACACATCATGATTAAGGTAGACAATGTTCAAAAGGATTAACACGCCTTATTCCAACATTGTATGCAATCGTTATGCTCACTGTTCTAGCCATGTGTGTTCTAAAAGTGCTCACTTCACAAGTTTTTTTTTATTTTGGGTTATATATATATTTTTATTATTTCTTATATAACCGAAATAAACAAAACAAACAAAGATATTTTAAAAGGAACACCTTTACACACAAATAAAAATACAATCACAGTAAATACACCGAATAGTTAGTATAATGAGAAAAACACAGGACATGATGATAGAGTAGTATGTAAGGTGTTGATGAACATGATAATGAGACATGAAATACTACTTATGATGCATATGGACCATTAAGAGGATACTTAAGACACAAATGACCCAAAAGTATGTCAGCACCCTAGCCCCGTATTAAGTGACGATGGGCATGAGGAGCTGCAAAAATGCTGCAGGGTGGGGTGTTAATCCCATGTGCATACAGAAGAACTCGGTCAACCTAAAACCCTCTCCTCCTAACATCATGCGAGGACCCACTGGAACCCTCCCAGATTAAGGACAAGACGTGGTTTACAGGTTAGCATTTCTAAAGCACACACACCTATGCCCCCGCTATTATGAGACACACCATAGTGAAACTTGTGTTGTCGTTTATATAAAAAAAGAAATGAAGATATTGGGGTTGATAGGCAGGGAATAGTACGTAAAAGAGTGCTATCGCCGGTGGTATAGTTACCGCGCCACAGTAGCCTCAGGATATATATAGATGCGTTCTGACCCAGTTCACCACTTTTGCACGCTTGCTCTCACTCCTCCGCCTATAGTCTTTTTCTGGTACATCCAAGATCAAGGTATTCTCCTCTCCATTTTCCTCTTGATTCGTAGTGCGATGAGATTTGGAAGTGTAGGTTGTAGATTTCAAGTCATTTTGGATGCGATCCGTGGCAGTTTCATGATGATTTTCATGTTTGATTTGTAAATTTTCTCCACGGATCATGGTCTTTTTCATAGATCTCTCTTGTGTAGGCTTGGATATCGCTCCCTTAACATTTTAAGTGAATGATTTTCTTTAAAAATGAGTTTTTGTGAGATCCGGAATTGAAACCCAATCCGGGGAGATTTCAACCATTTTCCATATTTGATTTGTGATTTTCCTCTATGGATCACATTTATTTTCACCGATCTACTTTGCATGGCTTAAATCTCTCTCCTCTACCCATTTTTGAGTGGAAATCGTGAAAAAAAGGAGTTTTGGGGAAGATCTGGCAGAGGAATATAGGTTGCGGTCTGTCACGCTACCACGCGATGATAACAGATTAATGCTCCGCGGTAGGATCCAGAAATAAATTTTTGTTTTTTTAAATTCTTGACTGAAGAATTTCGTGTGTTTTTTTCAGGTTATGGCTTCATCAAGATCCTAGCCACCTCGCCGAAGTTTCTTGAAACGCTCTAGAGTGCTCGCGTCAACATTTCTTGCTATAGACGAGGCGATAATGAGCGTGCTAATGGTCATCGATATTGATGATTGGTATGCTCACATCTATGGTTATTTGGAGAACTCGGGCATACTCTCTGTGATTTCCTCTAGCGATCAATTTTCCTCGATCCTCACTCGGGAGTTCTACAATAACCTCAGGGATACCGTTCATATGCAACTAGATGGAGGAGTGCAGACCTGTATTTGGACTGAAATCATGATGACACTCCACTAAAATCTCGAGCGAAAATATGTCTGGACTCCCAATTCTCCACGCCTCGACATCGTGGAGTCCTTCAGAACCAGCCAGAACCTGAGAGATGGCAATGAGGTTCTCCACGGTGCGGAGGAGCGTGCAGATCTCATAACTACAGTGGATACGCTCACTCCCGATGCCCGCATGATTCAAGATGTCCTCCGTCACTCTCCTATGTTCAAGGTCAAGGATACCAAGAAAATCACGGTCCAACTCTCTATGGTGACATACTGTATACTACTTGAGAAAGCCTTCAGTGTCTAGGACCTCATCCTCTCAATGAAGCATTATACATATCGCCTCAAATCCCCCGACCGCTAGCAGGTGAATACACTGCCTTTGGGTAGTGTGATCCAGAGCATCCTAATAGATAAGTACCCTACCATCGACTGGTTGGCATACCCTATAGATAGCTGCCCTCTGATCTACAAAGTAGGTGAGATTCCTACTTCCTCACGAGCGCGGCCACCTGAAGCACAACCTCCGTTACACTATATAGGGTACCTCATGGAAATCAGTTGGGACATCTACAGTATGGTGGAGGACCAGTGCCGAGAGATCAGACAGACGGTGAAGGAGGTGAAAGGCATGGAGAAGATGATCAAGAAGATCATAAGCAAGTTCAACATTTTACCCACTTCTTCCGAGGAGTAGCTTCCTGAGCTATATATGTGTATTTTCTATGTTGTATTATAAACAGGGTGAACATGTGTACCAGTAATTAATTTCAACTATGTGATTACTTTTACTTCATTTAATTAGTTCAGTGTCGACACTCTGCTTATCATGTTTTTTTACCGTCCGTTTCCCTTTTTTTGAGATAACCCATCGTGCCCAAAAAAAATCATAAAAAAAAACACAAAAAAAATAATACATACTGAAATAAACATTCTTACTAGAAATAAAAAGAAAGAGGAAAGGGAAAAATAGTAGGCATATCGTGAAGTAATATATAGTGTAGTTCAATAGGACTTACTTTACACATATTGTAGATGTTATGGGATATGTGGTTTAGGTATCCAAGTGGGACCTGGTGGGGAGTATCTCTTGGGTACCCAAGTGATATACCTGGGAGTGATACTAGTGAGTGTGCCATGTCGAGTAGTGCAGGTCTGTCATTCTTAAATATGGGCCTCCATTCATACTTCGGTTTAAGTTTCTGTTTATGTCGCAAATTTCTATTTATACTTCTACGAGTCCTTGTGTGATGATCTACAGTTGAATAATATTGCATTGGAGGTTTAGATATGCTAAAATTGTTCTCTGTGTCAAGATTATGTTTCTTGACATAAAGATTCATAGTGTAGTGATTATTAGAAGGTAATTTACATTCATTTGATTTAAAATTGTGAGTGACTGGAGTTTGCAGATGAGGATGGTTCTTCTGTTTTGGAATCTTATTTACATGCGCTTGACGTTCTCAACTCCCATTGATTGACTTAGTTATTATATGACTGTTCATATTCAACATGCTTTCTGGTTTTGCTTGAAACTTGTGAGTTGTGTATTGTGAACTTTTAAACACAATTTCCTTAATCATGTTGATTTTTACAATTAATTCATTATTCTTAATTTTGAGATTCTGTCTAGCTCTATTGTATGCAATTGTGCTATTTTTAAGAGTGGAGACGACGAATTCAATATGGGCTTTATACTTACTATCGATTTCGTCAAAGGTCTCATTCATCTCCTTAATTTCATTTTTATAATCATTGCATCTGTAACATCCCATTTCCGGCTAGACCCCTAGGAGTCGGTTGGTCGAGTCAGAACCCCAGGGAGCACAAAAAGTGAAAATAAAGCAATCAATTTTTCGGGTCACGGGTTGGTCACGCCCGTGACCGACCCGTCACGCCCGTGACCTGGGCGTGACTACTTCGACGATCGTCGATCTCCACGAGACGATCGCCGAACGTGCTGTCTGGGCATGTCACGCCTGTGACCAAGGTGTCACGCCCGTGACTATGGGCGTGACCCCATCGACGATCGTCGATCGCCGTAAGACGATCGTCGATCTTGCGGCCCGGCATGTCACGCCCGTGACATAAGTGTCACGCCCGTGACCTAGGGCGTGACCAGCCTTCGACGATCGTCGATCTCAGTTCGACGATCGTCGACCTCGAAATTTGCCGTTCGGGCATGTCACGCCCGTGACCTAGAGGTCACGCCCGTGACCTAGGGCGTGACCAGCCTTCGACGATCGTCGATCTCAATTCGACGATCGTCGACCCAAAATCTGCCATTCGGGCCTGTCACGCCCGTGACCCAAGGTGTCACGCCCGTGACCATCATAGACGATCGTCGATCTCAGTTCGACGATCGTCGAACCCAGAATTGGCTATTCGGGCCTGTCACGCCCGTGACCTATGTGTCACGCCCGTGACATTGGCCGAAACGACGGTTCAGGCCCGAAATTATTCTAACAAGCGTGGTAATAAATGTGGTAATAAATGCTGGTGTGGGAAGTTACAGCAGGAGTAACTACCGGCCGTTTTCCTTCTATAATTATATAATAAATGAGGAAAAGGTGGTCCAATAGAAAACCGCCAGCTGGACACACCTGTTCAGTTTCCGCCGTTTCTTATCCCTTCACCGTAACCGAAACGTTAAGGGAGGAGCCTTCATGGCCATAATGGTTTTACCCATTCACCTTCCCACTTCCTGATTTATAAAAAGCCCACCTGGGCAAGAGGAGAAGGTTACACGCTCAAGTAATCGGATCAGACCTCTGTTCTTGCTGTAAGAGAAGTTCAGCAAACGCCACCACCGCGCCATGGCACCCCGACGTTCTTCTCGCCTTCAAACCGCGAACAAGGTCCTCCTCTGCTCCTTTTCATGGGTAGATCTTAGGATTCTTAGAAAATAAGTTCGCGCTCAACGGAGCCGGACCCGTCTCTCGTTTTCATGGGAAAACCATGAAAATGGTATTTTTGAGTTCGCCGGAAACCGCCACCTCCGGCGGCCAAACCACCGCCGACCGATAGCCATCGCCTCAACGGAGGTGGTGGTGGTGGTGGCTGGCAAGGGAAGTGACCGAACGGCCGGCGACGGATCACGGAATGCTTACAGGAAAAATGTTTTCCTGTCTGTTCGGGTTCATGAAGAAGATGAACAGTGGATTTAATATATAATACATAGATTATTATATAGTGCATAATGGAAAAATAGGTTATTTGAATGTATTTTTGAGGCTGCAAAACGAAGTACTTAGAGACCGATTTAGGAAAAATGACCAGTCACAAAAGTTGTAGCCCTCTGGGTCTACTTTAATTTAAAATTGATTTTATTCAATTTGGGTGAGTGGTTTGAACACAGCACTCATTTTGGTGGGATCAAGACCTAGGCTAACCAGAAATTAAAATGGTTGCCCACGGTTCATAATATGTCCAAATGACTTGAAATTTGGACTGGAGGTCTATAATATGTATATCGAGAGGCTGTCCAAAAATGAGAATTTTTGGAGAACTTTTGCCTAAAGTTTTTGTAAAAATTTAATAAACAATATAAAACTAATTAGGAGATGAAATTAAGTCCAAACTCCCCCAATTTTTGGGTGGTGGTCCCTGGCATCAATATTAAGATCTGTACAAAATTTCAACTCGATTGGTCGAGTTTTGAATAGGGAAGTATCAAGTCCTAGATAGGTCTTGGTGAGGGGTACTTTGGGGAAAAGTACGATTGGAGATGGAGTGGACAAATCTCCTCAAAAGAGGCTGAAGTTGTTGGCCACTGATTTGTTGGGTCTATGTCTACCCTCTTGGGTAACATGGTGTGGCTTAGGGTGGATTTTACCCTAAGAGATTGGCTCAAACCCAACGGGTGGGAGTTTGAGGTTTGTGAAGGACATAGGAGCAAAAGCTCTTGTATGCCCTTGAAATTTGGAGGAGAGGGGGATGATATAATGAAAACCCTCTGGTTGAAATAGTGAAGGAATTGGAGGTAGTTAGGTACCTCGAAAGTTGAGATGTCGGAATAGGATAGAAATGTAATTTAGTTGTTTTAAGCACTAAATCTAATCCAAAAATTATGAAACTCGGGAGGAGGGGGTTTTAGGATGTTTTAGACTTATGGTAATTTTCCTGGAATTTTATGATTATTAAATATTATACTTCATGTGTTAAAGGATTAATTGCCGGAATTATTATTTCAATTATTTGGAGCTTTAAAATTATTTATAATCAGTTGAAATTCTGGATTTAGATCTTTGTTAGTAGCACAATGACCCCTGGATTTTTATAGAATTTTATGTTGAGTAAATCTAGTACCTTATTCACAGATGACAGAAAGGGGCTTTTATGTTTAAAAATTAATTATGGATAAAATACTTGCTGGAAAATTATGAAACTTGGCCAGTGCTAATTTTAGGCCTTTATCTCCATATCATGAATTATTTATAATTTTTGGAAGAATATTTTCTGTACATGCTTCATAAACAATAGAATTTAGAGATTATTTCTAAAATAGTTTTCATGCCCTTTTAATGATAGAAAAATTATGATACTTAGGATTTAACCTATTGAGATAACCTAGTATTTATCATAAAATTGCTGGACATCTTGCATGAGAACTTAGGGTAGTTCATGTTCAAACCGGTAGTCCTTGGATTTTCGAGGAATTTAATTAAATGCCAAATAAATTAGGAAAATTTCCATTTTCTGGACTTAGGTCATTTATGTCATGGTAAGTCTCCAGTAAATAATTTAGGGCATTTGGATGAGTAATGGATCATTTCATAACCGGTTCGACATGTAGCCTAGGTAGGTCTGCATTTAGTAAATTGTGAAATGCAATAGGACATGATCTGAGGAAGATATAAAGAGTAGTGAGTAGTGGTGATAGCTAGAGTTAAGAGGTGCTCGGGTTTGGCGAAAGATCGCTTTTCCCGAAGAGTGGAAGGTTTAAAAATCACCATAGGATAGTCTATCGTAATATGAGAAGGAAATCGGGTTAAGGGAAATAAACCAATAACAATAAGTGCCTTGCAAAAGGGAACTTCGGGCCGTAATGCACCGTCTTGGTTCCTAGTGCCCCTTGAGAGCCCTTCACGGGGTATACCGGGGGCAGTCCTGGGCTAACGTAAACTGTAATAATAAACTAGCAAGAGTAACTTAGTAATTAGGTTTGCACTTTTCACAAACACTATTGGCACAGGAAGATTGAGGTGAGCTTCGGCTCGGGTGATTTGGAAACGGACGTTTGGGTCCGGGGAGCTTCGGCTCGGTTGTTCTGGAGACGGACGGGATGGTCCGGGGAGCTTCGGCTCAGTTGGTTGGAGACGGACGTTTGGTCCGGGGAGCTTCGGCTCGGTTCTGTGGTTTTGCGATTAAACTTGCATGTGCATAAAATAGGAAAAGTTAAGGTGGTGGGTCTTTCGATATCGGGGAGTTCGATTGCACCGACACCGATATCGTTGACTCGGCGGGGTGATTAGCACTCCGCCAACAGAAGTCCGGTGCGCCAGCCGGCAAGAGTACGCAGGCGTCCGCTTAGTGCACCAAGCGTTGAGGCGTACGATAGGTCAGACCAGTGGTGCTTTTACTGGTTTTGGAGGTGGGCGAGGCCCAACCCACCGCTTCCGTTTGCCACTACGGAGGTATCCTGGGAGGTAACGACTCCGAAAGGGGGAACTAAAGGTCTGTGTGCACAGAGTCGGGTGTGTGAGTTGCACTTGCATGTTTCATCATACCCACTAGCATGTCATAACATAATCGATTCATTAAATCTTGACACCTAAAGTATAAGTGGTATGAGACGCTTATACATTAGGACCTGCAAAACGACCCCTTGGTCTATAAGCTTGTGTGGGCAAGTTTATAAATCAAAGGTTAATTTCAATATATAACAACCATTGCTGTTTGATAACCGACACCCCAACGTATAAGTGGTATGGGACAGTCTATACGATGGGAGCCTTGCAAAAGACCCCTTTAGCTTATGTGTTCTCGCATAAGTGAAGGTTTAAATTCATATAATTGCTTTTCTTACTGTTAGACCTATTATAACCTTCATATAACTGCTCACCGAATACAACTTGCTAGATTAGTTTCCGCTGCCATCTGTTTCATGTTTAATCTCTACCTCCATGTCCTTCCCTTTCTTCCTCTCCGCTCGGTACCTAGGAGCCATGGGGGAAGGGGTAGGGGATGATAGGGCTTAGTCTTTATGACTAACGGTTTTCGAACCGCATCATTTAGGGGATCGTGGAGCCCAGCATGGAGGAGCAGCCCCAGAGATCGGTGCGCCTGGAGATGGGGCAGTCTAGCTCCGGAGTTCATACAGCCGGGACCGTGAGTCTCGATTCTGAGTAGATTCTGTTTTCGCTTCCGCATGAGTGATATTGTAGTGAGGTCATGATGTATCGGGCATAAGCCCGCATTTATAGTACTCTGATGTTTTCTGTGGACACTCCCTTCGTGGAGCTTTATTATATATATGTGATTTTACTATTGTGGACTGCATTGCTCTTACTGTTATAATTATGCTACTCTTCTGTGATCGAATTTGGCCTGCAGAATCGGCGCATTGTAGTGACGACCTTCCCGGGTGCGAAGGTGTCACCGCAAAGCGGCGATTCTGGGCCTAAGACCCCGGTGGTTGAAAAAGAAAAAAAAAGGGGGTCTTACAGCATCTAGCACACTCCCTTTTGACAGATGATTCTTCTAGACATGTTTTCTCAATTTGTTTTTTCGCAGAGAGAGGCTCTTTTTCAACATCCTTATGTTTTTTTATTTAATCTATTACAATCTATACAAGGTGTAGAAGTGTTATCTAGAGAGCATGTAGGAGAACTAGGCACGACATCGGTAGATTCTACATTTACACTTGCTCTTAAACGGTTATTTTCTAAATGTAGTTTTGAGTTAATACTTTTTAGTTTCTTAATTCTACGTCTAACGGAATCTAGCATATTCAATGTAAAAGTAGAATTACATATAAGAGGGGAGTTTAATTTTCTTATAGTGCTCTTGGATGGGGCAAGATTTGAGCATAGAGTTTCTTTGACTTCTTCGTGAGTTGCCTCATCCATAGATTAAATTTCAACTTCCCTTTCCTGTGATGTGTTTGCCATGTCTTTCTCTAGGAGCAAATCTCCATTTGGTTCTTCACTCAGATCTATGAGAAATTACTCAGTCTCGCCAACTGCAGAAAGAGGACTATAAGTAGACTCAAGAAATTTCCATATATCATTGACAGTGGATAGAGTGTAGAAGAGTTTAAAAATTTCTTGACTAAGAATGCAAAATAAACTATTCATAGCTTTAACATTTATATGACATTCATGCTTAGTTAGGTTATTTGGCGGCTTGATACACATTATGTTCCATGTTGAAGCCAAAAATGACCTCAACGAATGTTCACGAACCAAAGTGCAGCCGACGCCTACTTCTCTCAAATCTCGACCCCAGACTGGCTGCTAAGGTCCTAAAACAGACCCAAAGCCTCAGCTGGGAGGTCCCACCACACACCCGGAAGATCTCTGAGAGCTTCCCCTCCAAAGCCAAATGCTGGGCTGGGAGCTCCTCAGAAGGCACTAGAGTTAGAGAATAATGAAAGCCTGCCTTCCAAAGAGCCCCTATGGGTCTTTTTATAGTCTTCCTTTGACCTGAAAATACTGAAATACCCCTGAAGGGTCTGCCAATAGCCAAATCCCGCTGTCATCCCAAGGGCATTTGGGTAATTTTACCTCGGGATAATAATAAAATAATCTCCTCTGGACTCCGGGTCCCACCCCGTGGGCCCACTTGGCGAGACCCCCGGCCTAGAAGGCTCTCGCTGGGTCCCCTCTAGGCCCGCCTTAGCGAGAGCTCCTGCCAGGAAGGTTCTCGCGCTAGGTAGTCGTGATGCCATTGCGAATGAAGGCTCACCTAAGGCCTTCTCGCCTGCCTTGGGCGGGAGCTTTCCCTAAGGCGGGAGCTTCCGTAGTCAAGCCACCTGCTCTGGTCGGTCGACGATCTCTCCTGCCGGGAGCTCGACTATCTGCGCTCGACTATCTGCCCTGGTTGGTCGACGATCTCTCCTGCCGGGAGCTCGACTATCTGCGCTCGACTATCTGCCCTGGTTTCCCCAGCTTTTGCCTGCCCTTGGCGGGAGCTCCTTCAGGGCGGAAGCTCCTCTGGCTTTGGACCCAAAGCCTGTCGTGGCGCGAACGATATCGCCCACCGCCAGGCGGGAGTCTTTAAGGACGAGAACTCCACCAGTATGCCTTAGGGTTAACCCAAGGCTAGCCTGAGGCTAGCCCAATCCCTCAGTGAAGTCTCCGGGTCCCACCCAGCGAATATGGGGTTGTACACAATCCCCGCTCTTTTCGAGCTAGCCCTGCGCTCGACAAGACAAGTCCAACCCCCATGATATTCGCTGGACACATGTCCGCCTACCAAGGGAATCTTTTGGTGGGTCCTACTGCGGCTATAAATATGTACTGATAGGCGTCCATACGCCCTGCCCTTGAAGTACGGTTTTCCAACTGAGCTCTCGCCTCAGGGATTTTTGCGCGAGCTTACCATGCATCCCAAACGTGCTGCCAAACCACTTTCGCAAGACCTCCAAGACCGGTTAGCCGCTGCCCAAGCGCGGGCCTTGGCTAACTGTGCGGCGGTGGCTCCATGGTTAGCGAGAAAGACTTCAACCGCCGGGCCTTCCGAGCCGAAGAAGAAGGAAAAGAAAAGGGCGAAGGTGGTCCGACGGGACCTTTCTCGTGAGAACAGGGATCCTTCTTCCCCCACTCCCAATCCTGCGGGGGATCCTTCCCCGCAGAAGGTAAGCCTTTCAACCGTGCCTACCGAGCTGATTGTGCACTAGATCCAATGGTTAAAGTAAGCTTTGGCAGGAATCTGCTACTAACGATGACGCCGAGATCCCGCCAAATTCTTCGAACCTGCCTGCTCATTCCCCCAAGGACCAAACACGGGTCTCGGACGCAATTCCTTCAGCCGAGATCGAAACGACAGGTACGTTTTGCTACTGTCGATATGTCAACCCTGCCTTTTCTTTTCTGAACTGTCTTCTCGCAGTGCCCGCTCCCGCCGACCCGGGCCTAACCGCCAGGGAAGTAGAAGCGAGAACTGTGGAATTGCCTCCCTTGGTGACCAATCCTACCCTGCAGGCGGGAGGGACGGCCTCTGATCCCTCCGCTACTCCCAAGGATGCCGATCATCTTTTGGGAGAAGACAACTCCCCACGAGCTTCTGGCCAGGTCGGGACCATCGTGCGCGAGCACTTCCGCCCGGGGCTGGGCAAGCATCTTCACCTCCTTTATGGAACCAACGGAGGGGTCGGGCCTTCTCGTCCAACTGCAGGTATGCGAAACTTTCCTGGACTGCTGATTGTCATGCCTTAACCAGAATTCTCGTGCGTTCCTTTTGCAGGTGATCCCGGCTTGTGGTCGGAAGCCAACCGGGAAGAAGAAGATGATGATGATGATGCTGATGAAGAAGAGGAAGATTCTCCCCTCCCTTCGTCTGGAGAGATAGAAGGAATATTGAACGGCGCCGGGAGCGCGAAGGAGAGGAGGAAGAGAATCTCGGCTATCCTGGCCAGGCTCATCCGACGAGATCGTGCCCACTCTGCCGCGGCGGAAGCGTTCCGCGAATCTGTGGAGCAAAGGTTGGGGGCTCTGGAGCGGGATTTCTTCTTAGGCGAGGCTGATCGTCTGGGAGGGCCTTCCGCCGAGTCTTCGCCAGGGAGATGCATCTCGCAGATCCGAGATCACGCCAGGCGGATCAACCTTGGGTGTACCACCCTATCGTCTTATTTCAATCCGCTGGTGCCTCTAAGAACTAGGCGGCGAGAACGAGGATGATGGTATTGGAAGCCCTATTAGACTTCTCGCTTGAATCTCTTTTGTCGATGTATCTGTAATAAACATTACTGTTAATTAAGTTTATCCAACTTTCGTTGGCGAGAACCTCACTGTTACCAATGTCTCTCTTTCCTTTCCTTTTATTGCTCTGCGAGGCTTTTAAATTAAGACGCCTACACCAATATAGGATGCTTGCGCCAATCTAGGAGGCTCGCGCCAATCTAGGAGGCTCGCGCCAATCTAGGAGGCTTGCGCCAATCTAGGAGGCTCGCGCCAATCTAGGAGGCTTGCGCCAATCTAGGAGGCTTGCGCCAATCTAGGAGGCTTGCACCAATCTAGGAGGCTTGCGATGATCGAGATAATTGTGTCGAAACCAGGAACGACCGTTGACCGCTGCCATCCCGAGGGGGAAAATCGAGGCGCCGTTAGCCCAGATTCTGACAGCTGTACTCCACCGTCACTTTCTCTCTCCGTCGGATGGATCCATGATGATTACGATTCCCTATAAATAGAGAAGTCTGCCAACCGCATTTACTTCTTCGATCCGGAACCTCAGCCTTCCTTTCTTGCTCTCGCGTTCTTGTTTCCGCTTCGACCTTTTTTCAGCTCTCGCTCTCACTCGCGAACCCACCATGCCTGGCGAGAACAAGGGTCGCGCCCACTGCGCGGAAGCTTTCCAAAAACACCTCTTCCCTTCCTGCAAGCTCACCCTAGATGAATATAACCTGATCGTTGACCGCTATATTCCCGCTGGCTTCTCGGCGCGGAACCCGGGTAATCACGATAAGGTGAATACTCCGGAGGCGGGAGAACTCGCCATCCCCCTCGAGCATTTCGAGGTGGGCTTCCGCCTTCCCCTTTGGCCGGAGGTTCGGCTTGCTCTTCGTTACTATGGGGTGGTTCTCGCCCAACTGAACCCGAACTCAGTCGCGATCCTTATAGCATTCATATGCTATATGCGATCCGAGAGGATCGAGTTCAGTTTGCCCATCTTTCGGAAGCTATTCAACTTCCGCGCCAAGGGAGGGGTGGTTTTCTTCTCCGGGCAACTGCTCGAGGTTACCGGTCTCGCCAACAAGCACCATCACTGGGGCGAGAAATTTGTTTATGTCAGCGGGGACTTCGGCAACGTCCTGCTTCAGCCCGTTCAGTACGAGGACGCTGCCTACAAACCTCCTACTCTGGGATCGCGCGAGAGCGCAATCCTGGAATTCTTTGGAACCAAGGAGTTCGATGTTCCCTACCTCAGGCGAGACGTCGACTCCCTCCCACTCGTTCACTCGGGCGAAGGTACGGTCTCGCCTCAGATTCCCTCTTTTATCAAATATCTTCTTGCGCTGAAGTGTTTTAACTTTGCAGGAGAGCGGGAGGTCCCTCTGCGCCAACCCTTCGCTGAAGGTCGGGGTGTCGAGGGTCTGGCCGCGAGAGGCTCCCTTGCGCTCGCGGAAGCTAGCGCCAGCGCCTGCCGAAACGATCCAGCCCCTCCTTTGCCGCCACCAGCCAAGAAGCGGAAGGTCACCCTTCCTCCTCTCCGAACGCTGAAGAGGCCCAAACCATCTGCTCTCGAGAAGGGGAAAGCCCCGGCCGTCTCGCCTGTCCAACCCCTTCCCGCAGGCAGCTCCTTCGAAGCGATCCTCCAAAGGGCCAGCGAGATGGATGCCGCCGCCAAGAGCCGCGCCGAGGCTTCCACCGGGAACCCACCGGACGCAAGCGAGGCTGGGGGAGATGTGCTCGTTGCCGAAACCTCCGCCCGAGCTCCGCCCCGGGAGGTGCCGAAAGGGCACAGGAACTTTGGTTTCGGCGTGAAGTACGTCGACGCGGAGGGGAAGCCTCAGATGGAATGGGACCCCGAGTCAAACTTAATCAAGGTTACGACGCTCCTTCCCAGCTGGGCGGAGGGGGAAGATGTGACTAGCGAGGCCTTCTCGCTTGGATATGGCCTTTACAGCTGAGAGGATGCCAGCGTGTTTGACCAGATGTCCACCCGCCTTCTAGCCTTCGATGCCATCCGGGCTCTATTGCGCGGGTTCGAGCTTGCGCATATGTGTGCGTGCCGAAGCATCACCCTCGACAAGAATTTCACCGATATGCGCAAGGCAAGGGAGGACGCGGTGGCTCGAGCGCACACCGCGGGAGAAGAACTCGCGAGAGCTCAACAGGAGCTTGCGGATGCTCGACTGGCGCTGTCTCTACGCCCCGCGACCGAGGTAAGCGAGACCCTCCTGAACCCTTGCTCTCGTTTCTCAAAGTTACGACTGTGCGATGTTTCCAGACTGAACTCTTTTTTCACAGGATTCTGCCCAAGTCAAGGAGCTTCGCGCAGAGCTGGCCAACGCGCGCTGCGAGAGCGTCCTCCTGAGGGAACAGCTTCGTGCTGAGATGTCGAAGGTCCCGCCTCCGGAGCTAGATGCGAGGCTGCGGAGTCGTTACCTCTCGGAGTACGACGTTGACAAGCTGCTGCAAGCCAATGCTCAGGCAACCGTCAAGCTGACGCTCGAGACGCTGCGAGACGTCAAGCTGCTTCGGGAGGACGGCGCGACCATCGACACTCGCCAACTCCTTCCTTGGCTCTACGATCCAGTTCCCAAACCTCCGGGCGCGCCTGACTCGCCTCCCTCAGACATCCCGAGGTCTTCTACCGCCGCTGGCGAGACATCTGAAGCGAGCTCTGGCGATGATTCAAGCAAGAGCACCAGCGGGAGTTACAGCGCGTCCCCCTAAGCTTCTTTTTTCTTTTTGTTTCTTTTGTAATGAGCGAGAGGCTCCAACTTTTGTAATTAATTTTATGTAAAGTAATGTTTCATCTTTCATTGTCAGTGTGTGCTTGAAAGTATATTATTCTGCCGAATGGCTTCCGCGCGAGCTTCCGCCGAGACCCTTAGTCTCTTTAGGGTAATCTTTCTTAGAGATCAGTTAGGCGGGAACCTCGCGTCGCCAATTAAGTCGTCCTGCCCAGGTCCGCCGGGAGCCTCCTTTTGCGAGAGCCCCCTTTGACCGAGACCTTTACTGGCCGAGACCTTTGAGCCGAGACCCTTACTGGCCGAGACCTTTGAGCCGAGACCCTTACTGGCCGAGACCTTTGAGCCGAGACCCTTACTAGCCGAGACCTCCAAACCGAGGCCTTTACTGGCTGAGACCTCTGAGCCGAGACCTTTAGGGCCTTGCCTCCGGTCTAGGCCAGGGCCCTGCTCACATATTTTTCCGACCAATTAAACCCCTACCCCACCGGCGAGCCGTCGGACCTGCTAGCTTATATGGGAGCCTGCGCAGCGGGTCTACCGGGGTTCGAGCCGAGCTCATTGTAACGTAGTAACTACCAACCAAGAACCAAGGATCAAAAAGTCAAGGACTCCACCTATCCCCCGCAGGCGAGCCTTCGGACCTGCCAGCTTGATGGGAGCCTGCGCAGCGGGTCAACCTGGGGCCGAGCCGAGCTCGGGGTGTCGTAGAAGTGGCTAAGAACAAAGTATCGCAAGAGCCAACCTTTCCCCCACAGGCGAGCCTACGGGCCTGCCAGCTTGATGAGAGCCTGCGCAGCGGGTCTACCTGGGGCCGAGCCGAGCTCGGGGTGTTGATGAAGATAACCAAACCTCTCCCCCACAGGCGAGCCTTCGGACCTGCCAGCTAGATGGGAGCCTGCGCAGCGGGTCTACCTGGGGCAGAGCCGAGCTCGGGGTGTTGATGAAGATAACCAAACCTCTCCCCCACAGGCGAGCCATCGGACCTGCCAGCTAGATGGGAGCCTGCGCAGCGGGTCTACCTGGTGCCGAGCCGAGCTCGGGGTGTTGATGAAGATAACCAAACCTCTCCCCCACAGGCGAGCCTTCGGACCTGCCAGCTAGATGGGAGCCTGCGCAGCGGGTCTACCTGGGGCCGAGCCGAGCTCGGGGTGTTGATGAAGATAACCAAACCTCTCCCCCACAGGCGAGCCTTCGGACCTGCCAGCTAGATGGGAGCCTGCGCAGCGGGTCTACCTGGGGCCGAGCCAAGCTTGGGGTGTCGTAGAAGTGGCTAAGAACAAAGTATCACAAGAGCCAACCTTTCCCCCACAGGCGAGCCTTCGGGCCTGCCAGCTTGATGAGAGCCTGCACAGCGGGTCTACCTGGGGCCGAACCGAGCTCGGGGTATTGATGAAGATAACCAAACCTCTCCCCCACAGGCGAGCCTTCGGACCTGCCAGCTAGATGAGAGCCTGCGCAGCGGGTCTACCTGGGGCCGAGCCGAGCTCGGGGTGTTGATGAAGATAACCAAACCTCTCCCCCACAGGCGAGCCTTCGGACCTGCCAGCTAGATGGGAGCCTGCGCAGCGGGTCTACCTGGGGCCGAGCCGAGCTCGGGGTGTTGATGAAGATAACCAAACCTCTCCCCCACAGGCGAGCCTTCAGACCTGCCAGCTAGATGGGAGCCTGCGCAGCGGGTCTACCTGGGGCCGAGCCGAGCTCGGGGTGTTGATGAAGATAACCAAACCTCTCCCCCACAGGCGAGCCTTCGGACCTGCCAGCTAGATGGGAGCCTGTGTAGTGGGTCTACCTGGGGCCGAGCCGAACTCGGGGTGTTGATGAAGATAACCAAACCTCTCCCCCACAGGCGAGCCTTCGGACCTGCCAGCTAGATGGGAGCCTGCGCAGTGGGTCTACCTGGGGCCGAGCCGAGCTCGGGGTGTTGATGAAGATAACCAAACCTCTCCCCCACAGGCGAGCCTTCGGACCTGCCAGCTAGATGGGAGCCTGCGCAGCGGGTCTACCTGGGGCCGAGCCGAGCTCGGGGTGTTGATGAAGATAACCAAACCTCTCCCCCACAAGCGAGCCTTCGGACCTGCCAGCTAGATGGGAGCCTGCGCAGCGGGTCTACCTGGGGCCGAGCCGAGCTCGGGGTGCCGATGAAGGTTCCTTCAACCAGGCCTATTCCATCATTGAGATGAGGAGTCATAGCCAGTTAAAACAAAAAACATAAAGATTGCATACTCAAAGATAGTCAACATTCTGGAATAAACTTATTGAAAATGCAATGGTTGTTTACAACATTACAATCCTTCTTTCCCTCTTACGGGTAGAAGCGCTTCAGATCGTCACCATTCCAGGTGTGACTCAAGGTCCTTCCCTCCGCATCCTGGAGATAGTAGCCTCCGTTAGCCAGAGCCTTCTCTACTATATAAGGCCCTTCCCAGCTAGGGTTGAGCTTACCAACCGCGGCCGACCTTCCTGCAGCGTCGACCTTTTTCAGTACTAGATCACCCTCGGCGAATTGCTTGACTCTGATGTGCTTATCGAAGTACCGAGCCATTCGCCATTTTACTTCTTCTTGCCTGATGGCGGCAACATCCCGCAGCTCTTCCACCATATCTAATGAGAGGCGCAACCCTTCCTCATTCTCCAACCTCCAAGCTTCGCTTCCCTCAGCTACGGCCGCGACCCTTGGGGACCGAACCTCGAACTCCACCGGGAGGACAGCCTCACACCCATGAGAGAGCTTGAAGGGGGTCTCCCCTGTGGCCGTGTTCGGAGTCGTTCACAAGGCCCACAGAACGGAAGGGAGCTGTTCCACCCAGTTACCCTTCAGGTTCTCCACCTTCTTTTTGAGCAAGCTGACAATGATCTTGTTTGCCGCCTCCACCTGGCCATTGCTCCGAGGATGATGGACAGAAGCGAACCTGAGGTCAATCCCCAATTGGGTGCAGAAACTGATGAATTCTTCGCTGGCAAACTGAGGACCGTTGTCTGTCACTATCGCTTGGGGCAATCCGTGCCTGCAAATGATTTCCCCCCAAACGAAGTTCCTGATGACCTGGGAGGTTACCTTGGATAACGGCTTGATCTCCAACCACTTGGAGAAGTAGTCAATCATAACTAGGAGGAACCTCCTCTGCCCGCTAGCTGGAGGAAAGGGTCCAACCAGGTCCATTCCCCAAATGGCGAAGGGCCATGGCGCCGTGATGCTTCGAAGCCTTTGGGCGGGCAAGAGCTGGAGGGGAGCATGTACTTGGCACTTCCGACACCTCCTTGCGAACTCAGCTGTATCCTTCCTTAAAGTCATCCAGAAATATCCTTGCCTTATCACCCTTGCTTCCAATGTCCTTCCCCCTGAATGACTGCCGCATTCTCCAGAATGCACCTCTTCCAGGATCCTTGGGACTTCCTCCTCGGTCACGCATCTCGCGAGGAGTCCTGACAACATCTTCCGATGCAAGCTTCCTTCCAGCATCAGGTAATGAGCCGCCTTGTGCCTGAAGCCCTTTGCATCCTTGACTTCTTCCGACAGTTCTCCTGTGGTCAAGAAGGTCACCAACGGATCTATCCATGAGGACCGCCGACATACCTCCATCAAGTCCCCCTCTTCAATGGCTGGCCGAAATAGTTCGGTTAGGGTACCTCCACCCCGAGGCCCAAACTTTGCTAATTGGTCAGCTGCCGTGCTTTCTTCCCTGGGAACATGTTGAATAGAAAAAGAACGGAAACCTCCAATGATAGTTCTTACCTTTGATAGATATCTCGCGAGAGTAGGCTCCTGGGCCTCGAACTCCCCTCGGATCTGCGATGCCACCACCATTGAGTCTGTGAAGGCCTCCACATCCTGAATTTCCAACTCCTTTGCCAGTCGGAGACCGGCTATCACGGCTTCGTACTCCGCCTGATTATTGGTTACAGGGAAGTGGAAGGCCACTGCTTGCTCTATGGTAACCCCTTGGGGACTTACCAGCACCACACCTCCTCCCAGGGAGTGCCTTCCTGAGGCTCCATCGACCATCATCTTCCATGCCTCCGACGGCCTCGGCTCTTCTTCCTCGGCCTCGGTGACATAATCCGCCAAAAAGTCCGCCACGGCCTGGGCTTTGATGGAGAGCCTCGGGATGAAAGAAATGTCAAACTCGCTTAGCTCGATGGACCACTTTGCCAACCTTCCTGAATGCTCCACCCCCTCAAAGACCTTACGAAGAGGATGATCGGTTACCACCCTAATCGAGTGCGCCTGAAAGTAAGGGCGGAGCTTCCTAGCCGAGATGACCAAGGCGTATGCTAGCTTCTCTAGAATAGGGTATCGGAGCTCCTCCTTTTTTAAGATTCGGCTGACATAATAGACGGGTAACTGTTTCTTCCCCTCCTCCCTAACCAAGACGGAGCTCACTGCCTCTCCCCCCACTCCGAGATACAAGGCTAGGTCCTCCCCTTCCTTCGGGCTTTGAAGTAACGGAGCTTGGGAGAGTTGACTTTTCAGCCCCTGAAAGGCCTCTTCACATTCGGCCGTCCATTCGAATACTTGGTTACCACGAAGCACTTTAAAGAAAGAGGAACACCTATCCCCTGACCGAGAGAGGAATCTGCTTAGCCCGGCCAACTTCCCGGTCAAGCGCTGGACCTCTTTGGCACTGCGAGGTGATTCCAGGTCTAGAATAGCCTTAACCTTATCAGGGTTAGGTTCTACCCCCGCGGGAGTCAAGAGGTGTCCGAGGAATTTACCGCGACTAGCCCCGAAGACGCACTTCAAGGGGTTCAACCTCATCTTGAATCTTCACAGGGTGGCAAACATTTCCTCCAAGTCCCGCAAATGGGAATCAACACACTTGCTCTTGACCATGAGGTCGTCCACGTAGACCTCCAGGTTCCTTCCCCTTTGATCTCAAAAGATTCGATCCATCATGCGTTGGTACGTTGCCCCTGCGTTCTTCAACCCGAAGGGCATCATCTTATAGCTGAAGCATCCCTCTCTCGTGATGAAGGAAACATCCTTGACATCAGGAGGGTGCATCCGGATCTGATGGTAACCTGAAAATGCATCTAAAAAACTCATAAGATAAAAACCAACGGCTGAGTCAACCAGCGCGTCGATTCGAGGCAAGGGGTAGCAATCCTTGGGACATGATTTATTTAATAAAGAAAAATCAATACACATGCGCCATTTTCCTCCTCCCTTCTTTACCATTACCACGTTGGAGATCCAGCCTGGATACTGGATCTCTGAGATGAAGCCTGCGTCCAGGAGCTTTTTGACCTCCTCTCGGATGGGGGCTTCTAGCTTGGTGGCGATGGCCCTCATCTTTTGGCGTATGGGGCGGGCTCGGGGATCCAGGTTCAAGCGATGACAGGCCACGTCCGCGTCGATGCCCGGCATGTCTGCCGCGCTCCAAGCGAAGATGTCGACGTTGCTTTGGATGCAGGCTCGCATCCGCTCCTGATCCTCGAGGCTCAAGCCTCCACTGATCCGAACCCTTTGCACCTCCCCCGCTCTTGTAAGCACCTCCATATCCACCACTTCTTCGGCCGGCTCCAGCCCCGACCGCTCCCAACTTACCCTTGCCTCTTCCTGCTCAAACTCGAGCTCCTCTCCCCCAACCTCATCAACTTTCGTCGCCTCCTCCAGGCTCTCCTCCTGCCTCTGCTCTTCTTCATCCGTCACTCCTCTCGTCTCTTCTAGGCCAATCTCCTCCACTTCCGCCATCTCCTCAACAACCTCCATCGCCTCTCCTAGGCTTATCTCTCCTTCCTCAACTCCTTCCTGCTCAACCATCTCCTTCTCCAACTCCTCTGCCTCCGCCATCCACGACACGGTGTTAACCGCCGTCACATAGCACTGCCTTGCCATCTTCGGATCCCCCCTGATCCTAACCTGCACCCCTCCATTGTTGAACTTGAGGCATTGGTGGTATGAGGAGGGTACGCAGCGAAAGGCGCTGATGAGGGGACATCCAAAGATGGCATTGTAACTACTCGGGGCGTCTACGATCACGAACCGACAGTTCCGTGAGACGCCCCCAAGCCTCACATGCAGGCCCACTCCCCCTTCCACTTCTTTCCTTTCTCCGGAGAAACCAAAGAGCGGTCCATCAGAATCCAGGACCCTTTTTCCTTCCACCCTCATCTCGTCGAAGGCCTTCTTGAAGATCACGTTCACCGAGCTCCCGTTATCCACCAGTATCCGGGAGACGGTGTAGTTTTCTACCGCTGTCTGGATCACAAGCGCGTCGCAGAACGGATCCTCGTAGTCTGGCATATCTGCGGATGAGAAAGTGATCTTCTCCTCTGGGGGGGGGGGGGGGAGCCAGGGAGGTTGAGGCGACCCCTCGGCGGAACATGGTTTGAAGGCTCCCCTTGCGGGTTGCCTCGATCCCCACTCCCCCATGGATTACTCCGATCCCTCCTCGGGTCCCCACGTCTACCCTGTCTTCACACCTGTCCTCAGCCTCTTCTCGCTGTACTTCGACGATCCTTACAGGCGGGTCTTGCCTTCCGGCCCCTCTGGCCCCTCTTATCTCCAGAAACTCTGGGCAGGTGGCCGTTGCGTGACCTTCCTCCTGATGGAAGTCACAATAGGGCAACGCCACCCTGCCCCCTCTTCCTTCTCCTCTGCCCCTTCTTCCGGCTCCCCGAATTCTTCCTCCTCTTCCTCTTCCCACCTCCATGGCCTCCTACGGCGGTGGGAAATGACCCCTTGGTCCTTGTCGCCATCCTCCCTGCTCCAGCCTTCTTTGCTCCTAGAAGTTATCTCTTCCCTGAAGTCCTCCCTGGCCTTGGGGGCGACCCTCCTGAGGCCTCCAACCCAGTCGGTTGTTCGGCTCCCTGGCCCCCCATGCTGCTGTCCCTGCCCTCGGGGCTCTTCTCTTCTCCTATCTTCCCTCGGCTCCCTCTGCTCCCTCTGCTCTCTCTGCCTTCCCACTACCGGCTCCTTCACATCATCCTCGGCCAACCTGGCCAGCTTCCTCGCAAACGCAGGGTTTGCCCTCTCAAAGTCTATCTCCTTCGCCGCCCTCTCCATGAGCTCCTCAAAAGAGAGAGGGGGCACCCTCTTCAACTCCATGCTAAAAAACCCTGGTCTCAGCCCCAGGGTGAAGGCAAGCATCAGCGCATACCCTGGGACCTCCTGGACCAAGAGAACCTCCTCTTGGAAACGGTCCACATAGTGACCCAGCGTCTCCTCCGGCTTCTGCCTCACTGCGAACAGGCACTCAGCCTCCTTCTTCCTTTTCTTCGAAGTTGAGAACCTCAACAGAAAACCCCTGCGCAGATCCTCAAAGCTGTAGATGGAACTCGCCGGCAACTGGTGGAACCAGTCCCTGGCCTTCTCTTTCAGAGTGATGGCAAAAAGCCTACACTTGAAGGCATCCGACATTTGTCTGATGGACACCACGTCCTTAAACCACTGCAGGTGCTGAACCGGGTCATCCTTCCCGGTGTAGTAGGTCATGTCCGGCTCCCGGAACCCCTCCGGCACTGGAGCCGAGACAATGAGCTCACTAAAGGGGGTCTCGCCTCCCGCCTGGCGAGAAGGCCCGTCTCGCGACCTCGGTTGGCTGGACCGATCCGCGAGACCATGCCCGGGGAAGAGTTCCCGCACCGTCGCCTCCTTCTCGCCCAGATCCGCCGGAAGCTCCTTCTCGGGACGCTGGCCTGGGAAAAGCTCCCGCGCGGCTACGTCCCTCTCGCCTGCCTCCACCGGGACCTCCTTCCCGGGGCGTTGCCCTGGAGCGTTCTCGCCTAACAGCGGAACTACCTCCACCAGAACCTGCGACGTCTCCCACTCATTCCTTGCCGAGAAGGCCAAGCTGATCGTCTGCATGACTTCTCGCCTGAAGTCCTCAAACATCTTCTTCGTCGCATCTTCCACCCGGGTGGGGGATCCTCTTGCGCCTGATCCTTCACCTTCGCCTCCTGTCATGGGACTTAACTCGAGATTTTCTTACACCGACTGCTTCCACGCTCACCGCACCAGAACTGTTGAAGCCAAAAATGACCTCAACGAATGTTCACGAACCAAAGTGCAGCCGATGCCTACTTCTCTCAAATCTCGACCCCTGACTGGCTGCTAAGGTCCTAAAACAGACCCAAAGCCTCAGCTGGGAGGTCCCACCACACACCTGGAAGATCTCTGAGAGCTTCCCCTCCAAATCCAAATGCTGGGCTGGGAGCTCCTCAGAAGGCACTAGAGTTAGAGAATAATGAAAGCCTGCCTTCCAAAGAGCCCCTATGGGTCTTTTTATAGTCTTCCTGTGACCTGAAAATACTGAAATACCCCTGAAGGGTCTGCCAATAGCCAAATCCCGCTGTCATCCCAAGGGCATTTGGGTAATTTTACCTCGGGATAATAATAAAATAATCTCCTCTGGACTCCGGGTCCCACCCTGTGGGCCCACTTGGCGAGACCCCCGACCTAGAAGGCTCTCGCTGGGTCCCCTCTAGGCCCGCCTTGGCGAGAGCTCCTGCCAGGAAGGTTCTCGCGCTAGGTAGTCGTGATGCCATTGCGAATGAAGGCTCACCTAAGGCCTTCTCGCCTGCCCTGGGCGGGAGCTTTCCCTAAGGCGGGAGCTTCCGTAGTCAAGCCACCTGCTCTGGTCGGTCGACGATCTCTCCTGCCGGGAGCTCGACTATCTGCGCTCGACTATCTGCCCTGGTTGGTCGACGATCTCTCCTGCCGGGAGCTCGACTATCTGCCCTGGTTTCCCCAGCTTTCGCCTGCCCTTGGCGGGAGCTCCTTCAGGGCGGAAGCTCCTCTGGCTTTGGACCCAAAGCCTGTCGTGGCGCGAACGATATCGCCCACCGCCAGGCGGGAGCCTTTAAGGACGAGAACTCCACCAGTATGCCTTAGGGTTAACCCAAGGCTAGCCTGAGGCTAGCCCAATCCCTCAGTGAAGTCTCCGGGTCCCACCCAGCGAATATGGGGTTGTACATTCCACACTTCTATTGAAAGTGTTAAGTAGTCTACCTAAATCACCTAGAGGGGGTGAATAGGTGAATTGTGCGTCTATTTGCGGAATAAAAAATTTAACGAACTTACACAAAAATAATCAAGCAATCACAGACGACAAGAAGATTTATAGTTGTTCCCCAACCTTGGGTACGTCCACTTTCCCTCACCGATCTAGTAAATCAATAGACTCGGCTACTCCACTATCTAGGATTGAAAACCAATCCTACTCTCGGAACCAAGTTCCTACAATCTTGATCCAAATGGATCTATACTCGGAAGATGAAAACTTCCTACAATTCAGAGAACAAAGCTCCTACACTCGGAGAATAATTTCCTATAAGATTAAAAAGAGATTTGATAATACAAACAGAAATTTCTTCTCAGATCTGAAAATCAATCCCTAGGTCTTCTTTTTTGAACTTTGCGGCTTTTTCAAAAATTGTTGAAGAAGACTCTCGGTGGATAAGTTCTGAGAAACTTGGACTTACTCGATCAAGGAGAAGATGAAGATTTATGAATCCCTCGAACAACAAGTCGTTCTGGATCGAAATTGGCTCTTGGAGACAAGATGAGCGACGACGGCTTCTGTAAGTTTTCTTGAAAGAGACAGCCGATTCAGAATTTTTAGAAAGGTATGGTTCACCGCTTAGGGTTAGTCTTGATGACAAGACCTTATATAAGATCCCCCCTAACAGTTAGAATTAATATTAATTATGACACGTGGACCAATCACGATGTATCATTAGAAAATCCCAACAATTCTGAAGTTAAGCAATTTTCTAAAAAACTGGACTACTGTTCTCGAGAAGTATATATAAGTTCTCGAGAACAAGCTGATTACTCGAGGGCTATACGTTCTGGATTTATATAAGTACTCGAGTATTATGAGCTAAGACTTCTCGAGAACCAAACTGGACTTCTCGAGAACTAAAAGAATGTTACTTGAGAGCTAAAACTTGTACTCGAGTACTAAACTGACTTCTCGAGAAGTAGAAGCTAAGTACCCGAGAACTATAACCCAGCTTCTCGAGAGATGGTCTTAGAAAATTTCAATGCTAGCTCTGACTACTCGAGAAGTATCGGCTGAGACTACTCGATAACTAAGATAAGCTTCTCGAGAACTTAGTGAACTTCTCGAGTTCTGCTAACTCCACTACTCGAGAACTATACTAGACTTCTCGAGAAGTGGACTTAGAAAATTTTTTGAACTTAGGAAATTTTTCTTCTTCATGAATCCAATCTTCATTCCATATTTCAGGTGCTTGAATGTGAAGTGTATCCTAATAGAGAGGCTACACATGAGTCAACACCTTGGATCACACAGTGAGGGATTACACTGTATGGTCCTGTGTTCATGACCCACTTTAGACTGACATTGGTCTACACTTAGCAATGATAGTCTGGAAACACACAATTAAATAGAGATATCAAATACAACTTAATTCATCTTAGTTCAAGGGTGACTTCATGCAAATCTGGGTTATTATGGATGCAATATCCAACAATCTCCCCCTATTTGTAGAAGTTAGAACCCTCTACACTAAAGTGAATTATATCAACAAAGAAATAACTGTATATGAAAAATAGATTCAAATGCAAGAGATGAAAAAATTAAACACAGAATTAGCAAAACTAAAATATATATATATAGTGTTTTAGATTTCAAATCAACATTCATTTCATCCATAATCTCAAAAAGAGTTATCAACAGAAAATCAGTCCTTGCTCTGATGTTGCCTGTCATACTTCTCTTATTGTCTCCTCTGGTTGCTGAAAGGCTTTGGATAGTACCTTGGAGGTTTAGGAGGTGCCTTTGGATTGTTCTTCCCATTTTCTCTATCATAGATTCTCCTTTTAGTCATGGACTTTTCATAGAGTTCCCACTCAGAAGAGCTGTAGTGGAGATTCCTGCTTTCATTGTAGTCTATTACTAGCTTGAGAGTATCAAGAATCAAAGCCTTGGAAGTAGGACTCCAGTCTTCAGCAAATTCTTGTACTTTCCTTTTCTCTGAGTTTAGTTTGGGAATACTTTTGTTTGCAGAGGGGCCTTCCCCATACTTCCTCTTCTTAGGAATGTGGATTTCAGGTAGATCTTGAGGAATCACATCATCCCAAACTTGATCATAGGAAGCAGGAGGAGGATTTTGATCTTCTGGCCTTGGAGAGAAGCATGACATCTGAGGCTATATCTGAGCAGGCATCTGGCTTGACTGACCTTCAACAAGGGGGTTCAGGTGATGAGGTATGACATTAGAATCAACCTAGAATTCAGGGAATATCTGGTTATGCATCCAGACTGCAGTGTCATAGTTATGGAATTTCACTGTCTGGATCTGTTCTAAAACATTCTTATTAATTTCAGTTATCTTGTCAGACCAGACAGTGTTTGCAGAAGTAGTAAACTTGTCCACATGTTCTTTCACTAAACTCTCCCCCTTTCTGAATTCTACAGATACTGTGCCTATAACATCTTCCTTGAAGGTACCAACCTCTTCACAAATTTTCATGAGGTTTTCCTGGGCTTTCTTTTCCAAGTAAATTTTGTTGCCAGTAAGAGTCATTGATTGATCCATGACCTTACCAACACTAAAGATAGTGTGGTCTATAGCTTTTCCACCAATTTGAAACAACTCTTTCAAAGAGTCAGTGTTGTGTTGGATTTCTGCAAAGCCTCTGCTCATCTCTTTCTCTAGAGCAGATACTTTGTCTTGGACTATTCTCAGAGATTCATCAAAATATTTTCTTTGCTCAACCAACAGAACTTCAATTGTGCTTAGAATATCTGAACTTACAGGGGCAGCAACAATAGCAGCAGGAACAACAGGAGTAGTAATTTGAGGTGGAGAAGGGACTTCCCATGGAGGGATTTCTTTAACAACTACAGATCTTTTAGCTCTGGTAGTATGAATGATTATATTTTCTTCTTCCTCACCAAGGAAGGTGGGAATAGAGAAATCAAGTCTCCTCAGGGGAGCTTCAACTGCCTCTGGTTCTGTCTCATCTTCTTCTGAGAGAAGGATGGTATCTGGTTGAGGTGAGTCTTTGCTTTGAGAAGGAGAAGGAGTTGCTTTGGGAGAAGGTACTGGAGATGGTGAAGGTGCTGGAGATGGATCCTTTGAAGGTTCTTCTGTATTTTTTGAGTGGAGGGAGGGAAGGGGCTGATCAGAAGTGAGTTCTTTTATCATGTTTTCTATATCTTCTACAGTAGAGTTGAGGGTTTTCTGAACTTGCTCATTTGAGATAGTCTCATCTGATATGTCTGCCAATTGGCACCTGACTGGAGATTTGATTGGACTTCTCACTAGAATTCTGATTTGACTTCTGTTTGGACTTCTGACTGATGATCTAGCTAGAATTCTGACTGGACTTCTGATTGGAGGAGGAGGAGAGGGAATTATGTCATCTGGAACAGAGGAAGCAGTCTCCCCCTCAGTTGTTGCACCAAGTGGTTCAACAACTTCATAATAGGAGGGAGATGGGGTCCTGACCTCAGAAGAAGAGTGTTCAAGCTCTTTAGCAATCTGTTAGGGGTTCTTCAGTTTTAACTCCCACCTTTGTATAGAAGTTAAGGAGATCTTCTTCAGGTGATGAATAGGTGTTCCTTTGGAGGTCTTGAAGACTATTGGATCAATCTCATGCAGCATCAAGGAGATGATCCTGGCAAACTTTTGATCTTTTATGTTTTCCCTGATCATATCAAAGATCATCATTCCATACTGAAATTTCTTCCTGCAGACGATAACAGTCATTACATCGAATAGGTCATTAGTGATAAAACCAATAGAGCCTGTCCTGCACCAGAGGATCTTCCCAACAATGTCCACCAGAAGTTTACTGACATCATTCAGAGCCATCCTCCTAAAAGAGGTGATGTCTACTGGAACTCCACAAAAATGACAAGTTTTGTCATTATCTTCCTGTGTAAGTTCATCTCCATCATCTACAATCGACAACCTTAGAAGCTTGGACACAATGGTCGGGTTCAATTTGATCTTAACCCCTTTTACTTTTGATTTCAGAACTGTGCTATTCCTCCTTATTTTGACATTTTTATAGAACTCTTCAACTTCTGGGAAAAGAATTTTGCAAGGTTCTTGAAGAATGAAGTTTAGACCTGCGGTTTCGAGAAGAAGTAGAAGATTCTTAAAATCATTTGAGAGTTCGGCAATCTTGACCACAACTAGTTCACTTCCAACTCCTATCCTGGACTGCTGTGCCATTGAAACTGAAGACGGCGGTGAACGGAGCGCGAGAGAACGGCGGTGTCGAGGATCTGAGTTGGCGGAAGGCGAAGAGTTTTCGAGATAAAGGGATTTGAAATGTCAGTTGATTTGTGATATCTAAAGTTATATATATATATATAAACTAGTAATGACAATTAAGTGTCTAATTAACCTAAAATAAGCCTTTGATTAAGGCAGAAATGAGGCGGTTTGCGAAAATGAAGAAATGAACAGAATTTGAAAAGTGATAGGTCATTTCTCGAGAGGGCGATTAGTTCTCGAGAGACAGAGTTAGAGTTCTCTAGAAGTGAATTCCTAGTACTCGAAAATTTATAGTACTTCTCGAGAGACAGACGTGAAGTTCTCAAGAAGTAAACTTTAGTACTCGAGAACCAGATATTTACTTTTCGAGAAGTAACTTTATGTCTCGATAAGTGATGTCCACTTGAGAAATTTCTAACCTTTTTGTAGTATCCTCGATTCCTGAGCTTTGAAATGAACTCTTTTGGTCTATCCTTCTTTGTTCAGCATCCCAAGTTCAGTTTTGAAGAAATTGAACTTGGTCTCGTCCAGCGACTTCGTGAAAATATCTGCAACTTGCCGATTTATTGACACATATTGCAGATCCACATCCCCATGCTCCCCATGCTCCCGGATGAAGTAATATCTGAGCTCGATGTGCTTTGTCCGGCTGTGCGAGACTGGGTTGTTAGCAATTGCTATTGCGCTGGAGGAGTCGCAAAACAATAGAATGTCTTTAACCTTCATGTTGTAATCTTCTAGCTGGTTCTTTAGCCAAAGAAACTGTGCACAACAACTACCGACAGAAATATATTCTGACTCGGCCATTGAGATTGTGACACAGTTTTACTTTTTGCTGCTCCATGAGATAAGCCTTCTTCCAAGGAACTAACACGTTCCGTAAGTGCTTTTTTTGTCATCTTTGCTACCTACAAAGTATGCATCTGAAAAACCAATTAGTTCACTGTCATTACTTCTTGGGTACCATAAGCCAAGATTCAGTGTACTTTTAAGGTATCTCAAGATCCGCTTTATAGCAGCATAGTGAGATTCATTACAGTTCACTTGGAATCTAGCACAAACACATATAGAGAACATTATGTCTGGTCTACTGGCAGTAAGGTAGAGCAAGTATCCAACTATGCTTCTGTACTTGGTTTCATCAAAAGGTTTCCCTTTCTCATCCTTGTCTAGAGACATAGCTGCGGCCATTAGAGTCCTCATAGAGGTTGCACTCTCCATTCTGAATTTCTTGATCAACTTCTTAGTGAACTTAGTCTTTGAGATGAAAATTCCATCTTCAGATTGTTTCACCTGAAGTCCTAAGAAATACTTCAGCTCTCCCGTACTACTCATTTCAAACTTCCCTTGCATAAGTTTAGAAAACTTTTTGCAGAAGTTGTCGTCTGTAGAACAAAAAATGATGTCGTCGACATAGATTTGCACTAGCAAAATCTTGCCTTTAATTTCCCTAAGAAATAATGTCTTATCTATCTTTTCCCTTATGAACTTGTTCTCGAGGAGAAAGCTAGACCGCGTTTCGTACCAAGCTCGAGGAGCTTGTTTCCAATTGTACAACGCTTTCGATAATAGATAAATATAGTCAGGAAAGTTAGGATCAACACAACCTGGGGGATATTCCACATACACTTCTTCCTTTATATCACCATTAAGGAAGGCGGACTTCACGTCCATTTGATAGACAGTTAAGCCCTTCAGTACAACATAAGCCAGGAACAGTCTGATGGCCTCCAACCTTGCCACTGGAGCATATGTTTGGTCAAAGTCGATTCCTTCTTCTTGACGATATCCTTTAGCGATGAGTCTGTCCTTGTTCTTTATGATTGTTCCATCTTCGTCCATCTTTTTCCTGTAGACCCACTTCGTCCTGATGAAATTTTTACCTTCGGGTCTTGGAACTAGCTTCCAAACTTTGCAGCGCTTGAACTGGTTCAGTTCTTCTTCCATGGCTAAGATCCATGATGCGTCTGAGTTTGCTTCCTCAAACTTCTTTGGTTCAACCTGTGAGAGAAAACTTAAATATAGATTCTCGTTAGTTGTACCTCGACGAGTTCTAACACCATCCCAGGGATCTCCTATGATTTGGTCTAATGGATGATCCTTCAGATGTCTGAGCTCTAGAATCCTAGCATCTGGAACTTCTTCAGCCACTAGAGTGACTTCATCAACTTGGATGGTTTCTTCATCTTGATCGTCTATCTCTCCAATGGGGGTTGGAGTAGTGATCTTGATGAACTTTTCTCTTTCACCTTTAGTCGGTTCATCCAAGCTGATTTCTTTCAACTTTGTACCTGTATCTACAACAAGCACACTAGACGATTTGCTTTGCAGCAAGCTCGTCTCATCAAATACAACATGTATGGATTCCTCTACAACCAGAGTTTTTCTATTGAAAATCCTGTATGCCTTACTATGGCTACTATAACCTACAAAAATACCTTCAAAACTTTTCTCACTAAACTTGGTAGTATGATACTTACCATTGTTAAGCACGAAGCATTTACAGCCAAAAAATTCTAAAATATGAAACAGTTGGTTTCCGGCCTTTTAGAAGTTCGTAAGGTGTCTTATCATGATTCTTATTGATAAGTGCTTGATTTTGCACGTGGCATGCAGTATTGACGGCTTCAGCCCAGAAGTACTCCGGTAGTGAAGCATCACTCAACATAGTCCTGCAAGCCTCAATGAGTGTTTTGTTCCTTCTCTCAGCTACTTCATTTTGCTGTGGAGTACGAGGAGATGAAAACTCATGAAAGATACCTAGGCTTTCATAGAATTCTGTCATGGCCCCAGACTTGAATTCTGTTCCATTGTCACTTCTAATTTTGACTACGGAATAGTTGTAATCATTCTGGACTTGCCTGACAAAATTAGTAAAGATATCGAAGGTATCTGACTTGTGTTTCAGAAAGAACACCCATGAAAAGCGCGAGTAGTCATCAACAATAACTAATGTATATTCCTTACCTCCCAAGCTTCTAATTTGCAGTGGACCGAACAAGTCTATATGAAGTAGATGGAGACATCTACTTGAATATTTGTTAATAGCGCTTTTAAAGGTAGCCCTTGTTTGCTTGCCTTTTACGCATGCATGACAAGGTCTATCTTTGACGTACTTGACATTCGGGGCATCACAAACTAAGTTCAGGGAGAATAATTTATTAATAGTTTTAAAATTAATATGCGCTAACCTCTTGTGTCATTGGTCACTAAGTGACGCACTATCTTTTGCTAAAAAGCACACTGGTGTAGAAGAGTCTATACAAATGAAATTTAAACAGAATATATTCCTGCTTCGAGTGCCAGATAGAATCGTTTCCATATTGTCAACAGACTTTATCAAGCACTTGTCAGCATGGAATTCAACTATGTATCCTTTGTCGCATAGTTGGCTTATGCTTATAAGATTGTGTTCCAATCCCTCAACATAAGCTACATTCGAAAAGGATACACTACCGTTTGTGATCATACCGTAGCCTTTGGTTATCCCTCGGTCTAAACCTCCAAAGATGACCTTTGGTCCGTTCAACACTGGAGAATAATTTTGAAGTAGGCTTCTTGTCCCGGTCATGTGCCGAGAGCATCCACTATCCAAATACCAGATAGGTGTTTTAGTGGCCTTTGGACATCCTTGCAATCATAATCAGTTTACCTTAGGAACCCAAACATGTTTGGGTCCTTGGTCTCGTGTTAGAACACTCCCCCTACGAGGATTAACAACATTTCTTGGATTAAACCAACAATCGATGGAAAAATGACCAATTCTGCCACAGCACCAATAGTCGAACCTATTGTATCTTCGCCTTAGGTACTCCTGCTTGACCTTCTGGGATACTGGTCCAGCAGGGGTAGCATTCTTGGAGGAAGAAGCTTCATAATGATGGCAATCATATGGTTTCTTCTCCTTCACAGGCTTTTCCACAATGGATTTTACTTTTGGTGCTTTATTGAAGTTATGACCATGATCATAAGGACCATAGTCCTAAAGAATGACTTCTTCATAAGGTGCCTTAAAGACACTCTCACCAAAGTTTCTGGGGCGAGTACATCCTTGGTAACGAGACTTTGGCTCTACATAAGTAGGCCTTGTCAAGTGGCCGTAGGATGAGTCAAGATCAAACTCATTAGTCAGAAATATGACTTTCTTAAAGATTGTCTAATCTTGAGGGGCATTCCCCTTTGCTTTGGCCAAGGCCTTCTTGGCGGCCTTATTCCTTCTCTGAGCCTTATTCCTCCTAGAAGATTTACTAGGAGCTTCTACATGGCCTAGCCCAGCATCCTTAGCCTGAGCAGAGAACTCAGCAATAAGAGGAAGAACTAGCTTGAGCTTAGAGAAACCTTCAACAAGTTTCTTTTCGACTTCTAGTAATTCTTCCAACCCCTTGATGATTTAATCCTTCAGATCAAGGTACTTGATATCCTTATTGAAATCATCAACTGCATTATCTAAGTCTTCTCTTAGTGAGTCCATCTTAACGACTTCCTCTCTCAGAGAGATTTCTATGACCTTTAGAGACTTAATCTCTTTTGCCTGAGTTTTCACAACCTTTCGACATTTGTCGTAAGCCATGATCAACTCCTTATACTAGGCCATGAGTTCAGACTCATCGTCAGAGGAGCTGTCCTCATGATCATGCTCAAAAGCTTCAGATTCTGAAAGAGGAGTGTGAGAGTTTACCTTCCTAGTGAACTGGGGCTCTTGTTCATCATCTGATTGAGCCATAAGCCCAAAGTAGGCTTCCTCTTTCTCACTTGACTCAGATGAGTCAGAGTCACTAAGAGTCTTTCCCTTCTTGGCTATTAGGCTCTTCTCTGTCCTCTTCTTGTTGTATGAGGACTTCTTTTCTTCTCTCCTGCCACCCTCCTTCTTCTTGTGGAGGCAGTCAGCTATGACGTGACCTAACTTGTTATAACAGTAGCAAACTATGTCAGTCGAAATATGTTTGTTCTATTTAGAACCATACCTGTCGTGGCTGCTTGAGCCCTTTCTGTGTCGATCACTGTCAAGTCGCGATCTTCTGTAAGAGGAATCCTTGCCTTTCCATTGCTTCTTCTTGTTCAAGAATTTCTTGAACTACCGTGAGAGTAAGGAGAACTCTCCTTCAGATAGTTCTGATCCCGAGGTACTTGGCTCTGAGTTTTCTTCTTTACTAACTTATTGTGCTGGGGCTGGAGAGATAGCCTTTGACTTCTTGGAGGTGTCTGCCTTTAAAGCAACAGACTTCTCTTTGGATGCAGACCTGCTCTTCTCTTCTTCATCTTTCCTTGTGTTGAGTTGAAGCTCATATGACATCAGCTTCCCGAAGAGATTCTGAGGATCTGTCTCAGTTAGCTTTCCAAATTCCCTGATGGCACATACCTTATTGTCCCATTCCTTGGTTAAGGATCTTAGGAACCTGTCATTCAGTTCTCCGTTGGTGAAGACTCGGCCATATACTCTGAGGCCGTTAACTATCTTGAAAAAGTTCTCAAAAGTATCTGTAATAAGATCTTTGTGCCCTTATCGGAAGGCTTCATATTTCTGATTCAAAAGGGATCTTATGTCATCCCTTACTTCTTCTGTAGCTTCCATCAAGGTGACGAGGGACTGCCACATCTCCTTAACAGACTGGAAGTGGATAAAATTTGGAGCATAGAATCATCAACTGCACTTGCTATTATATTCTTAGCTTTCTTATATAGAGAGATAAGTGCAATCTCGTCTTTATCTAGATCCATCAACTTCTTTGGGACTTTCTTAGTTGGAATAATGTAGATAGCCATAGGAATGTAAGGACCTTCTTCAACAATCATGAAGATCCGGGGATCCACAGCTTCCATGAAAAACTTAAGTCTTTCTTTCTACATGGGAAAATTGTTCTTTGTGCACAGGGGAAGCTTGGCAAAATCTTTAGCCTTGTCCATTGCTTGGAAAAAAATTCTCTAGAGATAACTTAGAGAGGAAATTGATCAAGGTGTTAACCTTCTAATGACCAACCTCCCTCTGATACCAATTGAAAGTGTTAAGTTGTCTACCTAAATCACCTAGAGGGGGGTGAATAGGTGAATTATGCGTCTATTTGCGGAATAAAAAATTTAACGAACTTGCACAAAAACAATCAAGCAATCACAGACGACAAGAAGATTTATAGGGGTTCCCCAACCTTTGGTATGTCCACTTTCCCTCACCGATCTAGTAAATCACTAGACTCGGCTACTCCACTATCTCAGATTGAAAACCAATCCTACGTCTCAGAACCAAGTTCCTACAATCTTTATCCAAATGGATCTACACTCAGAAGATGAAAACTTCCTACAAATCGGAGAACAAAGCTCCTACACTCGGAGAATAATCTCCTATAAGATTAAAAAGAGATTTGATAATACAAACAGAAATTTCTTCTCAGATCTGAAAATCTGTCCCTAGGTCTTCTTTTTTGAACTTTGCAGCTTTTTCAAAAATTGTTGAAGAAGACTCTCAGTGGATCAGTTCTGAGAAACTTGGACTTACTCGATCAAGGAGAAGATGAAGATTTATGAATCCCTTCAACAATAAGTCGATCTGGATCGAAATCGGCGCTTGGCGACAAGATGAGCGGCGACAGCTTCTGTAAGTTTCCTTGAAAGAGACGGCCGATTCAGAATTTTTAGAAAGGTATGGTTCACCGCTCAGGGTTAGTCTTGAAGACAAGACCTTATATAAGATCTCCCCTAACGGTTAGAATTAACATTAATGATGACACGTAGACCAATCACAATGTATCATTTGAAAATCCCGACAATTCTGAACTTAAGCAATTTTCTGAAAAACTGGACTGCAGTTCTCGAGAAGTATATATAAGTTCTCGAGAACAAGCTGATTACTCGAGGGCTATACGTTCTCGATTTATGTAAGTACTCGAGAATTATGAGATAAGACTTCTCGAAAACCAAACTGGACTTCTCGAGAACTAAAACAATATTACTCGAGAGCTAAAACTTGTACTCGAGTACTAAGCTGACTTCTCAAGAAGTAGAAGCTAAGTACTCGAGAATTATAACCCAACTTCTCGAGAGATGGTCTTAGAAAATTTTCAATACTAGCTCTGGCTACTCGAGAAGTTTCGGCTGAGACTACTCGAGAACTAAGATAAGCATCTCGAGAACTTAGTGAACTTCTCGAGTTCTGCTAACTCCACTACTCGAGAACTATACTAGACTTCTCGAGAAGTGGACTTAGAAAAATTTTTGAACTTAGGAAATTTTTCTTCTTCATGAATCCAATCTTCATTCCATATTCCAAGTGCTTGAATGTGAAGTGTATCCAAATACAGAGGCTACACATGAGTCAACACCTTGGATCACACGGTGAGGGATTACACTATATGGTCCTGTGTTCATGACCCACTATAGACTGACATTGGTCTACACTTAGTAATGATAGTCTACAAACACACAACTAAATAGAGATATCAAATACAACTTAATTCATCTTAGTTCAAGGGTGACTTCATGCAAATCTGGGTTATTGTGGATGCAATACCCAACATCTATGTCTAGAATTATATTCTCATCAACACTTTCCATCCTTCATAGTTTTTACCTAAAAATAATGGCGGTGTTATTGACTTTTCTGTGTAAAACTTTTCATACCAACTTGTCGATTCGAGATCAGGGTTGCCCATTATTCCTGGTGGTGAAACCATTTTGGAATAACCTGGCTCTGATACCACTTGTTGGATCTAGTGACCAACCTTAGAGGGGGGGTGAATAACATTTATGTTGTTTATAAAAATTTTTGAATTATTTCTCTCCAGGAAAACTAGTACTAGAAGCTTCCGCATGACATTAGGTAGCTAACACGCGGCGGTATGTCACAGAACTCGTTTTTCTGGGCAGACTCCTCCTTGGAGATCTACACACCCTTCAGGAAAAACACAAACCAACATTTACAGCATTACACACAAGTAAAGATGCAGGAAATGAATTTCATTGCAAAACTAAATCAACAAATGTTCTAACAATTACAAAATCTTGATCTCCGTGATGCCGGAGATCGAAGGCGGTGAATGAAGAAGCTTTTGCTTTTCAATACCGACCCGCTCCTCGGACCTATTAACTCTCTCTCTTTCCCTCCAAGAAAGGTGTTCGAGCCGACTCTTCACCTTCACATAAGGAAGAGTCTTAGAGCTCAGCTAGATCACCCGATCTAGACGTCCCTTCCTCGGGACGATTTCTCAAGGAATCCTCCCTGGATTCCATGACCTTCCTCGGTCGATTTACCTCACCACAAGAATTTAAAGAAACAAAAAGAATACAATACAGGTTTAAAATATTTTAAGATTGAATCTCCCTCTTGACGATTCCTCCGTTAAGCGATCCACAGCTTGTGTTTGAGATCTTCATGTGCTTGTAACCGGTCGACTCTTTATAGTCAATATAGTCCTTGGCTCTCCAGAGTTCTTCGTGCGCGAATAAGAGGGAGACGGTTTTTTTTTCCTTCGATGAAGATGGCAGAATGTACCACAGAGAGGCGGCCGAACCTTAGGAATCACAAAACTTTGTCTATTTTCGTCTTGGTTGGGAATACAGAAAATAAGATGCCTTTTATATGTCTTTGTGAAAATAAGGTACCGCAGGCGGTAAGGCTAGTTCCCGGCGGTAGCTTCACGTGCTTGATGTGATAGCTCTCCTATAAATTTAGAAAAAAATATTCAAAACGAATATTTTCCTTTTTTCAATGCTTGCGTGGCGGGGTAGGAAGGTAACGCCATGAGGTATCCCAGGCATCTCGACAAATCTGTCTCGACAATCGTTGAGTGGCTAGCACGACGCGGTATACTACTATCTCCTGGCGGTAGCTTCCCGAGCCTCTAGCTGAAATAATTGCTCGAGCTAGCACATCACGGTAGAAACCTGAGTGCCATGTCTATTTTTTTCAGGCTACCGCCTGACAGTAGCTACTACCGCTCGACGGTAGGTGTCAGAGAAGTGCTTCTTGCATTGCTTGAACCTATAACCTTGCACACTCTACCATATGCAAGATGTGATCAAATGCAATATAGGATTTGATATTATCAAACTAAGGATATGTGAATCATTAGTTCCAACATATCAAGTGCAACTCGATGTTGCGTCGTTTACTATGTCGAATAAACATGATGTTTTGGTTGGGCAGTTATGGTTAAGCATCACTGCTCTAAAATAGTTTGTCCTTTATTAATTATGGATCTTGCATCAAGTTTGCTTCCTTATCTTGCCATTTTAAGGCTTGGATATCTTTTGGAAGAGAAAGGAAGAGGAAGAAGTAAAGGAGTTTCTTCCATTACAGAGCTCTGAAGCTATGCTTTTTAAGTCATTTTCTGGTCCACAGAGTGCGATCCGTTGTAGTCCTTTTCAACAGACTAAATTTCTGGTCCATGGCGCCAAAGAGATCATAAAGGGTAATGATCTTCCTCCTTAATACTGGGTCATGCTAGTCCTCTTATTAAAGAATAATTGCATGGAAGCTTTTCCATTAACTGGTGGAAGGTGAGTCTTTCAACAGGTTGATATAGATTATTCCTGGTAGAAGTTGCGTATAGAGTTCGGATCGATGTATGAACGTAGACATGTTGTGTGAAACCCATATGCGACAAGTTAGTCCAGATTTGTGATGTTTAATTTTGTATGTTGGAAAAGACTTCATGGAAAATTATATGTTATATCTGGTTCTGGGTGCTGTAGGGAGTACTGAGGACCAACTCCAGGAAATATCCGAGATTGTGATAGAAATGTTATTTGTTGATATTGCCCGATGATACTGGTTATCACTGACGATAGCTCTCTTAGTCGAAACCAGTGAGCATTGGTGGTGTATTTGAAGCCTAGGTCCTGGAGACTGGGTGCGTAACATCAGAATTTGGAGGGGTTTATGTGCCTAGCTTGGTGGCCTTGTGTGCCGACCATATGAGATAACAATGGTTATCATATTAATGGCCCGAGGTGAAGTCATACCCACATTATGAGAGCATGATTCAGATTATTTGAGTACGGGAAAAACTGATCTGAACTCGTCCCATGCTGTTAGTGAAGAGGTACCTCCTCCGTGCACCATTTGATATTGGGGAAGTCCGTAAGGCAAGGTGGACTTAATGGTAAAAGCTAAATAACCATCTAAGTTAATGATAATTAGGATTGATGTGGGACACGGGTAGTACGAGAAAAGTGTTCCATGAGAGTGTGAAACGTATGGTCGTGCATGCCATCATTTGTGGTGATTATGCAATTTTATACTACTATACTACTATACTGGTTGTTTGTAGGGAAGGAGTACTGCCGCCCCATGAATGAGGTGAGGTCATTAAAATTGTGGTCAGCTAAGGTTGACCATTATTTTGTTTTGCCTCGTCTTGATGGAATATACTTGTGCAGGTGTTGGCGAGCCGAGCAGGAAATAGCGGGCGAAAGCCCTTTTGCTATATTGGCTCTCAAAGGCCCAAGTGATGTTTTACTGCTTTCTTGTGTTACCGGCCAAATACTTATGTATGTACCTTCATTACTGATTGTATATAATTGGCATTCCTGTTTGTGGGTGATTGTTATTCAACTGCTTATGTTAGAGTTTCACTTTGTGTTAGGTTATGAGGATATTTAGTTTCCTTTCGCAACTCCTTATACTATTCGTTTAATATGGCGTAGGGTCCCGGGCGGACCTACTATTATATTCTTTATGGCGAGCATAGTGTTACACGTACCCAACACTTGACAATTGCATTTGCGAGCGCTCGTGCCGGCGGTCAGCATTGGCTGCCTTCTCAATCTCTAGTCACCTCCAGCCACCTCCAGCCACCGCCGTCACCTGCCAACTTGCTAGGGTGACCCAGGGGGCACATTCATTATTTCATGAAATTTGGTGATCCAGGTTATTAACCCAAATAACGCGTTGGGAGGACAACATCAGACAGAGCCAGATACAATAGGCGGGCAGACACTCCAAGCATCTACGAACACTGCTCAGGACATTGCGGGCATAGTTAAGGGTGACCGGCAAGACACACTCTTCCCAAGAAAGCTTGATCGCGAGAAACCAACAAATCCATGGCGAATACTCCCCAAGAGCCTCAGTGGGCTCTCCAATCCAGTAGTCACGTATGTGGTCTCTTCTCTCAGCTCTCTACCGCCCGACTCTTCATGTACCTCGGGCGGTTGCGCATTTAATGCTGTATTAGTAGAGCATTAAATGCCTGACTTTTTGGCAACCATTCGAGCGGTCTACCCTCCAATATAATTAAGGGTCAAGGGAACACGAAGGGGAATGAAGAAGTTAGGCCAGAACCTTCCCAGTCGTAGTTGTGGACAAAAAGTTCAGCTCTCATCAGTCTCTTCTTATAGTCGCTTGAACTAGCCACTTGTAACCTCTTTTTTGATAAATCAATAGGTCCATCACAAGAGAGGCATTCACCATTGCCAGTCAAATCTAGTGTTCGCTGCTTTCAGCGACACTTCTTTTTTTTATGATTCCTCTCTATTTGCCCAACCCCCCACAGGGCTAGTAACTGGATGCAATTTTTGCCCTCTTAGGTAAACTCCCAAGGGTTTTGTGTGTGGAAGAGCTTGGGTGAAAAAAATTTGCACCAACAGTTCGAACACGCGAACTTCAGATCACAATCTACTCGGTGAAACCACTTAGTGGTAGGAGGACAGTCGAGGTAGTCACCTCCACTACCTGATGGTAGCAGACATCCCCCAGTCAGCCACACAAAATTTGATCGCATGTTTGACCTCATCCAACAACTGGTTGTCGCCCAGGGAGGGCATGCTCAGGTTGCCAAACTCCCCTAAGAGCCGAGCACCCCAAACATAAAGCCCCCTATAAACATTTTCTCCTCCTTAACAACCATGCGGCGAAGGTGTGCAAGCACGTCAACAATCCTTCCAAGAAACTGCCATAGGGTACTAGGGAAGGGCCCTAGATTTTAAGGAAAACCCATAGGAAGGGTGTTGGATTGTGCAACGCCCTTAGCGGGGTAAATAAGGGCTTTAAAGACTTTTAAATTTTAAACCAAGAAAATAAATTTTGGGTTTTCATTGCTACCGCCAGAGATAGTGATACTGCCAGGCAATTGCAACATAAACTTTGCTTTTTAAGAGAAAACTTAGATCAAAGAGAGTAGACACTTGGTTAAATAAAATGATAGTTTTATTTCAATGAAAGTAGTGATTACAAAACTTTTTATCCCATTGACGCTTGGAGTCGAGGCAATACTAAAAATCTTTTTCCTTTTTCTATACCGACCATTATCCCCAAGGACTGGTTGATTCTAGCATATATATCCCAAATATGGCCTCGAAACACACCTAGATCTACCCTCGACCTATTTGCCACAACACGCGGAGAATTTATAGAATCCTCACAGGAAATCGACGTCCACACTAGATGATTTTGCCCCCAAAGTCTCATAAGACCTAGTTGCACCTACTTATGGAGAATTTCCCATGGAATCCTTCTCGGAATTTGACGTTCACCTTGAACGTTTCTCCACTCAATTTACAAAAAAGATAAAATAAAAAGATTACAAGATAATAAAATAAGCAAGAGAAAACTCCAAATGGATATCTAAAGGTAAAGTCAAAGGCGATGTTGATGTTGGCATTCTTGGTGCATTCATCCTTCGTGTTGAATAAGCATGGTAGCACTTATCCTTCAAAAAATCCTTTTGATTTTCTTTTTCACCCAAGGGAGTTCTCTTGATCTCTGGTGATGAGACTCTCTCAACTGATTTAGAGTTGTGGCTTGGAGAGAAAAGTAATTGATGCCCAAGGAAAGAAAGGAACCACTCTTTAACTAGGCCTCAGATACTACCGCCAGCTACCTCCGACTACCACCTGGTGGTAGCACTTTAGACATCCTTCTTCTCTCTTTAGAAGTCAACAGATTTGGCAACCTTCCAGCAGCATTTTAGGAAACTTTTCCATGCCATTTTTGGAAACTTTTCATCGATATTTTAGGAAACTTTTCATCAACATTTTAGGAAACTTTCCTTGTCATTTTAGGAAACTTTTCAACACCATTTAAGGAAAATTTTCCAGTCCATTTTAAAACACTTTCGTAATAAGGAAGCAAGCATTTTTGGCATCCAATTCTTCCAAAAATGGACCTTCTTAAAAGATATCGCCAAACGATAGTAGTACCGCCCGATGGTATCACATTCCTTTTCAAACAGGTTCCTACATCTGCCGATATCTTTCCTTTTATGTCAGATAGCTAGAGATATCACCATTGGTAGCGATACCTCATGTGGTAGCAACAGAACTTTGGTTTCTTTTACCTTTTGATTTGTTCTTCTATGGGGAACTGGACATGTAGTTCTTGCACACTATAAACACACAACAAAACATGATCAAATATAAACTAGGGTTTGTTATTCATGTTCCAACAAACTTTCCCTTTTGATAATAACATATCCACTATGAATAAATAATGCCTACGAGAAAAGTGTTTGTGTTTATAGGTATTTAATAAGCATTATTGGCATACTCCCCCTAGATTAATACTCCCTACATAGATGCTTCCTAGTTTGTACTACCCCTAAATGACCTATTTCTTCAATATTTTTCTCTCCCTTTTGGTATTATAAAAAGAGGGTATGTTCGAGTGCTTGGGAAAAAAGAAATTGGATATGTAGACGTGAGGATACTAATTGTTGGTATGTATAAAATACTACTTGTGTAATTATGGTGACATGATCGGGTGTAAAGTAGTTTTGTAGTCGTAAAATTATTTTGAAGCAGATTTGGAGTGAAAATATAATTGAGCAATTTTAAAGCCAAAATTCGAATCAGAGTTGAAGTTTATAAAGATGATGATTGGAAGTGAGGCATGCATATGGTCATAGTTATAATTGATACCACATTGATTTTGATGAGCTAAGAACCAAAAGATGCTATTTTGACACAATTTCAAAGCATGATACAAATTTTTTTAGCAAGATAGAACTAGCATTGCAGGCGGTTTTTAAGTCAAACATACTAGAAACATTATAAAGTTCATGTGTTGATATCTAATGCATTTACTAATGATTATAGAGAACATATATAAGTATCTGTTAGGGTCTAATTCTCATGAGTAGAAGTGTTATGCAAGACAATGAAGTGTACAAAATAGTGTTTTGATAATCCATACACTTGAATAAATAGAAAACACATGACATGTATAATGAAATATACTTATCATTAAATATATAATTAGTTTTATGCCCACACAAATTTAATGCACATAACTAGACAGTACAACTTCCTAAGGTGCTCTACACACACAATATTTATTAAGACTTATCAGGGATCAAAGTAGTGCATAGGCAATCATATTTATTCTTTTCAAAGCTTATTCTATTTTTTGTTTATGATCCGATTGTTTTTTTGTTTATTTGCTACAAAACACTTTATAATTCTTATTCCAAGGTGCTCAGCCTCACAATGCTCATTAAAACTTATCAGGAGTGTGAGTAGTGCTTGGTGTAGATTTCCCTATATATTGGAACCCTATTACTGATTTAGGCTAGGATCACTATTATTTATTTAGGATGATTAGTTTGACCCAATGTGTATAGTCTAGGGTCATAGGTTTATTTCAAGGGATGCTCCTTTCGAAGAATTCTAGAGAAGTGTAGTTCGACGAAAGATGAGCTCAGTTCGATGAACTTTGAGCTCAGTTCGACGAACTCATAGTTCTAACTCTAAGTTTAGCTCGACGAACTCTGGGCTCCGTTCAACAAACGATGATCTCATCTCAGAAGCTCAGCTCGACAAACTCCAGGCTCATCCCGACGAACTCCATGCACAGTTCAATGAACTCCAGGCTCAGTTCGATGAACTCCAGGCTCAGTTCGACGAACTCCAGGCTCAGTTCAACGATATCCAGACGCAGCTCGACGAATTTCTTGCAGTGTTCAATGTTCAGGCAGTTTTATATTCTGAAGGCAGAAAGATTTTTTCAAGGCTTAATCTCAGGCAGTTGCACTCTGATATTTAATGCTAAATATTCTTAATGAATATAGTTGTTTAAGGCAACATTAAATAAGGTTTTATCACAGAGTTTAATTCTAATTAATTCCCAAGGGTAGTTACAATTCTCAAAGATTCTTCAGACATTTCAGAATGGATTTAATTCAAATGTTTGAATTCTCCTCAGAGATTATATATTCAGAATATTGCTGATTAAATGGAGTTACTGACTGAGAGGGCTACACAGAAAGAGTGTCTGACTTAGAGATCAACAGACTTATAGATCAACATATTTTTAATAGATTTTCTGCTTCAGTCTCTGCAAGTCAAAAGTCTTCAATCAGTCAAATACAAGAAGGACTACACCCTAAAGAAAAGCCTCCCCTCCTAATCTCAAATCTCTACTCAAATCAGGGGGAGCTTTTTTACTTCATCATCCACTAAGTCTTCTCAGAGACTCTTGACAGAGAAGACAACATCTTTTTATTATAGTTTATTTCTAAACTGTGTACAGAGTTTTTAACTCCCTTCAATAGTTATCTCTTAGTTCATAAGTCACCTGATCAAAAGACTTAAGCTTGGTTTTTGGGAACTTGATCAAAAGCTCAAAGGCTTGCAAGATCTCCCTTAGAAAATAGATCTTCTGGTGGCATGGCACTTGATCAAAAACCTGTAGTGGATTCCTATCAGGATGGTAGAAGAGTAGACATACCTAGGTTTATTGGGGAACTACTATAAATCCTTTTGTCATCAGTGATTGATTATTTTCTTTATTGTGTGCTGTGATTATTTTTCTTTCTATATATATTTATCAATTAATTTTAAATCCGCTATAAAATAAATAAAAGTTTTAAAATACTGTATTCCCCCCCTCTAGAGTAAAGTTAGATCTATCCCTCATTTTCAATTGGTATCAGAGGTTGGTTCTTTGGTTTTACAGGCTAACACCTAAACCAACAGATCTGATAGATCTTATTCAAGCACTAGACCTCCTGTTTCCAACCTTAATAAGTATGAATTATGGATGGCAAGGATTAGGTTATACATGAACTCTATTGATGAAGATATCTATAATTCTATTTTGATAGGTCCACCTCTACCATTGGCAACAACAAGCACCAGTGCTGTACCACCACCTGAATGGATAGAAGCCCAGAAAAGCTGAAGATTGCTGATGCAAAAGCAATGAACATTTTATCCCAAACAATGTTTGATGACATTTTTGAGAAGGTTGCTGAATGTACTTCAGCTAAAGCTATCTGGGACTCCCTCAATGCAATGGTAGCTAGATTAGTTGATGAAAGAAAGGACAAAAGATCTCACTTGATTTCTCAATATAAGAATTTCAAAAAGGGTGAAAGTGAATCAATTGAAGATATGTACACAAGACTCAGTCTCATAATTAATGAGCTGAAATCTTTGGAAAAAGACATTACATTGACAGAGGTCAATCATAAAATTCTCATGTGTTTCCTTAGCACATGGGATTCGAGAATCTGGCCAATTAGAGAAGCTAGAAGTGTGAATGAAATCACAACTGAGACTTTGTTGGGCAAGCTCAAATATTATGAGCAGCTCATCAAAACAAGGGAAGCTGAACATAAGACTCTACCCTCAGTGAAGATGGAAAAGAGCATTGCTTTCTAAGCAATTGAAGAAGAACAAGTTCCACAGAATGAAGATCTTATAGGTCTCCTGGCTAAAATATTCTACAAGATAGACAGAAAATACTTTAGGAGGAGATCATCCAGGAACCAAGATAAACCACGGTATGACAAAACTCTAACTAAAGAAATTGTTTGTTATGGTTGCAAGAAACCAGGACACATTCTTACAGAGTGTCCTGAAAATCAAAAGAAGGATAAGAAGAAGGAGAAAGACTATAAGAAGCACTCACACAAATACTCTTCTAGTAAACACAAAAAGAAGGAGAGAGGCTTTGTAGCTGAAACTTGGAGTGAATCAAACTCTGAATCTTCATCCTGTTCAAGTGAAGATGAAGAATAGTCAAGAGCTAAAGAAGTCTGTCTAATGGAAATAAATGCATCATGCAACAATTTTGATAATGAATCTGAGTCTGAAGAAGACCAGGTAATCTCTACATTTGATTTTACTTCAGATCAATTTAAAACAGATTTTAAATTACTATGTAAAGATTTGATACAATCTGAGAAGGAAATAAAACTTCTCAGAGAGAAATTAATTGAATCAAATAATCTATCTTTTGAAAACATTAAACTTAAAGATGATTTGAAAATTGCTTTTGAATAGATAGTATCTTTAGAAAACACATTATTAGAGGCAAAGAAGTTTGAAGAATCTCTCAATAGGAGAAGCATAAAACTGATGAATATCATAAGCACAGTCAATGCCAGGCTAAATGACAAATTAGGCTTGGGGGCTTCATCTAGTCAGCCTCATGTTTTACAGAAAAATATTTTATCTACACCTATAAAATTCACTTCTGCTAAAGGTAAAGAAAAATTAGAAGATTTAGATAAAATTACTGAAGTTTTACAAAATAATTAACCAAAATAATTAAAAATTTTCAGAAAAATTATCTTCAAAATAATTCTTCGAACCAAGCTTGACGAAATATTTATTATTTGTCGAACAGAGCTTGACAAACTATGAACACAAGATTTGAGTATAACTATTCAGAAAATTGTGCTCGACGAAATCAATATGATTCGTCGAACAGAGATTGACCAATGTGGAACACAAAAAGTGAATATTACTATTCTGTGAATGGAGCTCGACGAACTCACCACCATTCTTCAAATGCAGCTTGACGAAATCAGTTTAATTCGTTGAACCCATTTTTTCAAAAAAGAAATTTTAATTCTTTTCAAAAGTATAATCAAACCTAAATGTTCTTACATTTCTAATTATTATGAAAGAAAATCGGGACCCAAGGTAATTTGGGTCAAGAAAACCTAATTTGTTCTTTTACAGGAAAAGAGCTATCCTACCACAGAGGAATATTGGTATTTGGATAGTGGATGTTCAAAACATATGATAGGAAGAATGGCTAATCTAAAAGATTTTAAAGCAAAGCTTGAACCTAAAGTCATCTTTGGAGACTCCAACTGTGGATAGATAGAAGGCTATGGTATTATCAAGGTTGGAGCAGTTACCTTCAGGAAGGTAGCTTATGTGAAAGGTCTCAAGCATAACCTTATCTCCATCAGTCAATTATGTGATGAAGGTTATCAGGTATCTTTTGATAAATCATTATGTTTTATTATATCTAGTATAAACAAAATTGTTTTAATAGGGATTAGATAGGGTAATATTTACTTAGTTAATTTTAACTCTACAAAATCAGAAATCTGTTTATTTAATCAGACAAGTAAAACTAATGATCTTTGGCATAAAAGATTAGGACATATAAATCTTAGAACTATTGCTAAATTATCTAAGGACAACCTTGTCAGAGGACTAACTTCTGGTTCTTACAAGAAGTAAGGACTTTGTAGGGATTGTCAATTAGGCAAACAAACTAAAAATAGTTTTAAATCCATATCTAAAAGTGATTCACCCAGGATTTTGTATTTGCTACATATGGACTTTTTTGGACCTATTGTAGTACAAAGTTTGGGAGGAAAGTCATATACCTTAGTTATTGTTGATGATTTCTCAAGATTCACTTGGGTATTCTTTCTTAGAAATAAGTCAGATAACTTTAAAGTTCTTACATACTTTCTTAGGAACATCAAGATTGAGTACTCTACTCAGATTGTATTGATCAGAAGTGATCATTACACTGAGTTTTCATCTCTTCTAATGAAAGAATTCTGTGAGAAAGAAGGTATCAGGCATTGTTTTTCTGCTCCTAGAACTCCTCAACAAAATGAGATAGCTGAAAGGAAGAATAGAACCCTAATTGAATTTGCTGAAACATTACTTGTAGATGCTTATGTAACCCTATACTTTTGTGCAGAGGTAGTAAGCATAACAAATTATGTTCTTAACAGAAGTCTGATTCATAAACTAAAGGGTAATAATCCCTATGAATTACTTAAAAATAAGAAACCTAAAGTAAATTACTTTAAAGTTTTTGGATGTAGATGTTACATACATAATAATGACAAAAAATACTTAAGAAAATTTGAAGCCAAAGCTACATAAGGAATATTTATTGGATATTCTCATGTCAGCAAGGCTTATAGAGTCTTTAATAAATCTACCCTTAAGATAGAAGAATCAATACATGTATCTTTTGATGAAACTAACATGTTTTACAAGGAGAGAGATACCTCTACCATAGATTCTTTTCAGGTACCAAATCTGTGTGAGAAACTGGATGAATTAATCCTAACATAAGAGGATACATTACATCCTTCTCAACAGATTGCTGATGATGTCAGTGATGAAGAAAATTCAGAAATCTATGCTAAAAATATTGTGACTAATGAAATTCCACCATAGGAATTAGCACCACAAATAGTTGAAGAACCAACTCTACCTGTTGACTTTGTCACACTTAGAGATCACACTAGATCTTAATTGATTGGAGACATATCAGCTGGTGTTCAAACAAGGCATCAATTGAATCAAGATCAGATGCATGCTTGTTTTATTTCTCAAAGTTTACCTCAATCCATCAAATATGCAGAACAAGATCCCCACTGGATCATTACAATGCAAGAGGAACTCAATTAGTTTGAGAGATGTAGAGTTTGGGATATAGTTCCAAGACCCAAAGACTATCCAGTCATTGGAACCAAATGGGTCTTCAGGAATAAGTTGGATGCTCAAGGAGTTATTGTAAGAAATAAAGCTAGATTGGTAGCTCAAGGATACTCATAGGAGGAAGTCATAGATTATGATCAGACTTTTGCTCCTATTGTAATATTAAAGGCTATCAAGATATCTCTTGCATTTGCAACATTCAAGAAGTTCAAGGTATATCAGATGGATGTGAAGAGTGCTTTTGTAAATGGAGAGCTCAAAGAGAAAGTTTATGTAGAACAACCACCAGGTTTTATCTCTCCAACTCACTCTTCTTATGTTTTTAAACTTAACAAAGCCCTTTATGGTCTTAAAGAAGCTCCAAGAGCTTTGTATGAGACCCTTGCTAGTTTTCTTTTAGAAAATAAATTTAGTAGAGGCATGGTAGATAAAACATTATTTATTATACATCATAAATCTAAATTTTACTAGTTCAAATATATATAGATGATATAATATTTGGTTCTACTGATTCCAAACTTTGCAAAAGGTTTTCTGACCTAATGCATTCAAAGTTTGAAATGAGTAGCATGAGTGAATTGTCCTACCTCCTTGGTTTATAAGTGAAGCAAACACATGATGAAATTTTTATATCTCAATCAAAATTTGCTAAAGAGCTAATTAAAAGATTTGGGATGACAAATGCCTCAGCCATGAAAACACCTATGCCCTCTAATGCTATAGTTTATAATGATGAACAGGGTAAACCTGTTGATCAGAAAATATATAGGACAATCATTGGGTACTTATTATATTTAATAGCCAGTAGACCAGATATTATGTTTGCCACCTATATTTGTGTTAGGTTCAAAGTTAATCCTAAAGAATCTCATCTAATTTTAATAAAAAGAATTTTAAGATATGTAAAGGGTTGTCCTAATCTAAGACTTTGGTATCCTATTGAGTCAGGATTTGAATTAACTAGATTCACAGATGCTGACTATACTGGATGCAGAATTGACAGAAAAAGCACATCAGGAACTTGTCAGTTTCTTGGTGATAGGCTTGTTTCATAGTTTTGCAAGAAATAAACATCTGTTTCTACTTCAACTGCTGAAGCTAAATATATTGCAGTAGGTAGTTGTTGTTCACAGATTTTGTGGATTCAAAATCAGTTACTAGATTATGATTATAACTTAAATAATTCAACTATTTTCTGTAATAATACTAGTGCAATCTCAATTACACAGAATCCAGTCCTTCATAGTAGGATTAAGCATATAGAAATTAGGTATCATTTTATAAGAGATAATGTAGACAAAAATAAAATTAATCTTGTTTTTATTTCTACTGATTTTCAGAGAGCTTATATTTTCACTAAACCTTTAGATGAAAAGAAACATATATTCTTCTTAAATCAGTTAGGAATGATAAATGGAGAATCATTAGTTTGATTTTTGTTCTGAGATCGACGAATTGGACACTTTTCATCGAACGAATTTCAACGAACTGTGAACTTTTCGTGAAACGTTCGTCAAATAGAGATCGACGACCTTTCTTTGAGAAACTTTCATCGAACGGAGATCGATGAATTAGTGTCTAGTACTTTACGTCAAACGGAGCTCGATGAAATGTATTTCTTTTGCAAAACTTTCATCGAACGGACATCAACAAAATGTATTTCTTTTGAGAATTTATCATCGAACAAAGTTCGATGTTTTGCTTTTCGTCGGACAGAATTTGCCTTTTCAACTTCTGAAAACTAATAATTAGGTTTTTATCGAACTCCATCCCACGCATTTCCATTTCCCTTGCACTTAATTTCTCTATTTTGCAGGATAATGGTGATTTCTCAGGCAATTCTCTCAGCAATGAAATTTGATGCTGGATTTGATATTGACATGGAATCATTCAGTCATTCAGATCTAGTTTTCCAGGATATTCTAAAACTCTTTGAGACTCAGAATCTACGATAGTTTATGTCAATCAGGATCAAAATTCCAGTGGCAGAAATAAAAGAGTGGATCCATACATCCAAGTTTCAGGATTCCCCAATTATTACTAGTTCTATCTCTAGCAATCAGGTTCCTCTAACACCTGAAATTCTTTCTGAAGTTTTTAGTTTTGTTAATGGAAATGATTAAATCGAATTATCTAGTTCTGAATTTGAGATGATGCTAGATAGATTGGGTCACTTCCAAGGAAACCATAATCACCTTTTGAAAAAGAACATTTCAATAGAATAGAAATTCTTAGCTAATATTGTTGGTAAGGTTTTATTGGGCAAGCTTTCAGCCCATGACTATGTAACCATACATCAATTCCTTTTGATGTGTGCCTTGGTTGATCAGAAATCTATAAACTAGGGATCAATTCTTTTTTGATTCTATTAAGAAGAAGATCACCAACAAGTCTGGAGGTTATGGTAGGATATTAGGCATTTTCCTACAAGCAAAATGTCCAGAACTTTTGGTCTCTCAGACCATTCATATTAATGCTTCCAAGAGGCTAACCTCTGCCTTGTTTTGTAAATGGGAGAGCGTAATCCCTTAGACTCTAAGGGATAATCCCTCTAGGGTTGCTTTTGAAAGCACCAGGGCTATTCTAACAACTCTCTCAACCCTAGAAGAGGTCTCTGCTCCTCATGTTTCCTCTCCTCCACCATCTCCACACCATTCACCTAGGTAGCCATCTCCACCTACTCAATAACAAACTATTCTTGAAGATGTTCCATCCATATCTTTCCATACTCATTCCCCAATTCATCATTCACTACCTTCATCTCCACTTTTATCATCTCCTATACTATCTTCTCCACTTCATTTCAATCTACTTCCACTGTCTCCACCTATTTTATCTCCACCACACTCACATTTCCAGGAGATTATTCCTAATGTCATCCCTCCTATCATCAATCTTCAATCTGTTCCACAAACATCTTCTCCTTATCCAAACTTTACTAACAGATCTGCTCCTTCTACTTCCATTCCATCTACTTCTAATACATCCTCTATATTTTCTCAGAATCCTTCTGAGTATATGCATTTGGATTTCTCATCCATTGCTTCTAATCTTTTAGACTTCATCACTCCTACTATTAAGACTCTAATAGATAAAGCATTGGCTCCTCTTGTTGCTACTATCTCTGACCTTTATTCTAAGCTAGCCTCCTCCAATTTTGTACCTTCTTTTGGTGGCCTAAATTTAGGTCTCCCTGGATCTAGGCAGGGGAGTTGTTTTACGAAGAAGCTTCTCATACTGTAGTTCCAATCACAACAATTACAGAAGCAGTTACAACAACAGTAGCAGTAGTTGATGAAAGTCAGGATTCAGAAATGCTTGAAGTTATTTCAGTTGAAGAAGCAATAAAAGCAGCAGTTCTAGAAGTTCTAACTGTTGGTGATGTTATTATTCATCCCACAGTTGACTTACTTTCTTTATTATCTGATTTTGAAGTTCTACACAGTTCTCTTCCCAGTTTTCCAATTTTTGAAAATAATGTTTCTAAAGCATTAGTATGTTATACTGCTCCCAGTTCTTCTCCAGTTTTACAGATTGCAGTAATAGTTGATGATATAATAAATGTTATAGAGCAGGATTTCTCCCCTCCTATGTGGGATGAAACTCCAATGCAAAACTTTGATGATCTTCTTAATGAAGATATGGAAAATGAAGAAGACAATATTCATAATAAGCCAGAGGATCAGTGTGTTGATAATACTAATTTATATAAATAGATAGATGATTTATATGATTAGCCTACAGAAGAATCCGATGATAATGCAGAGTTAGATGAATCAGAAGACTCTAGGTCTAAGAAAAGAAAATTAAAGAAGAAGGCTTCAACAAAGGTTACTCCTCAACCTTCATCAACAATAGATATGCAGTGAATTCCTCTCACACCAGACCTTCCACACTGGATGAGATTCTCTAAAAATGAGCAAAAAAATAGGAAAAAGATGAGGAGATATCATTCTACACCTCAAAAGTCTTGGAGAGTACCTCCTCCTCCTCCTCCAGCAGCAGGGTCAGCTGGTAGTGTCTCTTCTTCTCAAAGGTCTTCTTCACATCATTTTAGACCTTCTCAGGGTAGGTAGGATAAACCTACCAGGTCTGATTCTCACAGTAGCCAGCAACAACATACAAATCAAAGCAGCAGTCAATAATAATAAGGCCAAGAGAGGCTACCTTCTCCAATTTATGATCCAGAGTTGGATCCAGTGTTTAGAATGGCAAGGTTCAATGAGCAAGTTGCTCTATCTCAAATTATGAAAGCTAGGCCAGAAGGTAAGGACACCTCATGATTCTCTACTATGTCCTCTTACAGGAAACAAGAACTGGACAGATATTCAATGAAGAGTTTATTCAATGTTGATAAGTATATGAGTCTGTATCTAGAGGCAGTTGTTCTAAGAACCACCTCCTTGAAAATCATAGGTTCTCAAGACCTAACAATAAGTAAAAGGGAAGCTAAAGATCCTACTAAAAAGCTTATTTTCACCAAATCTTCTTTAGAATCTCCTTCAGAAGCACCTCAAAAAGATTCTTGATTCTTGTTTATGTCTTTGAAATTTGTTGTTATGTTCTTTAAACTCTTAAAGCACCTTTTATATATCTGTTGAAAGTTTTATTTCTGCTAGATATTTTTGCTTTGTGTTTTTTCTATTTTTGATAGTATCCTCACCCAAATAATGGGAGATTGTTGAAACCCTATTACTGATTTGGGATAGGATCACTATTATTTATTTAGGATGATTAGTTTGACCTAATGTGTATAGTCTAGGGTCATAGGTTTATTTTCAGGGTTTCTCCTTTAGAAGAATTCTAGAGAAGTGTAGTTCGATGAATGCATAATTCCGATCGACGAAAGCTGAGCTCAGTTTGATGAACGTCGAGCTTAGTTCGACGAACTCATAGTTCTGAGTTTAGCTCGACAACTCTAGGCTCTGTTCGACGAACAATGATCTCAACTCAGAAGCTCAGCTCGACGAACTATACGCTCAGTTCGACGAACTCTAGACTTAGTTTGACGAACTCCAGGCTCAGTTTGACGAACTCCAGGCTCAGTTCGACGAAATCCAGGCTTAGTTCGACGATCTCCAGGCACAGTTCGATGAATTTCTTACAGTGTTCATTGTTCAGACAGTTTTATATTCTGAATGCATAAAGATTTTTTCAAGGCTTAATCTCAGGCAGTTATACTCTGATATTTAATGCTAAATATTCTTAATGAATATAACCGTTTAAGGCAGCATTAATAAGGTTTTATCACATAGTTTAATTCTAATTAATTCCCAAGGGCAGTTACAATTCTCAGAGATTCTTCAGATGTTTCAGAATGGATTTAATTCAAATGTTTGAATTATCCTCAGAGATTATATATTCAGAATATTGTTGATTAAATGGAGTTACTGACTGAGAGGGCTACACACAAAGAGCAATTAACCTAGAGATCAATAGACTTACAGATCAACATATTTTTTTAACAGATTTTCTGCTTAAGTCTCTCCGAGTCAAAAGTCTTCAATCAGTCAAATACAAGAAGGCCTACACCCTGAAGAAAAGCCTCCCCTCCTGATCTCAAATCTCTATTCAAATCAGGGGGAGCTTTTTTGCTTCATCATCCACTAAGTCTTCTCAGAGACTCTTGACAAAGAAGATTACATCTTTTTCTTATAGTTTATTTCTAAACTGTGTATAGGATTTTTAACTCCCTTCCAAAGTTATCTCTTGGTTCATAAGTCACCTGATCAAAAGACTTAAGCTTAGTTTTTGGGTACCTTATCAAAAGCTCAAAGGGTTGCAAGATCTCCCTTAGAAAATAGATCTTCTGGTGGTAGGACACCTGATCAAAAATATGTAGTGGATTCCTACCAGGGTGGTAGAAGAGTAGACATACAAAGGTTTATTGGGGAACTACTATAAATCCTTGTGTCGTCTGTGATTGATTGTTTTCTTTATTGCGTGCTGTCATTATTTTTCTTTATATATATATATTTATCAATTAATTTTTAAATCAGCTATAAAAATAAATAAAAGTTTTAAAATACTCTATTCACCCCCCTCTAGAGTAAAGTTATATCTATCCCTCATTTTCACTATCAGTTATATTTATAATTTTGTTGTTGACTAAGGGCTCTGAATTCACTTGTTGCTCAAACAATATCATTTATTATTGTTTGAAAACCACTTATGAACATATATAGTGCATGAAAAATAAATTTGCATTAAACAAACTCATGGGTGTGTAGGTAATCTATTTGTATTTTAATATATTAAGATATTTTCACTACATAATTATGCAATTTTAAAATTTATGACATATGTCGGAAAATCAAAGGTGTGCATGTGAGATAAGCATAAACATAACTCATAATTAGAGGAATTCTAACATGTTCTTGCACACGTGCACTATAAGAGCTTTCATGATATATGAGAAGATATTTTATAAGGCATGATAAAACATTATAATGTTGGAAGATTTTGACAAGAAAGTTAAACATTGTAATCTATCAAGTAAAGATAATAGTAATCAACCTTGAAAATATTGCAATTATAACACGATCATTTTTGTATTGTTTTGGGTTTTATAAAAAAAACAAATCACAAAAGTAATGGAATGCGTATTTTTATTTAATTTTTGTATGTTTTCCAAATATTTAGTTGATTTTTGAAACAATATTATGAAGACAAATTTGTAAAGATTTTATGTAAACTTTCTGTGAAGTAGAAAAAATAGTAGCAATATTGAAAGAAAAAATAGGTAAAAATTGGATTTTATACTATCACCAGCGGTATCGCTATCTCCTGACAGTAGTAATAGAGAATTGGGTTTTTAGTAGAAAAATAGTGTATTTCAAGAATTTTTGCATTTGTTTTTTCATGATTATGATTTTTTTTTCAGTATGAGGCTCATATAAAGGTGTAAAGAAATAAAAAAAATGATAGAAGTTGCAAATTTAATATTTTTGCCTAAGGTGTTAAGAATAGTTTTCAAAATCATGAATGCCAAAATCAATATAGTATAAAAACATAATATACGCATGTTCAAATAATGAATATGCAATACATGATAATCATATAGTCTACATGAATGTTCATATAATGTATATTAGAATGCTCTTGATTGCGATACCTTTGCAATATGTCTATATCTTAGCCCCATGTACTAAGTAACAGATGAGTATGAGGAGATGCACACATGTGGTAGGTTGGAGTGTTAATCCCATATGCATATAAAAGATGACTCTCAACCTAGCACTCTTCCTCCCAGTGGCTCGCAAGGCCCCACTGAAACCCTCCCCAATCAAGGACAAGACATCACTTAGAGGTTATGTCTCTAATACACACAAACCTACCCCCTCTATAGTGAGACACAAAACACATGTAAATGATCAAGGCCATACTAAGCATATGATTCTAAATACCAATTTTTAATCTATTGATTTTATATATGATAAAATTTAGAATTATTATTTTTGATTTTAAAGATAGTTTATCTTAAAGCACATAGTTATTAAAAAGTTTATATAGTGAACTCTTTCAATATAAATATATTTTGGTGAATTTTTGAATTATTTTGTAAATTATTATTTTCAAATTTTAATTATAAAAATTAGCCAAAACATATATAACTTTTCTAAAGGAAACAATAGTGATAATTAAATTAGCAAAATTAAAATATTTAGAGAAATCAGAATATTTCAAGAATAGGGTTACCGTCGATGTTAGAATCTAACGTTGGGTGCTAGAAACATATATTTTATTTTTTATTTAAAATACATGATTTTTACAATTTTCAGTAACAATTTTTTGATTATTATTTATCATTATAGGGGCTATCATATACAACAAGAAAATTAGAAAAATAATTGAAAAGTTGCACATTTAATATTTTAGCCTTAGACCCCTTATAGCCTATTTAAATCCATTTTTAAAGGTATTCAATTTATAGTGATAATAGAAGCACTTGTAGATAATGGATTTAAAAGGATATAATTTAGAAAAAAAAGATAATTTTGGCCACTTACCAAAGATACGACTTTTATTTAAATTCATTTAATTGGATTGATTTATCATTAAGTTTAATATGTGTAAATTATATAACAAATATATATATATATATATATATATATATATATATATATATATATATATATATATATATATATATATATATATATATATATATATATATATATATATATATATATATATAAAGAGACCTTGGCATGTTGGCTCAAGAAAGATTAAAAAAAGAAATTTAAGCATATCATGAAGTAGAGTATTATATAGTTCATTTTAATCTATTTCAACTTCATGCAAATTAATGATACCTAAAGAATACGAGATTTAGGTATCCAAAGAGGGCCGAGTGTGATAGTTCCTTTGGGCACCGAAATACCGCATGTTGATTTTTGGGGAGAATGGAATTAATGAGCCTTTACAGGTAGAGTTAGTGTTTTTTTTAATTTTGGGTCTCTATTAATATTTAGGATGTTTAATATTCTTATATTTCAAATTTCCGTAATGTTTTTCAAAATTATTACTTATAGGAAATTTGTGAACATTTAAATTTATATTGGGAGAGACAAAATGAGTATTAGGATTCATCTTACTCTTATGATTAAAATTCTACTAGGTGCATGTTTTATTTGTTTTAAAATACTGGTAGAAGATTTACACAAGTTTGACAATAATCTAGAAGTAAGAGATTTTTTATTACTTCAAATTTTTTGCACGAATAATTTTAATGATTCTAGTTTATCTTTTAGAGCATGGTTTTCATTTATTAATGTTTTACTATGCTCTTTTGAAATTAGAAGCTCTTTTTCAAAATTCTTGAATTTTTCTTTAAGATTATTACAATCAAAACACAATTTAAAATTTTTAATTAAAGAGCAAGAAGGGAACTAGACATATCAAAATTTGATTCTGCATTAAGTTTTGCTTTTAAAATTTTATTTTCTAAACATAATTGAAAATTAATATTTTTTCAAATTTTCAATTTTACATATAGCCACATTTAGTACATGCATTGTAAACATATAATTTGTTTTAAAAAGTGAAGATTTTGTTTTTCTTACAGTGCTATCAGATGCATCAAGATTTGAACACAAGGTTCCTTTAACATCTTCTTAGCATTCATCTTCCATAGTTGTGTTTCCATCTTCTCTTTCACATGATATATTCTCTTCTTCCTTTTCACTTGATGTGCACTCTATGGATCCGTCAATGGAGGTATTTTCTTGAAGACTTATGCAAACATACATATTTTCCAAATTATGTACTTATTCTATTCCTATAGATGGAGAATCATAAGTATCTTCAAGAATATTTCTAAATTTTATAACTAGTTGGAAATATATAAATAAGTCTAAACATATTTTGGTCTAGTGCTCAAAATAAGCTATTTGTAGATTTCGTGTTTAAATCCATTTTGTTTCTATTTAAGATACTCGGGGGGCTTTTTAATGGTAATATTCCAAAATTCTATGTCTAAAATTTTTAGAAGATTTTCCATTAATATCTTCCACCTTTTATAATTTTCACTCATAAATAAAGGTGGTGCTAAAGATTCTTCATTAGATTTATTTTCATCCCCTCTATTTGAAGCGAGTTCATGAAGCGCTATTATTCCCGGTTGTGAAGCCATTTTGAAATAACCTAGCATTGATATCACTTGTTGGATCATGTAGCGCCCTTAGGGGGGGGGGGTGAATTAGGGTTTTAAAGACTTTTACATTTTAAGCCAAGAAATAAAAAAAATTCTGGTTTCTGTTGCTATCGTCAGCGATAGTGCTATAACCAGGTGATAGTAATAGAAATTTTTCTTTGAAAGAGAAAACTCAGATCTAAGAGAGTAGACACATGATTAAAGAAAATAGTAATTTTAGTTCAATAAAAGTAGTGATTACAAAACTTTTTACCCCAACCACGCCTGGGGTAGTGGCGATACTAAAAATCTTTTTACTTTTTCTATACTGACCCTTTTCCCAAACACCGATTGGTTCTAGCCTATCTATCTTAGATATGGCCTGAAACCTCCGCAATATCTACCCTCAACCTAGTCTCCATAATACGTAATGAATTCACAGAATCCTCCCAAGAAATAGACGTCTTCACCAGCCGATTTTACCCTAAGTCTCGCAAGACCTAGTCACCCCTACCTACGATGAATTTCCCACAGAATCCTTCTCAGAATCTAACGTTCTCCTCAAATGATTTCTTCACTCAAGTTACAAAAAGATAAAATAAAAAAATTATAAGATAATTAAATAAGTAAGAGAAAACTCCCCATGGATTTTTGAAGGTGAAGATGAAAGCGATGTTGATGTTTGCATTCTTGGTGCGTTCTTCCATCATATTGAATAAGTGTGATAGAACTTCCCCTTTAAAAACTCCTTTCGATCTTTATGTTCTCCCAAGAGAGTTCTCTTGATTTCTAGAGACGAGCCTCTGTCAACTTATTCAGATTTGTGTCTTGGAGAACAAAATAATTGATGCCCAAGGAAGGAGAGGAGCTGCTCTTTAAATAGGCTACCACCGACTACCACCTGGTGGTAGCACTTTAGGCAACCTTCTTTTTCTCTTTAGAAATTAGCAGATTTGGCAACCTTCCATTGCCATTTTAGGAAACTTTTCCACACAATTTTAGGAAACTTTTCATCGTCATTTTAGGAAACGTGTCTTGCAATTTTAGGAATTTTTTTCAATGCCATTTTAAGAAACTTTTCCTCATAATTTTAGGAAACATTTCCTTGCCATTTTAGGGCCATTTTAGGAAACTTTTCCAATCCATTTTAGGATATTTATAAACTTTAGAAACAAGTATTTTTGGTCTCTAATTCTTTCAAAAATGGACCTTCTTAAAAGAAATTGCCCGACGCTAATAGTAACACCCAATAGTAGTACCTTCTATTTCAAGCAGTTTCCTTCATAGACTGATATCCTTCCTTTTCTTTCAGATAGCTAGAGCTATCACCATAAATAGCGATACTACCTGCTTTAGCAATATAACTTTGGTTTCTTTGTCTTTATGATTTGTTCTTTTATGACGCACTAAACATGTATTTCTTGCATAGTATAAACACACAACAAAACATGATCAAATACAAACTGGGATTTGTTATTCTCAATCTAAGAGATGCGTAAAACATGATCCAACAAAGGGGTTGAGTTCTTTTCACCCTTCACTTTTGACATTGCAAAAGAAACCACTCTGGGCTTCAATGAGCCATGAATCCCACAATTCTTGGGAAAAGATGACTCAACCTATCACCTACAAGTATTTAATGCCACTATCCCTCTATCACCCTTAATGGCAAAGCATGAGAATGGTTTTTTAGCCTCTCAGCTGGTTTAGTCAGATCCTTTTGAGAATTAAGGAAGCATTTTCTTGAAAGGTTTGCCACGATCAAGCGACGAAGGGCTGATATTGACTCCATATTCCATATTTGAAAAGGGATAAAGGGGATTCTTGGACATTATGTTAATCTATTCAAGAGTCTAATCTTGGAGGTTCTTGTTGTAGATCCCCAAGTCTACCAGGTGATCTTCATTAATGGCCTCAGGCTAGGGATATTTAAATTCCTAATCAGCGAGAATAAACCAAAAACTTATGTAGAGCTCATCAAAAGAGTGAATCAATTTATTGAAGGAGAATTCAATAATGAAGAGTTAATCACAAGCCTCTCAAACCTGGGGGGCAAGCATTTGCAAAGCTCTTCCAGCCCCCCAATACCCCCTTAAAAAATTAACTTCATCTATCGGGAGTATTAACCCCTAACCCCCGGGGGGGGGGGGGGGCGTAACTTTCATCACCGAGGACCTCGTGCCTTCCAATAGATGAGGTCGGGGCACCCCCAACCGCAACAAGGAAGTAATGTGCATTTTTCATTGCTGATAGGAGTTCCCTCTAAGCAATGGGAAATTAAGATGTAAGGGTACACCAACATAGTTGTGTGAATAAAAGATGTTCTAGAATTCCTCCAATTGTAGTCAGATTTTAGGCCCTTAAGACCCATGAAAGGAGGATTTGTGAGTAGAAATACAAGCCTTTATTGCAAGTTCCACCGACATGCGAGACATGATATTGGGAATTGCCGAGTCCTCCACGATATGGTAGAGAGACTACCGAGGGAAGGAAAGCCAGAATATCTACTTGTAGAAAGGTAGACAGAGAAGGCCAGAGAGGACTCATCTCAAAAAGGGATAGAAATTTTGTGGAGGGGTTGAGTTCCCTGAGGTATAATATCTTTGAGCAAGGGGGAAGCATGGGAGAAGAGTGCATAGAGGTAAATGGAGATGACCCGCTGGGGTATATAGATTATATTCACAGAGGGACTGTATTGGAATCCTCCCATAAAAAAAGTATGAAGCAACTGTAAGATCAGGAAGTATACTCAACGTCACTTGCATCGCCCCTTCAGGGGATGGTCACCTTCAAGGAAGAATATCTCTCCATGTCATCAACCCTTTCCATGATGTAGATATAATAAAAGCCGTCCTTGGAGACTATACTATGGCGCATATTCTTATCGATATGGGAAGCTAAGTGAACATTATTTTTAAACCAGCTTATGAAGTCATGGAGATAAATAGGTCCCTGAAAGCCTACATTGGTCAGCTCTACGACATCACTCCAGAAAGAAAGGAGGTTGAAGGAGCTTTGGAACTCCGTATCATCTTGTGTGGGGTTGCATGATCTTTTCTTGTGATAGATGCACCAAGTAGATATAATGCAATATTTGGGTGGCCTCTCCTAAATGATTTCCAAGCAAGCACAACCAACTATCACCAAGTGCTGAAGTTCTCGCTTGTAGGGAAGTAATTACGGGTCTGGAGTGATCCACGCCCCATACGGGAATATATCATCTGATCCATGAATTTAATGGAGGAATAGATAATGCCTAGGGTAGGGAGTAGTATCATGAACAAGTTTTCCTCCTAATGCTTAATAGTCGGCAAGAAACTCTTGTGAGGCTATGTGTGATAATTTTTATTTCTTTCATGTTTTGAAATCTACAATGATCCCCTCATTTCTTGAAAGGTTTCCTTTACTCGGGGTAATGTTTCTCTAAATACCTGGTTATCTCACTAGATTATTTAAATACGGAATTGACGCTCCTTTTTTTTCTTTGGGTGAGCCATGAAGCTTTCTTGGACTCCCTCACACGTATCCGGATGTCTCAAGTAGAGGTCATAAAGCTCTCGACCCTCTTGCCAGTATAAGCTACTTCCCCCACCTTAAGACCATCCCGATTGCCTCTCATGGAGACACTCTTGATGAGTATATGTGGCAGGTTCAAACATGATAGCCAGCTGTGCACCGACTATGGCATTACTACTATTATAGTTACCTTTTTGAGGACAAGCTTCGAGTAATAAGTGCTTTATTCCCTTTAGTGTTTTTCAGTGCTATTTGCGGACGAGAACCCTGCAAAAGCCATATGCCTGACTAGGAGCTTTAACCTTTAGTGACATGCCCTTATGTAATGAATTCTAGACATCCAAATTTCCCTTAGAGGAGGCTTCTTGGCAAGTGCCCTCTTATGTAATCACACACTCATCCTTAGTCTTCTTGAGGAGTGTCCGCTTTATTAATCTCACACACTACCTTGGTATTCTTAGCTTGTGCCCGCTTGAGTTATCTTACAATATGCCTTAGTATTCTCGATGAGTTCCCACTTGAGTGTTAGCATACTCCACCTCTTTTTACCCCACTGATCATTCACATGCTTGTTCGTATATTCTAAATTAGTCTTCACTCAGAAAGGATATTCATCTAAGCTCATGGTTAATGGATGACCGCCTAATTATTCACACACTCGGGTTTTCGCTAAAGGGAAATTATCTGAAAGGGATTTCTCCTTCAGTTAATTAGTGGACAACAACAAGAGTATTCACACAAGTTAATGTAGGTATGGCCATCTGGGATTTCTCGGCAAGCATTTACTCTAGTGTTTGCACACTCCCCATTCACAACATGTACTTGTGTTAGTAAATGGGTGATCACATATACAACAAAATGTCCTATCTAATGGTGGGAAGCCTGCACATGGATGGAAATTCTATCGAGCAGCGAATGATAAATGCAGGTGGAGTTCACACGAAAGGTGTTTGTATAATGGGTAATCACTTGGGCAGTCGAATATCCGATCTAATGATGGAAAACATGCGAGCAGGTAGAAATTCTGTCGAGTAACACACAATATAATTCAATTAATACATACATAATTCAAGTGATTGGTTACTATCAAACAGTTTTTCGTTTATGTCCTAACACATTACAGGGAAGTAGGGTAGATTGTAATATAACATTATGACAAGCGGTCACTCTTCGACGGATTCAACATTTGAGCTGGTAAGTTCAGTCTCCTCATGCCCCGTAAATAAGGTTGCGTAATCCATGTCAATAAACTTCAGCTTCAGGCCACCTTGTTCCTTTAGGAGGCAAAGGGCCTTCTTTACAGTTTGCTTGCTCTAATGAGCCATCTCATGGCAAAATCCTAGGATCTCTGCCTCCCTATTCACCCAAATTCACAATCCGTCAAAGTATAAACATTTGCATAGATAAGCAGATATGTTTTTTTTAAATACAAGCAACTTATCTTTAGCCTTTCGGGCATGCGGGCATTCACGGATAGCGCCTCATTAAGAAGGCTCCAAGTTGTAGTGTTGAAAGAAAGCGCGCAAAGGGTCCCTACTGCCTCCTTTTTCTTTAGGGAAGACCGCCTCGACTTCATGGTGGTCTTTTATGCTGAAGTTCATCGATGAGACCACAATATCCTGAGGGAAACCCGTGCATAATCCATCCAGGTGGAGAGCTTGGTGCTAAGCCTCATGATTCTGGCTCCCTATGGATCAACAAGCTACCTGCTTCATTGGCGAAATCTAAGACTACTTGAGCGGGCTCCTCAATGTCAATCATTCGCTTAATCTCGAAGCAATGCTTCTTGGCAGTGGTCAAAACTTCCCCGGGCAGAGTGTACGTATTAGATTCAGGCACCATTAGGACAACTATAGTCAGTAAGGGTCAGGATGGGCACATGCAGATATTTAGTTTGAGTTATGTATTACTTAGACTTCTCGATAGGGGCCCGTGACATTTTTTCCACCTAGCACACATAGTAATGAGTATTCAAGTACTCGCTCTCTAGAAAGTGAACAATCCATGCTCCTGTCGTAGATAATTCAGGCGACAAGAAAATCTCTTCATCTCGAGGGTAAGGTATGGTATGTAGGGTTCAATAATCTCCATTAAATATAATAAAATTGTCTGCCAATTTGCAGCTCTACGGTAGGTTCAGAACACACATTTTATCCATCCAAAAACTCAGCAACCCGCACTTGTCAGCCTGCATCCAGAATAGGGAGAGAAACACCTCCAGGGAGAGGCGAATCCTCTATATCTACAGGTAAGATACATGGAAACTATAACATCAATTGAATCTGGCAACAGCTATGCAAGCACTACTCTGAAGAAGTTCGATATTTCCACTATCTCCTCAAAGGTAGGGAATGTCCACCAAGCTTCAAAATGGAAAATGGGTATCACTAGTTCACTTTTGAAGATAACATTAACCATCCCTCCTCCCCTCGACATCGCACAGTAAAGCGCTTGCCGAGCAAAAACCAAGACATCAAGTTAGCCGGTTCTGCATTATTTCTGGTCGAAGGCTGCAATAGACTACTAAGGAAAGCAACCACACATTCGGTTCATAATGATGCAGAAGTTCATACAATCCTTAAGAGTATACCACTGATTTGCAACTCGTGCAAGGTCAGGGACTGGCCCCGCATTTTATAGTATTCCCTGGGAAAAAGAAATGACGCTAACACGAATCTTCCTTGAAGGGGGCTCGCTCAAAAATACGCTCTCAACTTGCGCCTTACCACGCGGTCATTTTTACATAAAAAGAATTCACATAAAAATTAAAGGTGAAAATTATGTTATTTATTCATTCAGTACTAATGATTACAATTAGAAGTTCCTTATGACCATTGAAAGAGACAATATTCACAAAAGAAGGAGGCACACATGGTTATTGTAATGCCCCTAGCCGATCCAACGTGAAAAATTCACGGCTCTTCTCTAGGCGACGCTACTGGGCTGCAGCCCAAGCACCCCAACCCCTCTCCAGCCCACAGGCCGGTTATTTTTGGCCACAACCTCCCTTTGATGAGCGAACTCGACAGTTAAGTTGGGCCGTACGGGCACTTCCCAGGAGGTCACTCATCCCAGTACTAGTCTTGCCCAAGCACACTTAACTATGGAGTTCTTTCAACTCACATCACTAATTGAGCTGCAGATAAATTGGTGATGAGAGTTGAAAGAACTCCATAGTTAAGCATGCTTGGGCGAGAGTAGTACTAGGATGGGTGACCTCCTGGGAAGTCCCTGTACGACCCAACTTAACTGTTGAGTTTGCTCATCAAAGGGAGGCTGTGGCCACCAACAACCCGCTAGTTGACCAGAGAGGGGTTGGGGTGCTTGGGCTGCAGCCGATACAACGTGACAATGTCACGGCTCTGCTCTAGGCGACGTTACCGAGCTGCAGCCCAAGCACCCCAACCCCTCTCCGGTCCACTGGCGGGTTGTTGGTGGCCACAACCTCCCTTTGATGAGGCAAACTCGATAGTCAAGCGCGGACCACGGGAACTGGGACTGCCAATAACCAAATGGAGTTGTCCAGAAATTACCAGAATACCCTTAGTCGGGTCTGCCAACAGCAAAAATCCACTGTTCTGAAGGGTTATATGCAGACCACCGAGGGCAAAAGCGTAAGATCCCATGGGGCTAAAAGATGGAACCGACCCTACCTGAACTGGTTTTAAACCGAACCGGTGCTTGGCGAGAACTCCCCTCTGGGATCCTCTTACCTATCAAGAGCACCGTTTCGCTAGCGAGAGCTCCCCTCTAGAGCCATCTCGCATGGCGAGTTGGCCACTCACCCGCGAGCGCCCCCTCCCTTGGCGCTTACTCGCCTATCCCATGGCGCAGCTCTCGCTTGGACCTTCTCGCCTGGGCCCTCTCGCCTAAGTCCTTCTTGCCAGGATCCACTCGCTCTGCCAATTGACGACCGCCCTAGGCCGTCTCACCTAGCTCCCTTCCTCAAGCCTTTGGCTCCTGCGAACCCGAGGTTGTACAATAAATTATACTTATATAAATAGATTGAGTCTGGAAAATCCAAATTACCCAATCTCTCAAACCCCTTTCTCGAGAAAAAGTAAAACTCTTCGACTTCTCTATCGTCGTCGCCCTCTTGCCACCGCTTCAATGTTTTCTCTCAGAAGGATAGATTTCAGTTCATCTCTCTCGATCAATGCCCCTCCGTCGAAGGTTGGAATTGGCAGTGAACTTGTTTCTATTGGAATTGCCCATCTGTCAGATGATTTCCGTAACATTCTACTATTATTGGAAATTGCCAGACTTACATTCGTTTTGGAACACCCATGCAAAATCTTACTTCTATATGTTGAAGAATTTTTCAAGAATACCAAATTGAAGAGGAATGGAAAGATTCTCAAGTCCAAGGTTCGTTAAATCAAGTTTAAGCTAACTACTCCAATAGTCTCTAAGCTACTTCCGCTCCCCATCATTGATGCAGAAGACGACCTAACTGTTGATGATTACGATCGAGCGTGTAGTTTTTGTGGTGTCTCTGCTAGTGTATGCACCATTCGCCGGCCTAATCTAAATGCAGAGAGCTAGCTCCTTGTAGACATACTTGGAAAAATTCTTCTATGCCACACTAGTTTAATTAGTTTCATTACAAATGAATTCTTTGATATGATGACAATAGTGATATGCAGGAAGAAGTTTCAGTGGGGCATGATGATTTTTGATAAAATCAAGGACAACATCAAGGCACAAAATTTTAGCAGGATTGTCTCTCTTATTTTTCATGAACCAAACCCAGAAGTTTTTAATCTATCTAACGGTACTTCTCTGCAGCATATGAAGAAAGTCTCCATCTCCTCCATTCAAAGATGGGAGCTCAAGCTTCAAAACCCTGTTCAAGATGCAAAAGCCCATGATTTCCAAGAGGATGAGGATAGGACACCATCTTCCCGTTTACATTAAGTGGCTGACACTTCAGGTGTAGCTGCTGAGGGGGAACCTGCTCCTATAATCCCAGAGGCAAGATATTTTGATCTTCCTTCTGATATTGCTCCATCTGCTGCTACTGAGAACACATCTACCCAACCAGAGGACTTAGGTCTTATAGATGTTGATCTGCCTGATGAAGAAATTCTTATAGATGCCCAAGTTGAAGAATAGGTTCAATCTACAGAAGATGATATCCACAGAATGATTGAGGAACTTACTTCCAAAGAACCTCTTTCCCCTCTACATGCAGAGAAATCTCCTCATCCAGAACCATCTCCATCAGACCATCATTCTGAATCAGGATCCCCTCACCCTCAGTCTCCTATTGAAGATGTGCTTGAGGAAGAAACAGTTTTAATTTCTGATGATAAAGAATCAACTCCTTAACTAGCTGAAGCTCCCTTCAAAAGCCTAGACTTCTCCCTTCCTACTATTCTTGGTGAGGAAGGAGATGTCATGATTCATACCACTAGAGCCCAAAGTTCAATTATCTTTGAAGAAATACTTCCCTGGACAACTCCAATAGTACCTCCTCCAGTTCCAGATCCAGAAACTCCTAATAATACCATTCTTGATAAGATTGAAGTCATGCTAAAACAGCAGAGAGAGTATTTTGATTAGTTTCTCAAGGCTATCACAGATAAAGTCGCCGCTCTCGATCAAGAAATGAGCAGAGGATTTGCTGAGATTCAGCATAATACTGATGAACTGAAACACATGTTCAAAATAGGTGGGAAAGCTCTAGATCACACCATTACCAACATTGATCATGTGATGGATCAATCAGTAACTCTGGCAAATAATCAGATTGAATTGGAAAAGAAGGCTCAAGAGCATAACTTCAAGACCTGTGAAGAGGTTGGAAAATTCAAAGAGGAGCCATAACCACCCTATGAATAGAAGTCAGAAAAGGGGAGAGTTTAGTCAAGGAATATCTAGAAAAATCTGATAATAACATGAAGACTCTTTGGGAAGAAAAATTGAAAGATATGAATGCAACAGTACATGCCCATATTCATGAGGTAAAATTCACACATATAATACATCAGTTTGGATGCACAACCAAATTTTCCTTGATTTTCAAATAGATCCAAATGCTGCTCCTCCTCCTCATATCAATCCTTCTGCCCCAATGCCATCATTCTCTCCAAGACCTGAAGGTTCTGATGCCCCTCCTCCAAAAAGCTATGCTCATGTATAGGAATATGAATAGACTGATGTGACTTCTCAAGCAACTCCTGATGTGCAAATCCCTAAAAGAAGAAAGTTTGGTGATGGAGCGTCTGCCAGCAGGTCTACTCCTAATCCTGAGTCTGAAAGGAGGAAAGCCCAAGAGTTTGCTGAGGTTTGGAGTCCTTTTTCCAAGTCAATCATATTGGATACCCTAAAACTTGTTGTGGATTTCAGAGAAAACAAGGACAATTACTATTCTCACTCTGAATGGGAGAAGTATGAGAAGTGTATGACTTTGAGAAGTCTTCATGATAGGAAGTACTTTCCAAAGTTTATCTTGATGTATTTTGCTCCAGGAAGTACTTTCCCAGGCCAGCAAAATACTTTCCAATGCCTTTCATGTATTATCGAAGACATGAAGAATTGCACCAAAAACAACAACAACAATAAAGCAAGAAACAATAAAAGAAGAATTAAAGTTTTTCTTTATGAGATTTTGTGGACTTGGATTTTTTTTGGACAAAATCTATAAATATAAATCTTTTAATTTTGAAGATCTGTTTTTCATTGCTTAGCATTTTTCATTATTACTTTATTTACTAGTTATTTTGTGTTATTTATCTTGATATAATTCACCTTAGTGTAGAGGGTTCTGACTTCTACAAATAGGGAGAGATTGTTGGGTATTGTATCCACAATAACTTAGATTTGTATGAAGTGACTTTTGAACTAAGATGAATTAAGTTTGTATTTGATGCTCTTTTCAAGTTGAGTGTTTGCAGGTTATAATTGCCAAGTGTAGACCAATGTCAGTCTACAATGAGTCACCAAACATAGGACCATATAATGTAATCCCTCATTGTGTGATCCATGGTGTTGACTCATGTGTATCCTCTCTATTGGGACACACTTCATTTTCAAAGTACTAAAGTAATGGAAGAAAGAATAGTTGATGTTTACCTTGAAGAAAACATTTTTCAGTAAGTCAAATTTTTTTCTAAGTCCATTACTCGAGAAGGACATCTTATAATCGAGTAGTGTTGGAATGATTTCTCGAGTCTGCTCAGTGTAGTTCTCGAGTAGTAGAAACTATTACTCGATTAGGCTTTGTTTATTACTCAAGAAAGTCATGGAGTACTTGAGTAAGACTTGCCTTATTCTCGAGTTATCTCAAAAATCTTTTCAGAAATTTTCTAAGTATTGTACTCGAGTAGCCTAAGACATTACTCGAGAAGGCCAAGCCTTGTCTCGAGAAAGCCGAAGACCAGTACTCGAGTAAGAAGAAGTTAAGTTTCGAGAAGTCTACATGTCCTCAAGAAGTCAAGTTAGTTCTCGAGAAGTCTTTATCTAGTTCTCGAGAAGTAAAGTTAGTTATCGAGAAATCTTTGTCTAGTTCTCGAGTAATAGAAGTCTTTTCTCGAGAAGCCAAAAATCATCTCCCGTATTTTCCATAAGGACTTATTCTCGAGAACCATACATACTCTTCTCGAGAACTAGCTATTGTTCTCGAGTAATCTTTTCTTCACTCGAGAAATGCAGTTGTTTTTCCGAAATTTTCTCTAAGTCCAGACGGAAATGATTTCAAATATAACCTCATTTCTTATTGGTCCACATGTGCAGTCATTTATGATTATGACCATAAGGCAAGTTTTAAAAAAGGTCTTATCAAATTTGACTAACCCTAACACACGAAATAAAGAATTCTGAATCGTACAATTCATTCTATATCGAGAAAGCCGCCGCACTTCATCGTCATTCTTGCCGCTGCTCTTCTCCGATTCAAGATGTTCAGAACATGAAGTGATCAAAAGATCAAGGCGTTCAACTTCTACAGATCTCTTTCTTAATCGTGTTGATCTTAAGCTTTTTAGATCCTAAGATTTCGGCACAGTCTTCCTCGATCTATTTCTGACAGAGTTTCAACTTTTAAGAAGGAAGAAATCTGAAGTTCACAGATCTTAAGTGAAGTTTATTTTATTGTTATTGTAAAATCTATTTTAACTATTGTAGGAGATTTTGTCTCCGAGTTTTGTAGGAAGTTTTTCTTCCGAGTGTAGATCCTATTTTGAGGATCAAGTTGTATGGGTGTTGCTCCAAGTTGTAGGATTGGTTTTCAATCCGAGATAATAGTGAAGTAGCCGAGTCTAGCGTGTTGCTAGATCGATGAGGTGGAGAGTGTACGTACCCAAAGTTGGGGAACCACTATAAATCTTGTGTTCTCTGTGGCTTGTTTGTTTATTTTCTGCGCTCTGCTCTTTCAAGTTTTTATTCTGAAAAAAGATGCAGACCTCACCTATTCACCCCCTCTTGGTGATTTAGGTAGAAAACTAAAAACATCATAATCATACTAAAGAAATGATAATAAATTACACAAAGTGATTTAGCCTAAGGACTTACAAACTGTTCTCTTCACAAGAGTATATTACATACATCCGCATACAGGCCGACCACATAAGAAAACAGTAAAATACGCTTCACTTGGCATTCAAGGGACGACATAGCTCAATGGGCTTCAACCCTCTACCTCTTGCTCGTAACTCCAACACCTATATAGGGACAAACCACCAAGAGGTGGCAAAATAAGGCAACAATCAGCTTTAACTGTCCAAATTATAACGACCCTCCCCTTACTCGGGCCTGTAGTGCTCCTTCCCTGCAGGTAAACAACATGTATATCTCATCACATCAAAACATACAATTCAAGCACCATTCACCATATACATTGACTCGTAAGGCGATACATCTCGTGCACCCAGGGCACATTATTTCTTTGTATTGGATACCCAGTCCCACAACTATCGTCACTCCTAGACAGATTGCACATCAATGAGCTTTCACCGACAAGGCCACTATGCCTTACAAACGATTCCAAAATCAAATGGTGCACCAAGGGGCGACCTCTTCACCAACAAATAAGGGACGAGTTTAGATAGACTTTTCCCGTGCTCATATCATCGACATCGCATAGGCACGATGCAGGCACAACTTTTCCTTAGCCTGTATTTGATAACCAATGTTATCCATCAATGGTCGGCTCTCATGGCAACCAAGCTAGGCACTACAGGCATAATAACATCTTTTACCACCCATTTTATCCCCAGGACTTGGGCCCGTAATCTAAAATCTTCTCATTGGGAGCTATCGCTAGTAGTAGAACTACCGCGACATGATATAGATAGAGTCACAACATCTGTCCTTCAGCTAGGCATAATAGGCTTTCACGCTGTCTAATGCTACACACCCCATCCCCAGGACCTGGGCTTCACATCCATCACAATCAGCTCGCTGGACACAACCAGGAACTATCACCAGAGGTAACATTATCACGGCACGGTACTAACATAACTTTGATTCTGCTACAATCAAGGGTGTTTTCCTGGAGCACACCTCCAGTACTTTTTGCAGCAACCTGCAATAGCCCTAACTCCGTAATCTACATATTTATCCATGGATTCTTCTCCGGCATGCAAATCAATCATAACTATTCAAGACCAACCTGTCTAGATGGGCTTGACACATCATGCTTATTCCGTACTTCTATTCTAAATTCAATATGCAAGTGTCATACCAGGGATATCAACGATCAACCTATTGGAAATCTATCGTTCTTCACCAATTGGAGAGGATTTTCATGTACATGCCAAATAAGGATTTCACTTGTCCAAGAAGGAAGGTCGTTACCCTTGTAGATCACTTAGGTGCCATGAACATGGATTTTGTTCAGATGGAAAGAATCACTTTGCCTTTCTCTTTACGGATATAGCCCTAGATTGTAAATCCAGCCACAAGAACTCCTTCAGCAACTCTCCAAAGATCTTACTCCAGCCTTCTTCCTCCTTTCTTCTTTTCAACTAAGGTTGAAGAGAGGTTTGAAGAGAGAGAGAGAGACAAGGAGAAATGAGTTTCTTTGCCCCACTCCTCTGACTAAGTAGATGTTGGATCTAGTGGCCAACCTTAGCGGGGGGGGGGGGGGGGATAAGGTTTGCTTATCAATTGAAAATTCAAATTATTCTAGTCCAGAAAATAACTATAGGAAGCTACTGCTGGGCGTTAGGTAGCTAATGTGCGACGGTAAGTTACAGAACTCGTTTTCCTAGGCAAGTCACCCTTTGGAGAAATATGCACACTAGAGAGAATTTGACCGTACACCACACAGAAGAATAGAAACACAAAAACTAACTTTATTAAAAATAGAATCAACACTAAGTTCTTAATAATTAAAAAAACCTTATCCCTACGACGCCGGAGATCGAAGGCGGTGAGAAAGAAACACTCTTTTATTTTCTTTACCTACCCGCTCCACAGACTGGTTGGCTCTCTCCCTTTCCATCCAAGAAAGGTATTCGAGCCGACCCTTAACCTCCATGCAAGGAAGGGTCTTAGAGCCCCGCTAGTTCACCCAATCTAGACGTTCCAACCCCGGGATGATTTTCCATAGAATCCTTCCCGGATTTCGGCGGCCTTCACCAGTTGATTTTCCTCACCTCAAGAATTAACAAAAAAGAAGATTACAAAAAGAAGGTTTAAATAAACAAAGATTAAAGTCTCCCTCTTGATGATTTTTCCGTATCACGATCCATGGCCGGTGCTTGAGATATCTATGTAATTGCAACCGATCGTCTCTTTGTGCTCGATTTAGTCCTTGGATCGCCGGAGTTCTTCGTTCACGAATGGGAGGGATGCAAAGTTCTTTTCCTTTGACGAAGGCGATTGGAACGGAACGCAGAGAGACGACCGAACCCTAGAATGCACAAACTTCATCTCTTTTCGTCTTAGGTACTGAACATAGAAACCATGGCGGATTTATATATGTCTTCATGAAAATAAGCTACATCTGACGTTAAGACTAGCACATGGTGGTAGGTTCACACGCTTGATGTGCCAGCTGTCCTACGAATTTGGAAAAATATTCAAAATAAATATTTTCCTTTTTCCAATGGTAGCGCGATGCGATAAACAAATAGCGCCCGACGGTAGGCCTGTCTCAACGCACTCAATGCCTTGAAGCGTTGAGTGGGTTACCGCTACGTGGTACCAAGCTAGCGCCATCGGTAGTTCTGTCTCAATGCACTCAACAGCTTGGAGCGTTGAGTGGGTTACTGCGGCGCAGTACCAAGCTAGCGCCCGACGGTAGCGCTATCTTAATGCACTTAACGCCTTAGAGCGTTGAGTGGGTTACCACGACATGGTACCAAGCTAGTGCCCGGTGGTAGTGCTATCTCGACGCTCTCAACACCACTATCTCGATGCCTTTGGCTAGCGCGGCGTGGTAGAAAGTTATTGCCTGTGCGGTAGGTTCCCAAGAGCTTATCAAATTAATTCATTGAGCTAGAGCGGGCAGTAGGAATAACACAAAGCAATAGGTTCCCGAGAGCTCTATCTAATTAATTCGCGTCTACCGATCGGCGGTAACTTCTATCGCTCGGTGTTAGTATCCATAGGAGACTTCTTTTTCATTGCATGAACTTATCAACCTGCACACTTTATCAACACAAGACATGATCAAATACAACCTGGGATTTGATATTATCAAACACAGGGAATGTGAAACAGCAGTTCCAAATGTAAGACCCCATTTTTTTCTTTTTAAAACCCTGGGGTCTTAAGCCCAGAATCGCCGTTTTGCAGTGACACCGACACTTGAGAAGGTCGCCACTACAAAATACCGATCCTGCCGACCTTTTACGATCACCAAAGAGAAAGAAGCTTAAACCAGTTCAGATAAAGCTACGCCCACAATCATATATAAGATAGAATATGAGAAATTGCATCAAGTCCACATGATAAAAGAAGTACAGAAATAGAACAGTATGATGAAATATAAAAGGGCTCAAGTCCGATACATCAATCCTCACTACAAACTCTCGCAGAAGCTAAGTAAACTAATCACTCACGGAGCTAATAGCCGGTGCTCCTGTACTAGACTGGCCCACCTCCATGTGCATCATACTCCATTGGTGCTGTATTGTAAGACCCCATTTTTTCTTTTTAAAACCCCGAGGTCTTATGCCCAGAATCGCCGTTTTGCGGTGACACTGACACTCTGGAAGGTTGCCACTATAAAATGCCGATCCTGCCGACCTTTTACGATCACCAAAGATAAAGAAGCTTAAACCAGTTCAGATAAAGCTAAGTCTACAATCACATATAATATAAAATATGAGTAATCATATCAAGTCCACATGATAACAAAAGTACTGAGGAAAAATAATACAATGAAATATAAACGGGCTCAAGCCCGGTACATCAATCCTCACTACAAACTCTCACGGAAGATAAGTAAACTAAACACTCACGAAGCCAATAGCTGGTGTTCCTGTGCTAGACTAGCCCACCTCCATGTGCACCGTACTCCGCTGGTTCTGTATCTCCTGCTGCTGCTCCCTGTCTCCCATCTGGAGCCCCTGGAATGTTGTGGTTCGAAAACCGTTAGTCAAAAAGACTAAGTCCTATCATCCCCTACCCCTCCCCCATGGCTCCTAGGCACTGAGCGGGGATGAGGAAAGGGAAGCTATGAAGGTGGAGAATAAAATGGAAGGTGATGGTGGAACTATTCTAGCAGTTATTTATAATATATATATAGCTAAGGAAGGAAGGTACAGACTAGCAGGTCTATAATATCAAGCAGTAAGGTAAACAAGTAGAGTAAAGCAACATATATAAGGAAAGATATATAAGAAGTAAGTAACCTTAACTTATAAGAATGCCCATACAAATTTATAAGTTAAGGGGTCTTCTACAAGGCTCCCATCGTATACAAAGGCCAATACTGATTTATACGTTGGGGTATCAGTTGTATGCAAGTATCAGTGTAGTGATATGTTATGCCATGATTCATGCAAATACAACACACGCACAACCCTCTATGGGAACATACCTTTAGTTCCCCCCTTTTGGGTAGCTAGCTTCACTCCCATGAACCTCCGTAGTGGAAAACGTAGACAGTGGGTCGGGCCCCCCACTCCTAGATGGGTATCCATACTACTAGGCATAGCCCTTACGTACGCCTCTGGAAGGACACAACCCAGAGTCACTGAAATACTTTATTCAAGAGCCTAAACACCTAGAGGGGTGGGGTGGGGGGGGGGGGGGGTGGGGGGTGAATAGGTTCTAATCTTTTTGTGTCTTTTTAATTTTTAGGCAAAAATTATAAGACTTCTTTCAGCACAGATTAATCAATCTACAGAAAATAAACACATCATAGTAAACACTAGACTTATAGTGGTTCACCAAGATATGGGTACATCCACTTTCCCCCTTCTCCTATCCAGCAGATAACTGGATTCAACCTAACTTCCTTCCACTGGCTCAGATCCTCAGATCTTACAATCTCAGAACCAAAGATGGTTCCTACACCTCAGACTTAACACAAGTCCTACCTCAGATTCTTCTCCAGAATCCTACCTCAGGCCTCAGCCCTACCTCAGCCTTTATAATTAGGCTTACAACTCAGACTTTCCACAAGTCCTACCTCAGGCACACAACCCTACCTCAGCCTTTATAATTTTAGGCTTACAATCTCAGATCTAACAGAAGATCCTACAAGAATTTGTGAGTAAAGAGTAACTGAAAATTTCACCAGCTAGATTTCTCTGTTGATGTAGTCTTCTTGATCAGTTCTTGGATTGACTGATCCTTTTGATCCAACCTAACTTAGCTTTTCAAAGCTTCTTGATTAGAACAAAATAAGTTGGATCTTCTCTATTGATGAAGATGATCTTCAATCAGCTTCTTTCTTAAATTCAGATAGAACTCTGAATATTTCTTGCAGACAACCCTTGATCTGTAAGAATTCTTCTTATTGACGCCTCACATTGTTGTTCATATCTTTTTTGTCGTTTCCAATCTGTCTCTTATATAGAGCTTGCTTCATGGTTACCGGCTGATCTGGTTCATAACAAACTTCTAACAATTCTGACAGTGGTGTCAGACCGGCTAAATATGACAACTGTCAAGTCACCAGTCACATCACCAAGTTCTTCAATGTCTTTTCAACTCAGCATACAACACTCAGCAGAATTCTTTACATGTGTCGACACATATAGACTAAGTGTCGACACAAGTCTTTATGGTGTCTACACAATTACTCCAAGTGTCGACACAGTCATACTTCTGCTTCTCGACACTGCTTATGTTGTATATGTCGACACAAGTCCTGTGTGTCGACACATCAGCTTCTTGTCTCGACATTTCTGTTGCAGACAGTTGGTGTTGAATGTTTGTCAAATGGCATTGAGTGTGTGTCGACACAAGTCCTGTGTGTCGACACAATTACTTTTGAACTCAACACAGCCTTTTGAGAGTTGGTGTGTCGACACAAGTCCTGTGTGTCGACACAATTGCTTTAGGTGTCGACATATCTCTTAAATGTCGGCATAGCTTTAGTTTTAAGTGTCGACACAAGTCCTGCTTCAAATGTCGACACATTTCTGGATGTCGACACAACTGCTTCTTTAGGTGTCGACAAAGCTCTGATTGTCTTCACAACTTCTTTATAAGTGTCGACACAAATTCTGGGTGTCGACACAACTTCCCTGAGTGTCGACACAATTTGCCTGTGTGTCGACATAGCTTTCCTGAGTGTCGACACAAGTTTCTTGAGTGTCGACACAGTTTCTTCACAAGTGTCGACACTTGTACTTAGAAAATTTTCCTTCAAATACTTAAACCTGCACAATGAAACTCAAACTCCTATCAAATACAAATTGATGCAAATTATTGACTAAGTTGTGGCTTCTCCAAATCTAGTACACATTTTCTAATGTACCCAACAATCTCCCCCTATTTGGAGAAGTCATAACCCTTCGTCAAAGATATACATCTCTTAAGATAAAACAAAATTATAATAGAAGTAAAAACATTTCAGAGCAGGTTATTACATAATCATTGTAAACAACAAACACTTAATACTAAAACAGATTTAATTAATCAGAAAAACTTTAGTTTACATGAATTTCTTATAGAACAAAAGAAACAAATTAGTACATTGTTCTATTACATAAACCTAGCAATCCTATTACTGACTAGGCTCCTTAATAACTATTCCTTTGCCAGACTTGATTTTATCTTGCACAGAAGGTTCGGCAACCTTAGCTGGCTTTTTCTCATTTAGAGCATTCTTCTTTAATTCTTCAGCCTTGATCTTCTGTCTTTCAAAATAGTGGAAAGGTTTGGGGAAGTACTTGCTTGGATATTGAGCATTAGTAGGTAGCTTCCCAGCCTTAGCACTTCTTCTATGTTGAAGAATTGCTTCTTGTCCTGCTTGATATTTATTCTACTCTTATTCAGAATACCACTTACCCCTGTCATGGGTTTTATCCTTTACAGCTTTCCAGGCAGTAAGTATGATGTTTCTAGAAGTTGGGCTCCACTGCTCAAAATCTAGCTTCAGCTCAGTCTGCTCTCTAAATCTCTTTTTGGAAAGTTGAGCTTCCTTCTAAGCTTCTAATGCAGTTTTTGACATTTCAACCTTTTCCAGAATTACATTTTGTGCCTCTGGTGGAGGACTATACATTTTCAGCACTTCTTCTTGAACCATCTCAAAATCAGTTGGGGGGTAGATCACTTGAGCAACTTCAGGCTGATCTCCTTCAAAATATTCAGGTTGTATCCCAGACTCAGCTACATTAGCATCATCACAAAGAGGAGGATATCCAAGAGTAGCTCTGATGCTATTGGTAGTCCATTTAGCATGGTCAGAGATGGCTTTGACTAGTAATCTCTCCCCCTTTATGAATTCTCTTGCAACATGATCTCTTAAATCTTCTTTCTGGAATCTTACTTGATCAGCTATATATTCAGTTCCCTCTTTAAAATAAGCTCTGAATTTTGTCAGGAAAGTTTTAATTTTCTCCTGAGATTCTTGAAATGTGGCTTTGATACCAGATATATCTTCCTGGATTTGCTTGGAGATTTCAGCTTTCAGAGTAATGCTAGAATCAGTGAGCTTTGTCAATATTTCATGATGTGAATCCTTGAGATTTTCATTCATCCTTAACTGATTTTCCAGTACATATCCCTGCTTCACTTCAATTTCATCCACTTTAGCTTGGATATTTTGCTGTTGCTTGGCCAGGAACACCACAGCATTACCTCCTTTATGGAAGCAATCTGTCATCTCCTTCTTATGTTGGTTCACTTCAAATCTAATGGATTTGATGTCCTGGGCCAATTGAAACTGTAACTCCTTATGAGTTACATCCACATATTGCTCTATAGACTGTCTTTGATTATCCAGTTTTATTTGCATCTGGACCAGTAAAGAACTGAAGTCCACAGTTGATGTAGATGGTGCTGTTCCCACTTGCAAAGCCTTCTTGTATCCAGAACTCTTTTTCTTTAAAACAGTTAGCTTCCTTTTCTTAGCCAATGTGGCTTCTTCATCTTCATAGGATTCAGTTGTACTATTAATATTAACAGTATTCTTTTCAGCTAGGGTATCCTTCTTGGTATCCTTTGATAACACCCCCTCAGTCCTTGGAATATCTTTTCCTTTCTCAATATGCTCCCCCTCAGTTCTATCTGGAGGAAGATCAGGAAATAATTATTCCATTGTAAATTCCTTCTGAATCTGTACAGAAGGAATAAGATTAGTTTTGGTTTAATGACTTAAAAGACTCTTTTTACACAAAAGTTCCCCCCCTAAACAATTATTGAGAAGAATACTATCATATATCACTAGACTATGGAGAAGATACTTACTAGCTCATTTTGAGCATCTGTCTTATCAGTTTCTTCAGCTGTAGTGTTGATTTTAGATACTACCTTCATGATTGTATCTGCAGCTAAATCACTGTCTAGGACAGCATCATCAATACCTCTCCCTTTGGCAGGCAGCTCAGTTCCTTGTTCAAAGTGTTATCCCCCTTGAGTGGAGTCAACTTGTTGCTCCAGGGGCTCACTGTCCTTTACTTGATCATGTGCTTCCTATTGGTGCTGGTCGTCATCAGAACTAAAGACCACTTCCTCTTCAGAATCACTAAAGGAATCAGTCTGTACAATCACTTTCTTTTTCTTCTTGTCTTTCTTAGTTTGCTCCTTGGGAGTAGGGACTTCCTTGGTTATAACTCTGTCCCATCTTGACAGTATCCTCACATCCATTTTCCTCATTTGATTTTTCTTAGAGCCATTTTCTTGTTTCAGAAACTCTGGATTTACTGATGTTAAGCATAAATTGAGGATCCTTCCTAAGTTAGGTTTCTTAAATCCTTCTTGTATTTTATCAAACACTACTGCTGCCCAGTCAGTGTTTATCTTGAATATAACCCTCACTATAAGATTGAACATGTGGGCAGAAATCCTATCATGTCCACCAGTCTTGCAGATTATCACTTTGCCCGCAACTTCTGAAAGAAATTTTCCTTGGGAATTCATCCCTTTTCTATTGATAGATGATCCAATCTTAATACTGGGACTCAGTCCACACCAGCATAAAGCTTCAGTTATCTGGGAAGGAGTTATTTCGTCTGTATCCTTGATCAATGGTAGATGTAGTGCTTTCCTGAATAATTTCAAAGTTAGCTTCACCCGGGTATCTTGAATAGACGCCTTGATTTTCTGTCCTTCTGTGTCCACAGTAGCGGTTGAGCAGAACTCCTTGACTTCCTTTTTCCATATTTTGGTCGGTTCAGAGACCAAAAATTCTAATCCATTTTCAGAAATTAGGGCAATGACTCCCTGAATTTCAACAGAAGAAGTCGTGAATCCTTCGCGAACCAGTTCATAACCTTCATTAACCTTATCTTCTTGGTTTGGCGCCATTGACGTAAGTGCTAGAGGAGAAGAGAAGAGAAGGTCTATGTCGACAGAAGGTGTGGACTCAAAAATTATGATAGCGTAGTCGACCAAATTTTGGCTTCACCTATTTATAGTACTTGAGTCAAGGGCAGATCAAAAGTCGGGCTTAAGTCGACAAATCAGTTTTTGTGTCGACAAAAATGACCTAGGTCTTGACAGAACTTAAGTTAAGTCAACATTACTATGTATTGACATACTAATGTCTAAGTCGACAAAACGTATTTTAAGTCGACACATCTATATGTCAACATACTTGAGTCTGTGTCGACACTGACCACTTTAGTCTTGACAGAGTTGTGTCGACACCAACTTTTTGTGTCGACACAAATATCCTCTCGACATATAGTCTCAACAAGGTTGTGTCGAGACTTTTTATGTCGAGACCTATTCTTCTATCGACATAGATACTGTTTCTGTATAGACATATCCTTGTTCTGTGTCGACACAACACACTGAGTGTGTCGACACAACTTGCTTGTGTCGACACAAACTTTGTACTTAACCAAATTTCAACAGAAATTTGGTGCTTACATATGCTACTAATGGAAACTTGTGTTAACCTAGTCTAGGTTCAACATACCTAATTTAATTTTAAAATTATTAAATTTAGTTTCATCCAGTGGTTTTGTAAAAATATCAGCTATTTGATTATCAGTTTTTACAAACTCTAGATTAATATTTTCCTTCTCTACATATTCTCTGATAAAATGAAACTTAATATCTATATGCTTGGTCCTACTATGTGATACATGATTCTTAGCAATAGAAATAACACTTATAGAATCACAAAATAGTGGTATTCTACTTACTTGGATGTCATAATCTTCTAGTTGATGCTTCATCCACATCAATTGTGCACAACAGCTACCTGCAACTATATACTATGATTCAGCTATTGATATAGCTACACTGGTTTGCTTCTTGCTTCTCCATAACACCAGCCTCCCACCAAGGAATTGACAGGTTTCTATGGTACTTTTTTTGTCTTCTTTGCATCCAGCAAAATCTGCATCTGAGAAACCTGTTAATAAAAAATCTCTATTCTTAGGGTACCAAATGCCAAGATTAGGTGTGCCCTTAAGATATCTCAAAATTCTTTTAACTGCAGTATAATGAGATTCCTTAGGGCATGCTTGATACCTAGCACAGACACATGTTGCATACATGATGTCAGGTCTACTAGCAGTCAAGTATAGTAGGGAGCCAATTGTCCCTCTATACAAAGACTCATCAACAGGTTTTCCCTCTTCATCTTTGCATATAGGCATACTTGTTCCCATTGGAGTTTTCATTGTAGAAGTTGAGTCCAAACCATACTTCTTAATCAACTCCTTGGTAAACTTAAACTGGGATATGGACAACCCACTCTCAGTCTGTCTAACTTGAAGTCCCAAGAAGAACTTCAGCTCACCCATACTGCTCATCTTAACTTCCCTTGCATAAGTTTGACAAACTTCCTACCAAGGTTGTTTTCAGTAGAACCAAAGATAATGTCATCCACATATATCTGGACTAGTATTATCTTGCCTTTTGATTCCCTATAGAATAGAGTTTTGTCTATCTTTCCTCTAGAGAATTTATTCTCAATGAGGAAGGTAGACAAGGTTTCATACCAAGCCCATGGAGCTTGTTTCAAACCATATAGAGCTTTCCTAAGCCTATATATATAATAAGGAAAGTGAGAGTCTACAAAACCTGAGGGTTGTTCTACATAGACTTCTTCTTTTAAATCACCATTCAGAAATGCCAATTTCACTTCAATTTGATATACTTTGAACCCTTGATAGGCAGCATAGGCTAAGAATTGCCTTATTGCCTCCAGCCTTGCCACTGGAGCAAAGGGTTGATAAAAATCAATACCTTCCTCTTTCCTGTAGCCTTTTGCTACCAGTCTAGCCTTGTTCTTGACTATAGTGCCATTCTAATCAAGCTTGGTCCTGTAAATCCACTTAGTTCCTATTATGTTGTGATCCTTAGGTTTTGGCACCAGTTCCCAGACCTTACACCTTTTGAACTGACTGAGCTCTTCTTGCATTGCATCAATCCAGTTGGTGTCTTGCATGGCCTCTTCAATCTTCCTGGGTTCTATCTGAGACAGGAAGCTAGAATATAAAACTGTGTTCATGCTCCTGCTCCTTGTTAGAACATCCTGACTTGCATCACCAATGACTTGGTGAGTTGGATAATCCTTCAAGTGTCTCCTTGCTGGAGGAATTCTGTCAGCATTATGGCTATCTCCAGTTTCCTCATCTTGATGCTCCACATTTTCTTCTTCACCCAGAGGGACTTGATCTCCCCTTTGATAGCTGGCATCTTTATCCTCATCCAGTTTAACAGGAACATCTTCATTGATGGTTAGCTTGTCCAGCTTATCTGTTAGACCTGTAAAACTAACTGAAGAACTAGACAATTCATTGTTAATAAACATTGACTCATCAACTACAACATGCACAGATTCTTCTATAACTTGAGTAGTCAAGTTGTAGATCCTGTATGCTCTACTATGGTTGCTGTACCCAACAAATATCCCTTCTAGGGATTTGGCAGCAAACTTAGTTTGGTAATGTTTACCATTGACTAGTACAAAACACTTACTACTAAAGATTCTGAAATAAGATATGTTTGGTTTTCTGCCTTTTAAAATCTAGTAGGGAGTCATCTTGTGTTTCTTGTTAATGGAGGTCCTATTGAGCACATGACATGCAGTATTTACTGCCTCATCCCAGAAGTATTCAGGGAGAGTAGTGTCATTCAGTAGAGTTCTACTGGCTTCAATTAGAGTCCTATTCTTTCTTTCAGTAACACCATTTTGCTGAGGAGTTCTAGGTGAAGAGAATTCCTGATGAATCCCAAGTTCTTCACATAATTTTGTCATACATTCAGACTAAAATTCAGTTCTATGGTCACTTCTGATTTTGACCACTGAGCTGTTGTATTCATTCTGTATTTGTCTGACAAAAGTCTGGAAAATAGTTGGGGTTTCAGATTTCTGCCTCAAGAAGAAAACCCATGTAAATCTAGAATAGTCATCAACAATAACAAGTGTGTATGCTTTCCTACCAAGACTATGGACTGGCATAGGACCAAACAAATCCATATGCATGAGATATAAACAACTCTTTGAATCTTTGATGTTAAGTGACTGAAAAGAGGACTTAGTTTGCTTGGCTTTTTGGCAAGCTGAGCACACACCCTTTTTTATTCACTGAACTTGAGGACCATTCCTCACTAATACCATGCTGAACAACAATCCAATTGACTTATAGTTCAGATGAGCTAGACTCTTGTGCCATTTGACACATAGAGAAGCTTTCTCTCCTGCAACCAAACAAATAGGTGAGTTGTTAGACTCACACTCTAGGTTAAGGCAATACACATTTCCTTTCCTAGTGTCAGTCAAAATGATCTCTTGATCACTTGACCTTTTTACTAGGCACTCCCCTTTGAGGAAATAAATATCATAACCTAGCTCACTAAGTTGACTTATGCTAATCAGGTTATGTTTTAGACCCTTTACATAAGCCACTTTAGTGATTGTAATTGAATCACAAGATATGTTACCAAATACTTTGATGATTCCCTTTTCTGAGCCACCAAAGATAACTTTTGGTCTATTCTTTATGGGCACATAGTCCCTCAACATTCTCCTTGTTCTAGTCATATGTCTGGAACAACAACTATCCAAGTACCATATAGGGGTATGGTCACTTGGATTTACCTACAATAAATAAAGAATCACTTACCCTTAGAACCCAACTTGCTAGTGGGTCCTAGATCCTTGTTAGTTTAGAAACCCTGTGACTGATCTAACAGGAATCCTACTTTTGGTTTTAATACTTAAGTTAAACCAGCAATCCATGGCAAAGCGGCCCACCTTGCCACAACACCAACACTCAAACCTATTATACCTATTCTTAGGTATAGGCCTTCTTACTTTGTTGTCAGTACACTTATTAAGTGTTGGTGCTGGAACAGCATTCTTCAAGAACTCCTCTTGAATATGATGGGCATGCCTATAGATTGGTCTATTGGTATTAGCACCCTTGCTCATGAAATTTTCATGCTCACAGTGACCATGTGTAATGTCATGATCATACCTATTAGTAGGATTCACTACCTTCTTAAAGATAATAGGGGGATTAACAGCTAGAGGGTGAACTGTGGCTTTACCTTTTCTATGAGAATTGGTAGCCCTAGTTCTTCCCTTAAAGCCTAGACCAGTCTTTCCTTTTTGTGAAACAAAATTATCTATCACAGGTAAGACTGATTTTGGCTTGGAGAATTTTGCCACTAGCTCTCTCTCTTGCTGAAGTTTTCCCTCCAGTTTCTTGATATGATTCTCTTTGAATGAGATTTTGCCCATCTGAATAACTGTAATGTTTTTCAATTTGGCAACCTCATTAAGTTTTTTATCCAGCAGTTTTGCTGAAACTGCTGCAGCCGGCTTGAGAGACTCAATCTCTTTGGCTTGCTCTTTAACAAGAAACTTGCTCTTCTTTAGAGCATGCAACAACCCACCATACTCATTAATGAGTTGGTGAACATCCCCCTCAGACTCAGATGCATCCACTTCTTTTGAAGAAGATGCTTCTGATTCTGATCCAGTAAAGTAATATGAGATTAGGGGTGAATTGTTTACCTTACTTAGTCCAGGCTGATCTTGATACTTATCTTCTTCAGATTGAGCCATCATCCCTTTACAATAATATTCTTCCACTCCATTTATGGATTCCAACATCTGTAGGAATTCTAGTTCCCTAGAATCCTCTTTTGTTGAGAAGAGTCAAACATATGCTTCTGCCTCTTCTTCTTCAGATTCTGAAGATGAAGAGTCTGTCCAACTCTTCTCCTTCTGAGCCACTAGAGACTTCTCCTTCTTGCCTTTGACCAACTGCTTCTTCTTGTCCTTTGACTCCTTTCTTTTATCAGGACAGTCAGCTATGACATGCCCAGACCTGTTGTAACAATAACACACAATCTTAGAATTAGATTATTTACCAGGTTTATAAGCATACCTGTCCTCCTTAGGTGTTTTCTTCTTCATGTAGTATTCATCCTTGGAATAGGATGTAGATGAAGGCCTGGTTCTCCAATTCTTTTTCTTCATGAACCTTTGGAATTGTCTTGTGAAAGTAGCAAAGTCTTCATCAGATGTATGACTATCTGATGTACTTGTTTCAGGAACACCTTCTTCTGCTTCAGTATTCCTTCTAGGTGGAGAAGGAGATTTTCTCCTACCCTTCCTTGAGCCCTCAGCCTTGAAGGCTACTGACTTTTCTTTATGTTCAGATCTGCTGCCCTTCTCTTCCTCTTTCCTAGCAGTAAGCTGCATTTCATTTGAAAGCAGTTTTCCAAAAAGTGTAGGTGGTGGTGTGTCAGCCAGTTTGGCCACTTCCTTGATGGCACATATCTTAGTGTCCTAATCCTTCGTTAGGGACCTAAGAAACTTGTCATTCAGTTCATAAGTACTGAAGTCTCTTCCATATGTCATCAGTTCATTCACTATTAAAAAAAACTTTTTATAGCATTCAGCTATGCTGTTAGTTTTATTCTGCCTAAAGCTCTCATATTCCTGATTTAGCATAGACTTTCTGTCCTTTCTGACTTCTTCTGTGCCTTCCATATAGACAATCAATGTATCCAACATTTCTTTGGAAGTTTTACAGTGCACAAGATTCTGGAATGTTGCATCATCTATGACACTTACAATTATATTCTGAGCTCTTTTATCTAATGTAGCCAAGATGATTTCATCCTTAGTCATCTTTGAATAACTCTTTGGATTTTGAATGTTTGCATCAAGAACTGAAACCTTTATTGGGATAAAGGGGCCTTCCTGTACTGTGATATAAATTCTTGGATCAGATGCTTCCATAAATAGCCTTACCCTTTCTTTCCAAATGCCAAAAGATTCTTTCCTGCATATGAGAAATTTCATAGATCCAAATTCCTTTTAATTTTCACTTGAACCCATTTTTATTATCTATTATTTGCCTTGGAGAAATCCTCTGACTGTTAGGTCAAATTTTGAGGAACCTCCCTCTAATACCACTTTAAAGACTTTATTTCAAGAGCCTAAACACCTAGGGGGGGTGAATAGGTTCTAATATTTTTGTGTATTTTTAATTTTTAGGCAAACAGTTATAAGACTTCTTTCAGCACAGATTAATCAATCTACAAAAAATAAACACATCACAGTAAACACCAGACTTATAGTGGTTCCCCAAGATATGGGTACATCCACTTTCCCCCTTCGCCTATCCAGCAGATAACTGGATTCAGCCTAACTTCCTTCCACTGGCTCAGATCCTCAGATCTTACAATCTCAAAACCAAAGATGGTTCATACACCTAAGACTTAACACAAGTCCTACCTCAGATTCTTCTCAGGAATCCTACCTCAGGCCTCAGCCCTACCTCAGCCTTTATAATTAGGCTTATAACTCAGACTTTCCACAAGTCCTACCTTAGGCACACAGCCCTACCTCAGCCTTTATAATTTTAGGCTTACAATCTCAGATCTAACAGAAGATCCTACAAGAATTTGTGAGTAAAGAGTAACTGAAAACTTCACCAACAAGATTTCTCTATTGATGTAGTCTTCTTGATCAGTTCTTAGATTGACTGATCCTTCTGATCCAACCTAACTTAGCTTTTCAAAGCTTCTCTATTAGAACAAAATAAGTTGGATCTTCTCTGTTGATGAAGATGATCTTCAATCAGCTTCTTCCTAAAATTCAGATAGAACTCTGAATCTTTCTTGCAGACAGCCCTTGATCTGTCAGAATTCTGCTTATTGATGCCTCACATTGTTATTCATATCTTTTTTGTCGTTTCCAATCTGTCACTTATATAGAGCTTGCTTCATGGTTACCGGCTGATCCGGTTCATAACAAACTTCTGACAGTTCTGACAGTGGTGTCAGACCAGCTAGTTATGACAACTATCAAGTCACCAGTCACGTCACCAGGTTCTTCAATGTCATTTCAACTCAGCATACAATACTCAGCAGACTACTTCACATGTATCGACACATATAGACTAAGTGTCGACACAAGTCTTCATGGTGTCGACACAATTACTCCAAGTGTCGACACAGTCATACTTCTACTTCTCGGCACTGCTTATGTTGTATGTGTCGACACAAGTCCTGTGTGTCGACACAATAGCTTCTTGTCTCAACATTTCTGTTGCAGACAGTTGGTGCTGAGTGTTTATAAAATGGCGTTGAGTGTGTGTCGACACAAGTCCTGTGTGTCGACACAATTACTTTTGAACTCGACACAGCCTTTTGAGAGTTGGTGTGTCGACAGAAGTCCTGTGTGTCGACACAATTGCTTCAGGTGTCGACATATCTCCTGAATGTCGACATAGCTTCAGTTTTAAGTGTCGACACAAGTCCTGCTTCAGATGTCGACACAACTGCTTCTTTAGGTGTCGACAAAGCTCTGAGTGTCGACACAGTTTCTTTATAAGTGTCGACACAAATTCTGGGTGTCGACACTACTTCCCTGAGTGTCGACACAATTTGTCTGTGTGTCGACACAGCTTGCCTGAGTGTCGACACAAGTTTCCTGAGTGTCGACACAGTTTCTTCACAAGTGTCGACACTTGTACATAGAAAATTTTCCTTCAAATACTTAAACCTGCACAATGAAACTCAAACTCCTATCAAATACAAATTGATGCAAATCATTGACTAAGTTAGGGCTTCTCCAAATCTAGTACACATTTTCTAATGTACCCAACAGTCACCACGTACTAATGCTGGCCATATCTGCCAGACCTCCTTTGGCTAAGTGTAAACCACACCCGCCGAGTCAGTGTATCGACGCCGGTGTGAATGACAGTACGATACCGAAGACCCCCCACCTTTTATCTTATGCACATGCAATAGTAATATATTATCCTATCGAGCCATCGGCTCGTCTGGCTAACCTGCCCACCACTAAAACCACCGAGCCTACTGCTCGTGAGACCCAACCTAACTCCCACGATACCGAGAATTGTGAGTGGAAGTGTAATCCCAATTATATTAATTACTCATATCATTGCTTATTCTTACGGTTTATGTTAACCCTGGACTGCCCAAGGCATTCCCTGTGAAGGGCTCTCGAGGGTACTAGAAACTACGATGGGCTGAAGCTCAAATCTCCCTTTCGCAAGGCACTTACTATTACTGGTTAATACCCAATCCCTGATCCCTTTTAATGTTATATTAGATCTAACCCTAGTGTATTTGACCCTTCTTCTCTGTGAGAAAGACGATCTTTCGTCGATCCCGAGCACCACCTACACTACTCAACCCATCATTATTTCCAATAATGAACTCCTTTGAACCTGACCTCAACCAATAGCCTAATATCCCAACTCTCTAAGTTCATTTTGCAGTTTAACTATGTGCGGACCATCCTAAGCTATATGATGTACATGATAGGAGGTACTCAAAATTTTCATCCAAAATCCTTAAGATAATTAATGAGGGTCTATCATGACATGATTAGCCTAAATCCAGATATTTATAATTTTCTAAAATTTGATATTTAATTAATTTTTCCCAAAATTAATCCATAGGTTACTTGAACATGAAGTACTAGATTTACTTAGGGTATGACCATACAAAAATTATGAACACTGTAGGATACTAAGATATCAGTGAATACTAAATATCATAAACTTTCATAAAACATTTAACCTCTAAATATTTAATCCAATATAATTCATATAAATAGGGGTATTGAAGGAAGTACCAAAACTACTAGTCAAAAAATTCCTCAAAAATTAACAGAGCTACATTATGATCATAAAACTTCACTTCCTAAGTTTCATGAAATTCCCAAGTCAGTAAAGCAGGTAAAAGATTATACTAAGGAAACCATCATAAGGAACTTTATGAAGACACACCCTTGTAATCTCAATTAAACAACATTTTACAATTTTTCCATGCTTCTATATGACCTAATATGTTCCTTGACTAAGTATCAAAATTTTCCAGCAAGCTATAATATTTGTTTCCTATTTATCTAGGTAAGGTGCACTAATTTACTTTACAAAGGAAGTACTATAGATAAAGCTTCAACCACTCCAAATAAAGTACTAGTGCAACCTAATGTCATTTGATTATCTATTCCAGAATTTCAAACCATTCTACCACCTATACATCATATTTTCATCATTAACATAAAAAGGGTAATATGGAAGCTACTACTACAAGGATGATCTACTGATCTTTAAACACCCTAAGATAAATACCAGAGGTTAATAGTACTATGAAATTATCCATACCAAAATATCACCAAGATTAAAGGTCATTTAACTCATAAGATAATTCCTAGGGTTTAAAGTCCTAAATACTTTTTAAGTGGTTTATGTGGGGTGTATGTATCTAAATACCACCATATCCCTTCCTAGGGCATTTCACCACCCTGGGTTCTCATGGACTAATCTCCAAGTCCATCCAAGAACATAACCCTCTATGCCCTTCACAAGCCCCCAATGTTCAACCTTAGGTTTAACACTAGGGTCCTAAGGCAAATCCACACTAATCCACCCCATAATCCTTATGAGGGTGTTAAATGTCATGTCAAATCAGTGGCCCAAATTTCAACCTTTGTTTAGGTGGTTTGGCCACTCAAACCCACAAGGGGCACTTTTGAGCTAAATACCCCTTTTTGGGCAAGGCTAGGGTTTGCTTATTTCCAAACCAAATCATCTCCAAAAGGGATGAAAATTTATACGAAGCCTTATGATGACCCCAAGGACCACTCAACAAAGTTTGGGAGGGTTTGGAGGTCATTAGGTCCCCTAATTAAATTACCCTAGGATTATTTAATAATTCCAAAAATATAGAAAAAGTGTCTCCAAAAATTTCCATTTTTGGGCATGACCTAGGTATAGGTTAGAATGACTCCCTGTCCAAATTTCAAGTCATTTAAACTTGTGGTGAAATGGGGGCACACATTTAAATATCTGACTAGTCCTTGGTATAGATCTTACCAAAATGAGTGTTGTGGTCAAACCACTTACCCAAATTAGTTGAAATTAATTTTAAATTAAAGTAGACCCTCAAATCTACAATTTACATGTTGATCACTTTCTCCGATTTATCCTTTAAGTATTTTTAAAATAATTTCTATGCTGACTGATTTTGTGTGACAGAAAATACAATAAATATTGAATCACAAATTTTGATCCTACACAGATCTTAAAGCAGGATCCAATGGCTCCTGTGTTTCTTATTCCTATAGCCGATGGGTAGGATCTACCCGACTTGGAGCAGGTTCCAGCTGCCACAGATAGCCACCCGGCCACCTCCCTGGCCGGCCATCACCACCCCCCCTCCGTCGAGGTGGTGGCCATCGCCGGGCTGCGACACGACCGCTGGAGGGGCCAGTTCCGGCGATCCCGCCAATCTCATTTTTCTTAAAAAACTAGGAAAAACAATCCCTTGATCGGGCTCAATTGAGCCCAATCCTTGTCCCTAATTAGTCCTAGTATCTACCCATGGATGAAGGAGTAGAGGAGAACCTATTGGTGGTCTGGAGTCGAGCCGATCGCCGGGTTGCCATATGCGGTGGAGGTGTCGCCGGAGTTCTGCAAAAGTACATTCAAGTGGCTCGAAACCGTCGGGGAAAGGGTGGAAATTACTCCCTAATGCTCAGTGATGCTTTTAAGGGGGCAAAATGGGGGAGAGGAAGGGCCTAACTTGGCTCCACCATTAATGACCTTAAAGTGGAGATTTCGGCCATGGTGGGAGGGGTGTGAACCTAGGCTTAACTAGGCCTGGAAATGGATGGAAACTCCTCCTCTCCCCTAGGGAAGTTGAATCCATCCATTGATGGGGGACTTGAGGGGCAATAGCTTCAAAGCCATTAATGGCCTTGAAAGCTTGGATTTCGGCCAAGGCTTGGTTCCAAAGAATCCAGCCCCTATGTGGCTGGTTAAAGCTGTTGATATTCTCAGAATTGAAGGGGGAATGAACCCACCATGAAGAGAGGAGCTTTTGGCCTCCCTATGCCATGAATGGCCTTTATTCCCCTCCTTTCTCTCTCCTCCATTAAAGGGGAAAATGAAGCTTTCTCACTCCTAGTCATCAAGGCCGAATTTGATCATCTCTCTAGCCTAATGGCACCCTATTAACTCATAATTTCCATTAAACTAAGGTTAGCCTAAGTGGGTTGGGCTTGAGCTTGAGTTAGCTCATTTGAGCGAAGTTTGACCTAACACTAGATTGAGTTGACCTTGGTCAAAATGGCCTTTTGACACTACTAGAAAATGGCTTTTAACCACGATTTTTTTTGCCACGGGGGAAAACCTTGGCTAATATTTAAGTATTAGCCACGGTTCCTATTCTGTGGCTAATAAGCTAGTATTAGCCACGGTTGACTAATCCGTGGCAAATAACCCGACTTTTTGCCACGGTTTGCCTGTTTCGTGGCTGATAATCTAGTATTAGCCACGAAAGCCTAATCCGTGGCAAAAGGTCGGGATTTTTTTAGTCCCACACCGCTAACAAAAAGCTCGATTTGGGGTTTATATAACACATTCAAAATTATTGTTTGAAATAAAATCGGCGCGATGGCGGCGTCCGGGCGGCGAAGGCCGGGCGGCGGCGATCGGGCGGAGGCCGGGCGGTGGCCGAATATTTTTTATGTTAGGTTTATTACAGACCCTTTAGCCACGACAATTGAACCGTGGCAAATGAAGAACTTTTTGCCACGGATATTAAACCGTGACTAATAACTTATTAGCCACGGATTTAGCGTGACTAATACTATTAGCCACGCTCATATTGCCCACACCCATTTGCCGTGGGTAGGCCGTGGCTAATAGTTATTAGCCACGGTTTCGGACTTTTAGCCACGGAAATCTGCCGTGGCTAAAAGTCTGTTTTCTAGTAGTGTGGGTTGCCCCCAATGGGTCCTTGGTGACTCATTGGTCTCCCCTAAAGTCTAGGTTGGGTTGACTTGGCACTTGGAGGTCACTTCACCCTTAATAAGGGAACTTTGACCACTTTGGGGCTAGAGTTGACTTGGGTCACCTTAACCTCTTGGGTTGACCCCAATGGGTCCTTGGTGACCCATTGACCTTACTTTAGGGTTAGGAGGGCATGGGTGGGGTCCACTTGGCTAAGTAACGGTCAACTGACCCTTAATGGGCTAGCTTGACCCACTTAGGGTTAGGGTTGTCTTAAGCCAACTTGGCCACTTGGACTGCCCCCCAATTGGTCCTTAGTGACCCTATGGACCTTCCAAGGGGGTTAAGGGTATTGTGGTACGGTCATGGGGTCAAGTTGGATCCTTAAAGTCAAAACCCTAGGTCTGGTGGTGAGGTTGTGCTATAAGAAGACCAAGGTGATCTTCACCTTGGCCCTTATTCACCTAACCCTTGAGCTTCTTATGGTTTTGTCATGACCTAGTCATGAAAAAACAAAACCAAGGGGTCTAGTTGTTTGAGGGATGTTACAAATCCCAATATATAAAAATAAAAATTTCGTCCCCGAAATTAAAGTTAAACTTACGGGGTTTCTATATAAGTAAAAGTATGTAACATCCCTAGGAGTTGAGGGTATACCTGACTCGAAGAGATCCGGGTACTTTTGCTGCATAAAGTCTTGTGGCTCCCATGTGTGCTCCTCCTACCCATAGTTTCTCCACAGAACCTTGACTAGCAAAACCTTCTTGCTTCACAAGACCCACACTGTCGTATCATCGATCCTGATCGACTCTATGCTAACTGAATGATCTGAGGCAACCGGGCCTTCTATAGTGGAAATCAGTTGCTCAGGGCATAGTAGAGCCCTCCTAAGTGAATAGACATGGAAGACGTCGTGCAATCCCGCCAACTCCGGTGGTAGCTCCAGTCTATAAGCCAAGGGGCCGATCCGCTCCAGGATCCTGTAAGGCCCCTATATCTCGGACTGAGCTTCTTTTGCCCGCGAACCTGCGATACTCCATTCATCGACTGTATCTTCAAGAAAACCCGATCTCCCAACTGGGACTCCACCTAACGATGCCGTGCATCGTAATATTTGGCCTGCCTACTCTGGGCTTCCAATACCCTATCCCGGATCAATCTAAACTGAGAATCAGTGTCCTCCACAAACTCTGAGCTGAGTGCCTTCAGATCCTCATCCTGAGTCCAAGATAGTGAAGTCTTGCACCTCCGTCCATATAATACCTCGTAAGGGGCCATGATTATGCTAGACTGATGACTATTATTATACGAGAACTCTATCAGCAGCAACAGTCTCTCCCATGGCTCTCCACAGTCCAAAATGCATAAGCGTAGAAGATCCTCCAGTGTCCGGTTGGTGTGTTCCATCTGCCCATCTATCTGGGGGTGGAAAACTGTGCTGAATGTCAACCGAGAACCCAAATAAGTCTAAACTGATCTTCACTCCTTGGACGTAAACCGTCCATCCCGATCTGACATTATTGTCCTGGGCACTCCATGATAACGAACAAACTGTTTGACGAACCTCTGCACTAGAACACTGACCAGAGCGTCCTTCGCAATTGGAATAAATCTGGCCACTTTCGTCAGTCTATCGACAATCACCCAAATTGAATCATTCCCCGTATGAGATCGGGGTAGCCCATGTATAAAATCCATGACTATGTCCTCAAACTTCCATTCTGGCACTGGAAGTGGTTGTAGTAACCCGGCCGGGTTCTTGCATTCTGCATTTACGAGCTATCAAGCCTCGCAATGGGTCACGAAGTATGTAATATCCTTCTTCATGCCCGACCAATACATCGTCCTCTTCAGGTCTGCTGCCATCTTGGTGATCCCCAGGTGCACTGAGTACCGGATGTAGTGTGCCTTTATCATGATGTCTTCCAGAATCTGGCCTCCTATCGTTATATAGACCCTGCCTCTAAAACATAGCAATCCATCTATCAAGGAGTAATTCCATGCCGTGCCTTCCTCCAAGGCCCTGAATATGGGCTCTGCCCTCACATCCAGCCTCTGCCCGTCCCTGATGCGATCCCGAATGTCATCGGTGGCAACCATCGATGCCAGGTACTCCGAATATAGCCCTGGATCATCCTCGGACACTAAAGATATCTACATCTCCTCCAACATCTTCACCAACTCCAAGGCCATCAGCTGAGGGCCTGCTCCTAACATAGTTGCTCTCCGGATCAGAGCGTCTGCCACCACATTTTCATTCCCAGGATGGTAGTGCATGGTGTACTGATAGTCCGATAGAAACTCTACCCAATGTCTTTGTTTGATGTTTAGCTCCTTCTGCGTGTCCACATACTTCAAGTTTTAATGGTCCGAGAATATGTCACAGTGAACACCGTATAGATAGTGTTGCCAGATATTCAGAGAAAAAATAACTGCCCCCATCTCTAAGTCATGTACTGGGTAGTTCTGCTCATGTTTCTTTAGCTGACGTGAGGCGTAGGCTATCACGTGCCCGTTCTGCAATAGAATGGCACCCATCCACTGATAGGAAGAATCCGTGTACACCTGGAATCCTTCCTTCCCTGATGGAAGAGCAAGGATAGGGGCCGTGGTAAGCCGACCCTTTAGCTCTAGAAAGGCAGCCACGCACCTTGGCGTCCAAACAAATGGAGTCTCCTTCTTTATTAGAGATGTGAGAGGGAGAGCAATCTGAGAAAATCCCTCCACGAACTTCCGGTAGTATCCAACAAGCCTTAGGAAACTCCTGACATCCGTTGCCATCTTCAGCGGCGGCCAATCCCATACTGCCTGAACCTTCGCCAGATATACTGCCAGTCCTACTCTACTGATAATATGGCCTAAGAAGGACACCTCCTTCAGCCAAAACTAGCAATTACTAAACTTGGCATATAACTTGTGCTCTCAGAGCTTCTCTAGGGTCAAGGCCAAGTGACAGGCAAGTTCCTCCTTAGTCCTCGAATAGATGAGGATGTCGCCAATAAATATGATGATGAAAACATCCAGATATGGCTCAAATACCCGGTTCATTAAACTCATGAATGCGGATGGTGCACTCGTGAGCCCGAAAGGCAACACGGTAAACTCATACAACCCGTATCTACTGCTGAATGCTGTCTTTGGGATATCCTCCTCCTGAATGCGTAGCTGGTAGTAACCTGAACTCAGATCCAGCTTTGAGAATCAATGAGCCCCCTCCAACTTGTCAAACAGCTTATCAATCCTCAGGAGAGGATATGTGTTTCAGACCGTCAACATGTTCAAAGCCCGATAGTCAATGCATAATTGGAGTGTCCCATCCTTCTTCTTGACGAAAAATACCGGAGCTTCCCAAGGTGAAGAGCTTGGCCGGACAAATCCGGCTTCCACTAGCTCCTGCAGCTGGCTTCGAAACTCCACCAACTCCTTCAGGGCCATCTGATAAGGAGCTCTGGATGCCGGCTTAGCCCCCGGTATGAGCTGTATCTGTAAATCCTTCTCCCGATTCGAGGGTTGCACTAACAACTTCTCCTGGAATACGTCAGCAAAATCTCGTACCACATGATATTAAGAATGGCATCCTTGGCCTCAGCCATCTCGAACAGCACTTGGTTGACCTCGTCTCCCTGTATGTGGGCCTTTATGGCCTATACTAACTATAGTAAGAGGTGGGATGTAGATCTAATATGTTCGATGACAACGAAGGAGTCCCCGTGCCTCAAGGTGATCCTCCTCGACAGGCAATCGATCTGGGCATGGTTCCAATGCAACCATATCATGCCCAGGATCATGTCGAAGTCTGGCATCCTTAGGATCATCGCTGGTTCTTCAAATGCCTTTCCTTTTATTTTTGCCTCCATGATGCAATGTGTAAAGGTCAATAGCTCAAATCCGTCGGGTAGACGCACCCTCATCGCCAAGCCTGTGAATCATTCCACACCTTCTAGTCCTTCCATAAAGGCTTTTGACATGGACGAGTGCGAAGCACCCGTATTGAACAGTGCATGAGCGGGCTTGCCCCTGATGAAGACTATGCCTGAGGTGGTTAAATGTCTTAGAAATCTAGTTATGGTTTTCTTACTTATTTCTAACAATTCTATATCCATGAGTCTAGCTTTTAAGAAAGAAAAGAACTTAAAATCACCGGCGTACCTGCTATCACCTGCTCCGGGTTCCGAGGCTGAGCTAGGTCCAAGACATATACTTGCCCTCTATCCTGCCTGCGGTCTCTGCCCTGAAATCCACGTCCTCGGCCGCGTCCTCGACCACCAAATTGCCGTACAGGTGGGGTATCCTGAAGTGCTGGTAGGGGTGCTTCCCTCATGGGGCATTTCCTCTTAAAGTGCCCAAGCTGGTTGTACCGGAAACATACCTGTGCCCTTTCCCCTGTCCTTGGCATCTCCCGTATCTGTAAAGGCTGAGGAGCCAAAACCACCGGGTCCCTCTATTCCTGTCTGCCCTCCTGTCGAGGTTGATTCCCATTCCTCCTTTCTCCGATGAAATGCCCTCTGGGCTGGTCCCTCCTACCACCAATCACTGCGTCGTTAGCCAGTCTCTTCCGGCCCCAGATTATAAGCTAATCTGCCTCTCTCTTCTTGGGCATCTCCAAAATCCTTTCCAAGCTCCCCTCAGAGATGAAGAGGATTGCCTGTCTCATGTCGTCATGAAGACCCTTATAGAATCTCTTTGCGTAACCCGCATCATCCAACTGATACAAATCTGTATAGCGGGCTAGGTGAGTAAACTCTTAGTAGTGCTCTAGCACGGTCCTGTTGCCCTACCTTAACTGCAGGAACCTATCCTCTAACTTGTCCCTCGCTGACTGAGGTACAAAACATCCCAGTAAAGCTATTCTGAACTAATCCCAAGAGATGTCTGTGCAATCCACTCCAGTAAAGGTGGTGTCCAGCTATTACTTCCACCACCTCTTCCCATATGACTCTAGACAGGAAACTGCCAAAGCAACCGCCTCCTCTGTCGGGAATCGAATCCCCGCAAGCATCTCGTAGATGATGTCTAACCACTCCTTTGTGCGGACTGCTGACTCCTTCCCTAGGTAGGATGGAGGAGAAAGCCCTCGGAAGGCAATCATCCTGTTGGCCCCAGGATTTGGCTGTGGACTCGGGGCCTGCTGAGCCCTGAAGGACTCTAGAATGGCCATCAGTGTTTGTCCCATCTCCGTCTACTGGAATGGAGCGGGATCCTGCGAGGGTGGTGTTGGGTACACTGAAAAATATGTACCAGATTTGGAGAAGCCTCATCTTACTCAATGATATACATCAATTTGTATTTAATGTATGTTTGAGTTTCATTGTGCAGGTATATGGTTTGCAAAGAATTTTTCTAAGTACAAGTGTCGACACATGTGAATAATTGTGTCGACACCCAGAAGAAGTTGTGTAGACACCAGAAGCAAAGTTTTGTCGACACCTAGAAGTTGTGTCGACACCCAGAAGTTGTGTCGACACTAGAAGCAAAGCTGTGTCGACACCCAGGCATTGTGTCGACACCTGAAGAAGAGGTTGTGTCGACACCCAGAATTGTGTCGACACCTAAGGCAATAATTGTGTCGACACCTAAAGCAGAAGCTCTGTCAACACCCAGGAGTTATGTCGACACCAAAAGAAAGGCTAGTGTCGACACTCAGGAATTGTGTCGACACCTGAAGAAGGTTTGTGTCGACAGCTAGACACACACTCAACACCATCTTACAACAACAGTTATTCTGAGTCAGAAGGCTTGTGTCGACACACAGGACTTGTGTCGATACACACTCAATGACAACTATACACACACTCAACGACATTTGTCTGTAGCAACTAAGTTAAGACCAGAAGCAGTTGTTTCGACACACAGGACTTGTGTTGATACACACACTCAACGACAGCTGTACATACACTCAATGTCATCTGTCTGCAGCAGTTATGTCGAGACCAAGAGCAGTTGTGTCGACACACAGGACTTCTGTCGACACATACAAAGAGAAGAAGTGTCGAGCAGCTGAAGAATGACTATGTCAACACCTGGTGTGTTATGTCGACATCACCAAGACTTGTGTCGACACTTAGTATATTTGTGTCGACACATATGAAGCAGATTGCTGAGTGGATTGTGCTGAGTTGTTAAGTCTCTAAGGAATCAACTGTCATGACTAGTGGGTCGATAGCTATCATTACCAACAGGTCTGACACCTTTGTTAGAACTGTTAGAAGGTTGTTACAAACCGGATCAGCTGATAACTAGGAGAAATCTCAATATAAACGACTGATCCATGACAACTTAAGAAGAACAGAACAGATACAGAGAAAAAAGTGAATCATCTAAAGGAATAATTTCACAACAAGAAAAGGGGTGACCCTTAAGAAGGCAGATTCTGAACAGTCTGTAGAGAAGATTCAGATCTCATTCTGAATTCAAGGAAGGAGCTGACAGGAATCAACTTCTACATCAAGAAGAGTTCAACCTTATTTTGTTCTATCAAGAAGCTTTGAAACAGCTAAGTATGGTTGGATCTGGAGATTCAGTTCATTCAAGAACTAATCAAGAAGCTCTCACCTATAAAGTGATCTATCTGGTGATATTCTTATTTCTATCAAATACTCAAATTCTTATAGGATCTTTTGTTAGATCTGAGTTGTAAGCCTATAATTATAAAGGGTGAGGTAGGGCTGTGTGCCTGAGGTGTAGGACTTGTGATAGTCTGAGTTATAAGCCTAGTTATAAAGGCTGAGGTAGGGCTGTGGCTTGAGGTAGGATTCTGGGAGGAGAATCTGAGGTAGGACTTGTGTAAGTCTGAGCTGTAGGAACCAATCTGGTTCTGAGTTATAAGATCTATGGATCTGAGTTAGTGGAAGGAAGTTGGGCTGAATCAAGTTCTCTACTGGATAGGAAAAGGGGGAAAGTTGATGTACCCATACCTTGGGGAACCACTATAAATTTGTTGTATGCTATGCTGTGTTTTGCAATTTCTATGCTAAGTAAGAACTTGTTATATTGCCTAAAATTTCTTAAAGATAATTAGAACCTATTCACCTCCCCCTCTAGGTGTTTAGGCTCTTGAAATAAGTCTTTCAATTGGTATCAGAGGGAGGTTGCTCAAAGATTGACCTAACAGCCTGAGTGAATCTCCTAGGCAATTAACAGATTTCAAGAATGGGTTCAAGTGAGAATCAAAAAGAGTTTGGATCTATGAAACTGCCTATATGTAGGAAAGAATGCTTTGGCATATGGAAGGAAATGGTCAGGTTGTTCATGGAAGCATCTGATCTAAGAATCTACATCACAGTCCAAGAAGGCCCCTTCATTCCAATGAAGGTTTCAGTTCTGGATGCAAATATCAGAACCCCAAAGAGTTATTCTGAAATGACAAAGGATGAGATCATCCTGACAACACTAGTTAAAAGAGCACAGAATATTATTGTAAGTGCCATAGATGATGCCACCTTTCAGAATCTGGTACACTGTAAAACCTCCAAGGAAATGTAGGATACCCTGATTGTCTACATGGAGGGAATAAAAGAAGTTAGAGAGGATATGAAGTCTATGCTGAATCAAGAATATGAAAGCTTTAGACAAGCCAAGACTGATAACATAACTGAATGTTACAAAAATTCTTCAGGATAGTTAATGAGCTGATGATATATTGAAGAGTCTTCAACATATATAAACTAAATGACAAGTTTCTCAGGTCTCTGACAAAGGAATGTGATACAAAGATTTGTTCCATCAGAGAGGTGGCCAAGCTTACTGATACACCTCCTCCCACACTGTTTGGAAAGCTGCTATCATATGAAATGCAGCTCACTGCTAGAAAGGAGGAAGAGAAGAGCAGCAAGTCTGACTACAAGGATAAGTCAATTGCCTTCAAGGCTGAAGGCACAAGAAAGGGCAGGATAAAAATCTCCTTCTCCACCCAAAAGGAGTGCTGAGGCAGAAGAAGGAATTCCTGACAATAGCACATCAGATAGCCATACCTCTGATGAGGACTTTGCTGCCTTTACAAGGCAATTCCAAAGGTTCATGAAAAAGAAGTAGTGGAGAACCAGGCCATCTTCATCCTTTTCCAAGGATAAGTACTACAAGAAAAAGAAGACTCCCAAGGAGGATAGGTATGCCTCAAAATCTAGTAAACAAACTATTTCTAAGATTGTTTGCTATTGTTGCAACTGGCCAGGGCATGTCACAGCTGACTGTCCAGACAAGAGGACTGAATCTATGGACAAGAAGAAGCATCAAGTGAAAGGCAAGAGAGAGAAATCCTTTATTGCTCAAAAGCAAAAGAGTTGGGCAGACTCTTCATCGTTAGGATCAGGAGAAGAAGATGATGCAGAAGCATATGTTGGGCTGTTCTCAACAGAAGAGTATTCTAGGAAGCTAGAATTCCTACAAATGCTAGACTCCATAAATGGAGGGGGAGACCATTGCTGTAGAGGGCTGATGGCTTAGTCATAAAATGATCATTGCTAGGATCAGCCTGGTCCAAGCAAGATATACAGTTCTCCCTCAGCTTCTGATTATTTCACTAGATCAGAATCAGAAGCATCTGCATCATGGGATGTGGATGGTTCATAGTCTGAAGGGGATGTACACCAACTCATTGATGAGTATGGTGGATTGTTGCAAGCTCTAAAGATAAGCAAGCTTCTTGTCAAGGAGCAGGCCAAAGAGATTGAATCTCTTAAGCAGGCAGAAACTTAATCAACCAAGCTGATTGATTTGAAACTGAAAGAGGTTGCCAAACTGAAGAACTTAACTGTTATTCAGATGGGCACAATCACTATCAAAGAAAATAACATCAAGAATCTGGAGGCAAGACTCCATAAAGAAAGAGAGTTAGTGGCTAAATTCTCTAAGCCAAAATCTGTCTTGCCCTTAATAGACAATTTCATTCCTCAGAAGGGAAAGATAGGTCTAGGTTTTGAGGGAAGAACTAGGACCACCAATTCTTATGGAAAAGGTAAGGCCCAAGTTCAGCCACTAGCCTCTAAGCCCCCTATTTTCTTTAGGAAGGTGATGCAACCTACAAACAGGTATGATCATGAAATTACTCATGGTCACTGTGAGTATGGAAATCACATTGGCATGTGCGGAAATACCAGTAGGCCACTCTATAGGCAAGCCCATCAGGTTCAAAAGGAATTCTTGGGGTTTGCTGCTCCAGCAGCTACACTTAAAAAGACTGCTGGCAACAAGGCTATGAAGTCAGTACCTAAGAGAAGGTACGACAGATTTGGGTGTTGGTGTTGTGGCAAGGTAGGGCACTTTACCATGGATTGTTGGTTTAACACAAGTGTTAGAACCAAGAGTAGTTTACTTATTATAAAATATGTAGGTAAACAGGTTATTTCCCAAACTAACAAGAACCTAGGACCCAATAATAATTTGGGTTCTAAGGATAAGTGATTCCTTATTTGATGTAGGAGAATCCAAGTGGCCATACCCCTATATGGTACTTGGATAGTGGATGTTCCAGACACATGACTGGAACAAGAAGAATGTTGAGGGATTATGCACCCATAGAGAATGGTCCTAAAGTCATCTTTGGTGGATCAGAAAATGGAGTCATCAAAGGATTTAGTAACATTTCTAGTGACTCAATTACTATCACTAAAGGTGCTTATATGAAGGGTCTAAAACATAACCTGATTAGCATAAGTCAACTTAGTGATATAGGTTATGACATCTCTTTCCACAAAGGGGAGTGCCAAATTAAGAGGTCAAGTGATCAAGAGATCATTTTGAATGGCACTAAGAGAGGGAATGTATATTGTCTTAACCTAGATTGTGAGTATAATAACTCACCTATTTGCCTAGTCGTAGGTGATAAAGCTTCACTATGTGTCAAATGGCACAAGAGGTTAGCTCATCTGAACTATAAGTTTATAGGACTGTTGTTTAGCATGAGTTTAGTGAGGAATGGTCCTCAAGTCAAATGCATTAAAGAGGGAGTGTGTTTAGCTTGCCAAAAGGGCAAACAGACCAAGTCCTCTTTTCCTGTACTAGATACCAAAGATTCACTGAGATGCTTATATCTCTTGCATATGGATTTGTTTGGTCCTATGCCAGTTCACAGTCTTGGTAGGAAAGTATACACACTAGTTATTGTGGATGACTATTGTAGATACACATGGGTTTTTTTCTTGAGGCAGAAATCTGAAACCCCTAGTTATTTCCAGACTTTTGTTAGACAAATTCAGAATGAATTTAACAGTTCAGTGGTCAAAATCAAAAGTGATCATGGAACTGAATTTCAGTCTGAAAGTATGACAAAATTCTGTGAAGAATTTGGGATTCATCAGGAGTTCCCCTCACCTAGAACACCTCAGCAAAATAGTATTACTGAAAGAAAGAATAGAACTCTTATTGAGGCAGGTAGAACTCTACTCAGTGACACAACTCTCCCTGAATATTTCTGGGCTGAGACAGTAAATACTGCTTGCCATGTTCTCAATAGAGCATCCATACATAAGAAACTTAAGTTAACTCCCTATCAGATTTTGAAAGGCAGAAAACCAAACATTTCTTACTTCAGAATCTTTGGTAGCAAGTGTTATGTCTTAGTTAATGGTAAGCACTACCAAACTAAGTTTGCTGCCAAATCCCTAGAAGGGATATTTGTTGGGTACAACAATAATAGTAGGGATTACGGGATCTACAACTTGACTACCGAAGTTATGGAAGAGTCAGTTCATGTTTTTTTTGATGAGTCTAGATTGATTAACAATGAATTGTCTAGTTCTTCAGTTAGTTCTACAGGTCTAACAGACAGTCTGGACAAGATGACCATCAATGATAAATCTCCTGCTAGGATGGATGATAGAAAAGATGCATACTATCCAGGGGGAGAACAAAACTCACTGGATGATGAAGACAATGAGGAACATCAGGTGGAGGAAAATGATGAAGGCCATGAGGTAGACAGGTTTCCTCCAGCAAGAAGACACATGAAGGATCATCCAGCTCACTAGATAATTGGTGATGCAAGTCAAGGTGTTCTAACAAGGAGCAAAAGCATGAACACAGTTCTATGTTCTAGCTTCTTATCTCAAATAGAACCCAAAAAGTTTGATGAAGCTATGCTAGATACTAATTGGGTTGATGCTATGCAAGAAGAGATGAATCAATTCAGATGATGCAAAGTCTAGAAACTGGTTCCTAAACCAAAGGATCACAACATTATAGGAACCAAGTGGATCTATAGAAACAAACTTGATAAGAATGGCACAATTATCAAGAACAAGGCCAGGTTCATAACAAAAGGCTACAAGCAAGAGGAAGGGATTGACTTTGATCAAACCTTTGCCCCAGTAGCAAGGCTGGAGGCTATTAGGATGTTCTTGGCCTATGCTGCCTATCAAGGGTTCAAGGTATATCAGATGGATATAAAGTCAATATTTCTGAATGGTGACTTGAAAGAGGAAGTCTATGTTGAGCAAACCTCGGGTTTTATAGATTCTCACTTTCCTGTTTATGTATATAGGCTTAGTAAAGCTCTATATGGTTTGAAACAAGCCCCTAGGGTTTGGTATGAAACCTTGTCTACTTTTCTTATTGAGAATAAATTCTCTAGAGGAAAGATAGAAAAAACTATATTCTTTAGGAAATCTAAAGGAAAGATAATCCTAGTCCTGATATATGTTGATGACATTATCTTTGGATCTACTGAAAACAACCTTTGTAAAAAGTTTGCCAAACTTATGCAAGGGAAGTTTGAGATGAGCAGTATGAGTGAGCTGAAGTTCTTCTTTGGACTTCAAGTCAGACAGTCTGATAATGGATTATCCATATCTCAGTCTAAGTTCACCAAGGAGTTGATTAAGAAATATGGTATGGACTCATCCACCACCATGAAAACTCCAATAGGAACAAGTATGCCTATAGGCAAAGATGAGACAGGGAAGCCTATTGATGAGTCTTTGTATAGAGGGATAATTGGCTCCCTACTCTACTTGACTGCTAGTAGACCTGACATTATGTATACTATATGTGTCTATGCTAGGTACCAAGCTTGCCCAAAGGAATCTCATTATACTGCAGTTAAGAGAATTTGTAGATATCTTAAGGGCACACCTAATCTAGGTCTTTGGTACCCTAAGAATAAAGATTTCATACTAACAGGTTTCTCAGATACAGACTTTGCAGGATGCAAAGAAGATATGAAGAGTACTACAGGAACCTGTCAATTCCTAAGTGGAAGGCTGGTGTCTTGGTGCAGCAAGAAGTAGACTAGTGTAGCTATATAAACAACTGAGTCTGAATATGTAGCTGCAGTTAGTTGCTATACACAATTATTATGGATAAAGCAGCAACTGGAAGATTATGACATTAAGGTAAGTAGAATTCCATTGTTTTGTGATTCTACAAGTGCTATTTCTATTGCTAAGAATCCTGTATCACACAGTAGAACCAAACATATAGAAATTAAGTTTCATTTCATAAGAGAACATATGGAAAAAGAAGATATTAATATAGAATTTGTAAACACAAATAATCAAATAGCTGATATCTTTACAAAACCTCTGGATGAAACTAAATTCAATTATTTTAAAATTGAATTAGGTATGATTAACCTAGAATAGGTTAGCATAAGTATTCCTAAGTAGAATTTGTAAGTACAAAATTTCTCTGGAAATTTGTCTAAGTACAATGTTTATGTCGACACAAGCAGACTTTGTGTTGACACACTCAGTATGTTGTGTCGACAAAGAAAAAAGATGTGTCGACACAGAAATAGTATCAGTGTTGACAGGAGTATAGGTGTCGACATAACTCTATCGATACTTTAAGTTAGCTGATTTTTGTGTCGACACACAAAAATCAGTGTCGACACTCTGTGTCGAGACTTAACCAGCCCATGTCGACACTGACATAAGTATGTAGATACATAGATGTGTCGACTAAACCTAAGTATTGTCGAGACCTAGTCTTATTACTAAGGCGCATCTTTTGAACTCCCCTTATCACATAGACTATAAATACGTGGTGCCAAAATCTGGTCAACTATGCTTTCAGATTTCTCGACTCTAGACTATGTGTCGACTTAGATATTCTCTTCTTTTCTCTTCCATCTCTCTCTCTCCTGACAATGGCACCTCATCAATATGACAAAGTGAATGAAGGGTATGAGCTGGTTCGTGGTGGTTTCACGACAGCTTCTCCAGAAATTCAGGGTGTAATTACCCTAATTTCCGAAATTTGATTGGAATTCTTGGTTTCAGAACCGACGAAGATTTGGAAGAAGGAGGTCATGGAATTTTATTCCACTATAACTGTGGACACAGAAGGGCAGAAGATCAAAGCCAATGTACAAGATTCCCGAGTGAAACTTTCACTGAAGGCGATTAGGAAATCACTCCATCTTCCTAAGGTTAAGGTTGAAGATGACATCAGTTCATCAATTACAAAACATGCTTTAAGCTTGTGTGGGCTAAACCCTAGTACTAAGGTTGGATCATCCATCACTAGGAAAGGGATGAATTCTGATGTTGCTAAAACGCGGCTCTCTTTATTTTATGAAAAGATGAGTGGGATTTTATTTTGTAAAGAAAAAGAAGAGCGTTTTTGATTTATTAGAAACCGAGTTTTAACGAGAGGGAGGCAAGTGCACCTATCGCGTGTAGTACAGGATATTCCGTGTGTGGAATATCGGGGTCGTATTGTTCTCGGGGCCGGCTTAGCTATTTCTACTCTTTCCCTGAAATGCCTATTATTCTACCGATAATTTTTGTAGTTTTATATAAAAAAGGAAAATGACATAAAAATTATATAAAAGGCATAATAATAATAAGCATAAAAAGAAAGCAGAAAAATGCAGTAAATAAATGCGGAAGTCCGATGACCAACTTAGCGCGACGCTATCAAAAAGACAATTGAACTAAAATAACTTTAAATAAAAAGAGATCCTAATTTTCAAATTAATTAAGGAGGAGACTCGGCCGTGGAGGTTCCTTAGATATGAGCTCACCTTGGTCTAGGGATATCGCTCACCTGAACGCTAAGGCTATTCGACCGATCGCTAGACCGACGAAGGATTCCTCTTAACGCCCGCATTACGCTGAGAACCCCGCTATTGGGTGGGGAACCCAATCCGGTAGAGTCACGCGCCTCCTCTCTCGAGGGTTAGCGCGGAGCTCTCTTTACCCAAGGGCGATCGGTCCATACGCACCGGCCTCTCGGCGTTGCGTATGGATAACGGAAATAGAGCCCGCACATCGATATGCGGTCCTACGCGTCGTTAACCCGGGGAAAACCTTAAGAAATTTAAATAAACTGAAAAACATGAACTTTAGTTATTTAAAGCTGCTTTATCTGTCCCAATTCTCTTCGATATTGAGGGCTAAGGGCGGTTAGCCACTCATCAGAATGGGGACACTTACGCTAGAAAGCGATAAAGAAAGCTGTAAAGAAAGCAGGAAATAAAGCAGAAAATTGCAAGTCCTACTCAAACGAGTAGGACTGAAGAAAGCAGTAAATGCGAATCCCGGCTCAAATGAGTGGGCGGGGGTAAATTAATCTCATACACGCACACACTCTACAGAAATTAAAATCACACACACGCACTCTACAGAAAAGTAAACACACACACACACACAAAGTTATCCTACTCAAGTGAGTAGGAAGAAAATGAAAGCGATAAAATGACAAGTCCCACACAAACGAGTGGGCGGGAAATGAAAGCAGAGCGCCATTTAACTCTTAACGAGTAGGCGGAAATAAATGCATACGCACACACTCTACAGAAATTGAAATAAAGCAATAAAATCTAACTCATACACGCACGCACACTTGCAAAAATAGGAAAACAAAGTGACTGAAAAATTAAAACAACTGCATTTCTACCGCTAGAATGCGGTAGAAATGCATAAAAAGAGAAAATAAAAATTAAACGGACAAAAAGTTTTGAAAATTAAAATGAAAAGCTAAATGCTCGGAAAATTAAAACGACTGCATTTCTACCGCTAGAATGCGGTAGAAATGCATAAAAAGAGAAAATAAAAATTAAACGGAGTGAAAAGTTTTGCAAATAAACGCAAAATGGAAGTTGGCGAAAAATTAAAACAAGTGCATTTCTACCGCTAGAATGTGGTAGAAATGCATAAAAAGTTAAAATAAAAATAAACTAAAGCTAAACGGGTGCGAAAAATGAAAATAAAATGGACATTACAACGGCTAGAAAGTGCGATAAAATCCTAAACTAAACGAGTTATAAAAGCTATAAAAAGATGAAAACATAAAAAGCACGAAAAAGGGGAACGAAAAATTACTTAAGTTAGGGCGCTTAATTGAATTCCAAGCCATGCGAAGAGAGAAAAACTAACATTTTATAAATAAAAAGGCTATTACAAAGTAGAATAAAGCAAACATCCTAATACAAACTAAGAGAGAGAGGGGGATAAAATTCCCTTACATAGCATTTGGATTCCATTTGGGCAGCACCTCCCCTAAGGAATTTGGACCAAAAAGTGGACAGAATTTTCATACAGCAGCTGCCTTTTTATAGGCAAAATTTCGGGTTGGTCACGCCCTAGGTCACGGGCGTGACAGGGGGGCGTGACAGTACTGTGCATGAGCTGATTGGTGATTTGACTGGAGCCTTGACTTCGGCTGAAAACGTGGCGGTCACTCCCCAGGTCACGGGCGTGACAGGGGGGCGTGTTGGGGAGCTGGCTCTGGGGATTTGACGCGCGCTTTGACTTCGGGGCGGTCCACGTGGCAGACACGGGCGTGACAGAATTGTCACGGGCGTGTAGGTGGGGAGTGACCCAGACAGCTGGCATCCTGATGTCGGCAGCGTTGACTGTTTGACTAAGCATTGAGTGCCGACATCGACACGGGCGTGACTAGCTTGGACACGGGCGTGACTAGGGCGTGTCGGGACGGCGTTGAGTGTTGAACAGTGAAATCGTTGAGTGTTAACTGGCTGATGGCGTTGAGTGCCTGACACGCCCGTGTCGGGGGGTGACACGGGTGTGACAAGGCCGAAAATTCAGTTTTCTGGAAAAATTCAGAAAATAAAAATTCTAAGTTAGAAATAAAAAATTACAAAAAAGAAACAATTTATTAAATAAAACAAACTAAAAAATATAAAAATAAACAAAAATGACTTAAATAAAATACGAAAATATAGGTATATTTACAACTCATCAAATTCACAATGAAAGTTCCTGTCAGAGATAGTAGGTAAGGTGATCCTATGCAAAATAGGTGGACATGACAGAATCTCAACATCTATGTTCAATCAAATGACAAGAATAATTTTCAAGCTAAATACAGATATGGCATCCATAGTATTTGAAAAGATACAAGAAGGAATCAAGAAACCAAATCTGGGAAGAATCCTGAGTCTTTGTTTATCTTCAGTAATACCAGATATAATGAACCAACTTCCAGGATCAAAAATCAACCATATGAGAAGAATGGACACAAGAATCCTCTCTAGGTGGGATAGAGTATTAACCAAGGAGGTTTCTACTCCTCAAAAACAAATCAAGAAAGAAAAGAAGAAGAAGGAAGTTGTTCAGTAAGTAGAATCCTGTAGTGATTCAGAAGAGGAAGTGATCTTCAGTTTAGATGAAGATAGGGCACAAAAAGATGCTCAAGATCAAGTGGAGAGCAGTGTGCTCCAAGAGCAGCAGATAGTCACTTCTCCAGGGGAAGAAAATCCTTAACTAGCAGCAAAAGATACTGTACTTTCTGAGCTGCCTGCTCAAGGGGGAGCAATTGATGGAGTTACTCTAGAGAGTGAATATGCAGCTGATACAGTAATGGATATTGTATCAAATATCAATAAAGAAGCACTGCTCAATGTGGAGAAAGAGGCACAAGATGTGCAGTTGAAAGATAATGCTCAGGATGAGCAAGTTCAGTAAGAGTTCACTATGGAAGAGCTCTTTTCTGATTTACCTGATGCAAGGACTGAGGGGGAGAAATCCTAGATTGAAAAAGAATTGCCAAGGACTAAGGGGGAGGAGCTACTACATGTCCCATCTACTAAGGAAACTGTTGATATAAAAAGCTCCTCATAACCCTCTAATGATGAGGAAGCCACTATAGCCTAGAAGAGGAAAATTGTTGCCATTAAGAGAAGGAGCTCAGTCTATAAGAAAGCCTACAATCAGTCACTCAACAACCAACTCCAATCATGGATTTCCGTTCATTACTGGTCCAATTGCAAGTTAAGTTGGATGAGCAAAGGAAGTCTCTAGAAAAATATGTCGATGAATCAAATAAAGAACTGCAGTTTTAGCTGGCTTAGGACATTAAGTCAATCAGATTTGAAGTCAATCTACACAAGAAAGAGATGACAGATTGTTTCCATAAGGGAGGCAATGCTGTAGTGTATTTGGCTAAGCAACAAAAGCTTATCAAGACTGAGATTGAAGACATTGTCACAAAGCAAGGGTATGTTTTAGAAAATAAATTCAGGTCCAATGAAAATCTCAAAGACTCTCATGAATAAATCATCAAAAAGCTGGGAAGTATAGACCATGATCTGAAAATTGAGATAACTAAGCAAATACAAGAAGATCTAGCTGCTATTCAAACAGCTATTAGAGCCTCTCAAAAGATTATTTCTGATACCTTCCTGAAGTTCAAAGACTATTACAAAGAAGGTACAGAATATCTGGCTGATCAGATAAGGTTTCAGAAGACTGATCTAAGGGATCATATTACTAGAGAAGTCATAAAGGGGGAGAGATTGTTAGTCAAAGATAGCTCTGACCATGCAAAATGGGTCTCTAATTCTATCAGAGCTACTCTTGGCTTTCCTCCTTTATGTGATGATGACAATGTTGCTGAATCTTGAGTGCAACCTTCTTATATTGAAGGAGATCAGCCTGAAGTTGCACAAGTTATTTACCCTCCTGCTGATTTTGACATGGTTCAACAAGAAGTGCAGACAATGTACAGTCCTTCACAGGAGGCATCAAAGGTGATCATTGAAAAAGTAGAAATGTTAGAGGCTGCCAAGCAAGCTCAGAAGGAAGCACATCTATCAAAGAAGAGGTCAGAGAACAAGCTGAGTTAAAGCCAGATTTTGAACAATGGAGCCCCACTTCAAGGAATATTATTTTGACTGCCTGGAAGGCTGTAAAGGATAAGACCTATGACAGGGGCAAGTGGTATTCTGAGCAGGAATGGAATAAATATCAAGCCAGGCAGGAAGCCATTCTTCAGCATGGAAGGAGTGCAAAAGCTTGGAAGTTATCTGTTAATGCTCTGGAGCCTAGCAGGTACTTTCCCAAGCCCTTTCACTATTTTGAAAGGCAAAGATTAAAGGCTGAAGAACAAAAGAAGAAGGATCTCAAAGGGAAAAAACTTACTGTTGATACAGACCCTATTGTGCAGAGAAAGATTCAATCAGGAAAAGGTATTGTAATCAAGGAGCCTAGCCAATCATAGGATAGATAGGCTTATGTGTAGAACAATGTAACTTTTTGTTTTTGTTCTAAGAAAAATCATGTAAACCCAGAATTTTATGATTAATAAATAAAAATGGCTTCACAATTGATTGTAGTTGTTTACATTATTTTTATGTTATCATGCACTGAAATGTATGTACATCTATTCTTATGTGCTTTATTATGATAGATGTATATCTTTGACTAAGGGTTATGACTTCTCCAAATAGGGGAAGATTGTTGGGTACACTGAAAAATATGTACCAGATTTGGAGAAGCCTCATCTTACTCAATGATATTCATCAATTTGTATTTTATGTATGTTTGAGTTTCATTGTGCAGGTATAAGGTTTGCAAAGAATTTTTCTAAGTACAAGTGTCGACACTTGTGAAGAATTGTCGACACCCAGAAGAAGTTGTGTTGACACCAGAAGCAAAGTTGTGTCGACACCCAGAAGTTGTGTCGATACTAGAAGCAAAGCTGTGTCGACACCCAGGCATTGCGTCGACACCTGAAGAAGAGGTTGTGTCGACACCCAGAATTGTGTCGACACTTAAGGCAAGAATTGTGTCGACACCTAAAGCAGAAGATGTGTCGACACCTAGGAGTTATGTCGACACTAGAAGAAAGGCTTGTGTCGACACTTAGGAATTGTGTCGACACCTGAAGAAGGTTTGTGTCGACAGCTAGACACACACTCAACTCCATCTTACAACAAAGACTATTCTGAGTCAGAAGGCTTGTGTCGACACACAGGACTTGTGTCGACACATAGGACTTGTGTAGACACACACTCAACGACAGCTATACACACACTCAATGCCATTTGTCTATAGCAGCTAGGTCAAGACTAGAAGCAGCCGTGTCGACACACAGGACTTGTGATGACACACACACTCAATGACGGCTTGACATACACTCAATGCCATCTGTCTGCAGCAGTTATGTCGAGACCAAGAGCAGTTATGTCGACACACAGGACTTGTGTCGACACATACAAAGAGAAGAAGTGTCGAGCAGCTGAAGAATGACTATGTCAACACCTGATGTGTTATGTCGACATCACCAAGACTTGTGTCGACACTTAGTCTATTTGTGTCAAACATATGAAGCAGATTGTTGAGTGGATTGTGCTGAGTTGTTAAGTCTCTAAGGAATCAACTATCATGACTGGTGTGTCGACAATTGTAATTACCAATAGGTCTGACACCTTTGTCAGAACTGTCAGAAGGTTGTTACAAACCGGATCAGCCGGTAACCAGGAGAAATCTCTATATAAAGGACTGATCCGTGACAACTTAAGAAGAACAGAACAGATACAGAGAAAAAAGTGAATCATCCAAAGGAAGAATTTCACAACAAGAAAAGGGGCGACCCTTAAGAAGGCAGATTCTGAACAGTCTGTAGAGAAGATTCAGATCTCATTCTGAATTCAAGGAAGGAGCTAACAGAAGATCAACTTCTACATCAAGAAGAGTTCAACCTTATTTTATTCTATCAAGAAGCTTTGAAATAGCTAAATCTTGTTGGATCTGGAGATTCAGTTCATTCAAGAATTGATTAAGAAGCTCTCACCTATAGAGTGATCTATCTGGTGATATTCCTATTTCTCTCAAATACTCAAATTCTTGTAGGATCTTTTGTTAGATCTGAGTTGTAAGCCTATAATTATAAAGGCTGAGGTAGGGCTGTGTGCCTGAGGTGTAGGACTTATGATAGTCTGAGTTGTAAGCCTAGTTATAAAGGCTGAGGTAGGGCTGTGGCCTGAGGTAGGATTCTGGGAGGAGAATCTGAGGTAGGACTTGTGTAAGTCTGAGCTGTAGGAACCAATCTGGTTCTGAGTTATAAGATCTGTGGATCTGAGTTAGTGGGAGGAAGTTGGGCTGAATCTAGTTCTCTACTGGATAGGCGAAGGGGGAAAGTAGATGTACCCATACCTTGGGGAACCACTATAAATATGGTGTATGCTGTGCTGTATTTTCTTTGCTGTGTATTGTAATTTCTGTGCTAAGTAAGAACTTGTTATATTGCCTAAAATTTCTTAAAGATAATTAGAACCTATTCACCCCCTCTAGGTGTTTAGGCTCTTGAAATAAGTCATTCAGGTGGAACCATTTTCTGTGCCTGAGGTGTCCCCTACTGTGGGGTAGGGTTCGTCACAGGCTATAAGGAAGAATTCCATTTGTTAGATAACATACAAATGGAATGAATGGAAGAGATAAAGTTGACATTAATATGTGATTTTCCTTATTGGCCTACCACTGCTTTCGCTGTTAGTTTGTTCGCAAACTAAGCTCGCGTGGGGTGGCCTAGGGTTTTTATGGACTACTTCTCTTGGATCGATGTTTCCTCTGATACCAGTTTGTAAGACCCCATTTTTTTTCTTTTTAAAACTCCGGGGTCTTATGCCTAGAATCACCATTTTGTGATGACACCGACACTCGGGAAGGTTGCCACTACAAAATGTCGATCCTGCCGGCCTTTTACGATCACCAAAGAGAAAGAAGCTTAAACCAGTTCAGATAAAGCTAAGTCCACAATCACATATAATATAAAATATGAGTAATCATAATAAGTCCACATGATAACAGAAGTACTGAGGAAAAATAGTACAATGAAATATAAACAGGCTCAAGCCCGGTACATCAATCCTCACTACAAAATCTCACAGAAGCTAAGTAAACTAAACACTTATAGAGCCAGTAACCAGTGCTCCTGTGCTAGACTGGCCCACCTCCATGTGCATCGTACTCCACTGGTGCTGTATCTCCTACTGCTGCTCCCTGTCTCCCATCCGGAGCCCCATGAATGTTGTGGTCCAAAAACCATTAGTCAAAAAGTCTAAGTCCTATCATCACCTACCCCTCCCCTATAGCTCCTAGGCACTGAGCGGGGAGGATGAAAGGAAAGCTATGAAGGTGGAGAATAAACAAAGCAGGTGACGGTGGAACTTTTCTAGCAGTTATTTATAATATATATACAGCTAAGGAAGAAAGGTGCATGCTAGCAGTTCTATAATATCAAGTAGTAAGGTAAACAAGTAGAGTAAAGAAATATATGTAAGGAAAAAATACTAAGAAGTAAGTAACCTTAACTTATAAGAATGCCCATACAAACTTATAAGTTAAGGGGTCTTCTGCAAGGCTCCCATCGTATAAAAAGTCCCATACCGATTTATACGTTGGGATGTCGGTTGTATGCAAGTATGAGTGTAGTGATATGTTATGCCATGATTCATGCAAATGCAACACACACACACACAACTCTATGCGCACAAACCTTTAGTTCCCCCCTTTTGGGAAGCTAGCTTCACTCCCAGGAACCTTCGTAGTGGCAAACAGAGACAGTGGGTCGGGCCCCCCACTCATAGACGGGTATCCACACTACCAGGCCTAGCCCTTACGTACGCCTATAGAAGGACATAACCCAGAGTCACCACGTACTAATGCTGGCCATATCCACCAGACTTCCTTTGGCTAAGTGTTAACCACACCCGCCGAGTGAGCGTATCGACGTTGTTGTGAACGACAGTCTGATACCGAAGACCCGCCACCTTTTATCTTATACACATGCAATAGTAATATATTATCCTACCGAGCCATCGACTCGCCAGGCTAACCTGCCCACCACTAAAACCACCGAGCCTACCATTAGTAAGACCCAACCTAACTCCCACGATATCGGGAATTGTGAGTGTAAGTGTAATCCCAATTATATTAATTACACATATCATTGCTTATTCTTACGGTTTACATTAACCCTGGACTGCCCAAGGCATTCCCCATGAAGGGATCTCGAGGGCACTAGGAACTACAATGGGCTGAAGCCCAAAGCTCCCTTTCGCAAGGCACTTACTATTAATGGTTAATACCCAATCCCTGATCCCTTTTAATGTTATATTAGATCTAACCCTAATGTATTTGACCCTTCTTCTCCGCGGGAAAGACGATCTTTTGTCGATCCCGAGCACCACCTGCACTAGTCAACCCATCATTATTCCCAATGATCAACTCCTTAGTACCTGACCTCAACCAATAGCTTAATATCCCAACTCTCTAATTTCATTTTGCAGTTTTACTATGTATGGACCATCCTAAGCTATATGATGTACAAATTAGGAAGAAATCCAAATTTTCATCCAAAAGCCTTAAGATAATTAATGAGAGTCTATCATTACATGATTATCCTAAATCCAGAAATTTATAATTTTCTAATTAAATTTGATATTTAATTAATTTTTCCCAAAATTAATCCATAGGTGATTTGAACATGAAGTACTAGATTTACTTAGGGTATGACCATACAAAAATTATAAACACTGTAGAATAACAAGATATCTGTGAATACTAAATATAATAAACTTTCATAAAACATTTAAACTCTAAATATTTAATCCAAAATAATTCATATAAATAGGGGTATTGAAGGAGGTACAAAAAATACTAGTCTAAAAATTCCTCAAAAATTAACAGAGCTACATTATGATCATAAAACTTCACTTCCTAAGCTTTATGAAATGCCCAAGTCAGTAAACCAGGTAAAAGATTATCCTAAGAAAAACAAACATATGACACTTTATGAAGACACACCATTATAATCTCAATTAAACAACATTTAATAATTTTTCCATGCTTCTATATGCCCTAATATGTTCCTTGACTAAGTATCACAATTTTCCAGCAAGCTATAATATTTGTTTCTTCTTTATCCATGTAAGGTGCACTAATTTAATTTACAAAGGAAGTAGTACAAATAAAGCTTCAACCACTCCAAATAAATTACTAGTGCAACCTAATGTCATTTGATTATCTATTCCAGAATTTCAAACCATTCTACCACATATACATCATATTTTCATCATTAACATAAAAAGGGCAATATAGAATCTATTGGGTACATTGAAAAATGTGTACCTGATTTGAAGAAGCCTAACTTAGCTCAATGATATACATCAAGGTGTATTTGATGTTATTTTGAGTTGACATGTGCAGGTTAAGAATGTACTAAAATACAGGAAAAATATTCTAAGTCCATATGTCGACACCAGAAGAAGCTGTGTCGACACTTCAGAATAATTGTGTCGACACTTGAAGAAGGCTATGTCGACACAGAGAAAAAGAGTCGACAACATTTGTGTCGACACCGGGAAGCAGTGTCGACTCACAGAAGTTTAGTTGACATCAACTGTGTCGATACTGAGAGGCTGTGTCGACACACAGAATTGCTAGTCGACAACATTTGTGTAGACACCAGAAGACTTAGTCGACACACAGAGGAAGAGTCGACAACATTTGTGTCGATACATTCTCAAGATACAGTATCAATAAGCTAAGTCGACATCAAGACAGCTTTGTCGACATCACTAGAGGCAGTGTCGACACTTAAGTCACTTGTGTCGACACATCTTGACAGATGGTCTCGACACTTTCTAACAGATAGTCTCGACACTTTGCTGACAAAGACAAAACCCCAAGATCTGTTTGAAGACTTGACAGCTGTGGGTTATAACCAGTTTACTGAAGCTGTCAGACTTGTCAGAAGTTAGTTAGAAACCGGATCAGCCGATTACCAAGGAGGAAGTCTATATATATAGACAGATTCAGAGAAGAACATAGACGATGACACATTAATCATCTATTGGGAGATAAGATCTCTGATCAAGAAAGTGCAAGGCACAGAAGAAGATCTTCGTGAGAAGATCTAAGAAGACATTCTGACGTGTACAACCACTCAGGATCAGTCTAAGTAGAATTCTGAAGTATCATCAAAGGTGTTGGATAGAGAGGGATCCAGCTATTTTGAAGACAAGAAGGAAGCTGTCACAGGTTTCTCAAGAAGCTGTGAATAAATCAACTCAACTAAGTTTAGATTCAAGAAGCTTTGAAGAAAGCTAAGATCCAGTTGATTTCATCCATCAGCTGATCAAGTGCTGTCTTGTCCCTTCTCTCTCAACAAGGGAAAGATATTATTAACTCTTTTTCAAATTCTGTAGGATCTATTTTTATAGATCTGAGTTGTAAGCCTATGTTATAAAGGCTGAGTGTAGGAGATTTGTTCTCTGAGTGGTAGGGCTGTTTATGCCTGAGTGTAGGAGAAGGTATTTCTCTGAGTTATAGGCCTTGTGACAAGGCTGAGGTAGGGCTTCTTAGCCTGAGCTGTGGAACCTTTTAGGGTTCTGAGTTGTAGGGACCTTTCAAGGTTCTGATCTGTAGGATCTGAGGATCTGAGATAAAGGTGGAAGTTAGGCCGATTCTAGCACACTGCTAGATAGGTGAAGGGGGGATAGTGGATGTACCCAGATCTTGGGGAACCACTATAAATCTATGTGCAATCTGTGATGTGTGCATATTTGTGATTGCTGTGTTGTGTTTGCTGCAGTGTTTGCTGAATTCTCTTATAGTCAGTAATTATATTCTGCCTTAAGTTAAAATAAGCATTGGAACCTATTCACCCCCCTCTAGGTGTTTAGGTGGTCTTGAAAGTATAACTATCAGAATCTACTACTACAAGGATGATCTACTAATCTCTAAACACCCTAAGATAAATATCAGAGGTTAATAATACTATGAAATTATCCATACCAAAATATCACCAAGATTCAAGGTCATTTGACCCATAAGATAATTTCTAGGGTTTAAAGTCCTAAATACTTATTAAGTGGTTTATGTAGGGTGCATGTGTCTAAATACCACCATTTACCTTCCTAGCGCATTTCACCACCCTAGGATCTCATGGACTAATCCCCAAGTCCATCCAAGAACATAACCCCCTATGTCCTTCACAAGCCCCCAAGGATAAACCTTAGGGTTTGCACTAGGGTCCTAGGGCAAATCCACCCTAAACCACCCCATAATACCTATGAGGGTGTTAAATGTCATGTCAAATCAGTGGACCAAATTTCAACCTCTATTGAGGTGGTTTGGCCACTCAAACCCACAAGGGGCATTTTTGACCTAAATACCCCTTTTAGGGCAAGGCTCGGGTTTGCTTATTTCCAAACCAAATCATCTCCAAAAGGGATCAAAATTTATAAAAAGCCTTATGATGACCCCAAGGACCACTCACCAAAATGTGGGAGGGTTTGGAGGTCATTAGGGCCCCTAATTAAATTACCCTAGGATTATTAAATAATTTCAAAAACTATAGAAAAAGTGTCTCCAAAAATTCTCATTTTTGGCCATGACGTAGGTATAGGTCAGAATGACTCCCTGTCCAAATTTCAAGTCATTTGAACTTGTGGTGAAGTAGGGGCACACATTTAAATCTCTGACTAGTCCTAGTATAGATCTTACCAAAATGAGTATTGTGGTCAAACCACTTACCCAAATTGGTTGAAATCAATTTTAAATTAAAGTAGACCCTTAGATCTACAATTACATGTTGATCACTCTCTCTGATTTATCCTCTAAATATTTTTAAAATAATTCCTAAGCTGACTTATTTTGTGTGATAAAAAATACAATAAATATTGAATCACAAATTTTGATCCTGCACAGATCTTAAAGCAGGATCCAATGGCTCCTATGTTTCTTCATCCTCCAGTCGACGGGTAGGATATACGTGACCTGGAGCAGGTCTTAGCCGCCATAGCCAACCACCTCCCTGGCCGGCCACCGCCACCACCACCTCTGTCGAGGTGGTGGCCATCGCTGGGCGGCGACACGACCGCCGGAGGGGCTAGTTCCGGCAATCCCGCCAATCTCATTTTTCTCAAAAAACTAGGAAAAACGATCCATTGATTGGGCTCAATTTAGCAAAATCCTTGTCCCTAATTAGTCCTATGATCTATCCATAGATGGAGTAGAGGAGGACCTTATTGGTGGTCTGGAGTCGAGCAGATCGCCGGGTTGCCATTTGCAGTGGAGGTGTAGCCGGAGTTCTGCAATAGTACAGTCAAGTGGCTTGAAACCATCGGGGAAAGGGTGGAAACGACTCCCTGATGCCCAATGATGCTTTTAAGAGGGATAAATGAGGGAGAGGAAGGGCCTAACTTGGCTCCACCATTAATGGCCTTAAAGTGGAGATTTCGGCCATGGTGGGAGGGGTGTGAACTTAGGCTTAACTAGGCCCGAAAATGGCTGGAAACTCCTCCTCTCCCCTAGGGAAGTTGAATCCAGCCATTGATGGAGGACTTGAGGGGCAATAGCTTCAAAGCCATTAATGGCCTTGAAAGAATGGATTTTGGCCAAGGCTTGGTTCCAAAGAATCCAGCCCCTAGGTGGCTGGTTAAAGCTATTGATATTCTCATAATTGAAGGGGGAATGAACCCACCATGAAGGGAGGAGCTGTTGGCCTCCTTATGCCATGAATGACCTTTATTCACCTCCCTTCTCTCTCCTCCATTAAAGGGGAAAATGGAGATTTCTCTCTCCTAGTCATCAAGGCTGAATTTGATCATCTCTCTAGCCTAATGGCAGCCCATTAACTCATAATATCCATTAAACTAAGGTTAGCCCAAGTGGGTTGGGCTTGAGCTTAAGTTAGCCCATTTGAGCTAAGTTTTACCTAACACTAGATTGAGTTGACCTTGGTCAAAATTGCCATTTAGGTTGCCCCCAATGGGTCCTTGGTGACTTATTGGTCTCCCCTAAAGTCTAGGTAGGGTTGGGCAGGGTTGACTTGGCACTTGGAGGTCACTTAACCCTTAGTAAGGGCACTTTGACCACTTTGGGACTAGAGTTGACTTGGGTCAACTTAACCTCTTGGGTTGACCCCAATGGGTCCTTTGTGACCCATTGACTTTACTTTAGGGTTAGGAGGGCATGGGTGGGGTCTACTTGGCTAAGGAAGGGTCAACTGAGCCATAGTGGGCTAGCTTGACCCACTTAGGGTTAGGATGGTCTTATGCAAACTTGGCCACTTGGACTCCCCCCAATGGGTCCTTAATGACCCTATGGACCTCCCAAGGGGGTTAAGGGTATTGTGGTAGGGTCATGGGGTCAAGTTGGAGCCTTAAAGTAAAAACCCTAGGTCTGGTGGTGAGGTTGTGCTATAGGCAGACCAAGGTAATCTTCACATTAGCCCTTGTTCACCTTACCCTTGAGCTTCTTATGGTTTATCATGACCTAGTCATGATAAAACAAAACCTAGGGGTCTAGTTGTTTGATGAATGTTACATGTATCCCTTGCTGCTGCTCCTTGTCTCCCATCCGGAGCCCCTAGAATGTTGTGGTCCGAAAACCATTAGTCAAAAGACTAAGCCCTATCATTCCCTACCCCTCCCCCATTGCTCTTAGGCACCGAGCGGGGAGGAGGAAAGGGAAGCTATGAAGGTGGATAATAAACAAGTAGGTGACAATGGAACTATTCTAATAGTTATTTATAATGTATATACAACTAAGGAGGAAAGGTACAAGCTAGCAGTTCTATAATAGCGAGCAGTAAGGTAAACAAGTAGAGTAAAGAAACATATGTAAGAAAGACAAACTAAGAAGTAGGTCACCTTAACTTATATGAATGCCCATACAAACTTATAAGTTAAGGGGTCTTTTACAAGGCTCCCATCGTATAAAAAGTCCCATACCGATTTATATGTTGGGGTGTAGGTTGTATGCAAGTATGAGTGTAGTGATATGTTATGTCATGATTCATACAAGTGCAACTCACACACATGACTCTATGCACACAGACCTTTATTTCCCCCCATTTGGGCAGCTAGCTTCACTCCCAGGAACCTCCGTAGTGACAAACAGAGACAATGGGTCGGGCCCCCCACTCCTAGATGGGTATCCACACTACCAGGCCTAGCCCTTACGTACGCCTCTAGAAAAACACAACCCAGAGTCACCACGTACTAATGCTGGCCATATCCACAAAACTTCCTTTGGCTAAGTGTAAAACACACCCGCTGAGTCAACCTATTGATGTCGGTGTGAACGACAGTCTGATACCGAAAACCCACCACCTTTTATCTTATGCACATGAAATAGTAATATATAATCCAACCGAGCCATCGGCTCACCGGGCTAACCTGCCCACCACTATAACCACCGAGCCTACTGCTCGAGAGACCCAACCTAACTCCCGCAATACCGGGAATTGTGAGTGTAAGGGTAATCCTAGTTATATTAATTAATCTTATCATTGCTTATTCTTACGGTTTACGTTAACCCTGGACTGCCCAAGGCATTCCCCGTAAAGGGCTCTCGAGGGTACTGGGAACTACAATGGGCTGAAGCCCAAAGCTCCCTTTCGCAAGGCACTTACTATTATTGGTTAATACCCAATCCCTTATCCCTTTTAATGTTATATTCGATCAAACCCAAGTGTATTTGACCCTTCCTATTCTCGGGGAAGACGATGTTTCGTCGAACTCGAGTACCACCTACACTAGTCTTCCCATCATTTCCCTTCACCATGACTCTTATTAATGAGCACATTTCCATTTCACCATAACTGTAAAACTGATACCCCAACCCCCTAATGTTCATTTTACAATCTTTTACAATTTATGTCGTTCTACTATATGCAGACCAATCTAAGCTATATGATGTAAACGATAGGAGGTACTCCAATCTTTCATCCAAAAATTATGAACTCTATAGGATAGCAAGATATCAGTGAATACCAAATTTCATAAACTTTAATAAAGCAATTATCCTTTAAATAACTAATCCAAGATAATTCAACTAAATAAGGGTAATGAAGGGAGTACCATAAATACTTGTCCAAATATTATACAAAAATTAATAGAGCTTTATTATAATCATAAAACCTTACTGACTAAATTTCATGCAATTCTCGGGTCAGTAAACTATATATAAAACTATCTCAAACAAATCTATCATGGGGCACTTTGTGAAGAAACATCCTTGAAATCTCAACTAAACAACCTGTAATTATTTTTTCCAAGCTTCTTTATGCCCTAAATAGTACTTTGGGTAAGTAACACAGTTTTTTAGCAAGCTATAGTATTTATCTTCTATTTATCAAAGTAGGGTGCATTAGTTTACACAAGATGTACTAAAAAGAAGTGTTCAACTATATCAAATAATTCACTAGTGCATCGACATGCTATTTGATCAGCTTTTCCAGAGTTTGAAATCAATCTAAGACATGTAAAACATAATTACATCAATATCATCAAAAGGACAAGATGAAGTTTATAACTACAAGGATGAGTTACTGTTATCTAAACACCCTATAATAAATTTCAAAGGTATATATCACTATAACAATACTCCTACCAAAATATCACAAAGACCCAAGGTCATATGACCCATTGAATAATCTCTAAGGTGTAAAGACCTAAAGATCAATTAAGTGCTTTAAGTGGGGTGCATGTGTCCAAAGTCCACCAAATCCATTCCTAGGGCATTTCACCTCCCTAGGATCACATGGACTAATAAACAAGTCCATCCAAGGACATAATATCCCATGTCTTTCATAAATTCCCAAAGTTCAACCTTAAGGTTTGAACTTGGTTCCTAGGGCAAATCAACCCTAATATATCCCATACTCCATGTGAGGTTGTTAAATATCATAACAAATCAGTGGCCCAAGTTTGAACATCTGTTAAGATGATTTGGCCACCTAAAACCCACAAGGGGCACTTTGACCTAATTACCCCTTATTGGTCCAACTTTGGGCTTGCTTATTTCCAAACTAAATCATCTCCAAATGGGATGAAAATTTATACAGAGCCTTATGATGAACCCAGGGACCACTCACCAAAATTTGGGAGGGTTTGGAGGTCATTAGACCTATTAAATAATTAGTACATGGATTATTAAATTTCTACAAAAAATTTTTGAAAATGTTTCCAAAATTTCCCATTTTTGGATAGGTCCTAGATATAGATAAGAGTGAGCCCCATCCATAATCTCAAGTCATTTGGATTGCTGGATTGATGGGGGTACTCAAAATAGTCTCTGGTCAAGCCTAGGTATAGTCCTCACCAAAATGAGTGCTCTGGTCAGAACACATACCCAAATGGGTTGAAACAAATTTTAAATTAGAGTAGACCCATAGAGCTACAATTTTCATGTCGACCATTTTCTCTGATTTATCATCTAAGTATTTTTAAAATAATTCCTAAGCTAACAGATTTTGTGTGACCGATTATACAAAAATATATGATATATATAATCAGATCTTTATGCAATCCGACGGTTGATGGCATTCTTCTTCCTCCAGCCGATGGGTGGGATTTACCCGACCTGGAGCAACTTCCAGCCTTATTTCTCGGCCACTCGGCCACCTCCCTGGCCGGCCACCGCCGCCACCACCTTCGTTGAGGTGGGGGCTATCGCCGGACGGCGGCACGGTCGCCGGAGGGTCCGTTTCCGGCGATTCCGCCACTTCATTTTTCACAAAAAACCAAGAAAAGTAACGACCCGATCGGGCTCGATTGAGTCTGATTCTTATCCCTATTGGTTCCTAAGATCTACCCATAGAAGAAGGAGAAGGGGAGGACCTTATTGGAGATCTAGAGGAGGGTTGATCGCCGGATTATCATGGTGGTGGTGGCGTCGCTCGGGTTTCTGCAACTACACGGAGAAGGGCTCGAAATCTTCAGGTAAATTGTGGGAAAGGCTCCTCTCAGGCCACTGATGGTGTTTAAAACACCAATTTGGGAGGGGAGAGGCCAAGCCATCAATGGCCATTGAAAGCTTGGCTCGACCATGGCAATTCTCCTCCCCTAGGCACTGCCATGGCCGGGAAAACCCTTGGCCTTCTCCTAACTGGCCAGGGGAGATTATTCCAGCAATAAAAGAGGGCCTTTGGCCTTCCAAGCCATGAATGGCCTCACTCCCCACTTTCTCTCTCCTCCATTAAAGGGGGAGAATGAAGTTTTCTCTCTCCTAGTAATCAAGGCCAATTTTGATCTCTCCTCCAGCCTATTGGCACCCCACTTACTCATATTAATTATAAAAATGAGGTTTGCCCAAGTGGGGGAAATGGGTTTGAGCTTGGGTTAGCCCATTTGGGCTAATTTGACCTTAACATAGAGTAGAGTTGACCTTGGTCAACATGACCATTTGGGTTGACCCCAATGGTTCATTGGTGATCCATTGGCCTCCACTAGGGTCTAGGTAGGGTTGTCTTGGCACTTGGAGGTCACCAACCCCTTAGTTAGGGCACTTTGGCAATTTTAGGGCTAGGGTTGACTTGGGTCAACTTAGCCTCTTGGGTTGACCCTAATGGGTACGTGGTGACCCATTGACCTCACTTTAGGGTTAGGAAGGCATGTGTGGGGTTCACTTAGCTAAGGGAAGGTCAATTGACCCTAAGTAGGCCAGTTTGACCCATTTAGGGTTAGGGTGGACCTAGGTCAACTTGACCACCTTGATTGCCCACAATGTGTCCTTAGTGTCCCTATGTCCACCCAAAGGGTTTGAGGTGTTGTGGTGGGGTCATGAAGTCAAGTTGAAGCCTTAAGGTAAAACCCTAAGTTTGGTGGTGAGGCTGCGCTATAGGCAGACCAAGGTGATTTTCACCTTGGCCCTTGTTCACTTGGTCCTTTGAGCTTCTTTTAGTTTTGTCATGACCTTGTCATGACAAAATCACTCCTAGGGGTCTAGTTGTTTGAGGGATGTTACAAATCCTAATATATAAAAATAAAAAATTGCATCCTTGAAATTAAGGTTAAGCCTACAGGATTTTTACTGAAGTAAAAGTATATAACATCCTTAGGAGTTGAATGTATACCTGACTCGATGAGTTCCGGGTACTTTTACTGCATCAAGTCATGTGGCTCCCAAGTGTGCTCCTCCTGCCCATGGTTTTTCCAAAAAACCTTGACTAGCAAAACCTTCTTGCGTCACAAGACCCGCATCGCCGTATCATCGATCCTGATTGGCTCTATGCTGACTGATCGATCTTAGGCCATCGGGCTGTCTGTGGCGGAAATCAGCTGCTCAGGGCATATTAGAGTCCTTTGAAGTGAAGAGACGTGGAAGACGTCATGCAACCCCGCTAACTCCAGCGATAGATCCAGTCTATAAGCTAAGGATTCAATCCGCTCCAGGATCCTGTAAGGCCCTATATATCTCAGATTGAGCTTCTTCCGCCCGTAAACCCGCGAGAATCCATGCATCGGCCGTATCTTCAAGAAAACCTGATCTCACACGTGTAACTATACCTGGCGATGCCACACATCATAGTATTTTGCCTGCATGCTTTGGGCTTTCAACATCCTATCTCGGATCAACCTCACCTGAGCATCTGTATCTTCCACGAACTTCGACCCGAGTGCCTTCAGATCCTCATCCTGGATCCAAGATAGTGGGGTCCTGCACCTCCATCCACATAATACCTCGTAAGGGGCCATGCCTATACTGGACTTATGGATATTATTGTACGAGAACTCAATCAGCAGTAGCAGTCTCTCCAAGGGCTCACCACGGTACAAAATGCATTGGCGTAGAAGATCTTCTAGTGTCCGGTTGGTGCGTTATGTCTGCCTATTTGTCTGAGGGTGGAAATCCGTGCTAAACGTCAACCGAGAACCAAGATAAGTCTGCACCGAACTCCACTCCTTAGACGTAAATCGTCCATCCTGATCTGACACAATCGTCCTGGGCACTCAATGATAACGAACAAACTGCTCGAAGAACCTCCGCACCAGAACACTGACCGGAGCATCCTTCGCAACTGGAATAAATCTGGCCACTTTCGTCAATCTATCGACGATCATCCAAATCGAATCATTCCCCGTATGAGAATGGGGTAGCCCATGTATAAAATCCATGGCTATGTCATCAAACTTCCATTCCGGCACTGGAAGTGGCTGTAGTAATCTGGCCGGACTCTTGCACTCTGCCTTTACGAGCTGGCAAGCCTCGCAATGCGTCACAAAGTATGTAATGTCCTTCTTCATGCCCTACCAATACATTATCCTCTTCAGGTCTGTCACCATCTTCATGGTCCCTGGGCGTATTGAATATCTGCTACCGTGTGTCTCTGCCATAATATCCTCCCGAATTTGGCCTCCTACCGGAATATAAACCCTGCCTCTAAAGCATAGCAGTCCATCTCTTAGAGAATAATACCCCGTCGTGCCTTCCTCCAAAGACCTAAATATCGGCTCTGTCCTCGCATCCAGCCTATGCTCGTCCCTGATGCGATCCCGAATGTCATCGGTGGCAATCATTGATGACAGGTACTATGCATATAACTCTTGGTCATCCTCGGACACTAGAGTTATCTGCATCTCCTCCAACATCTGCACTAACTCCATAGCCATCAGGTGAGGCCCTACTCCAGATGTAGTTGCTCTCCGGCTCAGAGCGTCTGCTACCATGTTTGTCTTCTCAGGATGATAGTGTATGGTATACTGATAGTCCAACAAAAACTCTACCCAGCATCTCTATCTGATATTTAGCTCCTTCTGTGTGTCCACGTACTTCAGGTTCTTGTGGTCTGAGAATATATCACATTGGACCCCATAAAGGTAGTACCACCAGATCTTTAATGCAAAGATAACTGCTCCCATTTCCAAGTCATGCACCGGGTAATTTTGCTCGTGTTTCTTCAACTGACGGGAGGCGTAACCTATCACGTGCCCATTATACATCAGAATGGAACCCATCCCCTGATAAAAAGCATCTGTGTAAACCTGAAATCCTTCCTTACCAGATGGAAGAGCAAGGATAGGGGCCGAGGTGAGCTGACCCTTCAGTTCTAGAAATGCAGCTTCGCACCGTGGAGTCCAAACAAATGGAGTCTCCTTCTTCGTCAGAGATGTGAGAGGTAGAGCAATCCGAGGGAATCCCTCCACACACTTTCGGTAGTATTCGACAAGCCCTAGGAAACTCCTCATATTAGTGGCCGTCTTCAGCGGTGGCCAATACAGTACTGCCTGGAACTTCTCCGGATCCACTGCCAATCCTGCCCCACTAATGATATAGCCTAAGAAGGCCACCTCCTTCAGCCAAAATTGGCACTTGCTGAACTTAGCATATAACTGGTGCTCTCGGAGCTTCTCCAGGGTCTGAGCCAAGTGATGTGCATGCTCCTCCTCAGTCCTCGAATAGATGAGGATGTCATCAATAAATTCGATGACGAAAACATCCATATATGGCTCGAATACCTGGTTCATTAAAATCATAAACACGGATGGTGCATTCGTGAGCCCGAAAGGCATCACGGTAAACTCATACAACCCGTATGTACTGCTGAATGCTTTCTTCTTGATATCCTCCTCCTGAATGCGCAGCTGGTAGTAACCTGACCTCAAATCCAGCTTTGAGAACCATTGAGCTCCCTCCAACTGGTCAAACAGCTCATCAATCCTCGATAGAGGATACGTGTTTCGGACCGTCAGCCTTTTCAAAGCCCTGTATTCAATGCATAATCAGAGTGTCCCATCTTTCTTCTTGACGAACAGCGCCGGAGCTCCCCAAGGTGAAGAGCTTGGCCGGAAAATTCTGGCTTCCACTAGCTCTACAAATGGCCTCAAAACTCCACCAACTCCTTCAGGTCCATCCGAAAAGGAGCTCTGGATGCTGGCTTAGCCCCCGGTACGAGTTGTATCTGGAAATCCTTCTCCTGATACGGGGGTAGCCCTGTCAACTTCTCTGGGAACACGTCAACAAAATCTCGTACCTCCGGGATATTAGGAATGGAATCCTTAGCCTCATCCATCTCGAGCAGCACTTGGAAGACCTCATCACCTTGCATGTGGGACTTGACTGTCACAACCCGCATTTTCACCGCATTTAATAACTTATCAGAGTAAGGGAAAATGCACGTCATGATGCCACGTCAGCAGGGAATAACTGCGGACGCTCAGGCAAAACTCCTACTTAATTCATAATGAGAGATCTTAAGGTTATTTAGAGGAAAATCCAGTTTAAGTTAAGTAGTTAGCCCTATCCCTCGGCTTAGTGGATCAACTAGTCCACGAATCAAAATATAATTATACGCTGCAGAAGATACTTGTTTAGATTGACTCCAACATCCTACATGAGTATAAACGTCCTCAAAGGACAACTCATGCTATGCAAGACCCTAAATTTATAATAGTAGTAAAGATAGCTTTTACGATCTCTAAATATAACAAGTTAAAGTTTTAAAATATGCAAATGCATGAAGTAATATTAGTAGACTTTATACTTGGAATTACCTAACATGCATTCCTAGCATAAATCATCCCAGAGAGCAAGTAATCCACAGAAAAAAAAACTAAGCAGCTAGCAAGTATCCAAAAATAACAATCCTGTGGGCGTCAACAAACTGACACGAACCCACATACAGTAAAGTATGTCTTAACTAGTAAAACAAAATAAATAACTAACTACCTCGCTAAGATGAGATAACAACCATGGCCAACACTGTCTCTCTAGCACTCCAAAACCAGCACTGAACTCAGCTACAGCTCTGAACCTGAGGCATTCCAAAGACAGAACACCTCAGTAAGAATGTACAAATATGTTGGTACCCTAGTTTGATTTGAGTTTAGTCTTGTCTTTTTAGTCCCTTGACCCAAGAAATATCTATGGTCAATGGTTAGTGGTCTAGCTGTAGAGTCCCCGCTTGTCCAGATGAAGAATTTGGTTAAGTAGTTTTTCGTTCGACTATAGTCGAACGTCGCTCAACTATCGTCTATCGGCTGATCGACTATCGTCTATCAGTTGGTTGACGCTCTGTCTGCGTTGATAGCTCGGCTATCTGTTGATAGTTCGACTATCTGCTTGGTTTGGTAGTTCGACTATCTGTCCTGATAGTTCAACTATCTGATAGCTCGACTATCTGTTGATAGGTCGACTATCTGCTTGGCTTGGTAGTTCGACTATCTGTCCTGATAGTTCAACTATCTGATAGCTCGACTATCTGTTGATAGGTCGACTATCTGTCGTCTTTGATAGTTCGACTATCTGTCCTAATAGTTCAACTATCTGATAGTTTGACTATCTGTTGATAGATCGACTATCTGTTTTGTTTTGATAGGTCGACTATCTGTTGATAGCTCGACTATCTGTTTTCTATGATAGGTCGACTATCTGCTTGATAGGTCGACTATCTGTTTGTGTTTGATAGTTCGACTATCTGTCCGGATAGATCGACTATCTGATAGATCGACTATCTGCTCTGATAGGTCGACTATCTGCCGAGGTAGTTCGACTATCTTCTTTGATAGGTCGACTATCTAGATCGTTCGACTATCTGCCCGATAGGTCGACGATCTCCGTACGTCGGTCGACGATCTCCGAGGGTCGTTCGACGTTTTCTGTTTGCCTTTTTATTTTGTATTTATTTATTCTATTTAATAAATTAATACATTATCTGGCATTTTATTTCAGTTGTTTTATGATAATATTTTCAGGCAATATCTGCTCCATCCCTTTTGCCTGAGTAAAATATTTTCAGATAAAGTTGTTTGTCTTATTAGTTGACAGTGTATTTTACTTTATCTGCTGTCAGTCCTTTATAGCCGTTAGACTGAAAAGTCTTCCTTTTGCTATAAAGAGTTTGTTTCTGATGTGATTTTATTTAGTACCTTTATTATCAGATTGCTTCCTGCAGCTTCCTTGAAAAAGGTTTATCCCTTTTATAGAATATTTTACTGCAGAGTTTGTTTGTCTTTGTGATATTTGCAGCCCAGGTTTCAAGTTTCAGAAGAAGACAAACAGTTCAAATTGAAAAGAGCCGTTGCTTGTTGCTGCTATAAAAGGAATCCTTTGGAGAAGGATTTCAGCTAGCTAACCAGTTATTCTAAGAGTTATTCAATTAGCATTCAAGCTCTCATCAAGTCCAAGTTCATTGCTCTCAGCAATATTCATTCAACTGAGAAGTGTTAAGCTCTTCTGCTCTTCTTCAACCTGAGATCTCCTGTTCCAGGAAGTTCTAACTCAGAGTTCTTTTGAAGAAGAAGAAGAAGAAGATAGCTGCTAGAAGATTTTCTATTTTATTATTTTATATCTTCTTGTAGTCTTTCCTTCAGTTCTTACTGAAGAGTTTCTGCACTGAAGCAAGACTTCACCTGGACATTCTTTGAGCCAGGGGGAGCCTTGATTCCTTTGAGCTTTCTAGCTCAGTGCAAGTCTTTGTGCTTCTCTAATCTATTGTAAAATAGAGAAGACATCTTAACCTTCTTTCCCCCTCCTGTACAGGGTTATTACTCCCTTCAAAAGTATCCCTTGGTGGCAGGGCACCTGATCAAAAACCTATGTTCGGTTTTTAGACACCTGATCAAAAGTCTAAAGGGTTTCTAGATCTACCTGAAGCAGATCTTGTGGTGGCAGGGCACCTGATCAAAAACCTGTAGTGGATTCCTACCTTGTTGGTAGAAGAGTGGACGTACCCAAGTTGTTTGGGGAACCATTATAAATTCCTTGTGTCGTCTGGCTTGCTTAATTTATTTCTTGCATTGTGGCTGTGATTAGATATAACTAGGTTTGCTAGTTGCTGATTAGGATTTCCAAGCCTTAACTGTAATTACAGTTAGCTTGAGTTTGTGCACAACACTTGTGTTAGGCTTTAGGGTTATCTCCTTATTTATAATCTTTTCATTCCGCATTTCACTCTAAGGGAGTTGGGTAGTCTATTAAGTTTTGTCTAGTGCAAAATTTGATAACTCTATTCACCCCCCTCTAGAGTAGTATCTATCCCTTCACTTTCAATTGGTATCAGAGGGAGGTTGACTGACTGTATAGGCTAACACCTAAGTCACAAGATCCTGATAGATACCAAAGTTTATAGATAATCACTTTCACTATCATGGCCCAGTCCAAGGATTATTCCAGCACCAGACCTCCAGCATGCAACTTAGCTAAGTTTGGCATCTGGAAGGCAAGGATAAAATTATATATGAATTCTATTGATGAAAGCATCTTTGCTTCTATTTTGACAGGACCCCCAAGAGCACCTGCTGCTGCTTCTGCCTCATCATCTGATATGAGTGCAGTGCCTCCTCCAGACTACAATGACGAGTACAAGAAGGCAAAGATAGCAGATGCCAAGGCGATGAACATTCTGGCTCAGACAATGTCTGATGAGGTGTTCCAGAAGGTCCAACCTTATCTCACAATATGAGAACTTCAAGAAAACTGATGCTGAATCAGTTGAAGCCATGTATACAAGGCTCAGCTCAATCATCAATGAGCTGAGGACCCTTGACAAGGACATTTCATTGACAGAGGTCAATGATAAGATTCTTATGTGCTTCCCTAGCACATGGGATCTGAGGATCTGGCCCATCAAGGAAGCCAGAAGTACAACAGAGATCTCAACAGAGGCCCTTCTCGGCAAGCTCAAGTCTTTTGAGCAAGTGCTGAAGATAAGGGAAGCAGAAGCTGAAGCAAAGACCCCCACTCCAACAAGAAAAGAGCAATCTGAAAGTGAGGGTAAGATCTATCTCAACTCTAGAGGGGGGGGGGTGAATAGAGTATTTTAAAATAATTTTTCACAGTTGAAATAAACAGCACATATAAAATTCAATTTTTGATATAGTGTAGAGTGCTAGTAAGAAGTTAAAAACCAAGAAGTAAAGAGCACAGCACACAGCAGACAAATCACACAAACAAACCAGAAGACACAAGGAAATATAGTGGTTCCCCAAAAACCTGGGTACATCCACTCTTCTACCACCCTTGGTAGGAATCCACTCAGGATGAGTTGATCAGGTGTCCTGACACCAATGAGCTTTTGATAAGGTACTCAAAAATCAAAACTGGATTTTTTGATAAGGTGTCTTGCCACCACTGAGTTTTGACAAGGCTCTCAGAACCAGACAAAACTTTTGAAGGGAGTTCAAGAACCCTTTACAGCAGGAAAAATAAAAAGGTAAAGAGGTGAGATTGTCTTCTCTGTTCTCAAATCAAATGAGAGAAGACTAGTGGATCTTTTGTTGTCAAAGCTCCCCCTGAGATGTTGAATGAATCAGGAATGGAAGCTTTGCTCTAGGGTGATAGGTCTTCAGATCTTTAGATCTCCAGCAAAGAATTGGTTCAGCAAAGAGGCTGAAAGATGAGGTGTCTGGAGTTCTTTGAGATGAAGCTTTGATCACTTTTCTGTAAGCAAGAGGATGGTTATCTTTCACAGCTTAATTCTTCTTGTTCTTCTATATCTGTGTGTGTCTCTTGATTCTATTGTATATTGACTCTGGATTAATGCTCTCTGAGAGTAGTATTGGAGAAGACGATCTTATTCTCTGAATATAATTCTTCCAAGATAGCCGTTATCAGTCATTAAATGCCTTCCATAAATGATTTGTCTTCTAGAGGAAAGTCCAATAAAACATTCCTGAATAATTCCTTGAAACTTGTTCCAGAATAAATGAAAACGGCTGGCAAATCTTCTTGAAATTAAATTGCTGAGAGAATTCAAAAACATTCCAAAGACTGGCAGCATTTGAATCCTTAAGAACGTCGATCTCTCAAAATAAACGTCGATCTGAGCTCCACGATCGTCGACCAGAGCTCAGAGAAGTAATAAATCATTCTGACAGAAAACGTCGATCTGAGCTCGAAGATCGTCGACCTGAGCTCAGAGATATTGAAGATAAGCAAAAGACAGAAAACTTCGATCTGAGATCGACTATCTAAGTTCTTGGTCTGGCAGAAATAGTCGATCTGATTAAGACAGAGATCGTCGACCTAGAATTCAACAGAAAACGTCGACCTGAAGCAAACAGAGATCGTCGACCTAAACTCGACGATAGTCGACCGAAGCCAGCAACAAGCAGAAGGCTGAGGACATATGTAGTCGACCAGAGCTCGACGATCGTCGACCTGAGCTCGACGATAGTCGACCGTCGTTCGACTATTTTTATCTCTTTACTTAGCTTGAAATCCTAAGCTTGAATGGTCCTTGGGTGCAGCTTCAAACCTAAGTTCTAAGCCCTAGACTCATTCTAATGTTGACCTTTACACTATACAACTAGGTCAACCTGGCTTCCTAAGAGACATAGTGATCCTTGCCCAAATTAGTAATAGGGTGTTCCAACAATCTCCCCCTATTTGGGTTAGGATTACTATTTACAGACAGAAATAGGAAATAAATAAGCATATATCAACACAAATGCTAAATCAATATTGCAGAGGAGATATATAGCAGCAATGCAGATCACAGATAAAAAGACAGCAAATATCCAAGGGAGAATGATGTTCAACTTACACAGATCACTTCTTTTCAGTTCCCTTTTTAAACAAAATTTCTCTGTTAGGATTCTGACTTTCTTTCTTTGATCTTCTGTCGTCCTCTGCACCTAGAGAAGTTTGAGATCTTGGCCTTGGAACTACAGCCTCTGGGTGCAGCTTCATATAGTCTTCTGGATTAAAAAACTTTCTAGAAGCATATTTTTCCAATTCTTTCTTCCTTTGATCTGACAAAGTTGTTATATTTGAGATGTCCAAGCCTTGCTCTCTGGCTTTCTTTAATTGATCAAGAGCAGCTAGTTCTTTCATTCTTGCTATCCAAGATAAAGGATTGTTCTCAGGATCCTCAAAAGGAACAGGAGGTTCATACCTATTGAGAGATTCAGAAGCAGGAGGGGTCCTGGAAACAATTGAGTCTTTCAGCCTGTAAGGGAAAGGACCTGAAGAAGAGTCAGAGTGGCCTTGTCCTTCCCTTTGACAAGATCTTTGTCCTCTCTGATTTCCTCTATATTGATCTCTTCTGGATTGATATCCCCTTTGATGATGTCCCCTTTGATAGGATCTCTGATAGGACTGGGAAGAACTGTGTCTGGAAACTGGAGCTTGAGGGGCTGAGCCTGATCCAGAATCTGGAGGAGGAGGAGGAGGAGGCTGATATTGCGAAGATCCTTTTTCATACTTGTCTAGCTTCCTTTTCTTCTTCATAGCCTTTAATTGATTCTTGGAGTACTGCATCCAAGGCTCAGATAAGGGGCAGTCATGCAAGATATAGTAGGGAATATCATTGGAGTCCTTTGCTTGAGCTGGGGAAACAGACATCATTGCTTTGCTTCTAGCTTTCCTTTTCTTGGCAATAGTGCTAGCAGAATCATCAGAATCTGTCCTGTACTGATCACTATCAGAACTCTGAGGTTGATCATACAGATCATCAATTCTTCTGATATACTCTTCTTGAGCTTTGAGCTTTGCAGAAACAGCAGGAGCAGGAAGAGAGGGAGCAGCAGCAGAGCAAACAAAATCAGCAGCAGAAGTATCAACAAGCACATCAGAATCAACAGCCATATCAGCAGAAAAATTTACAACAGCAGTGGCAGCATCATCAACAAGAGGCACAATGGCCTTAGTAGCATCATCAGAGATGGACATAACAACATCCACAGCCTTCCAAGAATTTATATATGCTTCAATTTGGCTGGGATTACAGACAGAAATTGGCACAATGGCCTTAGACAGATCTTCAGTATGAGGAACTGGCAGGAATCTGAAGTATCCAGCATTAAACTTGGAGAGCAGGCTCTGGAGGTTCATTGCAAAAACTACTTCATATGGCATCTCCCCCTGCCTTGGTTCAGAGATAAGTGAATCAAGGCACCCAGAAGATGAAGTTGCCTGAGAGGAAATGAAAGAAGATAGCTTGGAAGACAGCTCCTTGACATGAGTCAGGAGTGGAGCCAGAGTGGTCTCCAGTAATGAGGTTAGCTTTGGAGCTAACAGCTCATATAACCTGTCAGCAAGGGCAGATAGATCTACATGCTCAAGAGGGGCTTGAGCAGAGGTAGGAGAGAAGGTTGATGAAAGGATGTTGGCTGGAGCTGGTGGCATGGGGAAAGAGGAGATAGGAGGTAAGGGAATAGATGGTTCTGATATAGGAAAGGAGGGGATAGAATGAGGTGAGGTGGAGATAGAAGGGGTAAGAGAAGGAATGAAGATAGGTTGAGAGAAAATGTCTTCCATCATTTGTTGGAATGAGGAGGTAGAGGGAGGCTCAGGAGGAGAGGAAGGATGAGAATCATCCATAAAGGATTCATCTAAAAGAGAATATGATGGAGTGGAAAAGGATGGGTAAGAGAAGAGAGGAAGGAATACCTCAGAGGTAGATGCTGGAGGGGATGAAACTGGTGAAGAAATGGTAATTGGGGAAGATATGGCTATGGTAGAGATTTGAGGTGAGGATGAAATGGCTGGGGTAGAGACAGCTGAAGGAGAAGGAGGAGCAGGCAACCCTTCTGCTGGTGCAGAGACCAGGGGTGGAGTGACTAAGACAGTCCTTGTGCCTGAAGCAGGAGTCGATGCAGCAACTCTAGAGGGATTGATGATCTGCCTGTCCCATTTGCCAAAAAGGGCACAGGAGAGCCTCTTGGATGCATTAATGAACATCCCAGAAGAGGTCAGCAACTCAGGGCATCTGAAATGCAGATAGACCCCTAGAATTCTCCCAAAGCTGACAGCAGTCTTATTCAGCTTTTTCTTAATCAGATTGAAGAAAATTGATCCCCAGTTCAGATGTTTCTTATCCAGCAGAGCTCCCATCAGACAAAACTGATATCTTGAAATTGTATCATGGGCAGAGTGCTTGGCCAGCAGCACTTTCCCAACTACATCAGCCAAAAACTGAAATTCCAATGACAGATTCTTCTTCAGCAGTTTATTAGGATTCACAGCATTATGACCCATCCGATCAAGCATGGAATCATATTCTTCTCCAGATAATTCGATAGAGTCTTCTCCAGTACTGAGATGAAACACTTCAGTTAAGAGAGACGGGGACAGTTGTACCTGGGTCCCTTTTATGAAGCCGATGACAGAATTCTCATTCTCATCTGTCGCAGAATAGCACCATTCTTTTATTTCATCTGAAGAAATTTTCATTCTGGTAGTCATTATTTCCAACAGCTGCTGATCTCTGAACAAACTGAGAATGTCCTTGAAGCGTTGATCGCTTCCATCAAACGAGCTTATATCGATATCAAAACCGGTATCAAATTTCATCTTCGAAAGGGCGGCAACAGTTGAAGCCATCTGTACCTGCAAAGATTTGAATAAACGCGACCAAGTGTAGAAGGTTTTGGAGGGAAAGAGAATTTGCAGAGAGTATGAAGGCGTAAACGACGAGCTGCGGCCGAAAATGATTTTATATTAGGGTTCGACACGAAAAAAGGAAAATCGTAGTGCTCAGTTCGACAGTACGTCGATCTCAGCTCGACGATTTGGGCTACAGAGGGAATTTGAAGAGACGCCAATAGCGTTGAACTCCGTTCGACGTTATTGAGATCGTCGAGCTCCGCTCGACGACCAAGGAGCAGACAGAAGGAAAGCCTAGATCTAACGGTGGTGCTGAACTCAGATCGACGCCTCAAGAACCGTCGATCTCCGGTCGACGATATATGGGAAAACGTCGATCTCCGTTCGACGTTTTCTAGGAAAACGTCGAGCTCAGTTCAGAGACAGAACTTATTCTACAAACACACAAAGAGTTGATTTTTAAGCCTAGTCTTGGTCTGTTTTATCTTTTCAAAATCTTTTAATTTAATTTAGGCTTCCTCCATCTAACATGCCTAACTGATTTAGGAAGAAACTGTGTTTCTTTTCATCCAAAGGTTTGGTGAAAATATCTCCCCTTTGCAAATCAGTAGGAATATATTGAAGTTCAATTTTATTTTTCTCTACATTATCTCTTAGAAAGTGATGCCTAATTTCTATGTGTTTTGTCCTGCTATGGAGGACTGGATTTTGTGCTATAGAGATAGCACTAGTATTATCACAGAAAATTTTGGACTTCTCTAAGTTGTAGCCATAGTCTAAGAGCTGATTCTGTATCCACAATATTTGTGAACAGCAACTGCCTGCAGCCATATACTCAGCTTCAGCAGTTGAGGTTGACACAGATGTTTGCTTCTTACAGAACCAGGAGACAAGTCTGTCACCAAGGAACTGACATGTTCCACTGGTGCTTTTCCTGTCTATTCTGCATCCAGCATAATCAGCATCTGAAAATCCAGTTAAGTCAAATGCTGAATCTTTTGGATACCAGAGACCTAGATTTGGACAACTTTTCACATACCTAAGAATCCTCTTAACTAAGATTAAGTGTGACTCTCTAGGGCTAACTTAGAATCTAGCACAAATACCTGTAGCAAACATTATATCAGGCCTACTAGCTGTAAGGTACAATAAAGAGCCAATTATTGCTCTATATGTTGTCTGATCAACAGGTTTCCCATGTTCATCAGCATCTATTACAGCATTTGAGGGCATGGGTGTTTTCATACATGATGCATCAGACATACCAAATTTCTTAACCAATTCTTTTGCATACTTGGTTTGAGAAATAAATATGCCTTCAGCATGTTGCTTGACTTGCAGTCCTAAGAAGAAGGACAACTCACCCATGCTACTCATTTCAAATTTAGAATGCATAAGCTTGGAAAACTTTTTGCACAATTTTGAATCAGTAGAACCAAAAATAATGTCATCTACATAAATTTGCACTAGTAGGGTATGGGACTTATGGGTTCTAATAAAAAGAGTTTGGTCTACTCTCCCCTAACAAAATCATTTTCCAGAAGAAAGCATGCTAGGGTTTCATACTATGCTCTAGGAGCTTGCTTGAGACCATATAATGCTTTATGCAATTTGTAAACATAATCAGGGTGAGTTAGAGAGATAAAACCTGGAGGTTGTCTAACATAGACTTCCTCTTTGATGTCCCCATTGAGAAATGCACTCTTTACATCCATTTGGTACACTTTGAAACCTTTGTGAGCAGCATAGGCTAGGAATATTCTGATGGCTTCTAACCTTGCAACTGGTGCAAAGGTCTGATCATAGTCTATTCCTTCTTGTTGAGAGTACCCTTGAGCAACTAGCCTTGCCTTGTTTCTGACTATAACTCCTTGATCATCCAGCTTGTTCCTGAATACCCACTTTGTTCCAACAATGGGATGATCCTTTGGCTTAGGCACTAGTTCCAAAACCTTGTTCCTTTCAAATTGAAGCAACTCCTCTTGCATTGCAATGATCCAGTATGGATCTTGCTCTGCATCTTGAATGGATTGAGGCTCAATTTGAGATAGGTAGTAAGTGTGCATCAGGTTCTGGTTGACCTGATTTCTAGTTTGCACACCAGCTGAGATCTCTCCAATTACTTGGGTGATTGGATGATCTCTTGTTGTTACTAAATCAACAGGGAGTGTTGATTGTTCGCCAGCCTGTGTTGTTGTCTCCTCTAGTGGGACAACAACTGGCTCTTCAGGATGATTTTATTCAAGATGTTGAACTTCTTCTTCATCATCACTGCTCTCGTTCTTTTCAGCAACTTGCAATTTATTCAAGTCTTCAGCTAGAGAATGTACCTGCAAAGGTTCTATGGTAGAAGCATTCTTCTCCTTGAAAGACATGTTAGCTTCATCAAAAATAATATGAACAGATTCTTCAATTTTACAGGAAGATTTATTATAAACCCTATAGGCCTTGCTGATCATGGAGTATCCCAGAAACACTCCTTCATCAGCTTTAGCTTGAAATTTTGCTAGATATTTCTTGTCATTATTATGAATAAAACAAGTGCAACCAAAAACTTTAAAATAGCCTATTTTAGGTTTCTTCCCTTTGAGCAATTCATAGGGAGTCTTGCCCTTCAGTTTGTGTATCAGGCTTCTGTTCAACACATAGTTGGAGGTGTTCACTGCCTCAGCCCAAAAGGATAGAGGTAGGTGAGCATCTGCCAATAATGTAGTTGCAGATTCAATGAGTGTTCTATTTTTCCTTTCAGCTACCCCATTTTGTTGAGGAGTTCTAGGAGCTGAGAAAGTGTGCCTGATCCCTTCACTCTGACAGAACTCTTGCATGAGAAGAGAATCAAACTCTGTCCCATGATCACTTCTGATCAGGGCAATGTGAGTGTTGAACTCAATCTGAATGCATTTGAGAAAATCTGTCAAACACTTGAAGTTATCAGACTTCTTCCTCAGAAAGAATACCCAAGTGAATCTTGAGAAGTCATCTACAACCACTAAAGTATAGGATTTCCCTCCTAGGCTTTGCACTGATATGGGTCCAAAAAGATCCATGTGCAACAGGTACAGAATCCTAGGTGAATCACTCTTATTAATTGATTTAAAACTACTTTTAGTTTGCTTGCCTAATTGACAAGCCTTGCAAAGTCCTTCCTTCTTGTAGGGACCAGAAGGTAGTCCTCTAACAAGGTTGTCTTTGGATAGCCTAGCAATGGTTCTAAGGTTAATATGCCCTAGTCTCTTATGCCATAAGATATTAGGTTTTGAAATGGAATTGAATAAACAGATATCTACTTTAGAAGAAAGAAAATCTACTAAGTAAATGTTACCTGTCCTTTTACCTGTTAACACAGTTGTGTTATTTTCTGACTTGATCTTACACAGGGATTTGTTGAAGGTCACCTTGTATCCTTCATCACATAGTTGACTGATACTTATCAGATTGTGCTTCAGCCCTTCCACATATGCCACTTTCTTAAAAGTGACTGAGCCTATCTGAGCAGCACCATATCCTTTGGTTTGACCAAAATTGGAATCACCAAAAATCACCTTGGGTCCAAGTTTGGTTATGAAGGATGATAGGTTCTCCTTGTTCCCTGTCATGTGCTTTGAGCACCCACTATCCAGATACCATTGTTGGTTAGATACTGGATAGGTCTTCACCTGCACATAAATAGCTTATTTGTTTTTGACCCAGTTAACCTTGGGCCTAGGTTGATATCCCTTAAATTCTGAAACAAAAGACATCCCAGGTTGATCCTTATAACCTTCAGGATGGTATCTCCTAGGAGGTACTATCCATTCAGTATAGGGGTTAAAGTCTTGGGATGTGGGACTTCTAGGATTAAATCTAGATGTGCCATTGAAAGAATGTTCACAGACCTGATCTCTGTTCGACCATCGTCGAGCTGAGGTCGACGATCGTGGGTTAGATTGTCGATCTCTGTTCGAAGATCGATTATGGCGAAGTTCAGAGTTTGGATATCGTCAATCTGAGGTCGACGATCTGTGCTTAGATTGTCGAGCTCTGTTCGACGATCGTCGAGCTCTGCTCGACGCAATCTGTTGAACTGGATTTTTCTCTGACAAATCTGCATTCTTCCTAGCTACCTCTATTACTCCCTTTCCCTTGTCAGAGACAAATTTGATTGGAGTTGTTAATATTATAGGTTGGCTGGATGAGGCACCCAAGCCCAGTGTACTGTTGAATCTAGAGTTCACTGTGCTTGTAATGTCCATCAGTCTGATACTTCTCCCATTTAGGGATTCTTCAAACTCTTTAGCTCTTGACAGTTCACTTTTCAGTGAAGCTATCTCCTCCCTACAACATTCTAACTCCTCAGAGAGTTTGAGGTTATTTGAACTTAGGACACTGTATTCAGATAATTTATTTCTGAGAGAGATTATCTCTTTTTCAGATCTTAATAAATCCAAGCACAATGTCTTAAATTCGTTTTTGAAGTCCTCAGAATTAAAATCAAAAGAGCTAATTACCTGATCTTCCTCTGGTTGATTTTCTGAATCTGAATCTGATTCTCCATCAGAGTTTTGCTGTGAGGCATTGATAGCCATCATGCAGAATTCTTTTTCATCTTCATCATCCTCATCATTACTGGAACTGGATGAGGCTTCAGATTCCTCTTCAGTCTCACTCCATGTCTCAGCAACAAAGCCCTTCCTTGTATGTTTTTTCTTGCTGGAGTAGGCTTTGTCTGAGCTGTTCTTCTTGTAATCCTTTTCTTTTCTTCTTTCTCTTCTTTCCTTCTTGTCCTTATTCTTGTTTTCTGGACAGTCAGGCACAATATGGCCTGGTTTCCTGCAACCAAAGCATATAATTTCTTTATTGTTATTTGATTTATCATACCTTGGTTTATCATGACCCTTGTATGGTCTCTTTCTGAAGTCTTTTCTGGCCATCTTGTAGAATCTTTTGGCCAGTAGACTTATGAGCTCATCATTTCCTGTAGCTTTATCTTCAGGCTCCTCTTCTGCAGCTTTGAAGGCTATGGTCTTTTCTTTCCTTGTGGCTGGAGAAGTAGCCTTTTGTTCTTCTTCTCTATTTTTAATGAGCAGCTCATAGGATTTGAGCTTGCCCAGGAGAGCCTCAGTGGTAATCTCATTTAGACTTCTGGCATCCTTGATTGGCCAGATTCTTGAATCCCAAGTGCTGGGGAAGCACATCAGGATTTTGTCATTCAGCTCAGTCAGTGAGATTTCTTTGTCCAGGGTTTTTAACTCATTGACAATTAGACTTAGTCTATTGTACATGTCAGCCACTGATTCAGTTTCTCCCTTTTTGAAGTTCTCATATTGGCTTATCAGATGAGATCTTCTATCTTTCCTTTCATCAGCAGACCCTGAGACAATTTCAGAGAGCTTGTCCTAAATTCCTTTGGCTGAGTTGCAGTCAGCTACTTTCTGAAATATCTCATCAGACATTGTCTGAGCTAAGATGTTCATGGCCTTTGCATCTGCAGTTTTCCATTTCTTTATGTCTGCATCTGTTCCTGAGGGAGGTGGAACAGCATTTGTACTTGAGCTTTCTGGTGGACTTGGACAAACTGTCAAGACAGAATTAAAAATATCTTCATCAATAGAATTCATGTATAATCTAATCCTTGCCTTCCAGAGTGCAAACTTGGAAAGGTTGCACACTGGTGGTCTGGTGCTTGCATAATCTTTGTTCTATGCCATGTCTTTAAATAAATAGATAGATGTATAGAAAATAATCCTCTTAAGAGATTGATCTTATCAAGAATATTTTGGTTCAGGTGTTAGCCTGTATGAGCAACCAACCTGCCTCTGATACCAATTGAAAGTGAGGGTAAGATCTATCTCAACTCTAGAGGGGGGGGGGTGAATAGAGTATTTTAAAATAATTTTTCACAGTTGAAATAAACAGCACATATAAAATTCAATTTATGATATAGTGTAGAGTGCTAGTAAGAAGTTAAAAACCAAGAAGTAAAGAGCACAGCACACAGCAGACAAATCACACAAACAAACCAGAAGACACAAGGAAATATAGTGGTTCCCCAAAAACCTGGGTACATCCACTCTTCTACCACCCTTGGTAGGAATCCACTCAGGATGAGTTGATCAGGTGTCCTGACACCAATGAGATTTTGATAAGGTACTCAAAAACCAAAACTGGATTTTTTGATAAGGTGTCTTGCCACCACTGAGTTTTGACAAGGCTCTCAGAACCAGACAAAAATTTTGAAGGGAGTTCAAGAACCCTTTACAGCAGGAAAAATAAAAAGGTAAAGAGGTGAGATTGTCTTCTCTGTTCTCAAATCAAATGAGAGAAGACTAGTGGATCTTTTGTTGTCAAAGCTCCCCCTGAGATGTTGAATGAATCAGGAATGGAAGCTTTGCTCTAGGGTGATAGGTCTTCAGATCTTTAGATCTCCAGCAAAGAATTGGTTCAGCAAAGAGGCTGAAAGATGAGGTGTCTGGAGTTCTTTGAGATGAAGCTTTGATCACTTTTCTGTAAGCAAGAGGATGGTTATCTTTCACAGCTTAATTCTTCTTGTTCTTCTATATCAGTGTGTGTCTCTTGATTCTATTGTATATTGACTCTGGATTAATGCTCTCTGAGAGTAGTATTGGAGAAGACGATCTTATTCTCTGAATATAATTCTTCCAAGATAGCCGTTATCAGTCATTAAATGCCTTCCATAAATGATTTATCTTCTAGAGGAAAGTCCAATGAAACATTCCTGAATAATTCCTTGAAACTTGTTCCAGAATAAATGAAAACGGCTGGCAAATCTTCTTGAAATTAAATTGCTGAGAGAATTCAAAAACATTCCAAAGACTGACAGCATTTGAATCCTTAAGAACATCGATCTCTCAAAATAAACGTCGATCTGAGCTCCACGATCGTCGACCAGAGCTCAGAGAAGTAATAAATCATTCTGACAAAAAATGTCGATCTGAGCTCGAAGATCGTCGACCTGAGCTCAGAGATATTGAAGATAAGCAGAAGACAGAAAACTTCGATCTGAGATCGACTATCTAAGTTCTTGGTCTGGCAGAAATAGTCGATCTGATTAAGACAGAGATCGTCGACCTAGACTTCAACAAAAAACGTCGACCTGAAGCAAACAGAGATCGTCGACCTAAACTCGACGATAGTCGACCGAAGCCAGCAACAAGCAGAAGGCTGAGGACATAATTAGTCGACCAGAGCTTGACGATCGTCGACCTGAGCTCGACGATAGTCGACCGTCGTTCGACTATTTTTATCTCTTTACTTAGCTTGAAATCCTGAGCTTGAATGGTCCTTGGGTGCAGCTTCAAACCTAAGTTCTAAGCCCTAGACTCATTCTAATGTTGACCTTTACACTATACAACTAGGTCAACCTGGCTTCCTAAGAGACATAGTGATCCTTGCCCAAATTAGTAATAGGGTGTTCCAACACAATCTCTAGCTCTTAAGGCTGCTGATGCTTCTGAAGGCAGCCAATCCAATGAGGAACTAATGGCATTATTTGCCAAGAGGTTTCTCAAGATGGGGAGAAAGGAATTCAGAAAGAAGTCTTCACGCTATGAAGACAAACCAAGGTATGACCGTTCACCTGCTAAAGAAATTATCTGTTATGGTTGCAGGAAACCTGGACACATCTTACCAGAGTGTCCAGAGGAGAAGAACAAAGATAAGAGGAAAGAAAAGGAACAGCACAGGAAGCACTCCAAGCCATCCTCCTACAAGAACAAGAAGAAGGAGAGAGGTTTCATTGCTGAAACCTGGAGTGATTCTGATGAAGAATCTTCCTCCTCTAGCTCCAGTGAGGATGAGGAAGAGAAGAAGGCAAAGGAAGTTTGCCTGATGGCAATAGATGCCTGCAGCAATCATTCAGCTGCAGAGAGTTCAGATTCAGAGGAAGAAATGCCAACAGAAGATGAGGTACTATCTTCTTATGACTTTACTTCAGAAGAATTCAAATTAGATTTTAAATCTTTATGCCTAGATTTAATTAGTTCTGAAAAAGAAATTAAAGATCTTAGACATAGGCTAGCTGAATCAGAAATCATATACACTGAAAATATTAAGTTAAAGGAAGATCTCACTAATTATAGTGAAGAAATTAAGTTTCTTAAAATTGAGTTAGCTAAATCTAAAAGGTTAGAGGAATCTCTAAATGGTAGAAGCCTTAAGCTGTTAGAGATAACCAGCATGACTAACACTAGGTCAGGTAATAACAAACTAGGCTTAGGAGCTTCTCCCAGTGAACCCCCAATTATTCTTAAAAATAATCTTTCAACTCCAGTGAACTTTATCTCAGCTGATGGGATAAAGAACACTGAGCAAGTAAATCAAGTTAATAAAACTTTAAATAAAGCTAAGAGAGAAAGAGGAAGAAATTTTTTAAAGAATTACAAAGAGCGTCGAACGCTGCTCGACGATCGGAAGCTCAATGGTCGAACGAAGCTCGACGATCTGAGCGCCCATCGTCGAACGTCGATCGACGTTTTCAATATGATTTTCAAAATCATCATCAAACCCGTAGAAACCTAAATGAAAATAGAAACCCTAGGTTTATTGACCCATCATCTGCATGGAGAATCCCACCTAGGAAATCTCACCCATTAGGTTATCACCCTCAGCCTGCATTTTCATTTATTTCTAGCTTTTCTTATGTGAAAAACAAGGGACTCAAGGTTACCTGGGTCCACAATGTCTAAATGAATTTCTTGCAGGTGAAGGCCTATCCTATCACTCAAAATAAGTGGTATTTGGATAGTGGATGCTCCAAGCATATGATAGGAACTAAAAATCTTTTGTCAAAATTCAAAGCTAAGCTCGACCCAAAGGTGATCTTTGGAGATTCAAGCTGTGGTCAGACAGAAGGCTATGGCAGGATCACTATTGGAGCTGTTACTTTCAAGAGAGTTGCATATGTGACAGGACTGAAGCACAATTTGATTTCAGTCAGCCAGCTATGTGATGCTGGCTACCAGGTTTCATTTTCTAACTCTTCTTGTAATATTACTTTAAATAATAATGTTGTTTTAGTAGGCATTAGAATAGGTAATATTTATTTAGTAGATTTCAATTCAACTCATTCTGAAATCTGTTTATTTAATGATGTAACAATTAATAATAATTCTTTGTGGCATAAGAGGCTAGTCATGTTAACCTTAAAAATATATCTAGGTTATCTAAGCACAACCTTGTTAGAGGTTTACCCTCTTACCCCTACAAGAAGGAGAGCCTATGCAAGGCTTGTCAGCTAGGCAAGCAAACCAAAAACTCTTTTAAATCTGTAAATAAAAGTGATTCTCCTAGAATCCTGTATTTATTACATTTGGACCTTTTTGGCCCAATAAATGTACAGAGTTTAGGAGGGAAGTATTACACCTTAGTCATTGTAGATGACTTCTCTAGGTTCAGTTGGGTTTTCTTTTTGAGAACTAAGGCTGATAACTTCAAAGCCCTTACAGACTTTCTATTATGTGTGCAGACTGAGTACTCTACTCATGTGGCCTTGATCAGAAGTGATCATGGTACTGAGTTTGACTCTCTTCTCATGCAAGAATTCTGTGAGAGAGAAGGTATCAAACATAACTTCTCAGCTCCTAGAACTCCCCAACAAAATGGGGTAGTTGAAAGGAAGAACAGAACACTCATTGAAGCTGCTAGCACATTGTTGGCAGATGCTAATATGCCTCTTTCCTATTGGGCAGAAGCAGTTAGTACAGCCAATTATGTCTTGAATAGAAGTCTGATACACAAGCTTAAGTGTAAAACTCCTTATGAGTTGCTTAAAGGAAAGAAACCTAAAATTAATTATTTTAGAGTTTTTGGCTGTGTTGTGTATATTCATAATAATAATAAAGAATATCTTAGAAAGTTTGAAGCAAAGGCTTCAATGGGAATTTTTCTAGGATATTCCCAAGTAAGCAAAGCTTATAGGGTTTATAACAAATCAACCTGTAAAATTGAAGAATCTGTGCATGTATCTTTTGATGAGTCTCAGATGTTTTACAAGGAGAAGGAAAATTCTCCTTCCTCTAGTTCTTTACAGGTACCTGATGCTACTCAAGAAATTCTTCAACTATCAACTCTTCATATCACTGAATCAGACAGTGATGAAGACATTGCTGAAGCTGTTGTTGTTCCACCAACAGTAGATCAAATTCCTCCTGAGGAATTAATCCCAACTGTTGCTGAAGATCACATCCCACCTGCTGATGTTGTCACACTTAGAGATCACCCTACATCTCAAGTGATTGGAGACATATCAGCTGGTGTGCAAACAAGACATCAATTAAGACAGGATGTGATGCACGCTTGTTTCCTCTCACAGGTTGAGCCCCTCACCTTTAAAGATGCAGAGCTAGATCCCCACTGGATCATTGCTATGCAAGAGGAACTCAATCAGTTTGAGAGATGTAAAGTTTGGACTTTGGTTCCAAGACCTAAAGGCCAACTGATCATAGGCACCAAGTGGGTGTATAGAAACAAGTTGGATGCAAATGGAATTATAGTAAGGAATAAAGCTAGGCTTGTAGCTCAGGGCTACAGACAGGAGGAAGGTATAGATTATGACCAAACCTTTGCTCCTGTTGCAAGGCTAAAAGCAATAAGGATCTTCTTGGCCTATGCAGCCTACATGAAGTTTAAGGTCTTTCAGATGGATGTCAAAAGTGCATTCCTAAATGGTGAGCTTAAGGAAGAGGTGTTTGTTGAACAACCACCAGGGTTTGCTTCTTCAACTCAGCCCTCACATGTGTTCAAGTTGCAGAAAGCTCTTTATGGACTAAAGCAAGCCCCTAGAGCCTGGTATGAGACTCTAGCTAGTTTCCTGTTAGAGCACAACTTTACTAGGGGAGTAGTTGATAGAACCCTTTTCGTCAAGCACCACAAGGACACAATCCTGTTAGTTCAAGTGTATGTGGATGATATTATATTTGGTTCCACTGATCCCAAACTGTGCAAAAAGTTTTCCAACTTGATGCATTCCAAGTTTGAGATGAGTAGTATGGGTGTGCTGTCTTACTTTCTTGGTCTCCAAGTTAAGCAAGATGCTGATGGTATCTTCATCTCCCAATCCAAATATGCCAAGGAATTGGTAAAGAAATTTGGGATGGCTGATGCTTCAGCAATGCCTACACCTATGGCTACTAATGTAGTTATTGATTCTGATGATCACGGCAAGCCAGTTGATCAAAAGAATTATAGGGCCATTACTGGTTCCCTATTATATTTAACTGCAAGTAGGCCAGATATAATGTTTGCTACATGCCTTTGTGCTAGATTCCAGGTCAACCCCAAGGAATCTCATCTGATTCTTCTCAAGAGAATCCTGAGATACCTGAAGGGATGTCCAAATCTAGGACTTTGGTACCCAGCAGAATCAGAATTTGAGTTAATTGGATACTCTGACTCTGATTATGCTGGTTGCAGAGTTGACAGGAAGAGCACCTCAGGAACTTGTCAGTTCTTGGGAGAGAGATTGGTCTCTTGGTTCTGTAAGAAGCAGGCTTCTGTCTCAACTTCAACTGCAGAAGCTGAATATATAGCAGCTGCCAGTTGTTGTTCACAGATCCTGTGGATTCAAAACCAGCTTGTGGATTATGGTTACTCACACAAGAACACCAAAATCATGTGTGATAGTACCAGTGCTATCTCAATTGCACAAAATCCAGTACACCACTCTAGAACGAAGCACATTGAGATCAGGCACCATTTCCTGAGAGATTGTGTGGAAAAGAACAAGATTTGTCTTGAGTTCATATCCACTGAGTTTCAGAGAGGTGATATATTCACCAAGCCCTTAGATGAACAAAAGCATCTGTTCTTTTTAGTTCAACTAGGCATGATCAATGGAAGAGACTAAGTGTGACTATATCTGCCAATGTTGAAACTTGTTTGAAGATAGTCGAACGACGTTCGAAGATAGTCGATCGGGTCAAGCCCATCGTCGACCTATGGTTGATGAAAGCTTGTCTGATTGAAGATCGTCGACCGGCGTTCGACCATAGTCGAACAAGTCGAGCTCATCGTCGATCCCTGGATCACGACAGCTTGTTGTTTGAGAAGCCAGAAATAGTCGAACGATTGCTCGACTACTCTGCTTCTGGACCGATCGTCGAACGACCGTTCGACCATCGTCTCCAGTATCTTTTGAATAGATCGACTATCTCCGGTCTAATATAAAGCCGATAGTCGACCTAGGTTAAAAGATCTTCGCTTTTATCGTCAACGGAGAGCGTCCTTTCGCATTCCGTCTTCCGGCTTGCTCCTCCTCTTGCGATTTTCTGCCGATTCGTCTTCTCCGTCTCTCTCGCGCCCTCTCCAGCTCCTTCAATGGCGACTTCTCCAGCATTGCTCGCAGTTGTGAAGTTCGACGCAGGATTCAGTGTCGACTTCGATGCCTTCAGCTGTTGTGAATCAGGGATTGTGGAAATCCTCCAGTTATGCAGAGATCAAGGGTTAGAAAGACTAATGTCAACAAGGATTAAGTTAAATATTCCCGAGATTAAGGAATGGGCATTTACTTCGTCCTCTACCGACGAATCGATGACCGGCTCTATTGGCGGAGTAGAGGTAATCTTAACTCCCGCAGTTTTGGCTGATGTTTTTGGATTAATCAATGGCGAAGAAGAATTTGAGCAAGATGCTCCAGAGTTCGGAAGGATGTTGTCAGAGCTGGGACATGCAGAAGGCATTCCCTCGAAGCTCCTCAAGGTAAATTTCCCCTTCAAGATAAAATTTCTTGCTGAGTTAGTTGGAAAAGTGCTGCTAGGAAAGCACTCAGCCCATGATAATATCACCAGACAACAATTTGCACTAATGTGTGCAATTGTTAATAAGAAGCAAAGAAACTGGGCTAGTGTTTTGTTCGATTTGATAAGGAAAAAGAACAGTAAGAAAGAGGTTACCCTAGGCAGGGTTATTGGAATTTTTCTGAAAGAGAAGTATCCCCAGCTGCTGATTTCAACTGCTACAACAATTAATGCCAGCAAGAAGATGGATCCCCATTTGTTCTCAAAGTGGAAGAGGACATTTGTGAAGCCCGCTCTCACAGGGGCTGCTCTAGCGACATCCGAGAGCACAAGGACTGATTCAGTAACTCCTCACCCTCAAGAAGCTGGCTCAGCTCATCCTTCTCTTCTATCATCTTCTTCTGCCTTATCATCAACTTCTACTGAAGTAGTTCCATCCTCTTCAGTTCCGTCTACCTCAGTTGAAGTTCCATCAACTTCAGCTGAAGTACGACTTTCTGCTTCTCCTGTTCGAGATACAACCACGGTTGTTATTCCTTCTCCTCCTGCATCTCCTATACCTTCTCATCTGGCTAGGATATCTGCTCCTAGTTTTGATTTGTTAGGATCTGAGAGGACTCCAACACCTCATCAGTCTCCTGTTCGTTCTCCAGTTCAACAGGAATACATTCCTCCTGCTGATCTTCCATCATCTGCAGTTCCCCCACATTCTTTTGAAGTCACCCCAACATTCATCTCCAGCATTTTGGAGTTGATTACCCCTTCAATCAAAATCATGATTGAAGAGGCAATTGCTCCACTTGCTTCCTCCATTGCTACTTTGACTGCTACCATCCAATCCCTATCTAATTCTGCTGAGCCCTCTTCTCCCAGGGGCCTGGTTTCAGTTCCCACTGAAATCAGGCAGGGGGAGATGTTCTATGAAGATGTCTCAGAGCTTCCAGCCTCCCCTCCGGCAGATCCTCTAGCGGTGACAGATATAGTGATGACAGTTCAAGAAGAGACTGCTCCAGCTCAAGAAGAATCAGTTTTAGTGTTATCTGAAAAAGAAATATCTGATGCAGTTATGTTATCTGAATTTGCTGTCAAAGTTTGTTTAGAAGATCTCACCACTCCTTTGGTTGCCCGTTTCCTAGAAGGCATTATTACATCCTATCTAGATGAATCCTGGGAGTTGGTAAAGTATGAAGATTATATTCAAGAAGATATAGCTGCTCAAGTAGAAGTAGTTGTTCAAGAATCTGTTTCAGATATTTTAGTTGTTCCAGATGTCATAATGACAGTATCAGAACCCTCTCCAGAAGTTCCAGCTGATCTTTTGCCTGCTGCTCAAGATACTGAGTCTGCTCAACCAGCTCAGTCAGAAATGCAAAAGGATCCTGAATCTGAAGCTGAAAAATCTACTTTATGGGATGATTCCCCAGGGTTGGATTTGGATACCCTTCTGGCACAGGATGCCATAGAAGAAGAAAAGGAGAAAGCTGCTCTGAAAGCAAAGGAAAAAGGCTGTATCAGAAGCCTATGACCCTTATGATCATCCTCCCTCATCTCCTTTTGAAGATGAAGATGATTCAGATATGTCTGAGGACTCTAAGAGAAAGAAAGCTGTAAAGAGAAAAAGGAAAGCTGTTGTTCCTCCTCCTCCCAATCGAGACAATGATATTCCCTATTACATATTGAAAGGGATTGACCCCAAATCCAAAGAGTTCCAACATTGGATGTGGTTTTCCAAAAACCAGCAAAAGGAGAGAAAGAAATCTAAGAGATATGATAGTCCTGCTTCCAGATGGACTCCCAGAGGTCCTCCTCCTCCACCTCCCGGTGCAGGAGCCTTTGGCAATTTATCTGCTAATCCATCTGCTCCATATGCAAAATCTGCTCCTTCTCAGCCTCATTCAAGGAAAAGTTCTCAAAGCCACCAAGGCAAATCATATACTGGTACTCAAAGGCATAATACTGAAGTTAAAGAGCAAGTAAAGGAGGTTGTATATGAGAGGACTTAGCGCTACCAACTGCACCAAAAGACTGGCCTGAAGGTCAAAGGCGCATACTAATCTTTATATCAAAGATTTTGACCGGGGATGGGGCAGCCAGTTAAGCCATTATCGCATAGCGCCGCAACGCGGGGGCGATTCCGGACCGCAGCCCCAACAATCCCCCCCCCGGAAACGACCCCGGGGTTTCGAACCCGTACCCCACATCTCCACCACTTGAGAGGACTTAGCGCTACCAACTGCACCAAAAGACCGGCCTGAAGGTCAAAGGCGCATACTAATCTTTATATCAAAGATTTTGACCGGGGACGGGGCAGCCAGTTAAGCCATTACCGCATAGCGCCGCAACGCGGGGGCGATTCCGGACCGCAGCCCCAACAATCAGCTGAACTCAGCATTTTTAAAGAAGGGTTCGACGTGGAGTTGACCTCAGTTCGACGTGGAGTCGACCTCAGCTCGACGTGGAGTCGACCCCAGCTCGACGTTCCGTCGAACCCAGTTCTGCTTACAGAAAACTCTCTCTGGCCGACGTGTGCCGTGCTGAGATCGACGTTTTATTGTGAGCTCGACGCTTTTCAGGCTCCCATCAGTTTTGAATAGGAATTCAAATTCCTTCTGTCAGACAATTAATGCTGAAGATTTATTAGCCGTTACAGCATATCTGGTGCATGGCTCAAGGAATTTTCTAAGGAATGTCTGCCTGTCATTTCCTTTGAGGCATGGACATTTAAGGAAAGCAATTAATGCTGACTTCCAACGGCTATCAAAGAAAAGGAAGAAGAAGACTCAGTTATATTATTCATTCTTTCATTTTTCAGAATACAGAGAATATACAGAATACAGAGAAGAACATATACAGGATTTCAGCTGCTCTCTCTCTGTGATATTGTTTTGAAAGCTCACTCACAGGAATTCTGATTGCTTCAGACACAACCATCCAACCTTCTTGGATCATCTCTTGCTGGAGCAAATCAGATCTTTGAAGACCTGTCACCCTTGTGCAGAGCTCTCCTTCCTGAACTTCTTCTTGATCTCAGGGGGAGCTTTGACAACAACTACAGATCCACTTTTGCTTCTCTCTGCTTGTTGATAGAGAAGACAACCTCATCCCTTTTTCTTTTTCTTTCTTTACAGGGTTTTAACTCCCTTCAAAAGTTACTTTTGGTTTTGCTGAAACCTGGTCAAAATCAGCTCCTTTGGTTTGTGAGAACCTGGTCAAAAACTCTCTGGTGCTCAAGACACCTGATCAACTCATCTTGAAGTGGATTCCTATCAAGGGTGATAGAAGAGTGGATGTACCCAGATTTGGGGAACCACTATAGCTCCTTGTGTCGTCTGGATTGCTTGTTTCTTTGTGTTTTGCTTTGTGCTGTGAATTTCTTTTTACTCTGATTATTTGCTATAGCACCATACACTAAGTAAATCTAAACTTTCTCTCGACTCAAGTTTTTATTTGCAAAACTATTTTAAATAACTCTATTCACCCCCCTCTAGAGTTAGGATTGATCTTATCCTGCACTTTCAATTGGTATCAGAGGGAGGTTAAGAGTGCATTTCTCAATGGAGACATCAAGGAAGAAGTTTATGTAAAGCAACCTCCAGGTTTTATCTCTCCAACCTTTCCTGATCATGTTTTTAAACTGCATAAAGCTTTATATGGTCTCAAGCAAGCTCCTAGAGCATGGTATGAGACCTTAGCTTGTTTTTTGTTGGAAAATGATTTTAAAAGGGGTAGAGTAGACCAAACTCTTTTTGTTAGAACCCATAGGTCCCATACCCTACTAGTACAAGTTTATGTAGACGATATCATATTTGGGTCTACAGATTCAAACTTATGCAAAAAGTTCTCACAACTTATGCACTCAAAGTTTGAAATGAGTAGCATGGGTGAGCTTGCTTTCTTTCTTGGATTGCAAGTTAAACAACATGTGGATGGCATTTTCATTTCTCAAACCAAGTATGCAAGAGAACTGGTTAAGAAATTTGGAATGTCTGAAGTATCCTCTATGAAAACACCTATGCCTACAAATGCTGTTTTAGATGCTGATGAATCTGGAAAACCAGTTGATCAGACAAGCTATAGAGCAATCATTGTCTCATTACTTTATCTAACAGCTACTAGACCAGATATAATGTTTGCTACATGCATTTGTGCTAGATTCCAAGTAAGCCCTAGAGAGTCCCACCTCACATTAGTTAAGAGGATTCTTAGGTATGTAAAAAGTTGTCCTAATCTAGGTCTCTGGTATCCACATGACTCAGGATTTGATCTAACTGGATTTTCAGATTCTGATTATGTTGGATGTAGAGTAGACAGGAAAAGCACCAGTGGAACTTGTCAATTCCTTGGTGATAGACTTGCCTCCTAGTTTTGTAAGAAACAAACCTCTGTGTCCACATCAACTGCTGAAGCTGAATACATGGCTGCAGGTAGTTGTTGCTCATAGATTTTGTGGATTCAAAACCAGCTCCTAGACTATGGGTACAACTTAGAGATGTTTAAAATCTTTTGTGATAATACCAGTGCAATATCTATTGCTCAAAATCCAGTTCTCCATAGTAGGACTAAGCACATAGAGATCAGACATCACTTCTTAAGGGATAATGTAGAAAAGAAGAAAATTGCACTAGAATACATTTCCACTGAACTACAGAGAGGAGATATTTTCACCAAGCCCTTGGATGAAAAGAAGCACTTCTTTTTCCTCAATCAGTTGGGAATGCTAGATGGAGACAGCATAAAATAAAACTCCGAGATTTTGAAACCCATAATTAACAGGAATAGGAAAAATTTCATTTTAAAATTTCCTGTCTGAGTGGTTGTTCTGAGCTCTGAACTAAGCTCGACGCTGCGTCGAACGGAGATCGACGGCCCGTCGCCCTCAAAAGCGTCGAACGTCGAACTCAGCCTCTAGCGTCGAACTAAGTTCACAGCTCCCTGGCTTCTTGAGTTTCTCTCTCCCCGGTCGACGTCTTCGTTCAACGTCGACCTGAGCTCGACGTATAGCATCAGCCCAAGCGTCGAACGTCAACCTAAGCTGGACGCTGTTGAGTCGTTTCAGTTCTCCTAGAGCCTTAGAGCGTCGAACTGAGCTCGACGTTCTTTCCTTTTCTGCGTCGAACCCTAAGTATAAAATCATTTTTTCATCGTCGTTCGCAGTTGCGCTTTCATATCTTTCTGCTCAAGCTTTCTCCCTCCAAATACTTTACTCTTGATCTTGGAAGGTATTCTTTTTGCAGGAAAATGGCAATCACAGCAGGAGCTCTGGCGGCCATGAAGTTCGATTCTGGATTCGATATCGACTTCGACTCTTTTGATGGATCTCCACAATACTTTCTGGATATACTGGACCTCTTCAAGGAGCAGCAACTGGTTAAATTTATGTCAACCAGGATCCCTCTCCCAGAGTCAGAAATCAAAGAGTGGAGTCTTACAGCAGTTATCTCAGATAACAATACATTGACTGGGAAAGTTTCAGGAAATGAGGTAGCCATCTCACCTCAAATCATTTCAGAAGTTTTCAACTTTGCTGCTGGAGATGATGGCATGGAACTATCTGTGGAAGAGTATGCCTTGATGCTGGACAGGATGGGGCATGCTGCTGGTAACCCCTCTAAACTCCTCAAAGTTAACCTAGCTATTGAATATAGGTTATTAGCAGACATTACAGGCAAAGTGATCTGTGCAAAGAGGACTGCACATGATGCAATTACTAGGCATCAGTTTTGCCTTATGGCTGCACTTATGGATAAGAAACATCCCAATTGGGGATTGATTGTGTTTGAAATGATTAAGAAGAAATTGGATAAAAACTCTGTCCACTTTGGAAGAGTTCTTGGGTTGATTCTCAACCATTGCTGCCCCCAGCTGCTTGTGTCCTCCAAGAAGCACATCAATGCTTCCAAGAGGCTCACATGTGCCCTAATTGGCAAGTGGGATAGAAGAATTGTGAATCCCAGGGCAGTAGCAGCAATGAAGTCTTCTGCAGACACCAGGACTGTAGAGGTCACTCTCCCTCAGTCCACTGGTCCAGAAGCAGGGACTTTGCCATCTGACTCCCTCACCCTCCCATCCACCTTCATCCCCTCAACCACAATCCTCTCATCCTCTCAACCCATACCTTCATCCATCTCTACCATTGCCTCCTCCCTTCCACCTCACACAACTTTCCTTCCCATAAGCTTGGATTCCTCACCTCATGAGGACCTCTTTTCTTTTGACATTCATGAAGACTCCTTCATGGATGCCTCTACCTCCTCTCCTCATGAATTCCCCCATCCATCCACTTTTTCAGAGCTACTCTTTTCCTCCATCCATGAGCCAGTTACCCCTCCACTGTCTACACCACCCTCAACATCTTCTACATTTACAGTTTCTGCTACTCCCTCTACCTCTACTCAAGTTCCCCTTGAGCAAGTAGCTCTCCTGCCTTTGGCCAATCAGATTTTTGACCTTCTGTCCCCTAGGCTCTCCTCCCTCTTGGATGCCAAGCTGGCTCCTCTCCTCCTTTCCCTGAGAACTCTCTCTGACTCTGTCTCCTCCCTCTCCTCTCATCTGGCATGCCCTTCTTCTGGGGGCCTAGAGTCAGCTACCACTGATTCTAGGCAGGGGGAGATGTCTGCAGAAGAAGAGCTGCATCCTTCATCAGTTCAGTTTGTTCAGACATGTTCAGAGACAGTATCAGTTGCAGAAGTTCAGATAGTATCTGAGGCTCCTCCTCCAGCTTCAATTCAGCTCATCAGCAGTGCCTTAGACCTTCAGTGTTTGACAGCTTCTGTCCAGAGCTTCTCCCCTCCAGCTCAGATTCAAGAAGACCTTTCCATGGCACCTAAGGCTCCTCCTCCTAATTCAGAACTGCTTCAAGAAGATCTGTCTAGGGCTATTGTCCCTTTTCAGAAGATCCCTGATGTAGCAGTGGTAGCAGTGGCTCCTGCTAATGATGAAATTGAAATGTTAGCAGCTGTTGAAACTTCAGGTGAAGCGATTGAGACACCTGATGCAGTTGAGACCCATGTCTCCCAAGCCCTTCAGGAACTAGCCTCTTTAGTCTCTATGGCTCCTGAGGCTGTGCCCTCTCCTGCAGTGGTAGACTCTTCCTCCCCACTGACAGCAGATCTTCCTTCAGTTTCCTCCTCAGCAGCTCCAGACTCCATCAGTTTTCCTATCTCTAAAAGGAAGTACATAGATCCATATGAAGAATCTCAAAGTTCAGAAGATGAGTTTGCTACAGATTCTGATGACTCCTCTGCAACTATTGCAAGGAAGAGGAAAGCTAGATCAAAAGCCATGAAAAGAGTACCAATTGCCAGAGCTACAGACCATGACATTCCCTACTATATCAAATACAATTGTGAAATCACAGAGCCATGGATGCAGTACTCCCAAAATCAGAGAAAAGCAATGAAACAGAAAAGAAAATTCAATGAAGGACCAACCAAACCTGTCCATCAGCCTCCACCTCCACCTCCTCCAGATGCAGGTGCAGGTGCTAGTCTATCTTCCAATCCAGCCCCTTCAGCTCTACATGGAAAGACATATCAAGCAAGAAGATATCAAGGAGACAGTCAGCAAAGGGGAGGTCAGCAAAGAGGAAACTATAGAGGCAGGCAGTCCAGAGGAAGATCAGGTTCTCAACCTTATCAAAGGGGAAGAGCCATTGATCCAACCTCTGGTCCCTATCCTTATAGACCTAGAGCTGACCTCACCCCAACTACCTCTCAAGAACTCTCCTCTAACAGATTTGAACCAGCAGTACCTTTTGAAGATCCCACCAAAACTCCTGCCTACTAGAAAGCTAGAATGACAGAAATGGCTGCTTTAAATGAGATTAATAAAGCTAGAGAAAAAGGTCTGGACACCTCTCATATCAGTACAATGTCAGACCAAAGAAAAGAGGAATTGGAGAAATATAATTCTAAGAAATTCTTTGATTCAGACAGATATATGCAACTCCATCCTGCAGCTGTACCACCCAGTGCAAGAGATCAAAAGTCGTTAGGTGCAGCTGATGATTACAGATCTAAAAGGGAAGCTTCAAATCCAAACAGAGAAATCATCTTCAAGAAGAGTGATCAAGACAAAGCCCCACAGGGAAAGTAAAGTAAGATGCTTTAATTCTTTCTATATGCTGGACTCAGGACATTTGAACATTTGTGCTGCTATATAATGTTATATATGCTGCTTTTTATTCTAACATGTCTGGTTGTATTGTAGTGTATTGTATCTGCTTTATCTTTCTTTGAATCCCTAAATTCATGTAAATAGTAATCCTAATCCAAATAGGGGGAGATTGTTGGAACACCCTATTACTATTTGGACCAGGATGACTATACTTCTATAGGGATTTTGTGTTGTGACCTCTTTGTTGTTATAAAGGTCACATAGGCTAGTTAGAGTAATCTTCAGCTCGACGCATAGTCGACTTCAGCTCGACGTAGAGTCGACCTCTGCTCGACGCAGAGTCGACCTCTGCTCGACGCAGAGTCGATCTCAGCTCGACGCAGAGGTCGACTCTACATCGAGCTGAAGTCGACTATGCGTCGAGCTGAAGATTACTCTAACTAGCCTATGTGACCTTTATAACAACAAGGAGGTCACAACACAAAATCCCTATAGAAGTATAGTCATCCTGGTCCAAATAGTAATAGGGTGTTCCAACAGTATATCAAAAGCCAACATTTTCACCTCCTCCTTCTCCCAAGAAAAAGATTTATCCTGCTATACCAGTTCATGTTGCTAAGGATATTTCAAAAGGTAAAAGAACTGTTTTCTCTGAAAAATCCAGTAAAAAGTTTGCTGAGTTTGCTCCTCCATCATCTTTAGTTATTCAAGAAGTTAAAAATACAGCTGAAAGTTTATTAGATTTATCTGTTAAGTTTAAAGCTGTGAAGCCTATTGATACATCATCTGAAAATGTGTATGAAAGCCAAGAGTTAGATCCTGATTTCAGGATGGCTTGATTTCTAGAACTTGTTGGATCTGCCCAGATAAAGAAAGCCAAGGCTGAAGGAAAGGACTCTGCAAGGTTTTCTACAATGTCAAAGTTCAGAATGAAGGAACTAGATAAAATCCAGGTTAGCCCTGAAGTTTTTGATCCTTCTAAATATATGGAAAAGAACCCAGAAGCAGTTGTTCCAAGGGCTGCAGAACTGAAGATTATTGGCGAGCAAGATTTGAAGATGTCTAAGAAAGAAGCCATTGATCCCTTGCGGAAAATTTCTTTTGTTCCTAGCTCTTCTGTTCCCAAGCCTGATTCTGTAGATTCTTAATTTTTGATGGACTGCTGTTATATATGTGACTGATTGTTAATTGCTAGTTAGTTGTTTAGCTATTTTCTGTATTGATTTTATTGTTTTATAGCTAGCTCTGTGTTTTAGTTTTTGAGAGACTTAACTCAAATAGGGGGAGATTGTTGGTACCCTAGTTTGATTTGAGTTTAGTCTTGTCTTTTTAGTCCCTTGACCCAAGAAATATCTATGGTCAATGGTTAGTGGTCTATCTGTAGAGTCCCCGCTTTTCTAGATGAAGAATTTGGTTAAGTAGTTTTTCGTTCGACTATAGTCGAACGTCGCTCGACTATCGTCTATCGGCTGATCGACTATCGTCTATCAGTTGGTCGACGCTCTGTCTGCGTTGGTAGCTCAACTATCTGTTGATAGGTCAACTATCTGCTTGGTTTGGTAGTTCGACTATCTGTCCTCATAGTTCAACTATCTGATAGCTCGACTATCTGTTGATAGGCCGACTATCTGCTTGGCTTGGTAGTTCGACTATCTGTCCTGATAGTTCAACTATCTGATAGCTCGACTATCTGTTGATAGGTCGACTATCTGTCGTCTTTGATAGTTCGACTATCTGTCCTGATAGTTCAACTATCTGATAGTTCGACTATCTGTTGATAGATCGACTATCTGTTTTGTTTTGATAGGTCGACTATCTGTTGATAGCTCGACTATCTGTTTTCTGTGATAGGTCGACTATCTGCTTGATAGGTCGACTATCTGTTTGTGTTTGATAGTTCGACTATCTGTCCGGATAGATCGACTATCTGATAGATCGACTATCTGCTCTGATAGGTCGACTATCTGCCGAGGTAGTTCGACTATCTTCTTTGATAGGTCGACTATCTAGATCGTTCGACTATCTGCCCGATAGGTCGACGATCTCTGTGCGTCGGTCGACGATCTCCGAGGGTCGTTCGACATTTTCTGTTTGCCTTTTTATTTTGTATTTATTTATTCTATTTAATAAATTAATACATTATCTGGCATTTTAATTCAGTTGTTTTATGATAATATTTCCAGGCAATATCTGCTCCATCCCTTTTGCCTGAGTAAAATCTTTTCAGATAAAGTTGTTTGTCTTATTAGTTGACAGTGTATTTTACTTTATCTGCTGTCAGTCCTTTATAGCTGTTAGACTGAAAAGTCTTCTTTTTGCTATAAAGAGTTTGTTTCTGATGTGATTTTATTTAGTACCTTTATTATCAGATTGCTTCCTGCAGCTTCCTTGAAAAAGGTTTATCCCTTTTATAGAATATTTTGCTGCAGAGTTTGTTTGTCTTTGTGATATTTGCAGCCCAGGTTTCAAGTTTCAGAAGAAGACAAACAGTTCAAATTGAAAAGAGCCGTTTCTTGTTGCTGCTATAAAAGGAATCCTTTGGAGAAGGATTTCAGCTAGCTAACCAGTTATTCTAAGAGTTATTCAATTAGCCTTCAAGCTCTCATCAAGTCCAAGTTCATTGCTCTCAGCAATATTCATTCAACTGAGAAGTGTTAAGCTCTTCTGCTCTTCTTCAACCTGAGATCTCCTGTTCCAGGAAGTTCTAACTCAGAGTTCTTTTGAAGAAGAAGAAGAAGATAGCTGCTAGAAGATTTTCTATTTTATTATTTTATATCTTCTTGTAGTCTTTCCTTCAGTTCTTACTGAAGAGTTTCTGCACTGAAGCAAGACTTCACCTGGACATTCTTTGAGCCAGGGGGAGCCTTGATTCCTTTGAGCTTTCTAGCTCAGTGCAAGTCTTTGTGCTTCTCTAATCTATTGTAAAATAGAGAAGACATCTTAACCTTCTTTCCCCCTCCTGTATAGGGTTATTACTCTTTTCAAAAGTATCCCTTGGTGGCAGGGCACCTGATCAAAAACCTGTGTTCGGTTTTTAGACACCTGATCAAAAGTCTAAAGGGTTTCTAGATCTACCTGAAGCAGATCTTGTGGTGGCAGGGCACCTGATCAAAAACCTGTAGTGGATTCCTACCTTGTTGGTAGAAGAGTGGACGTACCCAAGTTATTTGGGGAACCACTATAAATTCCTTGTGTCGTCTGGCTTGCTTAATTTATTTCTTGCATTGTGGCTGTGATTAGATATAACTAGGTTTGCTAGTTGCTGATTAGGATTTCCAAGCCTTAACTGTAATTACAGTTAGCTTGAGTTTGTGCACAACACTTGTGTTAGGCTTTAGAGTTATCTCCTTATCTATAATCTTTTCATTCCGCATTTCACTCCAAGGGAGTTGGGTAGTCTATTAAGTTTTGTCTAGTGCAAAATTTGATAACTCTATTCACCCCCCCCTCTAGAGTAGTATCTATCCCTTCACTTTCAAAATAGTGGCAGAAAGATAAGCTAAAATAAACAAAGGTCAAAATGGGGAACCAACCCAAGACCAATAGTACTGAAGTAAAGTACAAAAGTAAAGTATTAAATAAGAAAGAACACTTACGTGAATCATCACGTACATCAACAAATACACCAGATGCACAAAGCTATAAGGTGACAAATATAAGTAAATCATAAGGAAGAAATTGCAAAACCTTTATTAGGCACCTGTGGTCAAATCTACCCAAAAACACGGGCGAGGTGATAACTCAACTGGACACACACCTCACGAATATAATATCCGTCTAACTACGGGGGAGTCTCATACCCACCACCATACATCGCAATTGCCCAAAAACCCAGTAGAATTCCATGAGGCACCAATAAAGGAAACAAACCTTGCGGAGGTGGTTACGTCCACTAACTCCCGCAATAAAGAAAACCTAAAGAAACCACAACACATATATCTCGTGACTTGGCACGTCGGATTTTACTTGACATTTCTAGATTAAAGACGCGGTTGATCAACCTTCACGAAGGATACACACACCTAGATAACTCTATTACATTCTACATAAATGATAGGGCGATTAAAGCCAATAATAAAACTCTTCATCATATACTACAATGCTACATGGTTGAGTTATCATGACAAGAACATATAAAATCGAGTGGACTCCAAAGGAAAATCTAACCTATCTACAAATTAGAATAACAAAAGTGTACAAAGATTAAAGAACGAAGGTTTAGCTGTTACCATCAAATCGGGAAAAAAGGGAAAAGAGGGTAAACCATCACTTGCCTTGGTTTCACCGAAAACGTTTACCGAATCACTCCACGTCACAGATCAGGGCAAAAGAAGACGGGAGGAGTCGAAATCTGAACAAAAATGGCCGAAATAGAGGTTAGGGCCGAAAAACCCTAACGAGAAAACTCAAGGAATGAGGAAAGTTTTACCACGATGGCGTAGCTCTCGACGAGAGCTTTCTAGATCTATACTCGGTTGAAGATTTCGAGCACCGGGGCACCGTCGGCGGCCACCGGAAGATTCACGAATTGGAGGGAGTCGCCGTACAGATGGTTTCAGTTCGGTCTAAGTCTTGAGGAAGAAGATGAAGTTTTCTTTCTTTTCTAATTATCCTAAGTATAAGAATATATATATATATATAAGTATTTATAAAAAATTCTATCTAAATTAAAATAAAAGCGGTTTATTTACGAGTCATCGCACGGAAAATGAAAGTAAAGATCTAGGATTTCTTCAAATCGAAAAGTGCCCAACATGAAAGTTGTAGATCTCGCCGAGGCAAAAAAATTTTATGTTAACTATTTTTCTATACATCATTTTGACCCTCAAAACGGCGCCCGAACGCAAACTATACCGGACTACTCGGGAAGGGCTGCAGACCACTCGAGAACAAGTTTAGGAGTACTTGAGAAGTAGAAAACAGGCTACTCGACTACTAAATTTAGTACTCGAGAATAAGGAAGCAGTACTCGAGAGGTAAGAAAATTCACTCGAGAATTAGACAGATCACTCGAGAACAAAAACAGGACTACTCGAGATGAACACGAGACTACTCGAGAACTAAAACATGAATACTCGAGAATTAAAAGCAAATTACTCGAGAGGTATAATAGAATGCTCGAGAGGAATAGTCAGTTACTCGAGAGGAATAACTAGTTACTCGAGAAGAATAGCCAGTTACTCGAGAAGAATTTGCATCGAGAAAAGTTTTACAGATATATCAAAAAAATTAAACTATAGAAATGAATAGTAAAAGACATTTTTGAATAGTGTTTTAATATTAAAATATTCATATTTATTATTTTGAACAAAGAAATACGAGTTCAAAACGGAGGCCCAAACACGCGCCGAATTAAATGAAACTCGCACCGCAGGCGAATACTGACGCTACGAACCCAACGACGAAGTCAAAACCAAAATCCGACGAGCCATTCTCGAGATGTAAATTTTCAAAGTCTACGACGAACATAAATTCCACAAAACTTCGGAAAATCGCCGAGGCCCGAATATCGCTCGGATTGCGATGAAATTTGACGAGCAAGTCCAAAATTAATTAACTTAATTTTCAGAATACAAAATTTTCCGATTACAACATGAATTCACGAATTTGGCCAACTCGACCGAACATACACGAAAATAACTTAACGGCGTTGCGCCGTCAACTTGATGTTAAAAGTAACGCCATGACGTCATAAATATGACGATACCAAATCAAATAAAATCATCGAAAAATCGGGGGCGTTACAGTCACCCCCCCTAAAAAGAAGTTTCATCCCGAAACTTAACACAACTACAAAACCAAACTAATACGAGAAAAACAAACATGACTGAAAACATAAAGGCATACCGGAAACTAAGAGAAGAGGTTTGGATGAGATTCCATCATCGCCGATTCCAATCAAGACGTCGCACTCTCGACGTCTTGATTTCTCCAAAGAATCTTGACCATGGGGATGATCTTTCTCCACAACACACGCTCTTGAGATTCCAAAACACGGACGGCTCATCCACGTACAAAAGATTGGGCTGAATCTGGGGCACCGAGTCAAGGAATTGACGATCGCTACAGACACACTTCCGCAACTGGCTCACATGGAACACATCATGGACACCAGGGAAGGTAGCAGGCAATTCAAGCCTATAAGCTAACACTCCGATGCGCTCAAAAATCTCGAAAGGTCCCACATACCGGGGGTCTAACTTGTGGTTCCTTTCAAACCTTTTAACACCTGACATCAGAGAGAATTTCAGGAAAACCAAGTCCCTAACCACAAACTCCAGATCGACCCTTCGTCGATTAGCATACTTCTCATAACGCTCTTGTGCTACACGAAGCTTCTCTCGAATATGAGTTACATCACAATTAATCTCTTCAAGGGTTTCCAGACCTAGCAACGGTCTCTCACCAACTTTAGCCAAAAACAAAGGAGTTCTACAACGCCTCCCATATAAGGCCTTAAATGGGGCCATCTGCAGACTTTCTTGATAACTATTATTGTATGCAAACTCCATGAGTCTGAGAGGCTCGCTCCAAGCGCCACCATGATCCAAAATATAACACCTGATCATATATTCTACGATCTGATTCACCCTTTCCGTCTGACCATTTGTCTGCTGATGATAGGCGATGGAATACCTTAAATCGGTACACAACCCCTCCTGTAAACTTTTCCAAAAGCGAGTCATAAATCTAGAGTCTCGATCCGATACGATGCTAACTGGCACTCTATATAATCTGATGACCTCTTCAAGATATAGCTCAACTATCTTCTTCATCGAATACTCAATCTTAAATGGCACAAAGTGAGCACATTTGGTCTATCTATCGACTATCACCCAAATAGAGTCGTGTCCACGTAGATATTTCGGTAGACCGGTGATGAAATCCATTGAAATACTCTCCCATTTCCAACTTGGAATATTAAGCGGTGTTAATTTACCACCCGAACTTCTATGGTCAGCCTTGACACGCAAACACATATAACATTCCGATACAAACTTCGTGATATCATTCTTCATCCTTGACCACCAAACAATTTATTTTAGATCTTTATACATCTTAGTTGATCCAGGGTGGTATGCTATACTGGAACCATGAGTTTCAGCACAGATCTTATCCCGAATGTCGCCAAAGGCGGGGATGATAAATCTACCCCGATACTTCAAGGTATCCAACTCATCCATGGAGAAATCCGGTAGCTCTCCCTTCACAGTTCTATTTCAGAGGTGTAACAAATCCGGATATCCTTTTGATGTGCTCGAGTAAGGGAAATCCAAGTAGGTTCTTCTGCTTCTAGACTAGCAGACACAGTACTACTCCCAACCTCAATATCCATCGACAAGAATTCTTCTACCAAGGACTGTACCGACATAATAAAATTTTTGGCGGTCTTTCTACTCAAGGCATCGACTACTATATTAGCCTTTCCTTGATGATAGAGAATTTCCACTTCATAATTAGCCACATATTCTAACCACTGTCGCTGGCACAGATTTAGTTCCTTCTGAGTGATGACGTACTTCAAACTCTTATGGTCCATATAGATCTTGCACAGCGTGCCATACAATAAGTGTCGCCAAAGCTTCAGCGCATAAATTTCAGCAGCGAACTCGAAATCGTGCGTAAGATAGTTTCTCTCATGAATCTTTAGTTGCCTCGATCCATACACGATCACCTTACCATCTTGCATTAAAACATAGCCAAGTACGATGTGTGATGCATCAATATATACAGCATACTCAACTCCATCAGTAGGTAAGGTTAAAATTATGGTAGTACACAATCTATTCTTCAACTCTTGGAAAGCCTCTTCACACTTATCACTCCAAATAAATGCAGTATTCTTCTGAGTAAGTCTAGTTAGAGGAGCAGACAACACCGAAAATCCTTCCACAAATCTTCTATAATAGCCAATCAGGCCTAAGAAGCTCCTAATCTCCTTAGGTGTAGAAGGTCTCTCCCATTCCATCACGACAAAAATCTTGGTCGGGTCTATAGAAATACCATCCTTGCTTACAACATGACCCAGAAAGGACACCTAAGGTAGCCAGAACTCACACTTGCTCAACTTCGCATATAATTTATGTTCCCTTAGGGTTGACAAAACCAAATGCAAATGCTGAGTATGCTCCTCAACATTGCGGGAAAACACCAAGACATCATCTATAAATACAATAACAAATCGGTCCAAGAAATCCTTAAATACCCTATTCATCAGATCCATGAAAGTAGAGGGTGCATTGGTCAAACCGAAGGACATCACCAAAAACTCAAAATGTCTATGCCGTGAACGGAAAGCGGTCCGAGGAACATATGCCTCACGAATTCTCAATTGGTGATAGCCTGAGCGAAGATCGATCTTTGAAAATACCGAGCTACCAGGCAACTGATTGAACAGATCATCAATCCTTGACAGGGGATATCTATTCTTAATGGTGACCTTATTCAATTCTCTGTAATCGATGCAAAGCCTCATCGATCCATCTTTCTTTTTGACAAACAAAACAGGATCACCCCACAGAGAAGAACTTGGTCTAATAAAACCACACCTCAACAACTCATCGAGCTGAGTGTGCAACTCATCCAACTCATGCGGAGCCATACAGTACTGTGCTTTAGCAATTGAACGAGTACCTGGATCGAGGTCTATCATAAACTCTATCTCCCTCACCGAAGGAAGTCCTGTAAGACAGTCAGGAAAAACATCTAGAAACTCTCACACCACCGAGATATCCTCAAGACGTGGTGTAACAAAAGCAGTTTCCAAACTAGAAATAGAATCAAAAAATACCTCGCAACCAGACTCTATAGCACGACAAGCACGTACTAGAGAAATAATAGTGGAAACCCTGTCCTGAAATCCATAGACGCTCATAGGTTGGCCATTGTCCATTTTAAAGTCTAGTCTCTTTGCCTTGCACTGGATGACTGCATCATTCTTGGACAGCCAGTTCATGCCCAAAATCACGTCAAAGTCCGCCAGATCCAACACCATCAGATCTACAAAGGCTAGGAAATTGCCTAGGTATATAGGGCATCTCAGAACTCCTTGATTAGATATCACCGAATCACCTGAGGGAAGCTTGACGTTAAAGGAGTCTCCTAATTGATCCACATCCAAGCGATGTTTTTCTACAAACCTCCGGGCCACAGAAGAAAGGGTGGCACCCGAATCGAAAAGGATGCGCGCCCACCTTTTCCGCACCTTAAACTCCCCTAAAACCGTAGCATACATAACTAAATGAATGATAACAAGGGCAACAATGGTAAATAATAAAGATAAATTAAACTGGGGCTAACCTGATATAACTTGCGTAGAGGTTTGAGCTTCCTCACTGGTCACCACGTTCAGCTTTCCTTTGCCTTTGTCCTAGTTTGGTGGCGGCAGTAGAGCTCGAAGCTGGGCAGGCTGTAGTGGGGACTGAGCCTGGGGGAACGAAGACTTTAGATGCCCCTTCTACCCACACTGGAAGTTGGCCTTATCCTTTGTCTAGCAACGACTCACGTCATGTCCCTTCCTAGAACAGAATGTGCACACCAAATCTCCCTTGGGTGCACCTTGGATGGCGTGCACCTGCTGATGCTTCAGGGTGGCAGTCCTCTTGAAACACCGTTCGTAAGGGTGGCCAGGTCGACCACAGAAGCTACATATTTCTCCGCTTTTCTTTTTTGAAGAAGGGTCGGATGCCCTAGTGCTTCCATCCTCAACACCCTTCCTCTTCTCTTTCCTTGCCGCAGTGCCTCGATTCTTGGCATTCTCGATCGCCTCGACTTTCAGTGCGGCTTCCACTGCCACAACATAACTGTCAGCTCTATAAGCGCATGCCCACTACTGGACATCGCTTCTTAGTCCTCCCAGGAAATGTTTCACTCTACCCTCCTCTGAAGCTACCAAATCATGAGAAAACCTACTCAGTTTGCTAAACTCAATCTCATACTCGCTCATCGAGAGCTGTCTCTGCTTCAGATATAGCAAGTTATTTATCAGGCGGTCCATCTCGACCGAGGGTAGAAACTTTTTCAGCAGCATCTTCTTAAAAGATTCCCAAGAACAGCCTTCCTTCAGACTCTTCCTTTCCTGAATCCACCAACTCTTTGCAAGGCCTTTTAACTGATAGGCTGTAATCATTACCTTCTGGGAATCTAGAATTCCGGAATACGAAAACATCTCCTCGATGGAGATGATCCAATCATCTAAAATCATAAAGTCAACACTCCTATCATCAGTAGGAGGTATCAATCGCGGGAAATGCGAGATGAAATTCATCTCTAGTGGTAGCATCACTGGGGCACCAAAGGAGTAGGATTAGCAGGTACGACCTGATCCACGACTAGATCTTGCACTAAGGGTTGCTACATGGGAGCAGTAGACAACAAGGTCTGAAATTGAGATTGCATCACAACTACTTGCCTCAACAGAGCCTCGTTTCTCTGGCACAAACTCTCGATCAACGCATCACTCTACGCACCTGACAACTCACCCTCTGACTGGGGAGTCGACCTTGTCGCAATACGCTTTGGATGTATTTCTAAAAAAAAGGCAAACGAACAACCCATCAAAATCCTAGATTACCACTAGGCCACATGACTAGTTCAGACAATACTTGAAAGAAACTTGCTTATGCTTTAACTCGCTCTGGGATTTTTATAATGATAATATGTCCTACATAGGATGATATCCTCTCATCCTATAAACTCTTGTGCCTATGACATGAATGCATGGATTCTTTATTCTTATTTAAAATCATATGTGTACATGTGTAATCATGTAAACCTTAACTTAACACACATGCTTATGCGATGATATGCTATGTATGCAGTGCTATGCATTCTAAAAAGGCCTTAATGCATGCATAAGCGGCGTACACATGAAATGTTATGCATCCCATACTACATAACATCACATGCAACGAGAAAAGAAAACGTGCTAAGGGGCATCCATGTGATGGTGGTTATGCATCCCATACAACATAACCGTCACATGTTGCCTCCTATGGTGGATCCATATACAAACACATATTATGTATACCATACTACATAATATGCCCCGTATATTTCTTATCATGCTATGAGTGTAGTGACTATGCTTCGACTAAGGCATACTGATGACACATAGGTGTGTGTATGAAATGTCACTAAATAACTAACACTAACAAGGGAAGGTTGCCCGACCAATTGTCAAGCAACCTCCCTCTGATACCAACTATCACAACCCGCATTTTTCACCGCATTTAATAACTTATCAGAGTAAGGAAAAATGCGCGTCATGATGCCATGTCAGCACAGGATAACTGCGGGCGCTCAGGCAAAACTCCTACTTTATGCATAAAGAGAGATCTTAAGGTTATTTAGAGGAAAATCTAGTTTAAGTTAAGTAGTTAGCCGTATCCCTCTGCTTAGTGGATCAACTAGTCCACGAATCAAAATATAATTATACGCTGCGGAAGATACTTGTTTAGATTGACTCCAATATCCTACATGAGTAGAAACGTCCCAAAAGGACAACTCATGCTATGCAAGACCCTAAATTTATAATAGTAGTAAAGATAGCTTTTACGGTCGCTAAATATAACAAGTTAATGTTTTAAAATATGCAAATGCATGAAGTAATAATAGTAGACTTTATACTTGGAATTACCTAACATGCATTCCTAACATAAATTATCCTAGAGAGCAAGTAATCCACAGAAATAAAACTAAGTAGCTACCAAGTATCCAAAAATAACAATCCTGTGGGCGTCAACAAACTGACACGAACCCACATACAGTAAAGTATGTCTGAACTAGTAAAACAAAATAAACAACTAACTACCTCGCTAAGATGAGGTAATAACCACGACCAACACTGCCGCTCTAGCACTCGAAAACAAACACCGAACTCAACTACAACTCTAAACCTGAGGCACTCCAAAGACAGAACACCTCAGCAAGAATGTATAAATAGTGGCAGAAAGATAAGCTAAAATAAACAAAGGTCAAAAGGGGGGTACCGACCCAAGACCAATAGTACTGAAGTAAAGTACAAAAGTAAAGCATTAAACAGGAAAGAACACTTACGTGAATCGTCACGTACATCAACAAATACACTAGAAGCACAAGGCTATAAGGTGACAAATCTAAGTAAATCATAAGGAAGAAATTGCACAACCAGTATTAGGCACCTGTGCTCGACTCTATCCAAAAACACGGGCGAGGTGGTCACTCAACTGGACACACCCTCACGAATATAATAACCGTCTAACTGTAGGGGATTCACATAACCTCCACCATACACCGCAGATGCCCAAAAACCAAGTAGAATTCCACGAGACACCAATAAAGGTAACAAATCTTGCGGAGGTGGTTACGTCCACTAACTCCCGCAATCAAGAAAACACAAAGAAACCACAACACATATATCTCGAGACTTGACACGTCGGATTTTACTTGACATTTCTAGATTAAAGACGCGGTTGATCAACCTTCACGAAGGATACACACTCCTAGATAAACACTATTACGTTCTACACAAATGATAGGGCGATTAAAGCCAATAATAATACTCTTCATCATATACAACAATGCTACATGGTTGAGTTATCATGACAAGAATATATAAAATCGAGTGAACTCCAAAGGAAAATCTAACATATCTATAAATTAGAATGACAAAAGTGCACAAAGATTAAAGAACAAAGGTTTAGCTGTTACCATCAAATCAGAAAAAAAGGGAAAAGAGGGTAAACCACCACTTGCCTTGGTTTCACCGGAAACTTTCGCCGAATCACTCCACGTCGCAGATCGAGGAAAAAGAAGACGGGAGAAGTCGAAACTTGAACAAAAATGGCTGGAATAGAGGTTAGGCCCGAAAAACCCTAACGAGAAAACTCAAGGAATGAGGAGAGTTTTACCACGATGGCGTAGCTCTCGACAAGAGCTTTCCAGATCTATACTTGGTTGAAGATTTTGAGCACCGGGGCACCGTCGGCAGCCCCGAAAGATTCACAAACGGGAGGGAGTCGCCGCATAAATGGTTTCGTTTCGGTCTAAGTCTTGAGGAAGAAGATGAAGTTTTCTTTCATTTCTAATTATCCTAAGTATACGAATATATATATATATATATAAGTATTTATAAAAAGTTTAGTCTAAATTAGAATAAAAGCGGTTTATTTATGAGTCGTTGCACGGAAAACGAAAATAGAGATCTAAGATGACTTCAAATCGAAAAGTGCCCGACATGAAAGTTGTAGATCTCGCCGAGACGAACAAATTTCATGTTAACCATTTTTATATAGAACATCGTTTTGACCCTTAAAACGACGCCCAAATGCAAACTGTAACAGACTACTCGGGAAGGGATGCATACCAATCGAGAACAACTTTAGGAGTACTCGAGAAGTAGAAAACAGGCTACTCGAGTGCTAAATTCAGTACTCGAGAACAAGGAAGCAGTACTCGAGAGGTAAGAAAATTCACTCGAGAATTAGACAGATCACTCGAGAACAAAAACAGGACTACTCGAGATGAACAAGAGACTACTCGAGAACTAAAACATGAATACTCGAGAATTAAAAGCAGATTACTCGAGAGGAATAATAGAATGCTCGAGAGGAATAATAGAATGCTTGAGAGGAATAACTAGTTACTCGAGAAGAATAGCCAGTTACTCGAGAAGAATTTTCATCCAGAGAAAAGTTTTTACAAATATATCCAAAAAATTAAACTATTGAAATGAATAGTAAAAGACATTTTTGAATAGTGTTTTAATATTAAAATATTCATATTTATTATTTTGAACACGGAAACCCGAGTTCAAAATGGAGGCCCAAACACACGCCAAATTAAACGAAACTCACACCGCAGGCGAATACTGACGTTACGAACCCAACGGCAAAGTCAAAACTAAAATCCGACGAGTCATTCTCGAGATATAAATTTTCAAAATCTATGACGAACATAAATTCTACAAAACTTCGGAAAATCGTCGAGCCCCGAATATCGCTCGGATTGCGACGAAATTTGACGAGAAAGTCCAAAATTACATAACTTAATTTTCAGATTACAAAATTTTCCGATTACAACATGAATTCACGAATTTGGCCGACTCGACCGAACGGACAAGAAAATGCCTTAACGGCGTTGCGCCGTCAACTTGACGTTAAAAGTAACTCCATGACGTCATAAATATGACGATACCAAATAAAATAAAATCATCGAAAAATCAGGGGCGTTACATTGACGGCCTGTACGGACGATAGTAAGAGGTGGGATGTAGATCTAATACCTTCGATGACAACGAAGGACTCCCCGTGCCTCAAGGTGATCCTCCTCGACAGGCAATCGATCTGGGCATGGTTCCAATGCAACCATCTCATGCCCAGGATCAGGTCGAAGTCTGGCATCCTTAGGATCGTCGCTGGTGCTTCAAATTCCTTTTCGCCGATTTCTGACTCCATGTTGCAATGGGTAGAGGTCAATAGCTCCGATCCATCGGGTAGACGCACCCTCATCGTCAAGCCTGTGAATCGTTACATGCCTTCTAGTCCTTCCACGAAGGCTTCTGACACGAACGAGTGCGAATCACCCGTATCGAACAGTGTATGTGCGGGCTTGCTGCGGTGAAGACTATGCCTGAGGTGGTTAAATGTCTTAGAAATCTAGTTATGGGTTTCTTTCCTATTTCTAACAATTCTATATCCATGATTCTTGCTTTTAGGAAAGAAAAGAACTTAAAATCACCGGTGTACCTGCTATCACCTGCTCCGGGTTCCGGGGCTGAGCCAGGTCCAAGGCATACACTTGCCCTCTATCCTGCATGCGGTCTCCACCCTGAAATCCAATCCTCGGCCGTATCCCCGACCACCAAACTGTCATGCAGGTGGGGCATCCTGAAGTGCTGGTAGGGGTGCTTCCCTCATGGGGAAGTTCCTCTTGAAGTGCCCTTGCTGGTTGCACCGGAAACATATCTGTGCCCTTTCCCCTGTCCTTGGCATCTCCCGTATCTGTAAAGGCTGGGGAGCCAATACCACCGGGTCCCTCTATTCCTGCCTGTCCTCCCGGTGAGGTTGATCCCCAATCCTCCTTTCTCCGATTACATGCCCTCTGGGCTGGTCCCTCCTACCACCAATCACTGCATCGTTAGCCGGTCTCTTCCGGCCCCGGACTGTAAGCTGATCTTCCTCACGCTTCTTGGACATCTCCAAGATCCTGGTCAGGCTCCCATCAGAGATGAAGAGGAGGGCCTATCTCATATTATCATGTAGGCTTTTATAGAACCTCTTAGCGTAGCCCGTATCATCCAACTGATATGAGTCCGCATAGCGGGCCAGATGTGTGAACTCCCGGTAGTACTCTAACATTGTCCTTTTGCCCTGCCTCAACTTTAGGAACTTGTCTTCCAACTCATCCCTCACTGACTAAGGTACAAAATACTCCAATAAAGCCGCTCTGAACTCCTCCCAAGAGATGTCTGCGCAATCCACTCTAGCAAAGGTGGTGTCTAGCTGTGACTTCCACTATCTCATCCCATGTGACTCTAAGCAGGAAACTGCCAAAGCAATCGCCTCCTCCGCCGGGCATCAAATTACAGCCAGCATCTCGTAGATGATGTTTAACCACTCCTCTGTACGGACTGCTGACTCTGTCCCGAGGTAGGATGGAGGAGAAATCCCCCGAAAGGTGCTCATCTAGTTGGCCCAGGATTTAACAGTGGATCCGGGTCCTGCTGAGTCTTGAAAGCCTCTAGAATGGCCGTCTGTGTCTGCCCCATCTCTGTCTACTGGAACAGAGTCGGAGTTGGCAGGAGTGGAACCACATTCTATGCTTGAGGTGTACCCTGCTGTGGAGTGGGATTCGTCACAGGCTACAAAGGAAAAATTCCAATTGTTAGATAATGTGCAAGTGGAACTAAAGGACAAAGTGGAATTTTACATGTGATTCCCCTTATGGGCACACAATTACTTCCGCTGCGAGTTTGTCCGCAAACTAAGCTCGCGTGGGGTGGGCTAGGGTATTTGTGGACTACTTCTCATGGATCGATTTTTGCTCTGATACCAGTTTGTAAGACCCCATTTTTTCTTTTTAAAACCCCGGGGTCTTATGTCTAGAATTGTCGTTTTGCAGTGACGCCGACACCCGTGAAGGTCGCCACTACAAAACGCCAATGTATAACCCCATATTCGCTGAGTGGAACAAAGAGGAACCAAGGGCCAGGTTTGGACTAGCTTCGGGCAAGCTTTAGGCTTCAAGGTAGAGGAGCTCCCGCCTGAGAGTAGGCGAGACTGCTCGCGCTCAAGCCCCGGCCGAGACCTACTTCTGCCCAGAGGAGGGAGAGAAGGCTCGCGCCTCGCAGGAGCCGGGAACTGGCTCAGTATGAGGCATTCTTCAACACCTTTTTACTTCCCGCCGAGTGAGGGCGGGAGGGTTCTCGACAATATGTGAGAACCTCCAGCTCTCGGCATAGAGGTTCTCGCCGGATGGGGCCCAGGGAGAAATTACCTAGTTGCCCTCGGGAAAATTACCCATATACCCCCAGGGTCTGCATTTAGTATTTCATAACTGCTGGATTTGGCTGTTGGCAGACCAGCTGGATTTGGCTGTTGGCAGACCAGCTAGGGGTAATTTAGTAATTTCAGGTCAGCAAAGACTATAAATAGACCCGCAGGGGCTCTTCAGAAAGCAAGCTTTAACATTTCTTTATGATTCTCTAGTGCTTTTTGAGGAACTCAAAGCCCAGCTTTTGGCTTTTGAGGGAAATCTCTAAGAGATCTTCCAGGTAAGAGGTGAGACCTCCCTGCTGAGGCTTTGGGTCAGTTCTAGGTCCTTTACAACTAGTCAGGGGTCGGAGCTTGGGAGAAGTAGGTGTTGGCTGCGCCCCTATTTTTGAACTTTCGTTGAGGTCAAGTTTTGGCTTCCACAGTTCAGTTGCGGTGAGCATGGAAGGTGGCCGACATAAGAAAATCTTGAGTTTAGTCCCATGATAGGAGGTGAGGGTGAAGGATCTTATTCGGGAGGTTCCCCCTCCCAGGGAGAAGAGGTGACAAGGAAGATGCTGGAAGACTTCAGACGTGATGTCCTACAAACACCCAGTCTGGCCTTCTTGGCAAGGAGCGAGTGGGCAACCCCTCAGGTTCCAGTAGAGACAGTCCCGATCTTGGGCGAGAATGCCCCCGAGAAGCGCTCCGAGAAGGAGGTTCCGGCAGAGGTTGGCGAGAGGGACATTGCCGCATGGGAGCTCTTCCCTGGCCAGCGTCCCTAGAAGGAGGTTCCAATAGAGATCGGCGAGAGGGAGGCAGCTATCTGATAGCTCTTCTTTGGGCATGGTCTCACGGATTGGGCCTGCCAGCCGAGGCCGCGATACGTTCCCTCTCGGAAGGCAGGTGGCGAGAGCCCCTTTAGTGAGCTCATCATCTCGGCTACGGTGCTAGAGGGGTTCCGGGAGCCGGACATGTCCTACTACTCGGGGAAGGATGACCCTATGCAACATGTACAGTGGTTCGAAGACGTGGTTTCGATAATCCAAATGACATCTGCCTTCAAGTTTCGGCTGTTTGCCATCACGTTGAAGGAGAAGGCCCGGGACTGGTTCTACTAGTTGCTGACAAGTTCGATCTACAGCTTTGAGGATCTGCGCCGAGGGTTCCTGTTGAAGTTCTCGACATCAAAGAGGCAGAAGAAGGAGGTAGAATGCCTATTTGCGGTGAGGCAGAAGCAGGATGAGACACTGGGTCATTACGTTGACCGGTTTTAGGAAGAGATCCTCCTGGTCCAGGAGGTCCCAGGGTATGCGCTGTTGCACGCCTTCACCCTGGGGACGAGACCAGGATTCTTTAGCATGGAGTTGAAAAGAGTGCTCCCCCTCTCTTTTGAGGAGCTCATGGAGAGGGCGGTGAAGGAGATAGACTTTGAAAGGGCCAATCCTGCTTTTGCCAGGAAGCTGGCCCGATTGGGGGAGGACGATGTGAAGGAACCAACAGCAGGAAGGTAGAGGGAGCTGAGGGAGCAGAGGGAGCAGAGAGAAGAGAGAAGGTTGAAGAAACCCTGAGGATAGGGGCAGCTTCAAGGATGGGGGGCCAGGGAGCCGAACAACTGATTGGGTTTGAGGCCTCAGGAGGGTCGCCTCCAGGGACAAGGAGGAGGCTTTTAGAAAAGAGACAACTTCCACAAGCCGAGGAGGTTTGATCAGCTGGCATGGAGGCAGGGTACAAGGGGTTACTTCCTGCCGCAACAAGAGGCAATGGAGGTTGACAGAGGTAGAGGAGTAAGGAGAGGAGTTTGAGGAGGATCCGGGAGAAGAGGAGGTGGAGAAGGAGGGGGGGGGGGGAAGGGCGGCGTTGATCTTCTGTGACTTCCACTAGGAGGAAGGTCACACAACGACCACCTGCTCGGAGTTCTTGGAGATAAGATAAGCTAGGGGGCTGGGGAGGCAGGATCCGCTGGTAAGGATTGTGGAGGTGCAACAGGGAGAATGGGAAGACAAGTGCGAGGACAGTTCAGATGTGGGGACCCGGGGGGGGGGGGGGTATCGGGGTGATCCATGGAGGGGTTGTGATTGAGGCAACTCGTAAGGGGAGCCTCCAGACCATGTTCCGAAGGGGGGGTCGCCTTGACCTCCCAGGATCCCCCTCCGGAGGAAAAATTACCTTTTCATTAGCGGCTATGTCAGACTATGAGGATCCGTTCTATGATGCCTTGGTGATCCAGACGGCAGTAGAGAACTTCACGGTCTCCAGGATCCTGGTGGACAATGGGAGCTCCGTGAATGTGATATTCAAAAATACTTTGATGAGATGAAGGTTGAGGCCAAGAGGGTCTTAGCTTCGGATGGGTCGTTGTTTGGATTTTCTGGACAGAGGAAGGAGGTAGAAGGAGCAGTAGGATTGCATGTAAAGTTGGGGGACGTATCGCGAAACTGTAGGTTCGTTATAGTGGACGCCTTAAACAGTTATAATGCCATCTTTGGGTGCCCCCTCATCAGCGCCTTTCACTGCGTCCCCTCCTCATTCCATTAGTGCCTCAAGTTCAACAACAGAGGGGTGCAGGTTAGGATCAGGGGGGACCCAAAGGTGGCGAGGCAATGGTACGTGACAATGGTTAAGATCGTATCTTGGATTGCAGAGGTGGAAGAGCTAGAAGGGGAGATGGCGGAGTAGGAGGAGGTTGTCGGAGAAGAGGTGAGCCTAGAGGAGGCGATCAGGGAGATGGCGGAGGAGCAGAGAGGAGTTGTGCAGGAGGTCCAGAGGGACGAAGGGTCAGAGCTACGTGAGGGTTGGCAGGAGGAGGGATCAGAAGAAGGGAGAGGAGAAGAAGGAGTTGAGAGGGGGGCCCTGAGGGGCGTGGAGGTTGAACAACATCATGAGAGCCTAGGGGAGGCGATGGAAGTGGAGGAAGCAGGAGTGGAGGAAGCAGGAGTGGAGGAAGAAGGAGGGGAGGAAGAGTTCGGGCAGGAGGAAGGAATAGAAGAAGGGTGAGGAGGAGAAGGAATTAAGAGGGGGGGCCCTGAGGGGTGTGGAGGTTTAGCAGCAGCATGAGAGCCTAGGGGAGGCGATGGAAGTGGAAGAAGAAGGAGTGGAGGAAGCAGGAGGGGAGGAATAGTTCGGAAAGGAGGAAGAGGTGAGGACCGGTTGGGAGCAGTCACGGCTGGATCCGGCTGAAGTAGTGGTGGGGATAGACGTTTTCACCAGCGCTGGCCAGGTGCAAAGGGTACAGATCAGCGGGGGCTCAGGTCCCGAGGACCACGAGCGAGTGCAGGCTTACATCCAGAGCAACATCAACATCTTTGCTTGGAGTGCAGCTGACATGCCGGGAATCGATGCAGATGTAGCATGCCATCGCCTGAACCTCGACCCCCGGACGCGCCCCATCCGCCAGAAGATGAGGACCATCGCTATCAAGCTAGAGGAGCCCATCCGTGAGTAGGTCAAGAAGCTTCTGGAGGCCGGCTTCATCTCGGAGATCCAGTATCCGGGCTGGATCTCAAATATGGTAATAGTAAAAAGAGGGGAGGGAAATGACGCATGTGTATTGACTTTTCCTTATTGAATAAATCATGCCCCAAGGATTGCTACCCCCTACCTCGGATCCGCGCTGGTTGATTCAGCCGTCAGTTTTTCTATTATGAGCTTTTTAGATGCTTTTTCAGGTTATCACCAGATCTGAATGTACCCTCCTAATGTCAAGGATGTCTCCTTCATCACGAGAGAGGGATGCTTCAGCTATAAGATGATGCCCTTTTGGTTGAAGAATGCATGGGATATATACAAGCGCATGATGGATCGAGTCTTCTAGAGTCAAAGGGGGAGGAACCTAAAGTTCTATGTTGATGACCTGATGGTCAAGAGCAAGAGTATGGACTCACACCTACGGGACCTGGAGGAGACGTTCGCTACCCTACGAAAGTTTAAGATGAGGCTGAACCCCTTGAAGTATGTCTTCGGGGCAAGCCGTGGGAAGTTCCTTGGGCATCTTCTGACCCCGACAGGGGTAGAGCCTAACCCAGATAAGGTAAATGCCATCCTAGAGCTGGAGTCAATCTACTATGTTAGAAGGACCCTGAAAAAGTCGGAGCTCCACTATCCCATCTTAGAGAAGCTGGCATATGCTTTGATTGTTTCAGCAAGGAAGCTTCGACTGTACTTCCAAGCCCATTCGATCAAGGTGGTGACGGACCATCCCCTTCACAAGATCTTTGAAGGAGTGGAACACTCAGGCAGGTTGGCCAAGTGGTCTATTGAACTGAGCGAGTTTGACATCTCGTTTGTCCCAAGGATCTCCATGAAGGCGCAAGTGGTGGCTGACTTCTTGGCCGACTACATTGTTGAGGTCGGAGCCGAGGAGCCGCGGCTGGAGGGGGCATTGAAGATGGTGGTTTACGGGGCCTCGGGAAAGCATTCCCTCAGGGGAGGAGTGGCGTCGATAAGCCCTCAGGGGGTCACTATAGAACAAGCGGTGGTCTTGCACTTCCTGGTGACTAATAACCAAGCGGAGTATGAGGCCGTGATAGCCGACCTTCATTTGGCAAAGGAGCTGGAGATCCAGGATGTGGAGGCTTTTATGGAATCGTTGGTGGTAGCATTATAGATTCGGGGAGAGTTTGAAGCTCGGGAGACTGCCCTTGAAAAGTATTTGTCCAAGGTGAGGATGATCATCGGAGGGTTCCGGACATTCTTGATCCAACACATTCCCAGGGAAGAGAGCACAGCAGCCGATCGACTGGCTAAGTTTGGACCTTGGGGTGGGGGGGAGCCTGACCGAACTGTTTCGACCGAAAATCGAGGAAGGAGAATTGATGGAGGTGGATCAGCGACCCTCATAGGTGGACCCCTTGGTGACCTTCCTGACCACGGGCAAGCTTCCGGAAGGGACTAAGGACGCCAAAGGATTCAGGCACAAGGCGGCCCATTACCTAATGCTTGAGGGAGGGTTGCATCGAAAGATGTTTTCGGGGCTCCTGACAAGGTGTGTGACCGAGGAAGAGATCCCGAGGATCCTGGGGGAAGTACATTCAGGTGAGTGCGGCAGTCACTTGGGGGGAAGGACGTTGGAAGCAAGGGTCGTAAGGCAAGGGTATTTCTGGCCGACCCTGAGGAAGGATGCGACTGAGTTTGCGAGGAGGTGCCGAAAGTGTCAGCTGTACGCCCTCTCCAGCTCTTTCCAGCTCAAAGGATCCGAAGCATCACAGCACCATGACCTTTCTCCATCTGGGGGATGGATCTAGTTGGGCCTTTCCCTCCAACTAGTGGGAAGAGGAGGTTTCTCATAGTCATGATTGACTACTTCTCCAAGTGGCTGGAGGTCAAGGCACTAGCCAAGGTCACCTCCCAGGTCATCAGGAACTTTGTTTGGGGAGAGATCATATGCAGGCACGGACTACCCCAGCCGATATTAACGGATAATGGTCCCAGTTTGCCAGCGAAGAATTCATCAACTTCTGCACCTAACTGGGAATAGACCTCAGGTTTGCCTCTGTCCACCACCCTAGGAGCAACGACCAGGTGGAGGCGAAAAACAACATCATTGTGAACTTACTCAAGAATAAAGTGGAGAATTTGAGAGGGAATTGGGTGGAACAGCTCCCTTCAGTTCTGTGGGCCTCGCGAACAACCCCGAACACGGCCACCGACGAGAACCCTTTCAATCTTTCTCATGGGTGTGAGGCGGTCCTGCCAGTGGAGTTTGAGGTTTGATCCCCGGGGGTCACAGCCGCGGGAGAAGGAAACGAGGTTTGGAGGTTGGAGAATGAGGGGGAGTTGTGCCACTTATTAGATATGGTAGAAGAGCTGCGCAATGTCGCAGCTATCAGTCAGGAGGAAATCAAGCGGCGAATTGAAAAGTACTTTGATAAGCACATCAGAATCAAATAGTTCGTAGAAGGAGATTTAGTGTTAAAGAAAGTTGTTGCCATCGGAAGATCATCCCCCGTTTGCAAGCTCAACCCAAATTGGGAAGGACCTTACATTGGTGAAAGGGTTCTAAGAACGTGAGGTTACCACCTCCAGGACGTGGAGGGTAGATCCATGAGCCACAGCTGGAGCGGTGAAGACTTGAAACGCTTCGACCCATGATGGGGGAAGGTGAAACTGTACATTCAAAGTCAAGTTATTATATTATGTTCACTAACATGTTTTCGCTTTGGTCTTACCTATTGTGGAATACTGATGATAAGAGGGCTGGATTTTTGCACTACCCCAAGTTCGGCTCGGCCCCAGATAGACCCGCTACACAGGCTCTCATCTAGCTAGCAGGTATGAAGGCTCGCCTGTAGGGGTAAGGGACCCCGAGTGCTGCTCGTCCCTGAGTAGACTCGCAGCTCAGGCTCTCATTAGCTGGGCAGGGCTGTAGACATACCTGGGGGAAAGGAAATGCTCTTGGATATGTTCTTGGAGATACTTCAGCTTGGATGTTTGCACTACCCCGAGCTCGGCTCGGCCCCAGGTAGACCCGCTGCGCAGGCTCTCATCTAGCTAGCAGGTTCGAAGGCTCGCTTGTGGGGGTAAGGGACCCCGAGTGCTGTTCGGCCCTGGGTAGACTCGCTGCTCAGGCTCTCATTAGCTGGGTAGGTCTATAAGCACACCTGGGGGGAAAGGACTTGTTCTTGGATATATTCTTGGAGATACTTTAGCTTGGATGTTTGCACTACCCCGAGATCGGGTAGGCTCCAGGTAGACCCGCTGCGTTGGATCACATCTAGCTGGCAGGTCTGAAGGCTTGCCTGTGGGGGTAAGGGACCCCGAGTGCTGCTCAGCCCTCGGTAGACTCGCTGCTCAGGCTCTCATTAGCTGGGCAGGGCTATAGGCACACCTGGGGGGAAAGGACTTGTTCTTGGATATGTTCTTGGAGATACTTCAGCTTGGATGTTTGCATTACCCCGAGCTCGGCTCGGACCCAGGTAGACCCGCTGTGCAGGCTCTCATCTAGCTGGCAGGTCTGAAGGTTCGCCTGTGGGGGTAAGGGACCCCGAGTAGACTCGCTGCTCAGGCTCTCATTAGATGGGCAGAGCTATAGGCACACCTGGGCGGAAAGGACTTGTTCTTGGATATGTTCTTTGAGATACTTCAGCTTGGATGTTTGCACTACCCCGAGCTCGGCTCGGCCCCAGGTAGACCCGCTGCGCAGGCTCTCTTCTAGCTGGTAGGTCCGAAGGCTCGCCTGTGGGGGTAAGGGACCCCGAGTGCTGCTCGGCCCCGGGTAGACTTGTTTCTCAGGCTCTCATTAGATGGGCAGGGATGTAGGCACTCCTGGGGGGAAAGGACTTGTTCTTGGAGATACTTCAGCTTGGATGTTTGCACTACCCCGAACTTTGCTCGGCCCCAGGTAGACCCGTTGCGGTAGGCTCTCATCTAGTTGGCAGGTCTAAAGGCTCGCTTGAGGGGGTAAGGGACCCCGAGTGCTGCTTGGCCCCTGGTAGACTCGCTATTCAGGCTCTCATTAGTTGGGCAAGGCTGTAGGCATACCTGGAGGGAAAGGAATTGTTCTTAGATATGTTCTTGGAGATAATTTAGCTTGGATGTTTGCACTACCCCGAGCTCGGCTCGGCCCTAGGAAGATCCGCTGCGCAGGCTCTCATCTAGCTAGCAGGTCCGAAGGTTCGCCTGTGGGGGTAAAGGACCCCGAGTGCTGCTCAGCCCTGTGTAGACTCGCTGCTCAGGCTCTCATTAGCTAGGCAAGGCTGTAGGCACACCTGGGGGGAAAGGACTTGTTCTTGGATATGTTTTTAGAGATACTTTGGCTTGGAAACTTTGGCACTACCTCGAGCATGGCTCGGACCCAGTGGACTTGCTAACCGGGCCTTCTGGGCAGGACAGGAGGCACACCTGGAAGGCAGAAGAAAGAGGTTGAGAACTGCCTCAGGCAAGAGAAGTATCGGCCAAGAGGTCTCGGCTAAGAGGTTCTCGACAAAAGTAGTTCCCGATAAGAAGGCTTTTGGCGAAGGGTCCTTGGCCCGATAACGGGGAGTCCTTGGCGAAAAACTCTGTTCACTCGCGCAAGGTGAAGGGGGTGGCGCTCCCCTTAGGAACCTACGGACAGCGCTTCCAGCACAAGGTTCTCGAAGGAAGGCACTCCAAAATAGCACGTTGGGCCTTGAGCTCTCAGTAGGTCTCCACCTATTGATAGCTAAGGGGAATGACTATCCTTGGGAGGCCGAGGGCCTCGGCGAGAACGTGCTTGAGAAACATTCGACACTATACAACACTTATAAAGAGGTGAAGAATCAATGACAATATACAAACATGTACAATGTATTTTTCAAAATGTAATTACAGGCGAGAACATCTCGCGCATTACAAAGGCACAAAAGAAAGGGGGGGGGGAACCCATCAAGGGGATGCGCTATACCCCCCGCTCGAGCTCTTGCTAGAGCTCCCGCTGGAGCTCTTGCCAGAACCCTCTCCGGATATTTCGCCAGCTGCGGTGGGAGATTTCGGGACATCTTAGGGCAGGGAGTAAGGTGCGCCCGGGGGCTTAGGGATAGGCTCAAAGTGTCACGGGAGAAGCCGGCGGGCGACGATGGTTTCACTACCCTCATTCAAACACCCCACATCCCGCAACATCTCTATGGTTAGTCTGGTCATTGTTTGGTCGTTGGTTTACAGTAGCTTATCGATGTCGTATTCTGAGAAGTGGCGGCTCCTCAATCACTCGTCCAGCAAAGGAGGAGGCGGGACCGCAGCTGCAGCCTCTTCTATGCGCCGGAGCTGGTCCTTCAGTAGGACGTTCTCGCACTCGACCCCTACCATCTGCACGCGAAGAACCATGCTCTGGTCAGAATCCTACGCACAGGAGAAACCCGTCAATACGGAGAATAGAAGTGGGTTGTGAATTTCAGATGAGAGGGCGAGTGCCTTGGAGTATCTCGCTTACCTCCTCCACCGGGCGCAAGGATAGAAGTCGATGGGCATCCGCTAGCTTGACCTCTAGAGCTGCCGCGCGGTCCGCCGCCAGGTCTCTTGCCTTGAGCATCTCGCCAAAGTTGCGGTCGATGGTGATGCTCCGACGCGCACACATATGCTCAAGCTCGAACCCGCGCAGCAAGGCCCAGATGGAGTCGAGGGCCAGGAGCCGGGTGGACAGTTGGTCAAAAATGCTAGCATATTCTCGGTTGTAAAGGCCATAGCCCAATGCAAAAGCATCCCCGATGACATCATCACACTCCGCCCAGCTGGGGAGGAGGGTAGAGATGGAGACCCGGTTGGTCTCAGGATCCCACTAGAGAAGGGGCTTCCCTTCCACATCCAGGAAGTTTATGCCAAGGCCGAAGTTTCGGTGCCCATTTATCACCTGCTGAGGTGGGGCCTTGGGGTAAGTATCAGCGGCAGTCGCCTCGCCACAGGCCCCGCCTGCGGCTAGCAGACTCCCGGTAAGGGCCCCAACAGTGGTCCCGATGGCAGTAGTCTCCTCCCTGGCTGCCGACAGGATCTCGGCGAAGGGTCGACCCTCGGCGACAGATCGGGCGGGAGAGGCCATCATTGACTTCCCCTTGTCCATGGCAGTTGTCCTTGGTCTCTTGAGCAGTTTGGATAAGAAGGTGCCAGGCTTTTTCTTTCCGACACCGGGCTGAGGGGGAGGAGCCGGCTCATCCCGACAAGCAAGAGCCGCAGACTTCGCAAGAGCTAGAGGAACCATCGCAGCCATGGTCTTAGCAAACGGCTGGCGCAGAGGGATTTCCCGCTCTCCTACAAAGTCGATAACATTCAATGCTACGTTTTAGAATATGGAATACCAAGCTAAAGGCGAGACCATACCTTCGCCAGGAGGCACGGGTTGGAGAGAGTTGATGTCCCGCCTGAGATATAGGTCGTTAAAGTCCTTGGTCCTGAAGAACTCCAGGAGGGCGCTCTCACGTGACCCCAGAGTGGGCGGCTTGTAGGCGGTGTCATCATACTGGACGGGAGCGAGGGGCATGTTGCCTAAGTCGCTGGAAACATAGATGAACTTCTCGACCCAGTGGTGGCTCTTGTTGGTGAGACTGCAGGTTTTGAGCAGCTGTCCGGAGAAGAAGACTACCTCGCTCTTAGCCTAGAAGATGAACAGCTTCCGGAAGATGGGTAGACTGAACTCTATCCTCTCGGACCGTATGTAGCAGATGAATGCTACCAAGATGGCGACTGATTTGGGATTGAGCTGAGAGGGAATCACCTCGTAGTAGCGAAGGGCCTGACGCATCTCGGGATAGAGGGGGAGTCAGAAGCCCACCTCGAAATGCTCAAGGGGGATGGCGAGCTCTCCCTCTCCCACGAGATTGACTCTGTCGTCATTTCCCTGGTTTCTCGCGGAGAACCCGACGGGGATGTAGTGGGAGGTGATCATCTGAAATTCATCCATGGTCAGATGGCAGGGAGTAGTCGTGTTCAAAAAGCCCCCCGGGCCCGGGCCTAAACCGGGCCTCCCAGGCCCGGGCCCTGATTGCAGCCAGGCCGGGCTTCTGGCTCCGGTAGGGGGCTGTTGGAACCTTAGGTTCTGATTTGGGTTAGGATCACTATTAGGATGATTAGTTTGACCCAAAATGTATAGTCTAAGGGTCATAGGTCTTTCCAGGTATTCCTCAGAAATAATCCCAGATGAAGTGCAGAAGAATTCCAGAGAAAATCAGTTTTGAAGTTCAGAAATTTCAGTCCAGAAATAGTCGAACGGAGTTCAACTATTGCAGTCCAGAAATAGTTAAACGCAGAATCTTTGAACGCAGAATCTTTGAACGCAAAATCTCTGAACGCAGGAATCTCTGAATGCAGAATCTTTGAACGCAAAATCTCTGAACGCAGAAATCTCTGAACGCAGAATCTCTGAACGCAGAAATCTCTGAACGCAGGAATCTCTGAACGCAGAAATCTCTGAACGCAGAAATCTCTGAACGCAGAATCTCTGAACGCAGAAATCTCTGAACGCAGAATCTCTGAACGAAGAATCTCTGAGCTCAGCTCAACGATCTCCGAGCTGAGCTCAACGATCTTCGAACGCAGTTTGAAGAAGCTTAAAGATTCATTTTTGGCATTTTCCTGTGCAGTTTTTTTCAGACAGAATTATTTACAGCTGGCAGATTTAATTAAGGCTATTGAGGCGATTACAGCTATCAGAATTAATGCTATATATTCTTAAGAATATAGCCGTTTGGAGGCTGCATTAATTATGGATTAAATCATAGATTTAATGACAATTGATTCCCAAAAGAAATTACCATTCTTGGGAAAAGGCTTCAGCCGTTTCAAGGCAAGAATTCAAATGTTTGAATTAGTCTAAGGGATATATATATATATATATGATATACAGAAGATTGAAAATATATATAATATATATCATAAAGTGACAGAGAAAAAGAAGCAGGCATATACAGATCATCTTCATCTTCTTCATCTGCTCCAGGCTTTCAAGAGACACAAAATCAACATCAGTCTAAAAGCTTGCTGGAGAGCAACATCAACTTGAAGGCCTACACCCTGAAGCAAAGCTTCCACTCCTGAACTATTCTACATCTCAGGGGGAGCTTTGACAATAACAATCCACTTGTGCTTCTCTTTGCTTGTTGAACAGAGAAGACAACATCAACTCTTCCTTCCTCCTGTACAAAGGGTTCTTGAACTCCCTTAAAAAGTTCTGCTTGGTTTCTGAGACCTTATCAAAACTCAGTGGTGGCAAGACACCTGATCAAAAAATCCAGTTTGGTTTTTGAGCACCTTATCAAAAGCTCATTGGTGCCCAGGACACCTGATCAACTCATCCTGCAGTGGATTCCTACCAGGGTGGTAGAAGAGTGGATGTACCCAGATTTGGGGAACCACTATAATCCTTGTGTTGTCTGGATTGCTTGCTCTATTTTCTTCCTCATGTGCTGTGAATTTTATTGTGCATTTTATTTTCTAAAAACTCTTAAGCATATCTGATCTATCACCTAACTTTCAGGGGCCTTCTAAGGCGCCCAGGGCCGGGCCGGGCCAAGCCCATGCTTAGCTCGGGCCCTATTTTTATATAAAAAAATAATTCTTTTTAAAAAAAGAAATACGCGCCTTTTTGAACTGCGTCTTCTAGGTGTATTTTCGGGAAAAGTGTTCAACATGAAAGTTGTAGATATCATCGAGATCTACAACTTTCTTGTTGAATACTTCTCCTAAAAATGCTCCTAAAAGATGCAGTTTTAAAAGGCGCGTAGGAGCCGGGCCCGGGCTTTGCCCGGGCCTAAAAACCGGGCTTTGCCCTGCCTGGCCTGGCCCGGGCCGGGCACCGGGCCGGGCAAATGCTTATTTATGGGGCCTTATTAGGCCCCATATCCCGGCCTAGGCCCAGGGCGGGCCTAGCTCGGGCCTAGCCGGGCTTTTACCGGGCCCGGCCCGTCCCCCCGGGCTTAGTTTTTATGCACACCCCTAGCAGGGAGGGAACTTATGGCTCCGGAAGGCTTGTGCGCAGTTGGAATGTCCCTCGCTCTCGCCCAGCATCGTGGTCAGGGGGTTGTTGGCGAGAACTCTAGGAGAAAGGCGAGAATGAGAGAAGGTGGCAGAAGCTAGGGTAGTTCTCAACGAGGCACGAGAGCAGTAAGAAGGAGGGCAAGGGTTTCAGATCAGAGAAATAAATGCGGTGGATGGACCGAACAATTTATAGAAACCGCGATAATGATAATTTTCTTAAAAAGGCGGCAGGGGTACGATCACCAGGTCCCGAGGAGACGGCGCCTCGTTTTCCACTCGTACACCCCTCGGGCGCCTAAGCCAGCAACAAGATCCCGGCCCATAGACAACAGTGATTGACATACAGCTTAAGTTCGCGCAAGCACCAAGATAACAACATAAAACGGAGCAGTGCGAAATAGAAATAAAAAAGGGGGTCTCGCCGGGCGAGAGTCGCATAATAAATAATAATAATAAAGTTTCAAACATTGTTAAGATACAAATCCGAGAAGGGGTACATCGCGGGAAGGGTAGGCCAAGGGATGAGGGAGGCGAGACTTCATTATTCAGTATGGTTCCCAGCGCCATTGCCCTCATTCTCGCCTTCTCATCCTCGGTGCAGCCCGTGGGTTGAAGTAGGAAGACAAGGTGGCGCATCCGAGGTTGATTTGGCGAGCCTGGTCCCGAATCCGCGTGATACACCGCCCTTGGGATGACTCAGCGGTAGGTGTATCCTGCCACTCCGTCTCGCCCAGGAAGTTGTAGTTCCGCTCGAGGGCGTCCAGCCTTCGCTCCACCATTTCGCGGTGTTCCTTCGCCACGAAGGCGTTGGACCACTCTCGCCACACGAGCTTTGACAAGAGCGCCGCTATCCTCTTCCGTCATTTCTCGACGTTCCCAACACCGTCCAAGATTTATTCCATCTCATCAGAAGAAGGAAAGGGGGAGCTCTCAGCATCTTCCCTTTCCGCTCCATCTTCGTCTTAATCTTCCTCATTGGCTCTCGCCAGCGGGTCCGCATTGTAACGCCCCCGATTTTTTCTGCGATTATTTAAATTCTCGTTTGGCGTTACGATGACGCGTTTCCGTGGCTTGTGCAATTTGTTAAGTGTGGTTTAACTCCTTAGAACTGAGTGCCCTATTCTGTAGCCTGTTGGCAATATCTCCCTAGCAAGCCGAGTCGTTTTGGGTGACCCGGTGTGGCCTCTCGGGGGAATGTTTGTGTTTGGATTTATTTGGGTATAACTCGAGTTCTGTTCGTCGGAAGTTAATTTCGACTTCGCTGTTGTGTTCGTAGCGTGGATATTTAGCTACGGTGCGAATTTCGTCGAATTCTGAGGTGGTTCGGTTTTCGAGTCGTTTTGGGTGTGTTATTAGTAAAAACAAATTAGAAACCCTTTTTAAATTAAGTGAACCGGCAGTTTAGGCAGCGGTTAGGGCCAAATAGGCGTGTCCTGTTATTATAAAAGCCTTGTTAAGAAGTGGCGGACCCACTTCTCCTTCCTCCTTCCCGAGACCAGACCGAACCGTCGCCCCTCCTGTTCGCGGAAAACGGAGGAAAACCGCCGACCTGCTTCCCCTTCGGACGGTGATTCCGGGCTTGTTCGTGGACGGATTTCGATTCCGAAAGCGGTGTTGTCTTGCTCTCGCTCAGATCTTCATTTTGACGGTAAGATATTTGATTTTCGTGGAGTTTTAGGAGACTTGGATTTCCGGTTCTTATGGTTTTCCGCCATTAATGTACGGTTTGCTTGTTAGGTGCTTCTCCTTCTAGTGCAGAACGAAGAGGAGGGAAAGCCGACCAAGCTTCGCCGGAAATCGAGGCAAGTGGTATTCTTGCCCTTGCCATTGTTGTTCTTTTGAATTTTGGAATGTTTCCCGGTTAGCCCTAGGGTAGAAACCATGCTTATTCTCTTATTATCTTGCTAAGTTTTAGGGCTTAGATGCTCCTATGAGCCCCCTCCTTGGGCTGTTTGCTCCTCGTGCTAGTTGTGTTCACCATTTAGACTCCAGATTTGTAGTTCTAGTTGGGTGCTTTTGCGGGTGGAGCCGAGAGAGAGAGTGAGGGAGGTTGTTGTGGTAGGGCTCTGGTTAGAACTAGTCTTGGTAGACTCTCGAGTTTTGGTGTTGAGTGTGGCGCACACACTCAAAGCCAAAAGCCGCCCGGACTTGGCGTTGAGTGTGGTGGACACACTCAAAGCCATAGTTCGGTTTGTTCTTTGCGGCTGAGTGGTGGGGTGATAAAGTGAAAATTTTCGTCTAAGTCAAAATCGACGGGAATCACCAAGTGATTCCCGCCGATTTCGACGTGTATCGTCAGTGATTCCCACCGATCGGCGAGAATCATCCTTGATTCCCGCCGATTCGGCGAGAATCATTCTGGATTCTCGCCGGTCATCGAGAATCATCTTGCATTCCAGCCGATTCGGCGAGAATCGTCCTGCATTCCCGCTGATTCGGCGAGAATCAGTCGGCATTCCCGCCGACCTTCTCTTGTTGGCATTGGCTTAGGGTTCTACTGCGGAAGTGAACTTTGGCGTAGAGTGAGTTGACCTCACTCAACGACAAAGCTGTTTTGGCGTTGAGGGAGGTAGACTCACTCCACGCCGCTGTTAGGTTTGGTGATTTTGCTGAAGGCGTTGAGGGAGTGGACCTCACTCAACGCCATGGCTGTTCTGGCGCTGATTGAGGCTAACTCACTCAAACGCCAAGGTCTGGTTAGACACTGAGTGGATTCCACCCAACGCCGAGCCGTGTTGAGTAGCTTCAACACTGTTTCTCTTTCCTCGATTTATGTTCCCGAGTGAGTTTCCTTGATTATATTTGTAGTTTCCTTGTCGGCCATGTTTTCTTTCCTAAGGCCGAATCGTGGGTTGTGGATAGTAGTGGTGGTTTGAAGCTCTTCATGGGGGAGGTGTTGTGTAATGTAGCCAAGGCCACCCTTATTCTTCTATCTTGCTCCAGGTACGGGCTGGGCAAGGGGGTGGAAGGTCCCTTGTGCTTTATCATGTATACCCCTGAGCTTGTTGGCATGGAAATTGGTGGTTGGGGGACTGAGTTTGCCTCCAACCCGAATCTATGCTGTTGTTTTGCTACTACCATCTCCCACAGCTTAGGGTGTTAGAAGTTTCTTCCTTGGTAGATTGCAGCACTTTGGGCTCTTGGTAGCCTAGTAGGCCCTGCAGGATGTAGTTCCTGGGCTGGGTTGTTGTTGTTTCCTAGCACGTAGTGCATTTCTTGTTATCCTGTTTTGGACAGTTGTGACTTTTTCTACTGCACGATTTTCAGTTACTTTTCCCTCTTTGGTTGACTCCTTCATGCAGTTTTTACCTTGTTTTGCTTGCTGAGGTATTCTGTTTTCTTTTGGAATGCCTCAGGTTCTGAGCTGTAGCCAGTTGGGTGGCTAGTTTGTAGTGGTGGTGTTGGTGGTCTCTTGGACTTTGGAGATCTATTTGCCTTGTTGGTGAGGTAGTTTTCAGTACTTTCTTACAGACATACATATGTGCCAGTGGGTTCGTGTCAGGTTGTTGGCGCCCACTGGTAGTTTTTACCTTTGTACAGGATATATTACTTATGCTGCTACCGTTTTCTGGAGATAGTCTACTTGCTCTGAGAAGGATTTATGCTAGGTTGATAGTTACTTTTAAACCATAATTATTCTTATAAGTAAGCTCATGATCAGCATGTTTTATAAAAGTAAATCACTATTTTCCAAGCAGCGTATAAAGATCATTTTCCTATATATAATATAAATTAAATGTAGAGTCTTGCATAGTATGAGTGGTTCTTTTGGAACTCTTATACACCCTTTAGGATGCTAAACCTGAATAAAGTATTTTTCCGCAGCGCGTAAGTATAGTTTTCAACTGTGGACTAGGTGATCCACCGAGCCGAGGGATACGACCTCTAAAATATAACTGATTTTCTAATCATTAAGCTCATGATTTTCTTTCATAAACAGTAGCAGTTGGTTTTGCCTGAGCGTCAGCAGTTATCCCCTGCTTGACGTGGCATCATAACGCGCGTTTTCTCATACTTTGATAATTATTTAATTTGGGGAAAATGCGGGTTGTGACAGTTGGTATCAGAGGGAGGTTGCTTGACAAGTTAGTCGGGCAACCTTTCTTTGATTGTTTTTGTAGTTCAGCATCATGTCATTCACACACCGATATGTCATCAGCACGTCTTGGCAAAAGCACGAACACTACACTCATAGCATAACATGAAGTATACGGGGCATATTATGTAGTATGGGATGCATAATATGTGTTCATATATGGATCCACCATAGGGGCAACATGTGAGGGTTATGTAGTATGGGATGCATAACCTCACCACATGGCTGCGACTAGCACGTTTTCTTTTTCGTTGCATGCGAATGTTATGTAGTATGGGATGCATAACATTTTCATGTGTACGTCGCTCATAACATGCATTAGGGCCTTTTTAGAATGCATAGCACAAACATGCATAGCATAACATAGCATAAGCACAACGTGCCAAGCTAAAGACTGGCAGGATGACATATGTACACACATAAGTTTTCGAGTCAAAAATAATATAAAGTCATGCATTCCCGATCTAGGCACAAGAATTAGTATGGTGGTGGTTAACCATCCTAGGTTAGGGCATAACATGAATTTTTGTTAAAAAGATAAACTCCCAGAGCAAGTTTAGCAGCTTTAAGTTCATATCTATATATATTGTCTGTACTAGTAGTTGAGTCTAGCTGTTGTACTAGGATCTAACTAGTGTTGCTATGACTTTAGGATGGCGAGACGTCCTTCGACTAGATCAACTCCCCTGTCTGAGGGTGAGTCTTCTGGAGCTCAGAATGATGCGGTAATCGAAAGCTTGCGGCAGAGTAGCGATTCCTTGAGCAGGCAGATGGTGGAGGTGCGAGCCCAGATCCAGTCTTTGGTAGCTGTTGTGGCGGGTCAGACTCAAGGAGTGCAAGGCCCTGCGGGGGGGGGGGGGGGATTGCTGTTCCTCCCCCTCCTGCACCCTTATGACCTCCAGTGGTGGTGCCAGCGGAGATGGCCTTCATCTCGCAGTTTTAGAGGCTGAGCCCTCCCACTTATGACGGGAAGGCAGACTTCATGGTGATAGACGACTGGCTGATCTCCATGGAGGAGATGTTCTCGTATTCAGGGATTGCAGACGATCAGAGGGTGATGATAGCCGCCTATCAGCTTAAAGGTTTGGCTAAGAGTTGGTGGCTGAGAGAGAAGGGAGAGCTTGGTAACCGGATGCTCTTGGGAAGTGTTCAAGGAGATGCTATTGAGGAAGTTCTTACCCTCGGTCGAGCGTGACCGCCTCATGAACGACTTCCTCTATCTGAAGCAAAGGCAGCTCACGGTGGGTGAGTATGAGATAGAATTCAGCAAGTTGAGCCGTTTTGCCCCTGGATTGGTCAGCGTTGAGGCTGATCGAGTTAAGCGATTTCTCGGTGGTTTGAGGAGTGAGGTGCAGCAGTTGACTAGTGCTTATGGGTCAGAAAATTACGCAGGAGTAGTGGAGGCTGCTCTGAAGGTGGAGGCTATTGAGACCGCGAAGAGCAGAGGACAACAAAGTAGAAAGGATAAGAGGAAGTCTGTGGAGGAAAAGAAACCCCGGGTACCGGATGCAGTTCTGGGGAAGAAGAGCAAAGTGGTATGTAGTTTCTGTGGCCGGTCAGGCCACCCTGTTGAGAGATGTTTCAAGAGAGCAGCAGCTCAGAGGAAGGAGCAGGTTCATGCGATTCAGGGTGCTCCGAGGAGAGATGTCTCCTGTTCTGTTTGCAAGCGACCCAGGCATGATGCTGCCCAATGCTGGTCCAAGGATAAGGTCTGTTTCCAGTGTGGGCAGAAGGGACACATCAAGTCTAGGTGTCCTCAGGTCCAGCCTGCCCTGCAAGTAGTGCCCCTTCAGGCATTGCCTCCACCTCAGCGTGTGGACAAGGGAAAGGGAAAGCTAAACGTGATCTCTTCCGTGGAGGCTGAAGCTTCGACTCGGGTCATCTCAGGTTAGTTGTCTTTCCAGCCTGAATGTTTTGTTCTTGTCTTGCTAGAATGTTTGTAGTATTGTTGTGGTAGTTCCTTAGTTATATATGTTCCTATAGGGAAGTTTAAGGTGAAGAACCGCTAGGCGCGTGTTCTGTTTGACTCCGGCGCTACCCACTCGTTCGTGGCTAGAGCCTTTGTAGAGCGACATCGGTTGACTTTAGATCGAGTTCGGGATACCTTTCGTGTTAAGTTCCCCTCTGGTGAATCTGTGTTGTCAGATGTGGGCATGTTGGATTGCCCTATTTTGTTGGGGGACTTCCTTGCGAAGGCAAACCTAAAGATGATTGATCTGGAGGACTTCGATGTTATTTTGGGCATGGACTGGCTGTCCAGGTATGATGCAGTCATTCAGTGCAAAGGGAAGCGCTTGGACTTCATCAGGGACGACGGTCAGCCAGGAAGCGTGTATGCGAATCTGAGCCAGGATTCTCCTGTCATCTCTGCGGTATGTGCTCAGAAGTTTTTTCTTTCGGACTGTTTTGCTTGTTTGGTCTCGATGGTTAGGACCGCTGTTAGTGTACCGCGCTTAGAGGAGATTCCAGTTGTGCGAGATTTCGCCGATGTTTTTCCTGATGACCTTCCTGGTCTTCCTCCCGAGCGGGATGTTGAGTTTGTGATTGATTTGGAGCTGGGTACGCGCCCTATTGCTAAGGCGCCGTACCGGATGGCCCCTCGAGAGCTAGATGAGTTGTGAGTTCAGTTAGATGAGTTGCTGGCGAAAGGGTTTATCAGGCAGAGTTCGTCGCCTTGGGGTGCTCCTGTTCTATTTGTGAAGAAGAAAGATGGGTCAATGCGGCTTTGCATCGATTATAGGGAGCTGAACAAGGTCACAATCAAGAACAGGTACACTCTGCCGAGGATCGATGACTTATTTGACCAGTTACGCGGTAGCACGGTCTTCTCCAAGATTGACCTTCGTTCAGGCTATCATCAGCTTAGGATTCGCGATGCAGATATTCCACGGGCTGCGTTTAGATCAAGGCACGGACATTTTGAGTTCTTAGTGATGTCGTTTGGATTGACCAATGCTCCATCAGCGTTCATGGATATGATGAACCAGGTGTTCAAGGATTTCCTAGATAAGTTCGTGGTGGTCTTCATCGATGTTGTGTTGGTTTACTTTCGCAGTGCTGAAAAGCATGAGCAGCATCTGCGCTTGGTTGTATCGGAGTTAAGGAACCATAAGTTATTCGTCAAGTTAAGCAAGTGCGAATTTTGGTTGCCTCAGGTCTCGTTTCTGGGCCACGTGGTGAATGAGGATGGGATCTCGGTTGACCCAGAAAAGATCGCAGCAGTGATGGATTGGAGTAGGCCGGGCACGCCCAAAGAGATCAGGAGCTTCCTAGGGTTAGCCGGCTACTACAGGAGGTTTGTGGAGGGTTTCTCTACCCTAGCTGCACCTTTGACTAAGCTGACTCAGAAGAACGTGGCTTTTGTTTGGAGCGAGAAGTGCAAAGAAGCCTTCCTGGAGTTAAAGAGGAGATTGTGCACTGCTCCTGTCCTGACCCTGCCTATCGAGGGCGTGGATTATGATGTATACGTGGATGCTTCGCATGTGGGTCTGGGATGCGTATTAATGCAGGTGGGTAAGGTGATTGCCTATGGGTCAAGGCAACTGAAGACTCATGAGAAGAATTATCCTACGCATGACCTCGAGTTCGCAACAGTTATCTACGCGTTGAAGCTGTGGAGACACCTACTTTATGGGGCTCAGTGCAAGATCTTCACCGACCATAAGAGCCAGAAGTACGTGTTCACGCAGAAGGAGTTAAATCTGCGCCAACGTCGGTGGCTAGAGTATGTGGCCGATTATGATGTAGAGATCCAGTATCATCCAGGCAAGGCCAATGTGGTGGCCGACGCCCTGAGTCGGAGGACGGGTAAAATCTTTAATCTCTCCGCCGACCGTTTAGTGGAAGAGTTCCTCCTTATGGATATATCAGTGGAATGCGGTGGCCTACAGAGTAGTTTGTCAGTGGCAGAGCCGTCTTGGATTTCTTTAACCAGACTTCACTAGAAGGACGACCCGGATCTTCTTCACTTGTACTCCAGGACTGAGAGAGGAGAGTTGCCGGATTATTCCATCGATGATGCGGGAACTTTGAAGTACCGTGGCAGATTTTGCATCCCCGCGGTTGGGGACATTCGGGGTATGGTTTGCAGAGAGGCTCATAGATCCAGCGTTGCCTATCATCCAGGATCTACGAAGATGTATCGTGACTTAAAGCAAATTGCCTGGTGGTATGGCATGAAGGGAGATATAGCCCGATTTGTTGCGGAGTGCCATACTTGCAAGCAGGTGAAGGCCGATCATGGAAGGCCTGGTGGTAAGTTGACCCCGCTAGAGATTCTGACTTGGAAGTGGGAGAGTATATCTATGGATTTCATCACAGGTTTACCGCGATCCCCGAGGGGATTTGATTCTGTTTGGGTTATAGTGGATAGATTGACGAAGTGTGCTCACTTCGTACCATATAAGATTGATTACCCTATGAAGAAGATAGCAGAGTTGTACTTGAATGAAGTCATCCGACTCCACGGTGTGCCGGTTAGCATCATTTCTGATCGAGACTCCCGGTTTACTTCTCATTTTTGGCGGAGTCTGCATGAGGGTTTGGGTACGGATCTGAGGTATTCTACTGCGTACCACCCACAAACTAATGGGCAGACGGAGCGGGTGAATCAGATAGTTGAGGATATGATCCGATGCTACACTTTAGACCACGATGGAGCATGGGATGAGCAGCTGCGACTTATGGAATTTGCTTACAACAATAGTTATCAGGAGAGCTTGCAGATGGCTCCGTTCGAAGCCTAGTATGGGAGGCGATGCAGAACTCCGTTGTTTTGGGCTGAGGCTAGTGAGAGGCCATTGTTAGGTCCTGATGTGCTCGAAGAAATGGAAGTCGCAGTGAAGCTTGTTCGGGAAAAGCTTCGTATAGCTCAGGAGAGGTACTAGAAGAACGCCAATCGGCGTAGGTCTGCCTTGGAGTTTTCTGTGGGGGACCTTGTATTTATTAAGGTTTCCCCGATGGTGGGTGTAAAGAGGTTTAGTAAGAATCGGAAATTGGACCCGAGGTATGTGGGCCCGTTTAAGATTTTGGAACGAATTGGCGTGTCAGCTTACAGGTTGGATTTGCCAGCAAACTTCCCAGGTGTTCATAATGTTTTCCATGTTAGCCAATTGCGGAAATGCATGTGCAGCAGTGGGCAAGTCTTGGACGTTGTGCCCCAGTTGGAGCCCAACCTCTCTTTTGTTGAAGTGCCGGTCCGTATTTTGGATACTCAGGAACTGGTGCTGCGAAAGAAGTCTATTCCGATGGTGAAAGTTCTTTGGAGGAATCAGGATTTGGAGAGCGCGACTTGGGAGTTAGAGTCGGCTATGAGGGAGGCTTACCCTCAGCTATTTCCCTGATTAGTTTGGTTTGTTTTTCTTCTTGTAATGTTTGGATTATTACTTTCCTTCTTTAGTAGAAGTGTTGTGCGTAAAGTTTCGGGACGAAACTTTCTTTTAGGGGGAGTGACTGTAACGCCCCCGATTTTTTCTGCGATTATTTAAATTCTCGTTTGGCGTTACGATGACGCATTTCCATGGCTTGTGCCATTTGTTGAGTGTGGTTTAACTCCTTAGAACTGAGTGCCCTATTCTGTAGCCTGTTGGCAATATCTCCCTAGCAAGCCGAGTCGTTTTGGGTGACCCGGTGTGGCCTCTCAGGGGATTGTTTGTGTTTGGCTTTATTTGGGTATAACTCGAGTTCTGTTTGTCGAAAGTTAATTTCGACTTCGCCGTTGTGTTCGTAGCGTGGATATTTAGCTACGGTGCAAATTTCGTCGAATTCTGAGGTGGTTTGGTTTTCGAGTCGTTTTGGGTGTGTTATTAGTAAAAACAAATTCGAAACCCTTTTTAAATTAAGTGAACCGGCAGTTTAGGCAGCTGTTAGGGCCGAATAGGCGTGTCCTGTTATTATAAAAGCCTTGTTAAGAAGTGGCGGACCCACTTCTCCTTCCTCCTTCCCGAGACCAGACCGAACCGTCGACCCTCCTGTTCGCGGAAAATGGAGGAAAACCGCCGGCCTGCTTCCCCTTCGGACGGTGATTCCGGGCTTGTTTGTGGACGGATTTCGATTCCGAAAGCGGCGTTGTCTTGCTCTCTCTCAGATCTTCATTTTGACGATAAGATATTTGATTTTCGTGGAGTTTTAGGAGACTTGAATTTCCGGTTCTTGTGGTTTTCCGCCATTAATGTACGGTTTGCTTGTTAGGTGCTTCTCTTTCTAGTGCAGAACAAAGAGGAGGGAAAGCCGACCAAGCTTCACCGGAAATCGAGGCAAGTGGTATTCTTGCCCTTGCCATTGTTGTTCTTTTGAATTTTGGAATGTTTCCCGGTTATCCCTAGGGTAGAAACCATGCTTATTCTCTTATTATCTTGCTAAGTTTTAGGGCTTAGATGCTCCTATGAGCCCCCTCCTTGGGCTGTTTGCTCCTCGTGCTAGTTGTGTTCACCATTTAGACTCCAGATTTGTAGTTCTAGTTGGGTGCTTTTGCGGGTGGAGTCGAGAGAGAGTGAGGGAGGTTGTTGTGGTAGGGCTCTGGTTAGAACTAGTCTTGGTAGACTCTCGAGTTTTGGTGTTGAGTGTGGCGCACACACTCAAAGCCAAAAGCCTCCCGGACTTGGCGTTGAGTGTGGTGGACACACTCAAAGCCATAATTCGGTTTGTTCTTTGCGGCTGAGTGGTGGGGTGATAGAGTGAAAATTTTCGTCTAAGTCAAAATCGACGGGAATCACCAAGTGATTCCCGCCGATTTCGACGTGTATTGTCAGTGATTCCCGCCGATCGGCAAGAATCATCCTTGATTCCCGCCGATTCGGCGAGAATCATTCTGGATTCCCGCCGGTCATCGAGAATCATCTTGCATTCCAGCCGATTCGGCGAGAATCGTCCTGCATTCCCGCTGATTCGGCGAGAATCAGTCGGCATTCCCGCCGACCTTCTCTTGTTGGCATTGGCTTAGGGTTCTACTGCGGAAGTGAACTTTGGCGTAGAGTGAGTTGACCTCACTCAACGACAAAGCTGTTTTGGCGTTGAGGGAGGTAGACTCACTCCACGCCGCTGTTAGGTTTGGTGATTTTGCTGAAGGCGTTGAGGGAGTGGACCTCACTCAACGCCATGGCTGTTCTGGCGCTGATTGAGGCTAACTCACTCAAACGCCAAGGTCTGGTTAGACACTGAGTGGATTCCACCCAACGCCGAGCCGTGTTGAGTAGCTTCAACACTGTTTCTCTTTCCTCGATTTATGTTCTCGAGTGAGTTTCCTTGATTATATTTGTAGTTTCCTTGTCTGCCATGTTTTCTTTCCTAAAGGCCGAATCGTGGGTTGTGGATAGTAGTGGTGGTTTGAAGCTCTTCATGGGGGAGGTGTTGTGTAATGTAGCCAAGGCCACCCTTATTCTTCTATCTTGCTCCAGGTACGGGCTGGGCAAGGGGGTGGAAGGTCCCTTGTGCTTTATCATGTAGACCCCTGAGCTTGTTGGCATAGAAATTGGTGGTTGGGGGACTGAGTTTGCCTCCAACCCGAATCCATGTTGTTGTTTTGCTACTACCATCTCCCACAGCTTAGGGTGTTAGAAGTTTCTTCCTTGATAGATTGCAACACTTTGGGCTCTTGGTAGCCTAGTAGGCCCTGCAGGATGTAGTTCCTGGGCTGGGTTGTTGCTGTTTCCTTGCACGTAGTGCATTTCTTGTTATCCTGTTTTGGACAGTTGTGACTTTTTATACTGCATGTTTTTCAGTTACTTTTCCCCCTTTGGTTGACTCCTTCATGCAGTTTTTACCTTATTTTGCTTGCTGAGGTATTCTATTTTCTTTTGGAATGCCTCAGGTTCTGAGCTGTAGCCAGTTGGGTGGCTAGTTTGCAGTGGTGGTGTTGGTGGTCTCTTGGACTTTTGAGATCCGTTTGCCTTGTTGGTGAGGTAGTTTTCAGTACTTTCTTACAGACATACATATGTGCCAGTGGGTTCGTGTCAGGTTGTTGGCGCCCACTGGTAGTTTTTACCTTTGTACTGGATATATTACTTATACTGCTACCGTTTTCTGGAGATAGTCTACTTGCTCTGAGAAGGATTTATGCTAGGTTGATAGTTACTTTTAAACCATAATTATTCTTATAAGTAAGCTCATGATCAGCATGTTTTATAAAAGTAAATCACTATTTTCCAAGCAGCGTATAAAGATCGTTTTCCTATATATAATATAAATTAAATATAGAGTCTTGCATAGTATGAGTGGTTCTCTTGGAACTCTTATACACCCTTTAGGATGCTAAACCTAAATAAAGTATTTTTCCGCAGCGCATAAGTATAGTTTTCAACTGTGGACTAGGTGATCCACCGAGCTGAGGGATACGACCTCTAAAATATAACTGATTTTCTAATCATTAAGCTCATGATTTTCTTTCATAAAGAGTAGCAGTTGGTTTTGCCTGAGCGTCAGCAGTTATCCCCTGCTTGACGTGGCATCATGACGCGCGTTTTCTCATACTCTGATAATTATTTAATTCGGGTAAAATGCGGGTTGTGACACGCATCCCCTAGTAAATTAGAAGTTTTGTGGATACGGCAAGAGAAAAGTAAGGGATATGATGATTCCTCGCATACCTGCAGTATGGCGAGAGAGACCGGCCAACGGCAGGCGAGAAGGCCCGGACTCCCCCTCAGTTTCCTTTCTAAAGAGGAGGTGGAGCTGCTTTCCTCTCCCCGAGCGAAAGGTCTTGCGTGTGGTGATTTTGGCCTGTTCAGAAGCAGGGGGGAGTTATCCTCCCTCGCGGGGTGGCTGACCTCCTTTGGAGATGCAGAGGGTTTAGTGGCCACCCCTCCCGTCGGTGGGATAGGAATATTAGCCGCTTGGGTGACCAAGTTGGCAACTACTATTTCATTTCCCCGGGTGGCGAGACCCGGGCTGGCGGGAGCTGGCACTGCGGGAAGTCAGCTTAGCAGTTCGGAATGCAGTGATTGGAATGATAAAAATTGGATAGAAGGGGGATAAAAGGTTACTTGGAGTTCTTGGAGGGATAGTGTTGGTACCCTAGGAGTGATTTGGCTCATGTAATCCTTTTCCAGCCCCTCTTGATCCATATAACTATATATGATCATGTTTAGACTTTGTTTAGTCTCCCTAGGGCAGTTTATAACTGACCTAGAGCTTAGGTTAGAAGTTGTAGAATGAATATATGGTTAAGGCATTTTCCGTTCGACCATCGTCGAACGAGGCCTCGCGATCGTCGACCATTGGTCGATGATAGCAGGGCTATAGAATAGTTGAAGTCAAGACAATTATCGTCGACCAATGGTCGACGATCTCAGAGCAAGTTTATTATGCTCTGAAGGATTGGTCGACGATCTACCATCAGCAGTTCAACGATCGCAGTCTTGCTTCACGATTTCTGTCCCAGACGATTTCTGCCTTAGTCTACGATCTGTTGACTAGGTCGACGATCATCGAACCCCTGTTCGACGATTATTGTCTGCCTTTAACAGTTTGTATTCATTCTATTCCTTGGTTTATTTCCAAGTGTTTTAGCTTGTGGTTAGAGAGATTTTCTGAAGTTGTTTTTGCTAATTTATAGCTTAAAATCAAATGAATTAATTACCAAATATGTTAAGCATAAATTACGGGATTCAGTATTTGATAAAGTATTTTGTCCTATTATACAAAATATGTTGATTTTATCTTTTCAGGCTGTATTCTAGCCGTTGGCGCTGTATGCTATTTCCAAGTATGTTAAGTCTTTATGCTGAGATATTTTCCCATTCATTTATTTCCTTATTGGGACTGACAGAGAGTTAATAGCTCATTCTATTCCTATTGCTATATTCTATATTGAGATAACCTGTTGCAGGGCTCGAGATATTCAAATCAATAGAGTCGTTTCAAGGGAAAAAGAGAAGACATATTTAAAAGAGATTTTTCTCTCAGCAGAGACAATAAGTTACAGACACAGAGAGATTTTCTTCTCAAGGCTTTATTCGCTCAAGCCTCATCAGAGCAGCTCTTCACCATTTCTCAAAAAGAGAAGAAAAGTTTTCCTGAAGCAAAAAGCCCAGAGCAATCATCTTCTTTCTCAAGTCTCCTGAGCATCTGCTTAGAGTTTTCAAGACTTCAGAAAGACCAGCTCCAGTTCTGCTTCAAGTGTTCCAGAATCTGAAGACCTGATAAAAATCAGTCTACAGATCCCTGAGGATTTAGTTTCAGTATATCTGAAACTCCTTCATCCTGAAGCAAAGGCTTTCCCTGGACTTCCACTGAGCCAGGGGGAGACTTTGATTCTTTAGAGAATCCACAAGTCTTCTCTAATCTGTTATTAACAACAGAGAAGACAATCTAACCCTCTCAACCCCTTTGTAAAAGAGTTTTCACACCTCTTCAAAAGTGAACATTGGTGACAGGGCACCTTATCAACAACCTGTGGTTGAGCATCCTTATCAAAAGCTCAAAGGGTCTTGTTTGATCTACCTGAATCAGATCATTGGTGGCAGGGCACCTTAGCAAAAACCTGCAGTGGATTCCTACCAGGGTGGTAGAAGAGTGGAGTACCTATTAAGAGGGAACCACTATATATCCTGTGTCCCTCTGGCTATTTTTTTTAATTGCTTATTCTGTGGCTGTGATAGAACTACCTAGGATTGCTAGTTGCTGTGATAGGCTTATAGTTAAACTGAAATTTCAGTTAGCTCTCTCACTTGTGCACTTCACTGTGTTAGGCTCTTAGGGTTCAAGTATCAGATTATTTATTCCGCAAATAAACTCCAAGGGAGCTGACTAGTTGTTCATAAAATTTGAATACTCTATTCACCCCCCCTCTAGAGTAGTTTACATCTTATCCCCTCACTTTCAATTGGTATCAGAGGAAGGTTAGCTGTTCATACAGGCTAACATCTGGGTTAAAAGATCCAGTGATAAGTTGTTTCCTGATACCATTCACAAACACTTTCACACATGGCCTAGTCTAAGGATTATTCAAGCACCAGACCTCCTGTATGCAACTTGTCCAAGTTTGGCATATGGAAGGCCAGGATAAGACTATACATGAATTCTATTGATGAAGATATCTTTTCTTCTATTTTGACAGGACCACCTGCTAGGCCTGCTGCTGCTACTTCCACTTCTGCTGATCTCACTGCTGTGCTACCTCCTGACTACAATGAAAATTACAAGAAGGCAAAAGCAGCTGATGCAAAAGTAATGAACATCCTAGCTCAGACAATGTCTGATGAAATATTCCAGAAGCTTGTTGAATGTACCTCAGCCAAAGCTATGTGGGATTCCCTCAACCACATAGTTGCTGGCTCAGCTGATGAGAGGAAGGACAGGAGATCCAACCTCACTTCTCAGTATGAAAATTTCAAGAAGGATGATGCTGAAGACATTGACACAATGTACACAAGACTCAGTTCAATAATAAGTGAACTGAGGTCTTCGGACAAGGAGATAACTTTGACAGAAGTCAATGACAAGATCCTGATGTGCCTTCCCATCTCTTGGGACTCAAGGATATGGCCCATCAAGGATGGCAGAAACACTGTGGAACTCTCCACAGAAGCTCTGTTGGGAAAGCTCAAGTCATATGAGCAAACTTTGAAGAGCAGAGCTGCTGCAACTGAAGTAAAGACTCTTACACCTACAAAGAAAGAGCACTCTCTAGCTTTTAAGGCTGCTGAGACTTCTGAAGGAAGTCAATCAAATGAGGAGTTGCTGGCACTCATTGCCAAGAGGTTCCTCAACATGGGAAGAAGAGACTTCAGAAAGAAGTTCTCCAAGTATGAGGATAAACCAAGGTATGACAAGACTCCTTCTAAAGAAATCATTTGTTATGTTTGCAGCAAGCCTGGACACATTGCTCCAGATTGTCCAGAGAAGAAACACAAGGAGAAGAAAAATGAGAAAGAGTACAGGAAGCACCACTCCAAGTCCTCCTCACACAAATACAAGAAGAAGGACAAGGGATTTGTGGCTGCTACCTGGAGTGAAACAGAAGAGGATACCTGCTCCTCTAGCTCCAGTGATTCAGAAGAAGAAGAAGAGAAGAAAGCCAAAGAGGTCTGCCTCATGGCTATTAATGCCTGCAGCTCTCTGTCAGTTGCAGAGAATTCTGAAGAAGAAGGAGACAATGAAGAAGATCTTCCTATGGAAGACCAGGTAATCAACTCATTTGATTTTTCATCTCCTGAGTTCAAATTAAAATTTAAAACTCTATGTTTAGATTTACTATTATCTGAAAAAGAAATTAAGTCACTTAGATTAAAGATAATGGAACTAGACATGGAAAGTACTGAAATAATTAGATTAGAAAAGGAATTAGAAAGCTCAAAAGGAGAAGTAACATTCCTAAAATTAGAACTAGCTAAATCTAAGAGGTTAGAAGAACAATTAAATGGCAGAAGCCTTAAACTATCTGAAATAACCAGTATAGCAAACACTAGGGTTGGTAATGATAAACTAGGCCTAGGTGCTACACCTAGTGAACCCATCCTCCTCACAAAGGAGAGATTTAGCACTCTAGTAAAATTTATTTCTGAATCAGGAATAAAGAATACTGAGGAAATTGAAAAGTATAAGAAAATTCGTAATAAGATTAAGAAAGAGAACAGAAAGAAAAAATTTCTAGCTTTACAGAAATCGTCGAACATTAATTGACGATCGTCAAACCAATCGTCGAACATCTATCTACGATCGCTGAACACCTACACTGAGTATAATAGCTTTGGTGCAGGAGGTCGACGATCTCATCTTGAGTCGTCGACCAGTGATCGACGATCTGGACTTAAGCTGGAAAATAAAATTCAAACTTCCAGAACTGCAAATCCTAATCACTACCCTAGGTTGTTTAATCCTTCAACTGAATGGATTATCCCACCTAGGAGATCACACCCTTTAGGATATCAATCTAAGCCTGCAAGATCTTTTATATCTAGCTTTTCTTTTGTGAAGAATACTGGACCCAAGGTAACCTGGGTTCACAATGTATAATTGATGTCTTTGCAGGTGAAGACCTATCCAGTCATACATGACAAATGGTATCTGGATAGTGGATGCTCAAAGCATATGACAGGAAAGAAGAAGAACCTGTCAGGTTTCAAAGCCAAGCTGGGACCAAAAGTTGTATTTGGAGATTCCAGCTGTGGACAGACTGAAGGGTATGACAGCTTCACCATAGGAGCTGTAACCTTCAAGAAGGTAGCTTATGTCTCAGGACTAAAGCACAACCTAATCTCTGTAAGCCAAATGTGTGATGCTGGGTACAAGGTATGGTTTACTGACACTGCTTGTAATATTGCTTTAAATAATATTGTTGTGTTAGTAGGCATTAGAATTGGTAATGTTTATGTTGTAGATTTTAATTCATCCAAATCTGAAATATGCTTATTTAATGAAGTAACCAGTAATAATACCCTTTGGCATAATAGACTTAGTCATGTTAATTTGAAAAATATTTCTAGGTTGGCTAAACACAATCTTGTAAGAGGCTTACCTTCTTGCCCCTACAAGAAGGAAGGCCTTTGCAAAGCTTGTCAATTAGGTAAGCAAACAAGGAATAGCTTTAAATCAGTTAATAAAAGTGATTCTCCCAGGATCCTGTACTTGCTACATTTGGACTTATTTGGTCCTATTGCTGTACAGAGTCTTGGAGGAAAGTCTTACACTCTAGTAGTTGTAGATGACTTCTCTAGTTTCACTTGGGTATTCTTCTTGAGAACTAAGGCTGATAACTTCAAGGTTCTTACAGATTTTCTAAAGTGTATACAGAGTGAGTATTCTACTCAGATTGCCTTGATCAGAAGTGATCATGGTACTGAGTTTGAGTCTCTTCTTATGCAAGAATTCTGTGAGAAGGAAGGTATCAAACATAGCTTCTCTGCTCCTAGAACTCCTCAACAAAATGGGGTAGTTGAAAGGAAAAACAGAACCCTAATTGAAGCTGCAAGTACATTGTTGGCAGATGCTAACATGCCTCTGTCCTTTTGGGCTGAAGCAGTTAGCAAAGCTAACTATGTATTGAACAAGAGTCTGATACATAAACTTAAGGGTAAGACTCCCTATGAGTTACTTAAGCAAGTGAAACCTAAAATAGACTATTTTAGAGTATTTGGTTGTATAGCTTTTGTTCATAACAATAACAAAGAATACCTTAGAAAATTTGAGGCAAAAGCTTCAATGGGAGTTTTTCTAGGATACTCTCAAGTAAGCAAAGCCTATAGGGTCCTTAATAAATCTTCTCTTAAGATAGAAGAGTCTGCACATGTCTCTTTTGATGAGACAGTCATGTATTATAAGGAGAAGGATTCTTCTTCTAATAGTACAGTGCAAGTCCTAGAATTAAGTAAGGATTTGGAAGGTTTGAGACTCACATAGGAGAATCATCCCCAACAAACTCCTCAGGTTGCTTCCTCAGATTCTGAATCTGATGTAGAACTTCTAGAAGTTAAAGCACCTGCTCCAACAGTTGATCAGATTCCACATGAGGAATTAAATCTTGAAACTGTTGAAGATCAGATCATTGTTGAACCTACTGATCTTGTCACACTTAGAGATCACCCTGTATCTCAAGTGATTGGAGACATTTCAGTAGGAGTCCAGACAAGACATCAACTCAACAAAGATGTGATGTTTGCTTATTTCCTTTCTCAGGTTGAGACCCTAACCATTAAAGATGCTGAGCTTGATCCACACTGGATTATAGCCATGCAAGAGGAGCTTAACCAGTTTGAAAGATGTAAAGTTTGGACCTTGGTTCCAAGACCAAGAGGCCAACTGATCATAGGCACCAAGTGGGTGTTTAGAAACAAGCTTGATGCCTAAGGCATAGTAGTTAGGAATAAGGCTAGACTAGTAGCTCAAGGCTATAGACAGGAGGAAGGCATAGATTATGATCAGACTTTTGCCCCTGTAGCTAGATTAGAAGCCATTAGGATTTTCCTAGCCTATGCTGCCTATAAGAGATTTAAGGTCTTCCAAATGGATGTGAAGAGTGCCTTCCTCAATGGAGATTTAAAGGAAGAAGTGTTTGTTGAACAACCACCAGGGTTTGTTTCATCAACCTTACCCACTCATGTGTTCAAACTCCAAAAGGCTCTATATGGACTTAAGCAAGCTCCTAGAGCTTGGTATGAGACCTTAGCAAATTTCCTTCTAGAACACAAGTTTGTGAGAGGTGTAGTAGATAGAACCCTGTTTATTAGACATCATAAGGACTTACAACTGTTAGTTCAAATCTATGTAGATGATATTATATTTGGCTCCACTGATCCCAAACTATGCAAGAGGTTCTCTGAACTAATGCACTCCAAGTTTGAGATGAGCAGCATGGGTGAGTTATCCTATTTCCTTGGTCTCAAAGTGAAACAGAGTGTTGATGGTATCTTCATTTCTCAATCAAAATATGCCAGAGAGCTGGTTAAAAGATTTGGAATGTTTGATGCTTCATCAATGAGCACACCTATGGCCTCAAATGCAGTTATTGATTCTGATGTCAATGGCAAGTCTGTTGATCAAAAGAATTATAGAGCCATTGTTGGTTCACTGCTGTATTTGACTGCAAGTAGGCCTGACATAATGTTTGCTACATGCCTATGTGCTAGGTTTTAGGTCAACCCAAAGGAATCTCACTTAACTCTTCTCAAGAGGATCTTGAGATACCTTAAGGGATGCCCTAACTTAGGACTGTGGTACCCAGCTGAGTCAGAATTTGAATTAATTGGATATTCAGATGCTGATTATGCTGGTTGTAGAGTTGACAGGAAAAGCATCTCAGGGACTTGTCAGTTCCTGGGAGAGAGACTTGTCTCTTGGTTTTGAAAGAAACATGCATCTGTGTCTACCTCAACTGCTGAGGCTGAATATATAGCAGCAGCTAGTTGTTGTTCACAGATCCTGTGGATTCAAAATCAGCTAGTGGATTATGGGTACACACACTCAAACACAAAAATTCGGTGTGACAGTACCAGTGCAATATCAATTGCTCAAAATCCTGTGCACCATTCCAGGACCAAGCACATTGAGATTAGACATCATTTTCTGAGAGATAATGTGGAAAAGAACAAGATAATTATGGAATTTATATCCACAGACCTACAGAGAGGAGATATTTTCACTAAGCCCCTTGATGAACAAAAGCATTTGTTCTTCCTGAACTAGCTTGGTATGATTAATGGTTCAGAGTAGTGAAAATTAGGATAGATCTGTTTTTTGTCTAAAATCGTCGAACAACTGCTCGACGATCTTCGACCAGGTCAGGACTATCGTCGACCAATGGTCGATGACAGTTCGTTCTGTAGTAAGGCAGAAATCGTCGACCAACTGGTCAACGATCTCTCCTTAGGTATCTATCGTGGACCAATTGGTCGACGACAGATTTGTTGTGCTGTGTGGTGAATCGTCGACCAACATATATTGATCGACGATCGCAGATTTTTTTTTCTGATAGTCGATTTAGGTCTGGAGATCGTCGTCCTTCAGTTTCGTCTTTTCATATTCTGTCTTCTGGCTTAGAATTCGCTCTCGAACTCTAATCCCGCGCGATTCTCTTCTCCCCTTGCCTTGCATCTCGATTCGCCATCCTCTCTCAAATCAAATGGCGATTCTTCCAGCAGTTCTTTCCGGGATGAAGTTCGACACGGGATTCTGTGTCGACTTCGATTCCTTCTGCCTTTGCGATCAACCAATCAGAGACGTGTTGCGGATGTGTGAAGATCAAGGACTGAAGAAATTTATGTCATCCTCGCCCAAGATCAATATACCAGAGATTAAAGAATGGGTGTATACTTCGTCTTCCAGCGACGAAGCAATGACGGGAAAGATTAATGGAGAGGAGGTCATTCTGACTCCTGATATTTTGACAGAGCTGTTTGATTTACCAACTGGAACTGAAGAATATGAATAAGATACAGAGGAGTATGGTCGCATGCTAACAGTGATGGGGCATGCTGATGGTATTCCAGCAAAGCTGCTGAAGATCAACCTGTCTCCAGAGTTTAAGTTTCTGGCAGACCTGGTGGGCAAAGTTGTTTTGGGTAAACACTCTGCTCATGATAACATCAACAGGCAACAGTTTGCCTTGATGTCGGCATTGGTGAACAAGACTCAGATAACTTGGGGAAAAGTTTTGTATGAATTGATAAGGAGAAAGAATAGCAAGAAGGAAGTAACTCTTGCCAGAGTATTGGGTATCTTTCTATCTGAGAAAGCACCCCTGCTGCTTGTATCTGCATCCTCTGCAGTCAATGCAAGCAAGAGGTTGGACCCCTCCCTCTTCAAGAAATCCCAAAGGGTTATCAAGAAGACAGTCAGGGTTGATCCTAACCCTTCATCAGACACCAGGGCTGATTCAGCCACTCTCCATCTTGCTGGGGAAGGCTCAGCAATCCCTCCATCTTCACTCATTATCACTGCATCCCCATCACCTGCATTCATTTCCACACCATCTGCAGTCCCTCCCTTTGTTGCATCTCCATCCCAGTCACCAACACCACAACATCTGGTAGCTCATACTGATATCATTCCATCACCACCTCACCTTGCATCCCACAGTCATCCATCCACATCTATACCCTCAGCATTTCAGATCACCCCTAAATTGCTTGCACACATTGTGGAGCTCATCACCCCATCCATCCAAACCATGATTGAGGCAGCCAATGCCCCTATCATTGCATCCATAAATGCACTTACAGCAGCCATTAAATCCATTCCATCTTCTACTGAGCCCTCTTCAGTGAGGTGCATGACTCCAGCCCCAACTGAAGTCATGCAGGGGGAGATGTCTTTTGAAGTGGTCTCAGGTGATGCCTTGACCCTTCAGGATAACTCTTCCCTTCCTTCCCTTCCAGCCATTGCAGAAGAAGCTCAAGAGCTACAAGAGGAAGAAATTCCAGAAAAAGAGTTGGAAGATAGTGCAGCTGTTGAAGATCAACAGGCTGATCTAATTCTAGAGGATATTCCAGTGGACACTACTGATCTTGCAGTAGTGGTCCCAGAAGTCAACAAAGATTCAGAGCAACCAGAAGTGAATCTAGCTTCTGAGGAAGAAGTCCCTGAGAAAGACAATGAGGAAGTCCCCATGGACATTTGTGAAAAAGTTCCAGTGAACACTACTGATTCAGAAGTAGTGGTTCAAAAATTTGAGAATGATGCTGCTCAATCAGATGCTGCTGATGATCTTGCATCAGTGTTGCAAGTTGATGCTGCAAATTCCATTGATTCTGATGAAGATTTGGAATCCTTTCTTAACTCAGACTGCACAACCAATAATGCTACTGCTGCTGCTGAAGAAGTTGAGGCTGTGCAAGATAGTGCAGAAAATGCTTCCAAGATGACTGAAAAGGACTCAAGCTCAGGTACTCTAAACCTTGAACAATATATAGCCTTTATGGCTGAGAATATTGCCTCTGAGTACATTGAAGAGTTGGCTAATTCTCATATGGATTCCCTAGCCATCTCTCTAGAGAAAGCATCTGCCCCTGCAGATATTGTCATCTTTTCTCCACCTATTCTTACCTACCCTCTATCCATTCCTACAGTTGCTGAACTAATTCCAGAGCAAGCTCCAGGATCTATTAAAGAAAAGGAAGCTGAAGCCCCATCTGCAGAACTGGTCCCCAGGACAGTTCCTGATTTGTATCCTGAATCAGAACTTTGGAAGAGTACTCCTAATGTTGATCTTGATGCCCTCCTTGAGCAAGATGCCATTGAGGAGGCAAGAGAAAAGGAAGATAGAGAGAAGCCTGAGAAAGAAAAAGCTGAACCTGCTGTAGCTGCCAAGGATCCCTCAGAGCAAGATTTTGATGACTATGCTGGCAAAAACTCATCTCACTCTTCTGATGATGATGATGATGATTCTGAAGATTCTGATAACACCAAGAAGAAGAAAAAGGCTGCATCTAAGAAAAGGAAAGCATCTGCTCCTCCTCCTGCAAATCCAAACAAGGATATTCCTTATTTCATTCGGAAAGGAATTGATCCTAAGAGGAAAGAGTATGAACCATGGATGAGATTCTCAAGGAAACAGTCAAGAGAGAAGAAAAGAACCAAGAGATATGATACTCCAGTTCAGAAATTCCCTCCCAGAGGTCCTCCTCCACCTCCTGGTGCTGGAGCCTCTGGAAATCTTTCTTCTACTCCATCTGCTCAATCAGCCAGATCCAACCCTTCTCAGACCTACCAGAGAAGAAGTAATCAAAGCCAAGGAGGCCAAGATAAATCAGGACAAGGAAGGCAAAGAAATTAAAGTGTTCCCATGGAACAGATAAAGGAGATGACCTTTCAGCAACCAACATTCTCTCCTCCTCCTTCTCCCAAAAGGAAAGCTCCAGAAAGGAAACCTTCTCCTCCCAGGAGAGGTTCATCTTCTACATCAAGGAAACCTGCTATTCCTAAGACAATTGATTCAAAAGGAAAAAGAGTTGTCTATTCAGAGAAGTCCAACAAGAAATTTATTGAACTTGCACCTCCAAGATCTTTATATGCTAAATATGATCCTAAGAAGGCTGTACAGATTCCTATTGACTCAAGCAGATTAGCTACAACTCTTCAAAGGAATTTGGAGATTGCAGCTCAAACTGATACTGATAGACCACCTTCTCCATCAGACAAGATAGAAACTGAAAGAATTGCCTCTATGGAAAGATTCAAGGAATCATTTGCACTAAGCATGATGGAGAAAGCCAAAGCTCAAGGACTGGACCCTTCAGCATACTCAACTATGTCTGAATTCAGAGAAAAAGAACTCAGCAAGATTCAAGTCAACTCAGAAATATTCGATACTGAAGAATACATGAAGCTGCATCCTGCTGCAGTCCTGCCAAGCTATGGTGAAAAGAAGATCATTGGTGAACATGACCTGATGTTATCCAAAAGGCAAGCAGCTAATCTAAATAGAGAAATCATTTTCAAACCTGCTGTAATCTCAAAGAACTCCTCTGATGCTAAACCATCTAATAAATCTGCTTAATACTCTATAATTCTGCTGATTTATGATTTATATGCTTTCTGTGGATTGCCTGTGTTTTGATATTATGGTTAAACTTTGCATTTGTTCTTGTTTGTATTAGTTTTTAGATTGGATTGGATGACATGACCCAAATAGGGGGAGATTGTTGGTACCCTAGGTGTGATTTGGCTCATGTAATCCTTTTCCAGCCCCTCTTGATCCATATAACTATATATGATCATGTTTAGACTTTGTTTAGTCTCCCTAGGGCAGTTTATAACTGACCTAGAGCTTAGGTTAGAAGTTGTAGAATGAATATATGGTTAAGGCATTTTCCGTTCGACCATCGTCGAATGAGGCCTCGCGATCGTCGACCATTGGTCGATGATAGCAGGGCTATAGAATAGTTGAAGTCAAGACAATTATCGTCGACCAATGGTCGACGATCTCAGAGCAAGTTTATTATGCTCTGAAGGATTGGTCGACGATCTGCCATCAGCAGTTCAACGATCGCAGTCTTGCTTCACGATTTCTGTCCCAGACGATTTCTGCCTTAGTCGACGATCTGTTGACTAGGTCGACGATCATCGAACCCCTGTTCGACGATTATTGTCTGCCTTTAACAGTTTGTATTCATTCTATTCCTTGGTTTATTTCCAAGTGTTTTAGCTTGTCGTTAGAGAGATTTTCTGAAGTTGTTTTTGCTAATTTATGGCTTAAAATCAAATGAATTAATTACCAAATATGTTAAGCATAAATTACGGGATTCAGTATTTGATAAAGTATTTTGTCCTATTATACAAAATATGTTGATTTTATCTTTCCAGGCTATATTCTAGCCGTTGGCACTGTATGCTATTTCCAAGTATGTTAAGTCTTTATGCTGAGATATTTTCCCATTCATTTATTTCCTTATTGGGACTGACAGAGAGTTAATAGCTCATTCTATTCCTATTGCTATATTCTATATTGAGATAACCTGTTGCAGGGCTCGAGATATTCAAATCAATAGATCCGTTTCAAGGGAAAAAGTGAAGACATATTTAAAAGAGATTTTTCTCTCAGCAGAGACAACAAGTTACAGACACAAAGAGATTTTCTTCTCAAGGCTTCATTCGCTCAAGCCTCATCAGAGCAGCTCTTCACTATTTCTCAAAAAGAGAAGAAAAGTTTTCCTGAAACAAAAAGCCCAGAGCAATCATCTTCTTTCTCAAGTCTCCTGAGCATCTGCTTAGAGTTTTCAAGACTTCAGAAAGACCAGCTCCAGTTTTGCTTCAAGTGTTCCAGAATCTGAAGACCTGATAAAAATCAGTCTACAGATCCCTGAGGATTTAGTTTCAGTATATCTGAAACTCCTTCATCCTGAAGCAAAGGCTTTCCCTGGACTTCCACTGAGCCAGGGGGAGACTTTGATTCTTTAGAGAATCCACAAGTCTTCTCTAATCTGTTATTAACAACAGAGAAGACAATCTAACCCTCTCAACCCCTTTGTAAAAGAGTTTTCACACCTCTTCAAAAGTGAACATTGGTGACAGGGCACGTTATCAACAACCTGTGGTTGAGCATCCTTATCAAAAGCTCAAAGGGTCTTGTTTGATCTACCTGAATCAGATCATTGGTGGCAGGGCACCTTAGCAAAAACCTGCAGTGGATTCCTACCAGGGTGGTAGAAGAGTGGAGTACCTATTAAGAGGGAACCACTATATATCCAGTGTCCCTCTGGCTATTTTGTTTAATTGCTTATTCTGTGGCTGTGATAGAACTACCTAGGATTGCTAGTTGCTGTGATAGGCTTATAGTTAAACTGAAATTTCAGTTAGCTCTCTCACTTGTGCACTTCACTGTGTTAGGCTCTTAGGGTTCAAGTATCAGATTATTTATTCCGCAAATAAACTCCAAGGGAGCTGACTAGTTGTTCATAAAATTTGAATACTCTATTCACCCCCCCTCTAGAGTAGTTTACATCTTATCCCCTCACTTTCAGTTAGCCGGAGGAGTTGTCTCCAAGACCTGTGGTGGATCCCTGGGGAGGCGAGATGCCGAGTCTGGGGGCACAAGAGGGGACCCGGCTCCGTCATCTTGAACCGCCTCCTGCGAGAAGTACTGTATATCAGTTGTCAATCTTTTCTCTTAATTAGTTGGTAGTTTTGGTAGTCAGCCAGCAAGAGAGATGTACCTTCTGCAGAGGGGAAGGATTATCCACGCGGCTTGTGGATGGGGTAGGTGAGCCCCGGTTCTCGTGCGGAAGGTCCCACTTGAATGATTTTGACTTCTTCTTCTTCTTCAGCTGTGAGGGCTCTGTGGCTGGCGCATTTCTCACCATAAAGGGGGCTACTAAGGCACTGTTCGCAAGGGCTCGCGCTTGCGCCGCTTCGATGCGGTCTTGAAGGCTCTGCGAGAACGGCTTCTTAGCGCATTTGGAACGCTTCTTGGGATCATGCAAAAACTCAAACACAGGGCAGCGATTGGCAAGGACAGATTTATGAACGTCTATCAGCACACAAATATATAGCCGTGGGATGGCCCACCAAAAGATTCTCTTTTCAGGGCAGAAAATGCTCAGTGAATATTTTTGGTTGGACGTGTCTTTTCGAGCGCAGGGCTAGCTCGAAAAGAGCGAGGATTGTGTATAACCCCATATTCGCTGAGTGGAACCCAGAGGCACCAAGGGCAAGGTTTGGACTAGCTTCGGGCTAGCTTTAGGCTTCAGAGCAGAGGATCTCCCGCCTGGGAGTAGGCGAGACCGCTCGCGCTCAAGCCCCAGCCGAGACCTACTTCTGCCTACAGGTGGGCGAGAAGGCTCGCGCCTCGCAGAAGCCGAGAATTGGCTCAGTCTGAGGCATCCTTCAACACCTTTTTATCTCCCTCCGAGTGAGGTCGGGTGGGTTCTCGGCAATATGTGAGAACCTCCGGCTCTCGACATAGAGGTTCTCGCCGGATGGGGCCCAGGGAGAAATTACCAAGTTGCCCTTGGATAAATTACCCATATACCCCCAGGGTCTATATTTAGCATTTCATAACAGCGGGATTTGGCGGTTGGCATACCAGCTAGGGGTAATTTAGTAATTTCAGGTCAGCAAAGACTATAAATAGACCCGCAGGGGATCTTTAGAAGGCAAGCTTTCACATTTCTCTAATATTCTCTAGTGCTTTTTGAGGAGCTCCAAGCCCAGCTTTTGGCTTTGGAGGGGAAGCTCTCAGAGATCTTCCGAATAATAGGTGGGACCTCCTTGCTGAGGCTTTGGGTCTGTTCTAGGTCCTTTACAACCAGTCAGGGGTCGGAGCTTGGGAGAAGTAGGTGTTTGCTGCGCCCTTATTTTCGAACTTTCGTTGAGGTCAAGTTTGGGCTTCAACAGCTGATCCTGCTGGCCTTTTATGATCACCAAAAAGAAGAAAGAAGCTTAAAACAATTCTGATAAAACTAAGTCCACAATCATATATAATATAAAATATGAGAAATCACATAAAGTCCACATGATAACAGAAGTATTGAGGTAAAACAGTACGACGAAATATAAATGGGCACAAGCCCGGTACATCAATCCTCACTACAAACTCTCGCGGAAGCTAAGTAAACTAATCACTCACGGAGTCAGTAGCTGGTGATCCTGTGGTAGACTGGCCCACCTCCATGTGCACCATACCCCGCTGGTGCTGTATCCCCTACTACTTCTCCCTGTCTCCCATCCAGAGCCCCTAGAATGTTGTGGTTCGAAAACCGTTAGTCAAAAGACTAAGCCCTATCATCCCCTAACCCTCCCCCATAGCTCCTACGCACCGAGCGGGGTGGAGGAAAGGGAAGCTATGAAAGTGAAGAATAAACAAGCAGGTGATGGTGTAACTATTCTAGCAGTTATTTATAATGTATATACAGCTGAGGAAAGGTACAAGCTAGTAGTTCTTTTATAGCGAGCAGTAAGGTAAACAAGTAGAGTAAAGCAACATATGTAAGAAAGACAAACTAAGAAGTAAGTAACCTTAACTTATATGAATGCCTATACAAAATTATAAGTTAAGGGGTCTTCTGCAAGGCTCTCATCGTATAAAAAGTCCCATACCGATTTATACGTTGGGGGTGTAGGTTGTATGCAAGTATGAGTGTAGTGACATGTTATGCCATGATTCATGCGAGTGCAACTCACGCACACGACTGTATGTGCACAAACCTTTAGTTCCCCCCTTTTCGGCAGCTGGCTTCACACCCAGGAACCTTCATAGTAGCAAACAGAGATAGTGGGTCGGGACCCCCACTCCTCGATTGGTATCCACACTACCAGGCCTAGCCCTTACGTACGCCTCTGTAAGGACACAACATAGAGTCACCACATACTATTGCTGGCCACATCCACCAGACTTCCTTTGGCTAAGTGTAAAACACACCCTCCGAGTCAGCGTATCGACGTCGGTGTTAACGATAGTCCGATACCGAAGACCCACCACCTTTTATCTTATGCACATGCAATAGTAATATATTATCCTACCGAGCCATTGACTCACCGAGCTAACCTGCCCACCACTAAAACCACCGAGCCTACCGCTTGTGAGACCCAACCTAACTCCCACAATACCGAGAATTGTGAGTGTAAGTGTAATCCTAGTTATATTAATTACTCTTATCATTGCTTATTCTTACGGTTTACGTTAACCCTGGACTGCCCAAGGCATTCCCCGTGAAGGGATCTTGAGGGAACTAGGAACTATGATGGGCTGAAGCCCATAACTCTCTTTTGTAAGACACTTACTATTATTGGTTAATACCCAATCTCTGATCCCTTTTAATGTTATATTAGATCTAACCCTAGTGTATTTGACCCTTCCTCTTCTCGGGGAAGATGATGTTTTGTCAAACCCGAGTACCACCTACACTAGTCTTCCCATCATTTCCCTTCACCATGACTCTCATTGATGAGCACAATTCCATTTCACCATAACTGTAAAACTGATACCCCAACCCCCTATGTTAATTTTACATTCTTTTACAATTTCTGTCGTTCTACTATATGCAGACCAATCTAAGCTATATGATGTATACGATAGGAGGTACTCCAATCTTTCATTCAAAAGCTCTAAAATATTTATTGGCGGCCTATCATGATATATTTAGCCTAAATACAGAAACTTGGAATTTTCCTAAATAAATTGGCATTTAATTAATTTTTCAAAAAATTGGTCCATGGGTGATTTGAACATGATGTACTAGATTTACTTAAGATATGACCATATAAAAATTATGAACACTATAGGATAGCAAGATATCAATGAATAATAAATTCCATAAATTTTTATAAAGGAATTATCTCCAAATAGTTAATCCAAGATAATTCAACTAAATATGGGTAATGAAGGGAGTACCATAAATACTTGTCCAAAAATTATACAAAAATTAACAGAACTTTATTATAATCATAAAACCTTACTGACTAAATTTCATGCAATTCCAGGGTCAATAAATTATATATAAAAATATCTCAACCAAATCCATCATGGGGCACTTTATGAAGAAACATCTTTGAAATCTCAACAAAACAACATGTAATTATTTTTCCAAGCTTCTTTATGCCCTAAATAGTACTCTGGATAAGTAACACAATTTTCCAGCAAGCTATAGTATTTATTTTCTATTTATCAATGTAGGGTGCACTAGATTACTTTACACATGATGTACTAAAAAGAAGTGTTCAACTATATCAAATAATTCACTAGTGCATCTACAAGCTATTTGATCAGCTTTTCCAGAGTTTGAAATCAATCTAAGACATATAAAGCATAATTACATCAATGTTGGAATCCCATGTTTGATTTGAACTAGGTTCACTCATAGGTGGTTTGACCCACTTGTATAGCCAGGGTCAAAGTCTAGGTCTAAGTTAGTCTTAGTAGAGAAGATCTCATATAGACCAGCATTGGACTTCATTTCAAGACCAAGACTCAGAAGTAATCGTTGGATCTGATATCAGTTAAACTTTCATCAAACTCAGCTCGAAGATCGTCGATATCCGGTCGACGATCGCAGAGGTAAAATCTCTGAGCTGAGCCCGACGATCTCAAAACTCAGATCGACGATTTCCAGTCTCAGCTCGACGATCTCTTATCTCAGCTCTGTGATTATTTTTTATCTGTGTTCTACTACATTACTGTGCAATTGTCTTGAAGATATCATTCTTATTTTGTCAAGGCTATTTATGGACTCAAATCTCTGGTAGTAAATGCTGATATTTTCAAGGCTTATAGCCGTTTCCAGTGCAGCATTAACGATAGGTTTTCATAGAGTTATTATTTTGACTTATATGCCAAAGACAGTTGAGGAAATCATTTATTACAGATATTGTAGCCGTTTCCTCTCCTCGATTCCTGCAGAATAATTAAAGGAATGTTTTTGAAATTAAAGTAAAGGAATTATTCTTATACTCTATTCAGAGAAGAAGGTAGTAGTTTTTTGGTTTTCTTTTGTCAAGATAGATTTACAGCGAGACACTAAAAAAAAGATAGAAAATTATTTCTGCTAATTTCCTGGAAACATTCTGGAGCAGATCTTCATCAATTTTCTCATTCTGTCAGTGCTCTGAAGAAGAAGCAAGAAGAACAACTTTTACAAATCAAGAGTCTTCTTATTCTTCACTTCCAGGACCATTGCTAAGACATTCAAGCACCATCTATCTAAAGCTCCTGGATCAAGTCTCAGTTGAAGACCTACTCACCCTGTGCAAAGCTTCCCAACCTGAACCCTTCTACATTTCAGGGGGAGCTTTGACAACATCTTTGAATACACAAAAGTCTTCTCAGTTGTACCTTGAGAAAGAGAAGACAAAATCACTCTCTCATCCCCACCTCTGTACAGGGTTTTAATTCCCTTCAAAATTATTCTGGTTCACAAGTCTCCTTCCAAAAGACTTGAGGGTTAGTTTTTGGAAACCTGATCAAAAGCTCATTGGTGGCAGTCACCTGATCAAAACCTGTAGTGGATTCCTACCAAGGGTGGTAGAAGAGTGGATGTACCCAGTTGGGGAACCACTATAAAATTCTTGTGTTGTTTGGTTGTGCTTTCTGTGTTCTTGTGTAATTGTGCTGTGGTTAGATTAGCTTAGTTTATTTGCATTTTTCTTTTCTGTTAAAAGATTTTTTATAACTCTATTCCCCCCATAGAGTTATTCAAAATTTTTTACCCCCTTTTTCTTTTAATTGGTATTAGAGGGAGATTGGATATTTTTATACAGGCTAACACCTAAGCCAACCAAGACCTCCAGACAAGCTCTGAATAATTATTCTTTTTGTGTTTTTAATTTATCTGATACCATGGCACAAAACAAGGAATACAATAGTACCAGACCTCCAGTATGTAACTTGTAAAAGTTCATTATCTGGAAGGCAAGAATCAAGTTGTACATGAACTTTATTGATGAGGATATCTTCAACTCTATTTTGACAGGTCCACCAGCTCCAGTGGCAACTACCTCAACAACATCTACAAGCTTAAATGTTGTTCCACCTCCAGATTACTATGATGCTCAGAAGAAAGCCAAGACTGCTTATGCCAAATCCATGAACATATTGGCTTAGACTTTGTCAGATGACATCTTTCAGAAGGTGGCTGAGTGCACCTCTGCAAAATAAATCTGGGATTCACTCAACCAGATGGTTGCTGGCTCAGCAGATGATAGAAAAGATAGAAGATCAACTCTCATCTCACAATATGAGAATTTCAAAAAAGATGAAGCTGAATCTGATGGTGACATGTACAACAGACTAAGCTCCATCATCAGTGAGCTGAAGGCATTGGATAAAGACATCTCTCTCACAGAGGTAAATAATAAGATCTTAATGTGCTTCCCAATGTCACAACCCGTATTTTCCCGAGATTAAGAAGTATCAGCGTACGGAAAAACACGTGTTGTGATGCCCCGTCGAGCAGGGGATAACTGCTGACGCTCAGGCAATGCACTAAGACTTCAAATCACAAGTTTTGAAATAATAGAAAACCAGTTTATTTAAAGGCCGTATCCCTCGGCACAGTGGATCAGCTAGTCCACAATAGGAAAATATATTTGCTTGCAGCGGAAAAATACTTTGATTTAGTTGATTTGACACCCTAAATGAGTATAAGGGCCCTCAAGGGACCACTTATGGTATGTACGAGTCCTAAGGTGAGTATAGTATTTATATATGAAAGATATTCTTTACGCTTAAAGAAGATAGTGTTTTAGTTTTACAAATATGATATGCATGAGATACATATAATTGTTTAGAGTTTTAAAATACCTAACATGCAACCTAGCATAAAACCTTCCCAGAAGCAAGTAAGCAACTCCAAAAGGGAAAAAATAGTAGTTTTAATTCATATCCAGTAAAGCAAGTAAGCCACCAGTGGGCGTCGATAACCCGACACGAACCCACTGGTGAGTGTGCATGCCCATACAGAAAAGAAGAATAACTACTTCACAAGATGGAAGATCTGAAGCTCAGCTACCCTGGAGGCTATCACCAAAACCCACTAAAAGGGAACAGCCGCTCTATTGGCTACAACCTAGACCTGTGGCATTCAAGAAAGAACGCCTCAGAACAATATCAAAGAATGAAGAATATATGATTTAAGTGCGAGTAAAAAGGGTTTACCAACCTGGTAACAAAAGCAACAGCTAACAATAATTGAAAAGTATGACAGTAAGAAGAAAAATACTATTAAAAGGAGAGTAAAGGTAAATCACACCAAGTGTGAGCACAAAAGCTACCTGCACGGCAGAAAGAAACAACCTGTAGCAGTAAAGCATCAGTATACTAGCAGGAATAGCCAAAAGCAGGAAAATAAAGATCTAACAATCCTAACTTTGTGGGCAAATGACCGGGGTGTAAATAATAAGGGGATGGAGTGGGTGGCAGTACCAGCACCAACAAACAAACCCCAAAATAAATACTCAAGGGTGAACGCAACCGGTGGCAGCCTTAGGGTCCACACACCTAAACAAGTCGGCCCCATTGTCCAGACTTCGTGGTGTCCATAGCTCAGCACACACATTTCACCCCTCCAGTGTCCAGAAAACACCCCCTCCGGCCATAGTCCACGAGTCAGCATGCAAAAACTAGCTGAACACCCTAATATCCCCCTTAGGAAGGAAAAACTCCTCTAACAGTCCTAAAGAAGCACACATCCCAAGGCTAGCTGTTAAAGGGTTGCGGGTTCGAAACCTTGCGCCAACAACCTACTATACAGATTAAATGGCCGTATAGGGATGTCGTTGGTGTGTATGGGCTGCAGCCCTGTAGTGGTGCTTGGTGTAAAGGGCCAGGATGTTACACCCAAGCTCATGGGATACAAGGATCTGGCCAATCAAAGAGGCCAGAAGCTTGAATGAGATTTCAACTGAATCTCTATTGGGAAAGCTCAAATCTTATGAGCAGTTAATCAAGTCCAAAGAAGCTGTAGAACAAAAAACTCCTCCTCTAGCAAGGAAAGAACAATCCATTGCATTCAAGGCTGCTGAAGAGACTGAAGCCCCAATAGTCAATGAAGAGCTAATGAGTCTCTTTGCCAAGAGATTCTTTAAAATGGAAAGGAAGGACTTCAGGAGGAAGTCATCTAGAAATGACAGCAAGCCCAGGTATGAAAAAACCACCACTAACGAAGTAGTGTGTTTTGGATGTAGGAATCCAGGGCACTTCATTTCTGAATGTCCTGAAAATCAAAAGAAGGAAAGAAGAAGAGAGAAGGAATCTAGAAGCAAGCATTACAATAAGCCCTCTTCCAGCAAACAAAAAAAGAAGGACAAAGGATTTATGGGTGATACATGGAGTGACACAGAAGATGAATCCACATCTTCCAGCTCTAGTGAAGAAGAAGAAGAGGCAAAGGCAAAGGAAGTTTGCCTCATGGTAATTGATGCTAGCAGTAGCAAATCAGATACAGATGAATCAGATGATGAAGAAAGCCTGTCAGCTAAAGATCAGGTATTAGCTTCTTATGATTTTGAATCTGATGAATTTAAATTTGAATTTAAAAACTTATGCTTAGATTTGATAAGCTCTGAGAAGGAAATCAAACTTCTTAGAGAAAAATTAAATGATCAAGATAAAATCATTTCTGAAAATGCTAATCTATCTAATGAACTAAACTCTGCAAATGAACAAATTATCTTTTTGAAATCTGAACTTAGCAAAGATAAGATATTAGAAGAATCATTGAATGATAGAAGTTTAAAATTGCTAGATATAACTAGCACATTAAATGCAAGAACTAATAACTGCAAACTAGGATTAGGAGCTTCATCCAGTGAACCAATCCTAATTCAAAAGAATCATCTTTCTAAACCTATAAATTTTGTTTCTGATAAAGGAAAGAAAAACACTGAACAGGTTAATAAGGTTAATGAATTTCTTGAACAAATTGAAACTAAAAACAAACTTAAAAACCAGAAGAAAAATAAAAGTAACAATGTTTTGCAGTTATCGTCGAACTTAGATCGATGATATATGAACAGATCGTCGAACTCAGAACGATGATCTCTGAACGCAAATTTCAGTAATAATCAATCTTCGATCTACGATCGACGATACCAGTATGGTTCGTCGACCAGAGATCGACAATTTTTGTGCCCCAAGAATGAATATCTTCATTCTTCGAGTAGAGATCTAAGATCTCATCCAACATCGTCGAGCTCAGTTCGACGATCCAACCAGAAATCGTCGAACCCAGATCCTTGTTGGGTAATGTATCCACAATGTACCTGATTTGAAGAAGCCCCTGTACAAGCTAAGGTAAATAGACAATGTATTTGATGAAATGTTTCTAGTTGTGCTTGCAGTTATTCCATGCTAAGTACACACCAATGTCAGGGTGCAGTGGGTCAATATACACGGGTCTGTGCTACGTAATCCCTCGTTGAGCAGATCAGTGTGTTGGCCTACATGTACTCTCTCTATTGGGGTGTACTTAATTTCAAGTACAGGGCTATGATAAAGCTAGAGCAGACATGGAGCAAGGATGGGCCAAAGACCATCTCACGGGCTGAAAGACGAGAATCGTCTAAGTGTAAATCGTCGAGAATCACTAAGTGATTCTCACCGATTCGTCGAGAATCACCAGTGATTCTCGACGAGTCGTCGAGAATCACTAGTTGATTCTTGCCGGGTTGGGCCGGCTATCTCGACGCAGTCAGAAAATTCATCTAAGGCAGAATCGTCGAGAATCACCAAGTGATTCTCGCCGATTCGTCGAGAATGACTTTGCATTCTCGACGAGTCGGCAAGAATCCAAGGTGATTCCCACCGATTCTCCCCGGCCTCTATAACCTGTGCAGCCAAAATTCTCTAAGTAGAATTCGGCGAGAATCGTAAGTGATTCTCGCCGATTCGTCGAGAATCACCCACGATTCTCGCCGAATTTGACTTGGGTATTTTTCCGACTCTGTCTGGACCGGTCCACGTTATCAGCAGGATTTTGAACCGGACTTCGGTCTTACTGCTGGTGGGGCCACAACGGTCATCTCTTGACCTATTGTATAAATACTCTGGTATTTGTGTACAGTAACACACACACAGACGATATACGAAAAAGAGCGGCCGACTAACCCTAATCTCGCGAACTTGCTCCGCCTCCGTCGCCGCTGCCGATCACCGAAGCAGATGTCGATCTCCTCCAAATCCTCGGTGATAAAAGCCAAGTCCTGCACAGCGTCTCACGTGTCTATCCAGAGATCTTTTGTCTCTTGATTTGAGATAGGGAAATCTTTCCCCGTCCGAATCGATCGAGATGATCGATCCTCGTGTGACCGTTGGTAGACCTTGCCGACTTCACTAAGAAGATTGGATCTCCAGTGCTTTGCTGCTGTGTTCAGTTGCCGCCGCCAACACTGAGAGCCTTGCCGCCGCTCGTCGCCGCCGCCGGTCTCGGGGAGATTCACTCCAAGTGAGATCTAGGGTTGTGGACTCTTCATTGACTTCAAGAACACGTCGTCGAACGAAGAGGGACACCATAGTCTCCATACGTTGTTTGTATTTCTTACAAGCTATTTTCAATTCTTTGTAAAGGACCGATTGGTCTCTAGTTGTAGGGTTGGGTGCAACCCGTGTTGTGGGAGTGTTGACTCCTACGTGTGGAAGGGTTCCTTCCGTTAGTGCAAGGATTGGATTTCAATCCTGTTGGTGAAGTGACCGAGTCGTCCCTGGTTGGGAGATAGGTTGAAGGGGGAAAGTGGACGTACCCAAATAGGGGAACCACTATAAATTGCTTGTGTACTTTTTGTGCTGTGTTGTTTAGTTTTCTTGTGCAGGTAAAATCTTAATTCCGCAAATACGCTGCAAAGACACTTATCCCCCCCATAGGTGTAAGTAGTTGACATTAGGTGGACTTTTAAGTGGTATCAGAGGGAGGTTGCTCATCAAAGGGGTTAACACCTCGAGTAAGTTCCTGCATCTAGTGACAACAAGAAGATCAGACTCAAGCATAGAGTTGGATTATGATGTCCCTCCTCTAAGACTCCCCTCATGTACAAAGGAGTACTATCCTGTATGGAAGATGAGAGTACTATTTCATCTGGAGGCCATCGACCCTCGAGCATCACTCATTCTGGAAGAGGGGCCCTTCATTCCCATGAAGGCTTCCAGCTCGGGGAAAGATCTCCAAATCCCCAAGTGTCCCAAAGAGATGTCAGAGACAGAGATCTCACTGTTCAACCTGGACCAGGTGATTCGTCAGATCATCACTGATGTCTGGTCTGGACCATCTCGCTCTAGAGTGGACAAGTGTAGGACAGCCAAGTCCATGTGGCAAACCATCTCAGACCTCATGGAGGGATCAGAGAAAACAGGGACCAGTCGTCAACAAGAGGATGAAGCCTATGTAGGGGTCCTCATTTCTGAAGATGAAGGGCATGATCAATCTGTCAGTATCAGGGCTCCTGTGTCCTTGTCAGAGACTGAAGAAGAAGTTGAGGAAAGCAGTTCTGATGAAGCTGACTCAACAGTCTCTGCCGATATTAACGGTAAACCTGAACAACAAAGCCAGGAGCAGGTAACTTCTTCCTCATGCCCCTCTCCTCTTGAAGTTCCTGAAGACAGGAACAATTCAGAGGGTAGTCCTTCCAGAGATGTAAGGGATATGGATAGCTTCAATCAAAAGATTGAAAATCCTGATTCCCTTGTGAGTGCCCTTCAGAAGAGCAACTTACTTGTGAAGGAGCAAGCTAAGGAGATTGCTCAGCTGAAAATCTTATTGGTTCTCCAATTGGCATCCAATAAGGTTAAGGACTCTAAAATCTCAGATCTAGAGAGTAGTCTAGAGAATGAGAAGAGGATAGTATCCAACTTTTCCAAGGTTGACGCTATCAAAAGAAAGGAAGAAAATGGGTGGATCTCCCGAATTATCAATTCATGGAGAAATGGGGAAACGGTATTTAGACCCCCCACTCCAGGAAGGAAAGGTACTCATCATGCCTACAGGTATGACCATAGGAACAACCATGGTCACTGCAAGAATGATCAGCCCTCATGTGGAAATACCCACAGTGCCAGAGCTGTCATGGCTACCCCTGAGAGAATACCCAAGGCTCATCCTGAGCCCTTTGTATTCTCGGCCTCAGCCCCAACTCATCATGAATCTACCGGAACCAACTATCACTGCAGTACTTTCTACCCTAGGATACAGGAAAGGGGGGTCAGGAAACATGTGGTAAGTACCCATGGGGCCTCTGGAAGCGTGCTGACTGAAAGGAAGGCACCACCTCCAAGGCCACTTGACACTCACCACATGCATTCTTTCCACCCTCCCATGTGTCATGGTGGAAAAGGCAATTTTGTGAGCAGAACCGGCTTTATCCCGTTTAGACCTAAGATCATGACTACCTCAGTCAACAGATCAGGTCAGAAACGGCGATACAACATTCACGAGTGTTGGTGCTGTGGCAAGGTGGGTCACTTTGCCGTAGATTGTTAGCACAATCCCTCTGTGCTAAGGGCAAGGGTATGTCCACTTCCTCTGGGCAGAGTTAGTCTTCCTGACAAGATTCCTGCAGGAAGGCATTCAAGATTTTATGCTGACAAGAACCTATGACCCAATACATATTGGGTTCCTAAGGAAAGGTAATTCTTTTTTGCAGGATAGTCTAGGTACCCAGGTACATGATGGGACCTAGACAAGAGATGTTCCAGGCTTGCCATGGAATAAGATTAAGGGAAAAGAGATAACGCTAACTATGGTGCAAGGCTTGAACAACTAAGCTTAGATGAGATTGCTAAAGGTGCAACTCCCAAGTACGTCAAGGTCTCCATATCAACGCCGATCGGAGAAGTTGAAGATCAAAATGAGGCAAATCCTTTAGAAGAAGGAGATGCCCAAGAAATAGTCGAAGCTCCTGATGCAAGACTTCTAGAGCTCAGACACGTGAGGGATCATCCCAGAAATCAAATCATTGGAGATCCCCGAGACGGTGTCAGAACTCGCCGAGGTACTTTTAATGAGATCTTGCATCTTAGCTTTCTGTCGCAGGTGGAGCCAAAGAAGTTCGACGAAGCGAACAAAGACGCATCGTGGATTTTGGCCATGCAAGAGGAGCTACATCAATTCGAAAGATGCGAAGTCTGGACGCTGGTTCCCAGACCGAAGACGCAAAATGAGATTGGCACCAAGTGGATCTTCAGAAACAAGTTGGATGAACATGGAGTCATCATCAAGAACAAAGCCAGACTGGTGGCTCAAGGATACAGACAGGAGGAGGGGATTGACTTTGACCAGACATTTGCACCAGTTGCACGGCTCGAGGCAATCCGGCTATTCCTAGCCTATGCCTCTCACAAAGGATTCACAGTCTATCAGATGGACGTGAAATCGGCTTTCTTGAATGGAGCTTTGAAAGAGGAAGTATACGTTGCTCAACCTCCAGGTTTTGTCAATCCTACTTATCCTAATCAGTATATTTTCTTAATAAGGCACTATATGGCCTAAAACAAGCTCCTCGAGTTTGGTATGAGACATTGTCTAGTTTTCTTCTTGAGAACAAGTTCTCTAGAGGAAAAATAGATAAGACATTGTTTCTCAGGGAAGTCAAAGGCAAGATTTTGCTGGTGCAAATCTATGTTGATGACATTATATTCGGCTCAACGGACAACAATCTTTGCAAAAAGTTTTCTAAACATATGCAAGGAAAGTTTGAAATGAGCAGTATGGGAGAGCTGAAGCATTTCTTAGGACTTCAAGTGAAACAGTCTAAGGAAGGAATCTTCATTTCTCAGACGAAGTTCACAAATGAACTCCTCAAGAAATTCGGAATGGAGAATGCAACCTCTATGAGGACTCCAATGGGATCCACCATGTCTCTGGATAAGGATGAGAAAGGGAAACCTTTTGATGAAACCAAATACAGAAGCATCATTGGATCTCTGCTCTATCTTACTGCGAGTAGACCGGATATCATATTCTCCACATGTGTTTGTGCCAGATATCAGGTGAACACTAAGGAATCTCATTATGTCGCTGCAAAGCGAATTCTCAGATACCTTAAAGGTACCCCTAATCTTGGCTTATGGTACCCGAGAAGCAATGATGTCGAGCTAATAGGGTTTTCAGACACTGATTTTGCAGGAAGTAGGGATGACAGGAAAAGCACCTCCGGGACGTGTCAATTCCTCGGAAGAAGGCTTATTTCATGGAACAGCAAGAAGCAGAATTGTGTAGCAACCTCCACTGCAGAGTCTGAGTACATCTCGGCTGGCAGCTGTTGCGCACAACTCCTTTGGATAAGAAACCAGTTAGCCAACTATGACCTCCAGTTCAAGGAAGTACCGATGTACTGCGACTCCTCCAGTGCAATTGCTATTGCCAACAATCCGGTTTCGCACAGCAGAACGAAGCATATTGAAGTGCGTTACCATTTCATTCGGGAGCACGTGGAGAACAAGGACATCTCTCTCTGCTATGTTCCCACTGACAAGCAGATTGCAGACATTTTCACAAAGCCCCTTGATGAGGCCAAGTTCAGTATGTTCCAAACTGAATTAGGGATGCTAAACTACGAAGAATGAAGACTACAGGAGCTCAAGGCTCATGCGTCTAGGGGGAGCCTCTGATAGGAATTTAGTGAAAGCAAAGGTACAAGAACTGAGGGGGAGCATGGTGTCACATGCTTCAGTCCCCGATTTGCAGAAGCCGAAAAGGGGGAGATTACCCTCTCGGCTAAGGTGGCTCCAAGTTTGCTCTCAAGAAATTGGTAATGAATATCTCTCTCAACTCCATTTTAAGTTTATGATTTTCATTCCTATATGCTCTATTCACCTTAGCTTGTAGGGTTTAGGCTTCTTCAAATAGGGGGAGATTGTTGGTTATTGTATCCACAATGTACCTGATTTGAAGAAGCCCCTGTACAAGCTAAGGTAAATAGACAATGTATTTGATGAAATGTTTCTAGTTGTGCTTGCAGTTATTCCATGCTAAGTACACACCAATGTCAGGGTGCAGTGGGTCAATATACACAGGTCTATGCTACGTAATCCCTCGTTGAGCAGATCAGTGTGTTGGCCTACGTGTACTCTCTCTATTGGGGTGTACTTAATTTCAAGTACAGGGCTATGATAAAGCTAGACCAGACATGGAGCAAGGATGGGCCAAAGACCATCTCACGGGCTGAAAGGCGAGAATCATCTAAGTGTAAATCGTCGAGAATCACTAAGTGATTCTCACCGATTCGTCGAGAATCACCAGTGATTCTCGACGAGTCGTCGAGAATCACTAGTTGATTCTTGCCGGGTTGGGCCAGCTGTCTCGACGCAGTCAGAAAATTCATCTAAGGCAGAATCGTCGAGAATCAACAAGTGATTCTCGCCGATTCGTCGAGAATGACTTTGCATTCTCGACGAGTCGGCGAGAATCCAAGGTGATTCCCACCGATTCTCCCCGGCCTCTATAACCTGTGCAGCCAGAATTCTCTAAGTAGAATTCGGCGAGAATCGTAAGTGATTCTCGCCGATTCGTCGAGAATCACCCACGATTCTCGCCGAATTTGACTTGGGTATTTTTCCGACTCTGTCTGGACCGGTCCACGTTATCAGCAGGATTTTGAACCGGACTTTGGTCTTACTGCTGGTGGGGCCCACAACGGTCATCTCTTGACCTATTGTATAAATACTCTGGTATTTGTGTACAGTAACACACACACAGACGATATACGAAAAAGAGCGGCCGACTAACCCTAATCTCGCGAACTTGCTCCGCCTCCGTCGCCGCTGCCGATCACCGAAGCAGATCTCGATCTCCTCCAGATCCTCGGTGATAGAAGCCAAGTCCTGCACAGCGTCTCACGTGTTTATCCAGAGATCTTTTGTCTCTTGATTTGAGATAGGGAAATCTTTCCCCGTCCAAATCGATCGAGACGATCGATCCTCGTGTGACCGTTGGTAGACCTTGCCGACTTCGCTAAGAAGATTGGATCTCCAGTGCTTTGCTGCTGTGTTCAGTTGCCGCCGCCAACACCGAGAGCCTCACCGCCGCTCGTCGCCGCCGCCGGTCTCGGGGAGATTCTCTCCAAGTGAGATCTAGGGTTGTGGAATCTTCGTTGACTTCAAGAACACGTGTCGAACGAAAAGGGACACCTTAGTCTCCATACGTTGTTTGTATTTCTTACAAGCTATTTTTAATTCTTTGTAAAGGACCGATTGGTCTCTAGTTGTAGGGTTGGGTGCAACCCGTGTTGTGGGAGTGTTGACTCCTACGTGTGGAAGGGTTCCTTCCGTTAGTGCAAGGATTGGATTTCAATCCTGTTGGTGAAGTGACCGAGTCGTCCCTGGTTGGGAGATAGGTCGAAGGGGGAAAGTGGACGTACCCAAATCGGGGAACCACTATAAATTGCTTGTGTACTTTTTGTGCTGTGTTATTTTGTTTTCTTGTGCAGGTAAAATCTTAATTCCGCAAATACGCTGCAAAGACACCTATCCCCCCCATAGGTGTAAGTAGTTGACATTAGGTGGACTTTCAATCCTAACAACAGAAACCTAAATTCTAATAGCAACATTAATCCTTTTAATAAATGGATAATACCGCTAAGAAGATATCATCCCAAAGGTTACAAAAATCAATCTGAATGTTCTTACATTTCCAGTTACAGTTATGTAAATCAATAAGGACCCAAGGTTACCTAGGTCAAGAACAACTAACTATCATCCTTGCTGGTAAAGAGCTGTCAAGCATTTAATCAACAATGGTATCTGGACAGTGGTTGCTCCAAGCATATGACATACAACAAGGAAAACTTAAGTGATTACAAGCCCAAGCTGGGACCAAAGGTTATCTTTGTTGATTCAAACTGTGGGCAGACCAAAGGCTATGGTAAAGTCAAGATTGGAGCAGTGACCTTTAAGAAGGTTGCTTATGTAAGGGGTTTGAAGCATAACCTCATCTCAATAAGTCAACTCTATGATGAAGGTTATCAGGTAACTTTTAACTCTAGCTCTTGTATTATTTCATCTAAAGAAAATAAAACTGTTTTAATTGGCAATAGACAAGGAAATATTTACTTAGTAAATTTTCATTCTGCATCCTCTGACATATGCCTGCTTAACATAGTTAGTAATCAAAGTATTTTATGACATAAAAGGCTAGGAGATGTTAATCTGAAAAATATTGCTAGGCTATCTAAATACAACCTTGTGAGAGGTTTACCTTCTGGTCCCTACAAGAAGGAAGGCCTCTGCAGGGCTTGTCAACTAGGCAAGCAAACTAAATCTAGTTTTAAGTCAATTAATAAGAGTGATTCACCTAGGATCTTGTACCTACTACACATGGACCTTTTTGGTCCTATTGTTGTACAAAGCCTAGGAGGGAAATCTTACACATTAGTTATTGTAGATGACTTCTCAAGGTTCACTTGAGTATTCTTTCTTAAATCTAAGTCAGATACCTTTAAGGTTCTTACAAATTTTCTCAAGACCATACAGATTGAGTACTCTACTCAAGTTGCATTGATCAGAAGTGATCATGGAACTGAGTTTGACTCTCTTCTTATGCATGAGTTTTGTGAGAAGGAAGGTATCAGACACTGTTTCTCAGCTCCGAGAAATCCTCAATAAAATGGGGTAGCTGAAAGGAAAAATAGAACACTCATTGAAGCTGCAGGTATATTACTTGCAGATGCTTACATGTCTCTATCCTATTGGGCAAAGGAAGTGAGCACAACAAACTATGTCCTGAATAGAAGTTTTATACATAAACTTAAGCATAAGACTCCCTATGAATTACTCAAAGGGAAGAAACCAATAATTACCTATTTTAAAATATTTGGTTACATATGTTATATTCACAATAATGATAAGAAATACACTAGAAAATTTGAAGCAAAGGCTGCAGTGAGAATCTTTCTAAGATATTCCCAAGTCAGCAAAGCTTATAGGGTGTTTAATAAATTTACCTTAAAAATTAAAGAATCTATGCATGTTTCATTTGATGAAGCTAACGTGTTTTATAAGGAGAAAGAGATTTCTACTAATAACTCTTTGCAGGTACCTCACTTGTGTGAGAAATTGGATGACTTAACCCTTACTCCAAAGGTTGTATCACATCCTTCTCCACAGGCTAATGAAGACAGTGAAGAAGAAACTATGAAAGCAGCTGAACTTGCCCCAATAGCAAAAGTAATTCCACAAGAAGAATTCACTCCAATTGTTGTTGTTGAACCAACTCAACCATCTGATTTTGTCACACTTAGGGATCATCCTAGATCCCATGTAATTGGAGACATGTCAGTAGGTATACAGACAAGGCATCAACTCAACCATGATGTGATGCATGCCTGTTTTCTCTCTCAAATTGAGCCTCAATCCATAACTGATGCTGAGCAAGATCCCCATTAGATCATTGCAATGTAAGAAGAAGAAAATCAATTTGAGAGATCTAGAGTTTGGGACTTGGTTCCAAGGTCTAAAGGCTATCTAGTAATTGGAACTAAGTGGGTTTTCAGGAATAAGCTTGATGCTCAAGGTTTGATTGTGAAGAACAAGGCTAGGCTTGTTGCTCAAGGATATATATAAGAGGGAAGCAATGACTATGATCAAACATTTTCTCCTGTTGCCAGGCTAGAAGCTATAAGGATATTTCTGGCTTATGCTGCATTCAAGAAGTTCAAAGTCTACAAAATGGATGTCAAGAGTACATTCTTAAATGGAGAACTTAAAAAAGAGATTTATGTTGAACAACCTCTAGGTTTTGTTTCTCCAACTCATCCCTCTTTTGTTTTTAAATTACATAAGGCTCTCTATGGTTTAAAGCAAGCTCCAAGAGCTTGGTATGAGACCTTAGCCAGTTTTCTTATAGAGCATGGGTTTTCAAGAGGCATGGTAGATAGAACTCTTTTTATAAAATTTCCTCATGATAAAATTTTAGTAGTACAAATATATGTAGATGACATTATATTTGGTTCTACTGATCCCAAATTATGCAAAAGATTTTCTGATCTAATGCATTCCAAATTTGAGATGAGTAGCATGAGAGAGCTATCTTATTTCCTTGGTCTCCAAGTGAAACAATCTCCTGATGGAATCTTCATTTCCCAATCTAAATATGCTAATGAGCTTATTAAGAAGTTTGGGATGGCCTATGCCTCACCTATGAAGACTCCCATGGCTGCCAATGCTGTATTAGACTGTGATGAACATGGAAAACATATTGATCAGACCAGGTATAGGGCCATTGTTGGATCCATACTATATCTAATATCAAGCAGACCAGATATCATGTTTGCTACATGTTTATGTGCTAGGTTCCAGGTGAACCCTAAAGAATCTCATCTTATTTTCATAAAAAGGATTTTAAGATATATAAAGGGTTGTCCAAATCTAGGACTCTGGTATCCAACAGAGTCAGCATTTGAGTTGACTAGATTTTTAGATGCTGACTATGCTGGATGTAGAATGGACAGAAAGAGTACTTCAAGAACTTGCCAGCTCCTGGGTGATAGACTGGCCTCCTGGTTTTGCAAGAAGCAAACCTCTGTATCAACATCAACTGCTGAAGCTGAATATATTGCTGTTGGTAGTTGTTGTTCATAGATTTTGTGAATACAAAACCAACTATTAGATTATGGTTTCAATCTAAATAATTCAACCATTTTCTGTGATAGTACAAGTGATATATCTATAACACATAATCATTCTAGAACAAAATATATAGATATAAGACATCATTTCATTAGAGATAATGTAGACAAAAAGAAAATTAATCTTGACTTTATCTCGACTAATTTTCAAAGAGCAGACATTTTCACCAATCCCCTGGATGAAAAGAAGTACCTGTTCTTCCTGAATCAGCTTGGAATGATCAATGAGAAGGATTAATTTGATTTTTCTGTCTTAGGTTTTGGATTTGTTCCAAAATCGTCAAACAGAGATCGACGATCTTCGAACTGATCTTGAGCTAAATCGTCGACCTGAGATCGACGATAGCTCTGTGAAGTAAAAATCGTCGACCAGAGTTCGACGCCTTTACTTCAGAAGATAAATCATTGACCTAAGATCGACGATCTATTTTCCCTCTTCAATCTGAGACCGACGATAATATTTAATTAAAAATCTATCGTCGACCTAAGATAGAAGTTTTTCTTTATTTATCGTAGGACAGAGCCCGACTCTTCACATTCCGAAAAACCTATATTAAGGGTTTATCGTCGTGCTCTATCCCGCGTTTTCCAATTTCCCCTCCTGTACTTGATCTTGTGTTTTCCTTTGCAGGTTTCTAATGGCGATTCCGACGGCTATCCTGTTAGCAATGAAATTTGACGCAGGGTTCGACATCGATTTTGATTCCTTCAGCCATTGCAGCTCTGTGAAGTTCAAGGTCTGAGGAAGTTTCTGACAAAGAGAATCAAGCTACTAACCACAGAGATTAAAGAATGGGTTTACTCTTCATCATGTCTAGATGAATCAACCATGGTTGGAAGTATTTTTGGAAATAAGGTTATTCTTTCTCCAGTCAATATTTCTGAATTATTTGACTTGGTGAATGGAGATAATAGTTTGGATCAAGACAATTCTGAATATAGAACTATGCTGGGAAGGATGGGTCATCCTGATGAAGTGCCAGCAAAGCTGCTGAAGAAGAACCTATCTATTGAATATAAGTTCTTGGCTGATATTGTCAGGAAAGTGCTGCTGGGAAAGCACTATGCCCATGATAACATTAACAGGCAGCAGTTTGCTATTATGTCTGCTCTGTTTAATGGTAAATCTATCAACTGGACTGATTTATTCTTTGAATTGATTAGAAGGAAATGCTTTAAGAAAGAGGTTTACTTTGGGAGAATTTTGGGCATCTTTCTCCAGGCAAAAGCTCCTGAATTGTTGATCTCCCAGACACAATTCATCAATGCCAGTAAGTGGTTGGACTCCTCTTTGTTTTGTAAGTGGGAGAGGACCATTCCCAGCCCTTCTAGAGCCTCCAGGACTTCTGAGGATACCAGAGCTAATGCAACTACTTCCCTAACCCTAGAAGATTTTCCTCTCTCTGTCTCACCCTTAGTTCCCTCAGTCCCTGCCTCCCAAAACCAATCTTCTCCAGTTCCTTCACCTCCACCTCTTGCCTCACCCATAATCATCCAGGCCAATGCAGATAATCTTGCATCTCCTCATCCAGATCTTTCTGCTTCTCCTTATACAGATAATCCTGCTTCTCATCATGAAGATCATCCTGAAGATCATCATGTCTCTTCTCAGCACATTACTTACCCCATCATTTCTCCGTCCTTATCCTCTAAGATTCCCTCTGACCCCATCCAAGAGGATGTTCCATCAACATCTTTTCCCTCTGCTGTCCCGCCATCTTCAACTTTTCCTGAGTACACTCACACAGATTTTCCTTCTGCCTTCTCAGTTTGCTCAAACTATGGACATCAATCTCCCTACACAGCCTCTGAGACAGAACCCCTTTACCTAAACTTCTCAGATATAGCCAAAGATCTTCTACAATTCATCTCTCCTTCCCTAAAGCTTCTTATAACACAAGCTCTAGATCCTCTAACTTCCTCCATCAACACTCTTACTCAGAGAGTTGCTTCTCTATCTTCTGTCCCTTCTTCTGGGGGCCTGGCTACAGATGCCTCTGTAGCCAGGCAGGGGGAGATATTCCATGAAGAAGCTCCTCTGATTTCTCTAGTAGCAACAGTTTCAACAGATATGTAGGATGTCTCTTCAGATGATCAAATGGCTCTAGACACAGAAGTTATTAATATTGATTCAGATTCAGAAGAAACAGTTCTTCCAGAACCTTTGACTGTTGGTGATTGTTGCATAAATCCCATAGTGGATATCTTTAAGTTATTGAGTACTTTTTGACCAATATTTCTAGATTATCTTCCAATTTCGAAGCCATCCCCTTTGGCTATTGTGTGTTACACTCCCTCTCTAAGTCCTGACATTGTTAGACAACTAAAGGAAAGCTTTGTAGTTCCTCCAGCAGAACAGTCTGATGACCAGATTTCAAGATCTCCTGGGCCATCCTATGTTATGGATGACAGCCCCATTCCCAGTCTTGATGACATCCTTGCTCAAGATATTGCTATGGAAACTGATGCAGCCCTTGCCGAAGCTATCCCTCCTCCAGCTGATAAAGAAACTCTAAAGGATGTAATTAGAGAGATTGATGCTCTTTATGATATTCCCCAAGGATCATCTAATGATGATCAAGTAGAAAATTCTGATTCTGATAATAGCAAAAGGATAGTGTCCAAGAAAAGGAAAGCTCCATCTAAAGCAGTCTCAAAGCTAAATCCTCAGAATGACACTCCCTATTACATTATCCAAAAGATTACACCTTATCCAGGTATGCCTCATTGGATGTGGCTATCTAAAAATGAGCAGAAGGCTAGAAAGAAAAGTAGAAGGTATTCTCCTCTTCCTCCTCAAAGGTCCAGGAGAGGTCCTCCTCCTCCTCCCCCTCCAGTAGCAGGAACCTTTTGTTTTGCATCTCAAAGGTCTACTCCTATTACACAGACCTATCAAAGGCAGGACAGATCTTCAAACCCTTATCCTCCTCCAGCTGGATCTTAGGACAAACATTCTCAATGGCCTATTTCTTCTGCAAAGCCTAAAGGAAAACTTAGTGAATTTCCTCCTCCAAGATCTTTGTACTCCAGTCAGAAAAAGCAGAATCTAGTGGCTACAAATTTCTAGGCTCAATCTGCTCAGTTTAGAATTCCATCTCAGAAGTCAGTTCAGGAAGCTAGTTCAGAGAGACCTCCCTCTCCTCCTCTTAATCCTGAGCTTGACCCCAACTTCAGAATGGCAAGGTTGAATGAATTAGTTAGGCTATCTCAAATGAATAAAGCCAGGAAAGAAGGTCAAGATCCCTCTTAATTCACTACTATGTCATCATATAGAGAGAAAGAGCTTGACAGATTGCAGGTTAGCAAGAAAGTATTTAATCCAGCAGAGTATATGACTCTTCATCCTAAGGCAGTTGTTCCTAGAGCAGTATCTCAGAAGTCTCTAGGAGATCAAGATATGAAGATGTCAAATAAAGAAGCAGAAGATCCTTCCAGTAATATCATATTTTCAAAACCCTCTTCTTCTCCTCCTTCTGATAAACCCTAATTTCTCTGAACCCTTTTTTTGTTTACTTGTTTTTTTGTTTGCTCTATCTGGAATATATATGAACTACATGTTATACTATATTTGGTGATTTTTATTTCAATACCATATTAGATAGCTATAACACTGTATTATTATTTTTGTAGTTTCTTTTATGTTTAGTGACCCCACCCAAATAGGGGGAGATTGTTGGAACCCCATGTTTGATTTGGGCTAGGTTCACTCCTAGGTGGTTTGAACCACTTGTATAGCCAGGGTCAAAGTCTAGGTCTAAGTTAGTCTTAGTAGAGCATATCTCATATAGACAAACATTGGACTTCATTTCAAGACCAAGTAATCATTGGATCTAATATCAGTTCGACTTTCGTCGAACTCAGCTCAAAGATCGTCGATCTCCGGTCGACGATCGCAGAGGTAAAATCTCTGAGCTGAGCCCGACGATCTCAGAACTCAGATCAAAGATTTCCAGACTCAGCTCGATGATCTCTTATCTCAGCTCTGCGATTATTTTATATCTATGTTCTACTACATTACTGTGCAACTGTCTTGAAGATTTCGTTCTTATTTTGTCAAGGCTATTTATGGAATCAAATCTCTGGTAGTTAATGCTGATATTTTCAAGGCTTATAGCCATTTCCAGTGCAGAATTAACTACAGGTTTTCAAAGAGTTATTATTTTGACTTATATGCCAAAGAAAGTTGAGGAAATCATTTATTGCAGATATTGTAGCCGTTTCCTCTCCTCGATTCCTGCAGAATAATTAAAGGAATGTTTTTGAAATTCAAGTAAAGGAATTATTCTTATTCTCTATTTAGAGAAGAAGGCAGTAGTTTTTTGGTTTTCTTTTGCCAAGATAGATTTACAGAGAGACACTTAGAGAAAGAGAGAAAATTGTTCCTGCTAACATCTTAGAAACATTCTAGAGCAGATCTTCATCAGTTTTCTCATTCTGTCAGTGCTCTGAAGAAGAAGCAAGAATAACAACTTTTACAAATCAAGAGTCTTCTTGTTCTTCTCTTCCAGGACCATTGCTAAGACATTCAAGCACCATCTGTCTAAAGCTCCTGGATCAAGTCTCAGTTGAAGACCTACTCACCCTATGCAAAGCTTTCCAGCCTGAACCCTTCTACATTTCAGGCGGAGCTTTGAAAACATCTTTGAATCCACAAAAGTCTTCTCAGTTGTACCTTGAGAAAGAGAAGACAAAATCACTCTCCATCCCCACCTCTGTATAGGGTTTTAATTCCCTTCAAAATTATTCTGGTTCATAAGTCTCCTTCCAAAAGACTTGAGGTTTGGTTTTTGGGCTCCTGATCAAAAGTTCATTGGCGGCAGTCACCTGATCAAAACCTTTAGTGGATTCCTACCAAGGGTGGTAGAAGAGTGGATGTACCCAGTTGGGGAACCATTATAAAATTCTTGTGTTGTCTGGTTGTGCTTTTCGTGTTCTTGTGTAATTGTGCTGTGGTTAGAATAGCTTAGTTTATTTGCATTTATCTTTTTTGTTAAAAGATTTTTTATAACTCTATTCCCCCATAGAGTTATTCAGAGTTTTTTTCACCCCCTTTTTCTTTCAATCAATATCATCAAAAGGGAAAGATGAAGTTTATAACTACAAGGGTGAGTTACTGTTATCTAGACACCCTATAATAAATTTCAGAGGTATATATCACTATGACAATACTCCTACCAAAATATCACAAAGCCCCAAGGTCATATGACCCATTGAATAATCTCTAAGGTGTAAAGACCTAAATATCAACTAACTGCTTTAAGTGGGGTGCATGTGTCCAAATTCCACCAAATCCCTTCCTAGTTCATTTCACCTCCCTAGGATCACATGGACTAATCAACAAGTCCATCCAAGGACATAATACCCTATGTCCTTCCCAAATTCCCAAAGTTCAACCTTAAGGTTTGAACTTGGTTCATAGGGCAAATCAATCCTAATCTATCCCATACTCCATGTGAGGGGGTTAAATATCATAACAAATCAGTGGCCCAAGTTTCAACCTCTGTTGTGGTGATTTGGCCACCAAAAACCCACAAGGGGCACTTTGACCTAATTACCCCTTATTGGTCCAACTTATGGATTGCTTATTTCCAAACTAAATCATCTCCAAATGGGATGAAAATTTATACAGAGCCTTATGATGACCCCACGGACAACTCACCAAAATTTGGGAGGCTTTGGAGGTCATTAGACCTCTTAAATAATTAATATATGGATTATTAAATTTCTACAAAAACTTTAGGAAAATGTTTTTTAAAAATTCCCATTTTGGATATGTCCTAGATATAGGTAATAGTGAGCCCCATCGAAAATTTCAAGTCATTTAGATGGCTGGATTGATGGGGGCACTCAAAAAAGTCTATGGTCTAGCCTAGGTATAGTCCTCACCAAAATGAGTGCTCTGGTCAGACCACATACCCAAATGGGTTGAAACAAATTTTAAATTTAAGTAGATCCATAAAGCTATTATTTTCATGTTGACTCTTTCTCTGATTTATCCTCTAAGTAATTTTAAAATAATTCCTAAGCTGACTGATTTTATGTAACAGATTATACAAAAAATATATGATATATATAATCAGATCTTGCATAGATCTTGACGCAATCCGATGGTTAATGGCCTTCTTTTTCCTCCAGCCTACAGGTGGGATTTACCCGACCTGGAGCAACTTCCAGCCTTATTTTCCGGCCACCCGGCCACCTCCCTGTCCGGCCACCGCCTTCACCACCTTCGTTGAGGTGGGGGCTATCGCTGGGCGGCAACACAACCACCGGAGGGGCCATTTCTGGTGGTACCGCCACTTCATTTTTCACGGAAAAACAAGTAAAATTAACCACCCAATTAGGCTCAATTGAGCCCGATTCTTATCCCTATTGATTCCTAAGATCTACCCATAGAAGAAGAAGAAGGGGAGGACCTTATTGGAGGGCTGGAGGCGGGTCGATCGCCGGATTGTTATGGTGGTGGTGGCGCCGCTCGGGTTTCAGCAACTACACAGTAGAAGGGCTCAAAATCTTCAGGTAAATGGTGGGAAAGGCTCCTCTCAGGCCACTGATGGTGTTTAAAACACTAGTTTGGGAGGGGAGAGGCCAAGCCATCAATGGCCATTAATGGCCATTGAAAGCTTGGCTCGGCCATGACACCTCCCATAGGCACTGCCATGGCCGAGAAAACCCTTGGCCTTCTCCTAACTGACCAGGGGAGATGATTCCAGCAAGAAAAGAGGGCCTTTGGACTTCCAAGCCATGAATGGCCTCACTCCCCACTTTCTTTCTCCTCCATTAAAGGGGGAGAATGAAGTTTTCTCTCTCCTAGTCATCAAGGCCGATTTTGATCTCTCCTCCAACCTATTGGCACCCTACTAACTCATATTAATAATCAAAATTAGGTTAGCCCAAGTGGGAGAAATGGGTTTGAGCTTGGGTTAGCCCATTTGGGCAAATTTGACCTTAACATAGAGTAGAGTTGACTTTGGTCAACATGACCATTTGGGTTGACCCGAATGGGTCCTTGGTGAGACATTGGCCTCACCTAGGGTCTAGGTAGAGTTGAGTAGGGTTATCTTGGCACTTGGAGGTCACCTGCCCCTTAGTTAGGGCACTTTGGCCATTTTAGGGCTAGGGTCGACTTTGGTCAACTTAGCCTCTTAGGTTGACCCCAATGGGTCCTTGGTGACCCATTGACCTCAATTTAGGGTTAGGGAGGCATGCGTGGGGTTCACTTAGCTAAGGGAAGGTCAATTGACCCTAAGTAAGCCAGTTTGACCAATTTAGGGTTAGGGTGGACCTAGGTCAACTTGACCACCTTGATTGGCCCCAATTAGTCCTTAGTGACCCTATGGACCACCCAAAGGGTTAGGGGTGTTGTGGTGGGGTCATAAAGTCACATTGAAGCCCTAAGGTCAAACCCTAAGTCTGGTGGTGAGGTTGTGTTATAGGCAGACCAAGGTGATTTTTACCTTGGCCCTTGTTCACTTGGTCCTTTGAGCTTCTTATGGTTTTGTCATTACCTAGTCATGACAAAACAAATCCTAGGGGTCTAGTTGTTTGAGGGATATTACACCAACAAACTCTCCCTTTTGATAATATCAAATCTAGTTCATGAGAAATAGCAAAGAAGTATATGATAGAGTGAATATATATAAAGATAATCTTGAACGTTCAGGTTTCAAGTTCTCTATATAGCTCCCCTACACACACACTCCCACTACCTACATTTTCTACATGCTACCCCTATCTATGTGCATGCATTGTAACATGCTCCCCTACATGTGATCATACTCATTAACAATTCTCATGAACAATTCTCTTCTCCCCCTTTGATAGTATCAAAAGGGGCGGGCTATACCAAACAGTCATGCAGGATTAAAAAATAGTATATATGATGAGCGTGAAAGAAATAACAGACAATATACATAATCAGTAAAGCAAAAAGTGAGAACTATAGGGGAGACCCAAAAAAGTGCAAATCAGAGAATATGAAGCATATGTGCATACATAAAAGCGGAGAACATGAACATAAAATAAGTCATTTCACAGAGTTTATATGGATTGGATAGCTCAGAGTAGACTAAGCACACAACGAGGAATAATACAATGCTACGAGAGTTATAAAGTTAATCATATTTAAACATTGCAAACATCAAAAGTATAAATCGTGTGCTAGTACCTATGTGCAAAAAATATAGTGTAGTTTCAATCCAATTCTTATGCGTGGAAGCATTAAATAAGGTAATGACGTGTACGTGTAGCATCAACAGAGAGAAAACACCAAGTAGAAATAGCATATGTTACATGTTTTATCTCTATCTTTTAAAATGATAACACAAGATAAATAGAGTGAATGATCAGGCCACATGTCTATCTATTCATACCAAGATTTGAACTAGGGGCACTAAGCTTAAGTTAGAGTCTATGCACAAGATTGAAATGACTCTTTGAACCAAGGTGCTCATCCTCACAATGCTTATAAAGACTTATCAGGAGGAATGAGTAGTGCTTGGGGGGGTCCTTGACATAATATTTGATATCTTGCATAGTTTTCTTTTTAGTTTGCTTTGAGTTATCACTTATATATATATATATATATATATATATATATATAGTTTGCTTTGATATCTTGCATAATAGTTTGCTTTGAGTTATCACTTATATATATATATATATATATATATATATATATATATATATATATATATATATATATATATATATAGTTCAAGGAGCCCTGAAATAATCGAAATCTATCTTCCTAGATAGATACACTTGAACTTGTATACATAAAACCTTAGCATTAGAGATTTGGCCCAAAGTTTTAATCATCATATAAGAACATATGTATCGTGACATTGATTATTCAAGGTATTTCTAACATGTTAAGATACAATGTCACGAGTTATAGCATGTAAGCCTAGTATTTGTACATGAGTGATTCTTCTAGGGATGTGCGAATATTATGAAGTCATTCCCCTTTCTAAATCCTCATATATACCTAGAGGCATAGTAAACACACAATCGCAAGTAATGTCGCACTCAGTGACTGAGCACCTATAGATTCGACACACCATGACCGGGGATAATGTTCATACAGATTAGCACTCTTAATTCAAACATTGTATGTACTTGTTATGGTCTACGTTCAGTTCATGTGTGCCTGTTAAACATGATCAATCAACAATTATTTTTGTTTTGGTTTTTAAAAAATTTTTGTGTGTTTTTTTTAAAAAAAAATCGACAAAAAGAACTCAAATACACAACAGGTAGACAACACACCAATTGGAGAACAAAGCCACACTTTTTTTTTTATTTTTTTAGAAACTAAATTGAACAAGAACTGAAACATAAACAAAACAACCAAAGAGAGAAAACAAACACTCAAACAAAACAATGTCTAGGAAGGGAGGTCTAAAACACCAAGCTCGAGTCGAAGTAATGAGAAACATGCATCTGGGAGTGGTTTTGTGAATATGTCAGCTAGTTGGTCATCAGTGCTAATGAAGCTTACTCTCACATTCTCCTTTTTAATGTGATCTCGAATGAAATGGTGATGTACATCAACATTTTTTGACCTTGAATGATGCACTGGATTATTTGTCAAGTCTATGACACTCTTGTTGTCGCACCTAAGTTTAACGTTCCTACAAGTTAGGCCAAAGTCTTCTAACATTTGAGACATCCATAGTGCTTGTACGCAACTGCTTCCTAAGGCGATATAATCGGCTTTAGCGGTAGAGAGAGCAACCGAGTTCTGTTTCCTACTAGACCGGGAGACTAGTGCAGGGCCTAAGAAGTGAAATGCACCACTCGTACTCTTGCGATCATGTGAGCATCCAACATAATCAGAATTAGAGTACCCGTGAAGTGTAAAATCAGTGGTGTGTGGGTACCAAAGTCCAAGAGTTTGAGTGCCTATAAGATAGCTAAATATATGCTTTTCTGCTTTCAGATGTGACTCCTTAGGGTTGGCTTGATACCTAGTATAAAGACGGTGAAATGTGATGTCAGGCTTAGACGCACTCAAATACAACAATGATCCTATCATACCTCTAAAGATAGTCTGATCAACTGAAATGCCACTCATCTTTTCTTAACTTGAGAGATGCACTCATAGGAGTTTTGACTTGTTTCAGATTCTCAAAGCCAAATCGCACAAGCATATCTTTGATGTATTTCGATTAGCTTATAAAAAATCCGTCATTGCGTTGAGAAATCGGAAATCCTAAGAGGTAGGTGAGTTCTCTGACAAGGATTATTTCAAATTTGGATTGCATTAGAGTGACAATCTCCTCACACAACTTTTCATTTGTGGCCCCAAAGATGATATAACCTACATTAATTTTTAAAATAATTATATCTAAGTTTTTGTGCTTCATAAATAGAGTGGTGTCCACCCTACCCATCTTAAACCCAGGTCCTAGTAAAAAGGTCGTGAGCCTATCGTACCAAGCATGGGGTTCTTGCATCAATCCGTATAAGGCTTTCACCAACTTGTACACATGGTTCGGGTAGATGGCATTCTTGAATTCGGGTGGTTGCTCCACATACACCTCTTCCTTGATATATCCATTTAAGAACATAATCTTAACATCCATTTGATATAATTTCATTTGTTTATAACTTGCAAACATATAAAATATACGGATGAACTCAAGACGTGCAACCGGTGCAAATGATTCCTCAAAATCCACGCCCTCTATTTGAGAGTACCCTTGTGCCACCAACCTAGCTCTATTCTTGTTATCCTTTATTCACCATCAAGTATATTTTTGTAGACCCATTTCAAACCTATAACTAGATGGCTATCTGGATGCTCTACTAAAAACCAAACTTTACTCCTCTCGAATTGATTTAGCTCCTCATTCATAGCCAAGAACCATGATTCATCCTTTAAGGCTTCCGACATGTTCTTGGGTTACACTTCAGATAGAAAGCATAAGTTTTAAAATGATTCATGTAGTGTAGATCGAGTTCTAACTCCATGAGAAGGCTATCCTATTACTAGTTCTCGAGGATGCTCTTTCAAGAAATTTAAAGTACTCAGAGGCTTATATTCATATACATGAATTTGATCGGCATCCGACACTACTCTCTCCTCACTCCTTACTTCTAACTGAGCACCATCATCAATTTCCTCTTCATTCATCCTAGGTACTTCAGTTGGGATATTTTTGTCAATATATACAAGATCCGATTCTTGAATAACGAAGGTTCTCCTATTGTGGACCCTATATGCACGACTCTTACTCGTATCCCAAGAAGATGCCTAGATAAGATTTTTCATAAAATTTCCCTAAGTGATCCTTAGTGTTTGGAACAAAACATGGGCATCCGAAGACCCTAAAGTACGACACAGACAGTTTTTATCGAAATATAGCTCATACAGAGTTCGCTTAATAAGGGGGCGAAGCATGACTTAGTTCAACACATAGCATGTCGTGTTAACCGCTTCAGCACAGAAATATCATGGCAAGCCAAACTCGGCGAGCATTGTGCGTGCTAACTCTTGAAGAGTGCGGTTCTTTCTTTCTATAACTCCATTCTGTTGTGGGGTGCGAGGGGCAGAGAATTCGTGCTTTATCCCTAAACTGTCACAAAGGTTTGTGAAGTCCTCATTCTCAAACTCTCCTCCATGATTCGACCTAATGCATTTTATTTTTAATTCCTTCTCATTTTGAAGTCTCATGTAAAGATTTGAGAATTTACTAAATGTGTCAGATTTATTCGCGAGAAAGATTGTCCAACAATAGCGTGAGTAATCATCTATAAGAATGAAAGTGTATCATTTTCCACTTAGACTACACGTACTAAGGGGACCAAACAAATCCATATGAATGAGATCAAGTGCTCTAGAAGTGGAAACATCATTTTTGTTTTTGAAAGAAGTTTTAATAAATTTACCTTTTTAACAAGGAGCACACAAGGAGTTTAAACTACCGCTCAGTTTGGGAAGTCGACGTACAAGTTTGTTTTGCGATAGTTTAAAATTTAATTTGCTTCCAGAATATCCTAGTTTCCTATGCCAAAGATCTAATTCTTCATTCTTAGCGACTAAGCATTTTAAATCAGATGCAAACATATCATCAAAGGTAACAGTATAAACATTATGAGTTCTAAAAGCAACAAGTAAGACATTAGTAGTTTTGGCATCAATGATTTTGCATGTACTTGTAGAAGATTCAAATATAACATCTAGACCCTTATCACAAAGTTGGATAATAGAAATTAGGTTATGCTTAAGTCCATCTACAAATATAACATTGGAAATTGGAAATACCTTGTTACCTATGGTTCCGACTCCAAGTATGCGTCCATTGGTATTGTCTCCAAATGTCACCATGCCTCCCTTCTTCTTCTCCAGGCTAAGGAACTTGACTTTATCTCCTATCATAAGCTTGGAACACCCGGAGTCCAAGTACCACATGTTCATCTTGTCCCTAGCCAGCCAACACACCTAAAAAGAAGATGAGGGTAAAGATCTAGTTACCAAAGTTGTCCCACCCATACGATAGGTAGAAGACTTTGGTAGCTAGACTTGCATATTTTTCTTGGCACCTTTCCTAAAACACGAGCCAGATGTATGAACAAACTTATGACAGTTTGCACACAATGTGTAAGCAGTGGATACTGCCTTTATCGTGTTACTAGAGCTTGTGCTTGAGGATGGGGATACCCTTCTAGAACTTTTGACCTTATTTTGAGATTTGTTAACGTTAGTCCTAGGCTTGGCATAATGGTGATTTCTGCTCGATGGTAATGCTGGACTCACGTAACCTAGTAAAAATTTCCCAAATTCACGGCACTGTGCTTCCAATAACATATCCAACAATTTTTGGCCTATTCCAAAATTTTTCGACAGAATAGTTGAGATCATGGATCCTCGCCTCTAAGGCGATGTTTTCAGTAACTAGCATTACACACGGATTGGCAAATTACTTTTTTCCTTCCTCTATCTTGGCAAGAGACATTTGAATTCTTTTCTCCAAGGCATTCCTTTCTTTGACGAGACTGGTTGTTCTCAATGTTGCCTTGGAGAGACCAGCTTCTAGTTTTTCGATCATTTTCATCAAGTGAGGACACTCTAGACACTCGATCTTCTCTTTGCCATTTTTTATTAATTCAGTATTAAGTTATCTAAGTCCTTTTGATTTTCTTATTTTTGCTTCGAACGGACTTCTTCTCTTGTATAAAACTATTTAACTTCTCGCACACATATTCATAAATTTCAAGAAGTTCAGTATAGGTGGGTGGAGTTACCTCAGTGTCACTCTAGACACTGGACTCATCGTCAAATTACTCTTAATTACATCCCATGAGGCACAGATTTGCCTCATCTTCGCAGCTCGAGTCTGAGGATCTAGACTCGTCAGATCCATCCTCATCCCAAGTCAGTGCCTTCAGTACCTTCTTCTTCCCTTTGTGCCGACTCTGCTTCTCTTTCTCTTCCTTCAGGAGTCTTGGGCATTCCCTCTTTAAGTGCCCAGGCTTGTGGCAGTGATAACACTCGGGCTGGGACTTCTCATCATTACTTTCCGTATCCCTCGACGACTTGCTCCACCATTTAGCTTCTCCAGCTCCTCTCTTCTAGAATTTCTTAAATTTTCCCTGCTTCTTGGAAATCTTCATGAACTTTCTGAATTCCGAAAAAAAGAGGCTTTCCTCGTCATCTTCCTAAGATTCTTCAGCAGCCTTTCTATCCCTTGTGGCCTTCAGCGTCAGTCCCTTCTTCTTTACTTCCCTTGGATACTCCTTTGCTTGAATCTTTAGTTAAAGTTTGTGTGTCTTCAGATTACCAATGAGGCACTTTATCTCTAGGGTGCTGATATCATGAGATTCAGCAATAGCAGTCACCTTCGGGTTAAAGCGAGGGGGCAAGGATTGCCGTATCTTTCTCACAAGATCTCCATTTAGGAAACTGTTCCTGAGAGATCGCGATGCATTGATGATCTTGATGAAGCATGTATACATGCTGTCCACTTCCTCATTGATCTTCATTCAGAATTGTTCGTATTCAGATTTGAGTCAGAACAGCTTTGACACCTTCACCTACGATGTACCTTTGCGAGTAAGCTCAAGTAGATGCCATATATCATAAGCAGTTTCACAGTTATAAATTCTATTATGCTCAGTTTTATCCAATGCATAGAATAAAGAATTCATAGCCTTAGCATTGTTCGTACATCTAAGCTTATCAACGTCATCCCACTTATCGTGTGGTTTTTCTAAGATGGTATCCCCTACTGTGGTATTGGATGTAGTGTACTTTGTCTCTACCATGGCCCATACATCCATGCTTTGAGTCATCAAAAAAATTTTCATTCGGGTTCTCTAGTGACTATAATCATTCCCCGTGAACAGTGGAGGTCTACTCATACCTTGTCCCTCAGAAAATTCATGAATAGAGTTGGCCATCTTACTTCAGGATTGTAAGCCTTTTGTAGTAAACTCCCTCTGATACCACTTGTTGGATCTAGTGGCCAACATTAGAGGGGGGGGGGTGAATTAGGTTTGCTTATCAATTGAAAAATTCAAATTATTCTAGTCCAAAAGACAAGTACTAGAAGCTACCGCAGGGCGTTAGGTAGCTAACGCACGATGGTAAGTTACAGAACTTGTTTTCCTAGGCAAGTCACCCTTTGGAAAAATACGCACACTAGAGAGAATTTGATCGTAAACCACACATAAGAATAGAAACACATAAACTAACTTTATTAAAAATAGAATCAACACTAAGTTCTTAACAATTACAAAAATGTGATCCCCGTGATGCCGGAGATCGAAGGCGATGAGAAAGAAATACTCTTTTGTTTTCTATACCAACCTACTCCATGGACCGGTTGACTCTCTCCCTTTCCATCCAAGAAAGGTCTTCGAGCCGGCCCTTCACCTCCACATAAGGAAGGGTTTGGATCCCCACTAGATCACCCGATCTAGACGTCCCAACCCTGGCATGATTTCCCATAGAATTCTTCTTGGATTCTGATGACCTTCACTGATAGATTTTCCTCACCACAAGAATGAATAGAAAAGAAGACTACAAAAAGAAGGTTTAAAGAAACTAAGATTAAAGTCTCCCTCTTGATGATTTCTCCGTATCGCGATCTGCGACCAATACTTGAGATCTCTGTGTGCTTGCAACCGGTTGTCTCTTTGTTCTCGATGTAGTCCTTGGATCACCGGAGTTCTTCGTTCACGAATGGGAGGGATGTATAGTTCTTTTCCTTCGACGAAAATGATTGGAACGGATCGTAGAGAGGCAGCCAAACCCTAGAATGCGCAAACTTGATCTCTTTTCGTCTTAGGTACTGAACACAGAAATCGAGGTAGCTTTATATATGTCTTCATGAAAATAGGCTGAAGTATCTAGTTGCCTACCTAAATCACCTAGAAGGGGGGGGGGTGAATATGTGAGTTCTGCGTCTTTTATAGAATAAAAACTTGAGAGAAACCAACATAGAAAATAACCAAGCCTATCTAGCACCACGACTAGTCTCAACTACTTAACTACATCTCAGATTGCAACAATCCTACAACTCAGAGCAACGCTCCTATAACTCGGAGATAACACACTCCTACAAAATCGATCCACAAACTGGATCTACTCACTCGATCCACAAACGGATCAACAAAATCAGAGACAAGGCTCCTACAAGAGTTAAAATAATTATTACAATAACAATTAAAACTCTTACACTTTCAGATCTGAAATCTTTAAGGTTCTTCCTTCTTGAAAACTAAAAATCTCTATGAAGAAGTTGAGGAAGAAATCCCGAGAGAACTTTGATATGAAACTCTTAGGACCCGACACGATCAAGTAAATGTTTGAAGAACTTGAATCTGTGATCTGTCGAATCTTTTCTTCTTGGAATCACTGGATCGAGAGAGGAGCGACAATGAAGAACGACGATGACAGCGCGACTTCTCCCATTCTGGAAATTGCGAATGCGATTCAGAATGAAGTTGTTTTTAGTATTAGGGTTAGCGCTACCTCTGAAAGAACTTCTTATAGAACCTCGTCTAATGGTCTGAAATCATTAAGGAAGGATCCACGTGGACCAATCATGAGGAACTTTGGTTATTTCGAAATCCCGTTAGACAGTTTAAAAAGAAGTTTTTTGTAACCCTTATTTCTCGAGAAGACTTGCAATTTCTTGAGAAGGATTTGCTTTCTCGAGAAATGGCATAGCTTTGTCGAGAAAATACTTAATGTAAATTCTTTGAGTTGAAAAACTAATTTCTCAAGAAAGAACTTGACGTCTCGAGAAAAAGTAATTAGCTTCTCGAGAAATAGTTTTGACTTCTCGAGAACTACTTTGCTTTCTCGAAAACTATACTGGACTTCTCGAGAATTCTTCAGGGCTTTCTTGAGAAAAGGACTTGAAGAATGTTATAGAGAATTTTTCGAGAAGTCTTAAGGTTTCTCGAGAATAGCTTTTCTTTCTCGAGAACTATACTTAGACTTCTCGAGAAATTCACTTCATCTTCTCGAGAAATGTACTTAGAAAATTTTTCTTTGAAAAATTGATTCTTCTTGTTGAAAACTAGCAACCCTTCTTTTCTTCCATTGCTTTAGTACTTGAAAATGAAGTGCATCCCAATAGAGAAGTTACACATGAGTTAATACCATGGGTCACACAATGAGGGATTACATTACATGGTCCTGTGTTTAGTGACTCATTGTAAACTGAAATTGGTTTACACTTAGCAGTAATGAACTGCAAGCACTCAACTAAAGAATAATATCAAATACATAATTAAGTCAACTTAGCTCAAGAGTGACTTCACACAAATCTAGGTTATTGAAGATATAATACCCAAAAATCTCCCCTATTTGTAGAAGTCAGAACCCTCTACACTAAGGTGAATTATATTAAGATAGTCAAAGAATTAACTAATAAATAAAATAGTATATGCAATAACAGTTAAGAGATAATTAGATCATCAAAATTCAAAATTTTATTTATATAGAGAATTTGTCAATAGAAATATCCAGGTCCACAACATTCCATAACACTGATAATCATCAATCATTTGTACTATTGCTGGTGTTGCCGTTCCTTCTTCTCGTGTTGCCTTTTCTGGTAGCTTAAGGGCTTGGGATAACATTAGGATTATTGCGGCCATATTCACGATCATGAATCCTTCTTTATGTCATAGATTTCTCATATACCTCCCACTCCTAATGACTATAATGATCATCCTTATTATCATTAAGTTCCACAACTAACTTTAGAGTGTTTAGAATTAAATACTTGGAGGTCGGACTCCAAATTTCAGCAAATTCCTTTTCTATCCTTTTGGTAGCTTCTTGACTTGGGATAGATTGACTAGATGAAGCACCATCACAATATTTTATTTTCTTAGGCACTGGCACCTCAGGAGGTAGGTCTTGAGGTATCTCTGGCTGATCAGAAGTCCATGGACTTGAGAATAAATCATAGGAGGAACTCCATCCTGTTCAGGTCTAGGAGAAAATGTAGGCTTACAGACATTTGGATCAAGATGAGGAGGTGGAGCCACATTTGGATCAACTTGAAACTCTGGAAAAATTTGATTGTGCATCCACACAACAGTATCATAAGTATAAATGTTTACACTCTTAATCTGTATTTCTATATTTGTACTGATCTCTTTCAGTTGATTATCCCATTGAGTCTTCATTTCTTGAACTTTGCATTCTAGATTATCTTTCACCTTATCCTCCCCCTTTCTTACTTCTACGGTTAGTTCCTGTATAGAATCTTCCTTGAATTTCCCGACCTCTTCACAGGTTTTGAAGTTTTGTTGTTCAGTTTTCTTCAGCAAGAGTATCTAATTGTTAGCCACAGTAACTGCCTAGTCAATGACTTCACCAACACTAGTGATAGTGTGGTCCAAAGCCTTGCCACCAATATTGAGCAGTCTTTGGAATTCATTTGTATTATTCTGAATCTCAGCAAATCCACTGCTCATTTCTTTCTCAAGTGCAGTTACTCTCTCAGTTATATCTTTGAGAGACCTGTCAAAGTACTCTCTTTTCTTTGTCAACATAGAATCAATCTTACCTAAAAGGGTATCATCAGGAATGGCTGAAGCTAGAGGAAGTGGAGGAGGTAGTGCTGGAGGTTTTCAGACTGGTAGTTATTAAATAACAACAAAGCTTTTGCCTCTTTGGGCAGATGTCATCACATCCCCTTCCTCACCAAGAATGATAGGTAGAGAGAATTCTAACTTCCTGAGAGGAGGTTCTACAGGTTCTTGGGTAACTTCATCCTCTTTAGAGAGCATAACCACATTCTACCCCTAATTTTGTTCCATGGGCTGAGAATCTTCTGGAATCTCTTCAGGAGAGATGAAAAGGGGTTCATTTGAAGTTAGAGCTTCTATCATTTTGTCAATATCAACTTTAGTAGAGGTAACTTGGGCATCCACTGGAGCATCATGAAGATTTTCCTGATCAGAGGAATAGTCAATATCCATACTTGAGCCACCATCATGCACAAAGGTTCTCTCCTCTGCATGAAACTGATCTTGGTTTTCCTTTTCAACTGCCACATCATCAGCAAGGACTTTCTCTGTAGCCTGATCTGTAAGAACATATGAATGAAACTCTATGTCTGGCACATTTGCTTGTTGATCTTCCTCATGAACTAAAGGAGCAGGCTCCCCCTCAACAGCTGCAGCAAATGTGCCAACTGTATCAATGTGAAGGGGAGATGGGGTCCTCTCCTCATCAACTACAGTCCTTGGAACTGTTGGAGCTTGGCTTGTCTTTTGAATTCTGATTTCCCATCTGTTGATTGATGAGAGAGAGACTTTCTTTAGGTGGTGAATGGAAACACCTTTGGACAAGTCAAAAAACTTCAGGGTGCACTTGATTCAGATATAGAGAGATGATTCTTGCAAAATTAGGTGCTTTCATGATTTCCTTAATCTTTTCAAATAACATATGTCCCCATTGGAACTTCTTGCGATACACCACAACAATCATCATACAAAAGAAGTCTGAGGAGATATATCCAACTGAAACTGTCTTGTAGAGGAGAACTTTTCCAATAATGTCGGCCAAGAACTTGCTTTCATCATTCATGTGCTATCGGTGAATAGAGGTAGTGGATTGGGAGAGACCATAAAATGAAAGAGCCCTGGAGTAAATGGGTTCTTCCAAATAATCTTCCTCATCAATGAAGGGTAACCTCAGAAATTTTGTTAAGGAGGATGGCTTCAACTTGATCTTCACATCTTTGACAGAACTTTTCAACAATTTCCCACACCTTTTAAGCTTTGCATTTCTAAATAACTCTTCAACTTCTATAACCAAAACTTTGCAAGGATGCTCGAGAATGAAAGAGAGGCCGGCGGTTTCAAGAAGTTGAATGACATTACGGAAATTATCGGAGATTTCTTCAATACCTGTGCGAACAAACTCACTACCGACTCCAATATTTGTTATGGGAGCCATCGATTGAAGAAGATGAGAGATTACAGACTTTTTTGAGAAGAAACGATGGAGTTTGCGAGAAGAGCGGCAGAGGCCTTCGACGGAACTCATGGGTTTTTCTCGGGAAGTGCTTTTTTGAAATTATGGATTTGTATATTCTACGGACTTTTCTATTTAAATAAAATTGAAAATCTTGAAGAGTGAAGAAAAGCGTACCTGAGGAGTGATGGTTAGAATTCTGCTTGAAAAGTTACGTTGGCTAATTTTCCGAGAAGAATTATTTTCTCGAGAAATATTTTAATTTTCTCGAGAAGTATGTTAATTTTCTCGAGAAGTATAAGTTGTTTTCTAAGAAATCTTGTTGTTTTCCGAGAAATATAAATTGTTTCCAAGAAATCCATTAAGTTTTCTGGGAAATTCAGTTATGAGCTTGAATTTAACTGAAGGTTTGCTGAGTGAGAATTCTCTTGGAATTTTCTGAGTGGCTGATTGCATAATCTTCTCTTGACTTCAAATGTGAAACTTTCAGAACTCCTTATTGAGCATACTAAGTTTTGTCTTGAAGAAGGAGAACTTGCCCTCGTCCAGCAGCTTCGTGAAAATATCTGCAACTTGCCTATCTGTTGGAACATACTGGAGGTTGATGTCCCCATTCTCTATATGCTCTCGAATGAAATGATATCTCAATTCAATGTGCTTTATCCGACTGTGAGAAACTGGATTGTTGGTAATTGATATAGCACTGGAGGAGTCACAAAACATTAGGATGTCCCTAAACTTCAAGTTGTAGTCTTCAAATTATTTCTTTATCCAGAGAAGTTGTGCACAACAACTGCCTGCAGAAATATATTATGACTCGGTGGTTGAGATTGCAACACAATTCATTTTCTTGCTACTCCAAGATATGAGCCTTCTTCCTAGGAATTTGCAAGTACCGGAAGTGCTCTTTCTATCGTCTTTGCTACCTGCAAAGTCTGCATCTCAAAATCCAATTAGTTTGCTATCATTACTTCTTGGGTACCATAAGCCAAGATTTGGTGTTCCCTTAAGGTATCTCAAAATCCACTTTGGAGCTTTGTAGCGAGATTCCTTAGAGTTCACCGGATATCTAGCACACACACATGTTGAAAACATTATGTCAGGCCTGCTAGCAGTGAGATAGAGCGAGGATCCAATTATGCTCCTGTACTTGGTTTCATCAAAAGGTTTCCCTTTCTCATCCTTGTCTAAGGACATCGCTGAACCCAATGGAGTTCTCATAGAGGTTGCATTCTCCATTCCAAATTTCTTTAGCAACTCCTTGGTGAACTTTGTCTGAGAGATGAAAATTCCATCTTCAGATTGCTTCACATATAGTCCTAAGAAATACTTCAACTAACCCATACTGCTCATTTCCAACTTCCCTTGCATAAATTTGGAAAACTTCTTGCAAAGATTGTCATCAGTAGAGCCAAAGATAATATCATCGACATAGATTTGCACTAGAAAAATCTTGCCTTTTACTTCCCTAAGAAATAATGTCTTATCAATCTTTCCCTTTATGAACTTGTTCTCAATAAGAAAGTTTGACAGCGTTTCATAACAAGCTCGTGGAGCTTGTTTTAAACCATATAATGCTTTAAATAATAAATAAACATAATCAGGATGGTTAGGATAATTAAAACCTAGGGGTTGTTCTACATACACTTATTCCTTTATTTTACCATTGAGGAAGACTGACTTTACGTCCATTTGATAGAAAATGAATCCCATGAGAGAAACATATGCGAGGAACAACCGATGGCTTCAAGTCTTACCACTGGAGTATACGTCTGATCAAAATCAATTCCTTCTTCTTGTCTATATCCCTTAGCTACAAGTTTGGATTTGTTTTTGATGATGGTTCCAACTTCATCCAACTTGATTCTGTTGACCCACTTTGTTCCAATTACGTTTTTTCCTTTGGGTCTTGGTACAAGCTTCCAGACTTAGCAGTGCTTGAACTTATTGAGTTCTTCTTCTATTGCAACTATCCAAGATGCGTCTTTATTTTCTTCTTCAAATTTCTTTGGTTCAACCTGCGAGAGAAAACTCAAATGCATATTTTCATTAGTAGTAACTCTTCGAGTTCTTACACCATCATGAGGATCTCCTATGATTTGATCAACCGGGTGATCCCTCAAGTGTTTAAGCTCTAGGGTCCTTGTATCGGGAGCTTCTTATATTTCTGGTGTGTCTTCCTCAACTTGGATTATTTCTTCATCTTGGTGATATCCCTCTCCAATTGAGGTTGGAGGAGTGATCTTGATAAACTTTTGAGCATTTTCTTCAACTGTCTCATCCAAGCTTAGCTTTTTCAGCCTTGAACCTGCATCTTCAACAAGAATATTGGAAGGGCTGCTTTGTAGCACGCTCATCTCATCAAATACAATGTTAATAGATTCTTCTATAACCAGGGTTTTTTTTATTAAAAATTCTATAAGCCTTACTATGACTACTATAACCAACGAAAATACCTTCAAAAAAATTTTCTCCAAACTTTTTACAATGATATTTCCCATTATTAAGTACATAGCATTGCTGCCAAAGATCCTGAAGTAGGACACAGTCGGTCTCCTACCTTTCAGTAGCTTATAGGGAGTCTTACGATGATTCTTATTGATCAACGCTCTATTTTGCACGTGGCAAGCTGTATTGATGGCCTCAACCCAGAAGTTCTTTTGTAGAGAGGAGTCAGTCAGCATTTTAGTACATACTTCAATGAGTGTTCTATTCCTTCTCTCTGTAACTCCATTTTGTTGTGTAGTACGTTGGGATGAAAACTCATGAATGAAACCTAGGCTTCCCTAGAATTCTATCATGACACCAGATTCAAAATCTGTTCCATGATCACTTCTGATTCTGACCACTGAGCAGTTTAATTCGTTCTGAATTTGCCTAAAAAAATTCGTGAACACATCAAAGGTATCTTACTTTCATTTTAGAAAGAACACCCAAGTAAAACAAGAGTGATCATCTACAATTACCAGCGTATATGACTTACCTCCTAAGCTACGAACTTGCATTGGAACGAATAAGTCCATATGTAGTAAATACAAGCACCTTGAGGAATCTTTATCAGCAATACCCTTAAAGGTAGCCCTTGTCTGCTTGCCCATTTTGCATGTGTGACATGGACTTTCTTTAATATACTTAATAGTCAGTGCGTCATATACTAGGTCTTGAGAAAATATCATATTAATAGTTTTGAAATTAATGTGTGCAAGTCTCTTGTGCCATTGGTCACAAAGAGATGCACTATCTTTTGCAACAAAACATATTGGAGTAGAAGTGTTTAAACAAAGAAAATTAGGACAAAATATTTCGACTCCTATTGCCTGTTAATACCGTCTCCATAGTAGAGGCCGATTTTATTAGGCACTGATCCTTAGAGAAAGCATCAATGAAGCCTTTATCACATAATTGACTTATGTAAATTAGATTATGTTTTAATCCTTTCACATAAGCCACATCATTGAATGAGACTACACCATTAGAAATCATACCGTAGCATTTTGTAATTCCCCGGTCAGAGCGACCAAAGATAACCCTTGGACCGTCGTTGATTGGATTATACTTATGAAGTAGGCTTCTTGTCCCGGTCATATGACGAGAGCAACCACTGTCCAAATACCAAATAGGTGTTTTGTTGGCCTTCGAACATACCTGCAATCATAGATCATTTTACCTTAGGAACCCGATAAGATTTGGGTCCTTGGTTCCTTGTTAGCATACTCTCCCTACGAGTGTTAACACTACGAGTGGTCTGTCTCGTATGATTAACTTGAGGAGTTACAATATTTCTGGGATTAAACCAAAAATCCACATCAAAGTGACCAACTTTGGCGCAGCACCAACAGTAAAACCTGTTGTATCTTTTCCAAACCTGTTGTATCTTTTCCAAGCCTCCTTCTTGACCTTTTGAATGTGTGGTCTAGCCGAAGTGTCTAACCATGAGATAGAAGCCTCTTGATGATAACACTCACATGGCTTCTTCTTCTCAAGTAGCTTTTGAACAACGAGTTTCACTATTGGAGCTTTCTTATCATTAGGGCAATGAACATAGGGACCATAGCTCTGTAGAGTGATCTCTTCATAAGGTGCCTTGAAGACACTTGCACCGAAGTTTCGGGGATGAGTCCACTCCTTATAGTCCTTGACAGGTTCAAACTTAATTGGTCTTGTCAAGTGACCATATGAGATCTCAAAATAAAATTCATTAGAAGGAAAAATAACCTTCTTAAACGTAGTCTGAATGAGAGGCCCCTTCCCTTTCTCTTCGATGGTTGTTTTTATAGTAGCCTTATTTTTCCTTTTAGCCTTGGCCCTCCTGGAAGGTTTACTAGGAGCAGCCATATGACCAAAGCCAGCTCCTTTAGACTGAGCAGATAATTCAGCAATAAGTGGAAGGATTGTCTTGGTCTTGGAGAAACTTTCAACAAATCTCTTTTATGCAATAAGCTGTCCTTCCAACTTCTCGATGATTTTGTGTTTTAGGTTAAGGAGCTCGTGTGAACTGTTGTTGTCATCAGCCAGGGCGTGGAGTTCCTCTCTAAGTGAGTTCATTCTTGCGACTTCCTCCCTCAGAGTGATCTCCTTAGCCTTAAGGGATTTGATCTCCTTGGCCTGAGTTCTAACAACTTTTCTACACTGGTCATATGCCTTGATCAGCTCTTTATACTGAGCCATGAGTTCTTATTCATCATTAGAGGAACAGTCATCATGAATATCGTCTGGAGCATTAGACTCTGAAAAAATGGTGTGAGAATTTACCTCCCCATGAAATTGGGGGTCAGCTTCTTCTTCGTCGGAGTGAGCCATGAGCCCGAAGTAGGCTTCTTCATCCTCACATGACTCGGATGAGTCAGTGTCACTGAAGCTCTTCTACTTCTTTGCCACGAAGCTCTTCTCCTTCTTTTTGCCGTGGGAGGACTTATGCTCTTCTCTTCTTCCACCCTCCTACTTCTTATGAGGGCAGTCGACGATCACGTGACCTGGCTTATTACAATAATAACACACAATGTTAGTAAAATTAAGTTTGTTCTATTTAGATTTATACATGTCATTTAAGTGACATTTCTTTTGATGATCACCATCGTTACGTGATCTTCTATATGAGGAGTCTTTATCTCTCATCTGTTTCTTCTTACTGAGAAACTTCTTGAACTGTTTGGAGAGAAGAGAGAACTCTCCATCAGATAACTCTGAGCCCGATGTGTTTAGCTCTGAGTCTTCTTCTTCACTTTCTTCCTAAGTGGGAGCAGGAGATGTTGCTTTAGCCTTTCTTGAGCTATCTACCTTCAGTGCAACAGACTTCTCCTTTGATGAAGATTTGCTGCCCTCTTCTTCAGCTTTTCTGGAGTTGATTTGAAGCTCTTTACACATAAGCTTCTCGAAGAGGTTCGGGGGGTCAGTGTCAGCCATTCTCCCAAACTCCCTGATAGCACAAATCTTATTATCCCATTCCATAGTTAAGGATCTTAGGAACTTGTCATTTAGTTCTCCATTTGTGAAAAATTTGTCGTAGTTCTTCAGGCCGTTGATGATCTTGAAGAAGTTCTCATATGTATCAGCTATTGTGTCCTTGGGGCCTTGCTTGAAGGCCTCATACTTATGGTTCAGAAGGGATCTTCTGTCATCCCTTAATTTTTCTGTGCCTTCCATCAAGACGATCAGAGACTGCCACATTTCCTTGGCGGATTGGCAGTGTATTAGGTTCTGTAACATTGAATCATCGACTGTGCTTGCGATGATGTTCTTGGCTCTCTTATCTAGAGAGACAAGGGAAATCTCATCTTTGTCAAGATCCATCAATTTCTTCGGCACTTTCTTGGTTGGATCGATAGTGGAAGCAATCATGGGAACATAGGGACCTTCTTCCACTATCTTGAATATGCGGGGATCAACAACTTCCATGAAGAATCTTACTCTCTCTTTCCATATGGGAAAGTTAGCTTTGGCGCACACCAAAAGCTTTGCAAAGTCCTTGGATCTGTGCATGCTTGATAATCTCTACAATAACTAGAAGTAGATCTGCTCAAGGTTTGAAACTTTTTGTGAACAACCTTTGCTCTGATACCAATTGAAGTATCTAGTTGCCTACCTAAATCACCTAGTGGGGGTGAACAGGTGAGTTTTGCAACTTTTATGGAATAAAAACTTGAGAGAAATCAACACAAAAAATAACCAAGCATAACCCAGACGACACAAATAATTTATAGTGGATCCCCAATCTTGGGTAGATCCACTTTCTACCTTGCCTATCTAACACCACGACTAGCCTCGGCTACTTCACTAAATCTCAGATTACAATAATCCTACAACTCGGAGCAATGCTCTTACAACTCGGAGATAACACACTCCCACAAACTCGATCCACAAACCAAATCTACTTACTAGACACACAAATAGATCTACAAACTCAGAGACAAGGCTCCTACAAGAGTTAAAATAATTGTTATAATAACAATAAAAACATTTACACTTTTAAATCTGAAATCTTCAAGGTTCTTCCTTCTTGAAAACTGAAAATCTTTGTGAGGAAGTTGAGGAAGAAATCCCGAGAGAACATTGATCTGAAATGCTTAGGACCTGACACGATCAAGTATATGTTTGAAGAACTTGAATCTGTGATCTGTCGAATCTTTTCTTCTTGGAATCGCTGGATCGAGAGAGGAGCGACAATGAAGAATGATGATGACAGCACGACTTCTCCTGATCTGGAAATTGCGAATACGATTCAGAATGATATTGTTATTAGTATAAGGGTTAGCGATACCTCAGAAAGGACTTCTTATAGAACCTCGTCTAACGGTCTGAAATCATTAAGGAAGGATCCACATGGACCAATCATGAGGAACTTAGGTCATTTCGAAATCCTGTCAGACAGTTTAAAAAAAAGTTTTCTGCAACCCTTATTTCACGAGAAGGATTTGCTTTCTCGAGAATTGGCATAGCTTTCTAGAGAAAATACTTAATGTAAATTATATGAATTGAAAAATTGATTTCTCAAGAAGGAACTTGACGTATCAAGAAAAAGTACTTTGCTTCTCGAGAAACAATTTTTACTTCTCGAGAACTACTTTGCTTTCTCGAGAACTATACTTGGCTTCTCGAGAATTCTTCAGGGCTTTCTCGAGAAAAGGACTTGAAGAATGTTTCAGAGAATTTTATGAGAAGACTTAAGGATTCTCGAGAATAGCTTTGCTTTCTCGAGAACTATACAGACTTCTAGAGAAATTCACTTCATCTTCTCGAGAAATATACATAGAAAATTTTTCTTTGAAAAACTGATTCTTCTTGTTAAAAACCAGCAACCCTTCCGTTCTTCCATTGCTTTAGTACATGAAAATCAAGTGCATCCTAATAGAGAGGTTACACATGAGTCAACACCATGGGTCACATAATGAGAGATTATATTGCATGGTCCAGTGTTTAGTGACTCATTGTAAACTTACATTGGTCTACACTTAGCAATAATGACATGCAAGCACTCAACTAAAGAATAACATCAAATACATATTAATTCAACTTAGTTCAAGAGTGATTTCACACAAATCTAGGTTATTGTGGATACAATACCCAACATAGGATACTGTCGGCATTAAGACTAGCGCCCATGGTAGGATCGCGGGCTTGATATGCCAGCTGTCCTCCGAATTTGGAAAAATATTCAAAATAAATATTTTTCTTTTTCCAATGCTAGCGCGGTACGATAGGCAGATAACACCCGATGGTAGGTCTATCTCAACATATTCAACACCTTGGAGCATTGACTGGGTGACCGCGGCATGGTACCAATCTAGCGTCAATGGTAGTGCTATCTCAAAGCATTTAATGCCTTGGAACATTGAGTGTGATAACGTGGTGCAGTACCATGCCAGCGCCTGGCGGTAGTGTTGTCTCAACGCACTCAATGACTTGGAGTATTGAGTGGGTTACTGCGGTACGGTACCAAGCTAGTGCCCGGCGGTAGTGCTATCTCGACGCTCTCGACGCCACAATCTCAAGGCCTATGGCTAGCGCAGTGCGGTATAAAGTTAGTGCTTGCATGGTAGGTTCCCGAGAGCTTGTCAAATTAATTCATCAAGCTAGCACGGGCAGTAGGACTAGCACAGAGCAATAGGTTCCCGAGAGCTCTGTCCAATTAATTTGCGGCTACCGCTCGACAGTAACTTCTATCGCTTGCTGTTAGTATCAATAGGAGACTTCTTTTTCTTTGCATGAACCTGTCAACCTGCACACTCTATTAATACAAGACGTGATCAAATTCAACCTGGGATTTGATATTCTCAAACACAAGGAACGTGAAACAGTTGTTCCAATAATAGACACAAGATTAAACCCCAGGCACAAGATCATTTCCTTAAAAGGAATGAAGGGCAACGATTTAAGCCACAAACTTAAAATAATGCTATCACCGGGAGATAATCACTACCGCGGTGCGATAGCTCCAACGTTGGCCTCTTTACCTAGTCAATGATGCTCAATGGCTGCTTTTCCACCTATCAATATGTAGACGACTGCCACGTGGCACTCTATCTCCTGGCGATTGCGAGCTAACGCCAACGATAGCTCCAAAGACCTACTTTTTGTTATTTTTAGTCCAAGAAACCTAGAGTGTTACAAATCTCCCCACTATAAAATTTCATCCCAAAATTAGACATATTAGAAAATAACTTATAAGTCCAAAATATACATTTTATGTATACCTCAATGAAATAGTTTTGGGAACTCCTCTCTCGTAGTTTGCTCACACTCTTATGATAGTTCTTCACGATAACAATTATCCCAGCAGACTTTGACCATCTTGATTGCCTTGTTCCGTAACTTCCTGATTTCTGTGTATTCAATTCAAATGGGCTTGACTTTCGTTGTGAACCCACTATTGACCGGTACTTGATCCACATCAACCTTTTGTGCAGGCTCTTACACACTCTTCTACATCACCAATGTAAGACCCCCTCACCCTTACTAAGGAGGTTACCCGGTCTTATGCCCAAAACCTCTGCCTTATGGTAACACCAGCATACTGGCTAGTCGACACCGTACGATGCCGATCCTTCCGGCTAATAAGATCATTCAACCTGTCGGCCAATCGAGAAAAGAAGTATAACTAGCAGAAAATGGAAACTAGAAAGTCCACAAGTAACAGCAATATCATCATATATATAATGAATATGAAAGGTACAACAGTCCACAATGACTACAAAAGTGAGAGAAGGGCTTATGCCCGGTACATGCCAAATAGAATTAAATCGCTCTCTCATGACAAACACTACGCGGAAGCTGTAACTGAAATACTAGTCATCAGCTGATGCCAAACTGTGGTAGTAGTAGTGCGCGGTAACTTCTCCTTAGGTCCTGCCACCAGGTCCTGCTGGTCGCACTGGTGCCCTATCTCCTCGAGCTCTTAAAATGATATGGTCACAACCGACCATTAGTCATAAATACTATGCCATTTTGTCCTCGCCTCACCCATGTGACTCCTAGGCACCGTGCGGGAGGACAAAAATGGAGGACAACAAAGCAGAAACATAAGAAAGTAGGTGATGGTGGAACTATTCTATCATGGATATATTTCTAACAGTTACATCATTTAACTAGCAGTTCTTTATAGCACATATAATATAGGAAAGCAGTACTAAAAAGGAGTGCATTAAGTAAAGAAAGTAAGAGTAGAAAGTAAACTATCTACCGCTACATTAACATCACAGGAGTACCTTTACTTATATGAATGCCCATACAAACTTATAAGTTAAGGTTTCATAAATATAACTTATCATATAAAAGAGCCCATACTAGTTTATATGATAAGGATCCACAGTGCGTATGCCCTAAGTATGTATGTTATGATGAGTTATGCAGGTTATGATTCATACAAGTGTAACTCACACACATGACTCTGTGATCACCGACCTTTAGTTCCCACTTTTTGGAGTTAGCTGAACTATCTGGTACCACCATTGTGGCTATGACAGTAGTGGAGCGGGCTTCTCCACTTCCTAGGCGGGTATACACACTACCAGGCCTAGACCCTTCGTATGCCTCTATACACGTCCTAGGTACACTATAGTGTCCCTGCGTACTATTTGCTAGCCACCTCCACCAATCTTGTTTGTCAAGTGTGCGTTTTTTAGGGATCTTCCTCTAGATCGTAGTGTAAAACAACCCACTAGCCCCTCAAATCCTCACACCTCGCCAAAGCCAGCGTACTGCCGTCGGTGTGATGACTGGTCCAGTACCGCATGACTCGCCACTAATATGTTTTATGCACATGCAAGTTATTTTGAATCCGAGAATTCAGCTCGCAGGACCAAACCCATCCCTAAGTAACCACCCGAGCCTCCAGCTCGCAGAACTAAACCCGTCCAATATCCAAACATTCGAGCCTCAAGCTTGTAGGACTAAACCCGTCCTATATCAAAACATCCGAGCCTCCAGCTCGCAGGACTAAAAATGTCCTGAATCTCTCCAACCATATACAGGTGAGTTTTCTACATCGTTCCCTTAACTTAATAGACTACTCTTGTCTAATTCTTATTATATATTACAGCTTAGGGTTAATCCTTGGACTACCCAAGGAATGCCCGGTGAAGGGCTCTTGAGGGCACAAGGAACTACGATGGTCTGAAGTCCAAAGCTCCCTTTCTCAAGGACACTTAATTTTATTGGCGTCTACCCATTATTAATATCCCAATCTCATTATTGCTCTTGAGTAAAATTAATGACTTAAGGTACTCATTGGGAGAGCGACGAACTTTTGCCGGACCCTATTATAGTTGTTCCCCTTGTGACTTGCACTCTAACACTTGTTACTATATAGTGTCATACTCGTGACACCAATCAGGGTTTCAACTTCCCAATACATCTCTCAATCCAACCACCTATCCTTTCCCTATGGGTCCTAGAATTACTCGTCACTTTTTACTAAGCACAACCCATGACTTAATTCTAACCCATCTGAGATGACTTCCAATTCCTTGGGCCAAAGGCCTCCAAATTATTATCATGGGTTTATCATGTGATCATTATAAGTAAATCAGAATTCCATTATTTTCTTAATCATTTTGGACCATAATTAAAATTAATTAATTAAGTGACCTAGGTCACTTTGAACATGAACTACTCCAACCAGTGATCCATTAAGTCTAAATAAGTTATCTGATGTTCATCTAGGTTAAAGATATCTGTGAACCAAATATTTTAATTTTCCAGCTTGATTTGACCCTTATTTTCCATTTATGATTGAAATCCCATTATCTTCATTTTTCAAATGAAGTACAAAGAATAATCATGTAAAAATTCAGGGAAAATTTCTATTTATTAATATTAGCAAGGTAATGGTCAAAAACAGATTTTCATACTCATAGTCAGTGATTTTACCTAAGATATTTATATGTTAAGATATTTACAAAAAGGCCACTATTATAGTATTCATCATAAATAATCATCCAAAAATATTTATAAAATTTACAAGGGTTCATATTGCAGAAATAAGGGCTTAGACATTTTCTCATAATTTTCCATGAAACACTAATGTTTTTGATCAAAGTCCCATAAGGGTAAAAATGTAATTACACTATTTACACATGAACTAATTATAAAAGATGTTCATAAATTTTTCCAAAGAAGTTAAATGACCTATTAGGGCATGGATCAACAATTTGGAAGTAGCCCTATTTTTCATTTTAACACCTAAAGGTGCTAATTTTGAAAAAAATTTAACTTATGGGATTTTTGATTCCAAAAATCCCAATTTTCTCATGAAAGGAGTATTTTATCACCGTAAGTCTCTGTCCAAAATTTCAAAGACATACATTGAGCCAAATGGGCTAAATTTCTATTTTACCATTTACACATTATTTACAAATCTACCTTCACCATACAAGTTGGATCCTTTAACATACAGAGAACCAAATGGCTCCAAATTTTTACCAAGGCCATAGGATGACATTAGAGCCATGCCACCCAAATTTGGGGGCATTTGGAATTGGGAATCTACCTAAATTTCATTTATTTAATAATTCATATTTCTATTAAAACTATACAAAATTATTCTCCAAAGATTCTGATTTTTGGACATAGTATAAGTACAAAATATACATATAGATGGCCTAAATTGCATAACATGTGGACTTATAGTTTAGCCTAGGCATCCATTTGAAGTTCTTCCCTAGTGCATGAGCAGTCCTAGGAGAATGACCCTACAAGGAGCTATATTGCTACAAATTACATGTTTAGGGTGTCAAATTAAAGGTAAGACCTAAGGATACATTTCTTATGTAGATTACTTTCTCCGAATATGCTCCTATAAGGCTTAATATTATCATGCAACATTTCTGTATAAATGTTATAGAAATACACATTTAATAACCGTAACACTATAGTTTAATTAAATCGAAAATGAGCGACATCAGGTTATCTTCCCTTATAACCAACGCCTGAGATCTATCTCGCCTGTAGCATATTGATTCCTTATTTTTGGCCACTTGAGCCACTGCCACCGCAGGCGATTATCGCCACCAGCTCCATTGAGGTGGTAGCTAGTGTTTCTTGGTGACATGGCCGCTGGAGGCAGCTCCTCCGGCGAACTCGAGAAAAAAGAAAAGCTCGGCATTTCTCCCTTTTCTCACATGGCATCAGGCTCAATTGAGCCCGATATCTCTCCTAGATGATCTAGAGGACTAGCAGGGAGGGGAGGAGAAATGGGCCATTAATCGAGCTTGGTGGCGGGTTTAGTAGTGGTGAGCCATGACCGATCCTTGCTCCGGCGAGTTAGCTACAAAGCTCAATTCTCTGACTAAAGTTTATCTCCAGGAGTCATTTTCCACTCCTCTGGGCTCAATGAAGATTATGAAGGCTAGGGTTTCTTGTCACTTCCTTTTTATAAGAAGAATTAAGGCTTAAGTTTTTTGCCATATATCAGCCTAATGTTGGATCGCCAATTAGTTTGAGTTGCTTTGTCACATGTCACCTTAGTATTGGACTGCCATCCATTATTTTAAATAGGTCTTCTTGAGAAGATCAATGTATTAAATATGTTGTTGAAGAGCTCGGGTTCAAATGTGCCATCATCACTTATCCTGAAAACCCGGTCAGCCATACATATAAATCAGACCAAAAAATACTCCAAGTCGAAAAGCGTTGAGTGTTACTCGACGATTCGTCGAGTGGCGTCGATTTCACTCAACGCACTCGACGCTTTGTCGAATAGCGTTGAGTGCACTTAATGCACTTGAAGCCTTGTTGAATGGCATCAAGTTCACTCGATGCCTATTGATCCAGAATGATTTTTCTAAGTTAAAGAGCAAGGCATTGAGTCCACTTAATGCACTCAATGCTTTGTCAAATGGCGTCGTGTTCACTCGATGCCTATTGATTAAAATCATGGAATTGAGTCCACTTAAAGAACTTGACACTTTGTCGAATGGCGCCGAGATCACTTGATGCCTATTGATTAAAGAGCATGGCGTTGAGTCCACTCAATGCACTCGACGCTCTATCGAATGGCATCGAGTTCACTCAATGCTTATTGGTCCAGAATGATGGCGTTGAGTCCACTCAATGCACTCGATGCCTATTGATTAAAGAATATGGCGTTGAGTCTACTGAATACACTCGATGCTTGGAGAATGGCATCAAATTCACTCGACGCCTGTTGAATCCACCCTATCTTCTTTGGTCAAACCTAGCCTAACCCCATTCACTCACCACATGTTCTACCCTAAACCAAGTTAAGGGGTCTAGAAGAAAATGGGATGTTACAAATCCCAATAAAGAAAAAAATAATTTCGTCCCCAAAATTCAAGTTTGGGTCTACGAGGTTCCTATGCACAAGGATTTAAGAACTTTTCAAAAATACTTATGATATACCTGAGGTGAAGAGTCCCGGATATCATTCCTGCATCAGATCCATCGAATCCTAGGTTTGCTCCTCCAGTCCATGGTTGGACCACAACACCTTGACCAAGGGAACCTTCTTCTTCCCCAACACTCTGATTGCCATGTCATTAATCCGGAACGACTCCAAATAAATTGATCTATCAGGTGCCACTGGGCCTGCTGTAGTGGTGATATGCTGCTCTGGCCGAAGTAGTGCTCTCTGAAGTAAGGAGACGTGGAAGACGTCGTGTAAGTTCCCTAACTCTGGCAAATGCTCCAACCGGTAAGCTAAAGGACCGATCCGCTCTAAGATCAAGTATGGTCCCTTAAATCGAGGGTTGAGCTTCTTGTGCTTCCTCACCCGGGAAATACAATGCACAAGAAGTATCTTCAAGAATACCCTATCTCCCACCTAAAACTCCACCTTCTGATTCCTCGCATCGTAATACTTGGTATGTCTTCTCTGTGCCTATAGCATCCGATCCCTGATTAGCCTTATATGAGCGTCTGTATCCTCAATATAATCCGATCCAAGAGCTTGTGGATCCTCATCCTGGACCCAAGATAGCGGCATCCGACACTTCCTACCATATAGAGCCTTATATGGTGCCATACTAATGCTCGCCTGGTGACTATTATTGTAGGAGAACTCTATCAGTGGCAACAGTCTCTCCCAGGGCTTCCCCATATCCAATATACAGAAGCGTAGCAGATCCTCCATAGTCCAGTTAGTCTGCTCTGTCTGGCCATCGGTCTGTGGATAGAAAGCGGTGCTGAAAGTAAGCTGAGAACCCAAGTACGCCTGCACCTCTCTTCACTCCCTAGAAGTTAACCGACCGTCACGGCCCGAGACAATCATTTTGGGGACGCCATAGTAACTGACGAATTGCTCCACAAACAATCTCACCAAAACTACAACTGGGCTGTCCTTCCTGATCAGTATAAATCGGGCCACCTTGGTCAATCTATCGAAGATTACCCATATAGAAACTTGCCCAGTGTGAGAACGAGGCAGTCTGTGTATGAATTCCATAGCTATATCCTCGAACTTCCACTATGGCACCGGCAATGGCTGTAGTAGACCTCCCGGTCTTTTGCATTCTGCCTTCACTCACTAGCAAGTCTCGCAATGTGTCACATAATCTATGATCTCCCTATTCATCCCTGACCAGTACATGTCCCTCCGCAGGTCCACTATCATCGTGGTGTTCCCGGGGTGCACTGAGTACCGAGTGTAATATGCCTCCCTGAGTATGTCCTCCCGGATACCACCTCCTATAGGTATATAAATGCGGCCATGGAAATGAATAAGGTCATCATGCAGTGAATAATCCTCTGGCTTACCCCCTTCTAGGGCTCTGAATACGGGCTCTAAAGCTGCATCCTATCTCTGTTGTGCCCGAATGTGGTCTCATATGTCTCAAACAATGCTTAGGGAGGCCAAGTACTCCCGATAAACATCCAGCTTAGCCCTAGAAACAATGGTAATGTGCATATCCTCCTTCATCCGTACTAGCTCCATTGCCTCACCCGAGGCTCCAGACCAGTCGTACTAGCTCTCCTGCTCAAGGCATTCGTCACAGTGTTCGCCTTACCTGGGTGATAATGCATCATGTAGTCGTAATCACACAGGAACTCAAGCCATCTCCTCTAGCACAGATTTAGATCCTTTTGTGTATCAATATACTTGAGGTTCTTGTGATATGAGAAGATCTCACAATGGACCCCATACAAGTAATGCCTCCAAATCTTCAACGCGAATATCACTGCCCCGAGCTCCAAATCATGAACGGGGTAGTTTTTCTTTTGTTTCTTCAGCTGTCTCGAGGCATATGCGATGAAATGTCTGTGCTGCATCATGACTGCACCCATCCCCTGATATGATGCATCCATGTAAATTTGAAATCCATCCTTCTCAGATGGAAGTGCAAGGATAGGGGAAGACGTGAGCCTATCCTTCTACTCCTAAAATGCTGCCTCACACCTCTCGATCCATGTAAAAGCTACATCCTTCTTCGTCAAGGACGTGAGGGGGAGTGTTATCCTAAAGATGCCCTCCAAAAACTTTCGATATTATCCCGCTAGTCCCAAGAAACTAAGGATGTCTGAAGCTGACTTAGGCCACGACCAATCTTTAACTGCTTGCACCTTGCCTGGGTCCACAGCCAACCCAGCTCCACTGATAGTATGCCGTAGAAATGCTACCTCATGTAGCCAGAACTGGCACTTTGAGAACTTCGCGTATATCTAATGCTCTCTCAATTTTCCCAACACTAGATCAAGATGTTGGGTGTGCTCCTACTTTGTCCGAGAATAGATCAATATATCATCAATAAAGACTATGACGAATATATCCAAGTATGGTTCGAACACATGGTTCATCAAACTCATGAATGCGGAAGGAGCATTCATAAGCCCGAAGGGCATTACCGTGAACTCATATAGTCCGTACCGAGAACTGAAGGCCGTCTTCGGTATATCCTCCTCCTGAATGCGCAGATAGTAGTATCCTCACCTTAAGTTGATCTTGGAGAACCAGAAGGCTCCCTATATCTAGTAAAATAGCTCATCAATCCGGAATAGTAGATACAAATTCAACACTGTTAATCGGTTCAGATCCCGGTAGTCGATGTAGAGCCGTAAAGATCCATCCTTATTCTTCACAAATAGCACCAGTGCTCCCCATGGTGATGAACTTGGCCAGACAAAATCCGACTCCACCAGCTCCTGTAATTGAGTCCGGAACTCTGCTAGCTCCTTGGGTGCCACCTGGTAAGGTGCTCGAGACACAGGCTTCGCTCCAGGCACTAACTGGATCCGAAAATCCATGTCCCTAATTGGAGGTAATTCGAGAAATTTCTCCAGGAATACGTCAGAGAAATCCCAAACTACATGAATATAAGTAACGAAGGCATCTGTCTCCACCATCTCGAAACAAATAATGTACACCTCATCTCGCTGCTTATGGGCTTTGACAGCCTACACCGATGATAATAAAGTACGGGAAATAGGTTTAATAACTTCGATGATGATGTCGATATCCCCATGCCGTAAGGTGATCCTCCTTGACGGGTAATCGATCTGGGTGTGGTTCCAATGTAACCAAGTCATGCCCAGGATCAAATCAAAGTCCGACATTCTCAAAATCATCGTCGGCGCTTCGAATACCTTTCCTCTAATCTCTGCCTCCATGTTTCCCTTGGCAGATGATAGAAGCTCTGATCAATCTTGTAGATGCACCCTCCTGATCATGCTGGTGAATCGGTCTACGCCTGCTAGTCCCTCCAAGAAGGCTTCAGATACGAATGAGTGCGAAGCACCCGTATCGAATATGGTATGGGCGGGCTTGCCGTTAATAAAGACTATTCCTGATATTTAGGGTTTATGTTAAGGTATGTGGTTGTTCTAGTGGTCGTAAGGTACTGATATATACTTACAATAAATTTTAAGTACCTGTAATAACTTCCTCGGGGTTCCTCATCTAGGCGAGGTCCAAAGCATACATCTGCTCCTGTCCTTGACCTCTACCACAATGTCCTCAACCTCAGCCTCGACCTCATCCTCGGCCTCAACACTACTGTGCTGGGGGGGGGGGGGGGTTGCTGGAGGTGGATAAAATTGCTGAGGGCAGTCAGCCCAAATGTGCCCCGGCTGTTGGCACCTATAGCAAATCACTGGTCGGTGGCCAAGATCATCCTTTCTCATCGGGTCATGGGTCTGTAGTAGTGGAGGAGCTAGTACTATGGGAGGCCTCTGATCCTACCTGAAATTAGGACGATAATGCCCTCCACCCCTCTTGTTGCTCATCACTCTACCTCTTTGTGAGCCCCGACTGCTTTCCCTGAAGGATGGCCCATCCAGTAATCTCTTTCCCCTGCTCTATACCATCAGCTGGTCTGCCTCCAGCTTCTTTACCATCTCGATGATCTGAGCCAAAGTGCCATGCGAGATGAATAGTAGAGACTGCCTCATAGAGTCTCTAAGTCCCTGGTAGAATCTCTTTGCATACCTCCTGTCGTCCAAATCATGAATCCCTGCAAACCTGGCCAGATGGGAGAACTCCCTCTAGTACTCTGTCACTGATTTTCTCCCCTGCCTGAGGTTCAAAAACCTATCCTATAAATCATCTCTGTCCGTAACAGACATGAAGTTCTCTTAGAAGACCTCACTAAACTCCTCCCAAGTAATGTCTGATAGCTCCTGATCAGTATACGTGGAGTCCAACAGGGATTTCCACCACCTCTTTGCATGAATGTCTAGTTCGGATGTTACTAAGGAGACCGCCTTACTGACCGGGCAGTTGATGCCTACCAGCATCTCTGGAATAAACTCTAGCCACTCCTCCATCTTTAATGCATTCTCGATCCTGTTGTACATCAATGAAGAAAAACTCTTGAATGCTTTTAGCTAACTTGATCCTGGATTTGGCTACTGGATAAGGGCTTGTTGGTCCCTGAAGTCATCGAGGATGGCCATCAGAGTCTGCCCCACCTCCGTCTGCTGGAAAGGTTTGGCAGCCGGAGGGGGAGGAATGACATCTTGTGATACGATGACCTGTGGGGGATATACAGAAGTAAGGTTTATATTAGGATTAGCCAAACTCATTGTTTTACATGGACTGTTTTCTATGACTATATACACATAGGCACACCGTTGCTTCTGCTACATAGTTTGTCCGCAAAATAATGCTCGAGCGAGGTGGCCTAGTGTTGTTGACTTCTTTCTCATATGATCGTTGCTAAGTGATATTAGTTTGTAAGAGACCCCTCCCCCTTACTAAGGAGGTTACCCGGTCTTATGCCTAGAACCGTTGCCTTACGGTAACAATAGTACACTGGCTAGTCGACACTACACGACACCGATCCTGCCAGCTCATACAATCATTCAACCTATTGGCCAATCAAGAAAGAAGTATAACTAGCATAAAATGGAAACTAGCAAGTCCACAAATCATAACAATATCATCATATATATATAATGAAGATGAAAGGTACAACAATCCACAATGAGTACAAAAGTTAGAGAAGGGCTTATGCATGGTACATGCAAAATAGAATCAAATCGCTCGCTCACAACAAACACTATGCGGAAGCTGTAACTGAAACACTCGTCATCACCTGACGCCGAACTGTGGTAGTAGTAGTGCGCGGTAACTACTCCTCAAGTCCTACCATCTTGTCTTGCTGGTCGTGTTGGTGCTCCATTTCCTCGAGCTCCTAAAATGATACGGTTATAACCGACTGTTAGTCATAAAGACTAAGACATTTTGTCCTCGCCTCACCCCAGTGCCTCCTAGGCACCGTTCGGGAGGACAAAAATGGAGGACAACAAAGCAGAAACATAGGAAAGCAGATGACGATGGAACTATTATATCATGGATATATTTCTAACGGTTACATCATTGAACTAGAAGTTTTATATAGCACATGCAAAGTAGGTAAGCAGTACTAAAAAGGAGTGCAGTAAGTAAAGTAAAGTAAGAGCAAAAAGTAAACTATCTACCACTACACTAACATCACAGGAGTACCATTACTTATATAAATGCCCATACAAACTTATAAGTTAAGGTTTCATAAATATAACTTATCATATAAAAGAGCCCATACTCGTTTATATGATAAGGATCCGCAGTGCATATGCCCTAAGTATGTATGTATGCTATGATGAGTTTTGCGATTTATGATTCATACAAGTGCAACTTACACACACGACTCTGTGATCACAGACCTTTAGTTCCCACTTTTTGAAGTTTGGTCAAATCTCTGGTACCACCATTGTGGCTACGATAGTAGTGGAACGGGCATCTCCACTTCCTAGGTGGGTATACACACTACCAAGCATAGACCCTTATAATGACTCTATATACATCCTAGGTGAACTCTAGAGTCCCTGCGTACTATTTAATGGCCACCTACACTAGTCTTGTTGGTCGAGTGTACGTTTTCGGGGATCGTCCTCTAGACTGTGGTGTAAAACAACCCACTGGCCCCTCAAACACTCACATCTCACCAGAGCCACCGTACTGCAATTGGTGTGATGACTAGTCTAGTACCGCATGACTCGCCACTAATATGTATTATGCACATGCAAGTTATTTCGAAATTGAGCCTCCAGCTTGCAGGACCAAACCCGTCCTGAAGTAACCACCCGAGCCTCTAGCTCGCAGGACTAAAACCATCCTATATCTAAACATCCAAGCCTCCAGCTCGCAGTACTAAACCCATCCTATAACCAAACATCCGAGCCTCTAGCTCGCATGACTAAACCCATCCTAAATTTCTCCAACCCTATATGAGTGAGTTTGCCACATCGTTCCCTTAATTTACTAGACTACTCTTATCTAATTCTTGTTATACGTAGCAGCTTAGGGTTAATCCTTGGACTGCCCAAGGAATTCCCGGTGAGGGGCTCTCGAGGGCACTAGGAACTACGATAGGATGAAGCCCAAAACACCCTTTCTCAAGGACACTTACTTTTATTGGTGTCTACCCATTATTGATATCTCAATCTCGTTATTGCACTTGAGTAAACCTAATGACTTAAGGTACTGATTGGGAGAGCGACGATCTTTCGCCAAACCCTGTTATAGTTGTTCCCCTTGTGGCTTGCACTCTAACACTCGTTTCTATGTAGTGACATACTTGTGACACCAAGCAGGGTTTCTACTTCCCAATACATCTCTCAATCCAACCACCTATCATTTCCCTGTGGGTCCTAGAATTACTCGTCACTCTTTACTAAGCACAACCCATGACTTAATTCAAACCCATATGAGATGACTTCCAATTCCTTGGGCCAAATGCCTCCAAATTATTATCATGGGTTTATCATGTGATCATTATAGGTAAATCAGAATTCCATAATTTTCTTAATTATTTTGGACCATAATTAAAATTAATTAAGTGACCTAGGTCACTTTGAACATGAACAACTCTAACCAGTGGTCCATTAAGTTTAAATAAATTATCTGATGTTCATCTAGGTCAAAGATATATGTGAACCAAATATCTTAATTTTCCAGCTTGATTTGACCCTTATTTTCCATTTATGATTGAAATCCCATTATCTTCCTTTTTCAAATGAAGAACAAAGAATAATCATGGAAAAATTTTGGGAAAAATTTTAATTAATAATATTAACAAGGTAATGGTCAAAACAGATTTTCGTACTCATAGTTAGTGATTTTACCTAAGATATTTATATGTTAAGATAATTACAAAAAAGGCCACTATTATTGTATTCATCATAAATAATAATCCAAAAATCTTAATAAAATTTACAGTGATTTATATTGTAGAAATAAGGGCCTATACATTTTCTCATAATTTTCCATGAACCACTACTCATGTTTTTGATCAAAGTCCCATAAGGGTAAAAATGTAATTACACTGTTTACACAAGAAATAATTCTCAAAAATGCTCATAAATTTTTCTAGAAAGTGAAATGTCCTATTAGGGCTTGGATCAATAATTTGGAATTTTCTAAGTTTAGTAGCCCTATTTTTCATTTTAACACCTTAAGGAGCTAATTTTGAAAAAATTATAACTTATGGAATTTTTTATTCCAAAAATCCCAATTTTCTCATGAAAGGAGTATTTTTGCACCATAAGTCTATGTCCAAAATTTAAAGGACAAACATTGAGCCATATGGACTAAATTCCCATTTTACCATTTACACACAAATTACAAATCTACCTTCACCATACATGTTGGATCCTTTAACAAACAGAGATCTAAATGGCTTACCAAGGTCATAGGATGACCTTAGAGCCATGCCACCCAAAATTGGGGGCATTTGGAATTGGGAATCTCCCTAAATTTCATTTATTTTATAATTCATATTTTTATTAAAACTATAAAAAATCATTTTCCAAAAATTCTAATTTTTGGACATAGTCTAAGTATGACATACACACATACATAACCTATATTTCACAGCATGTGGACTTATAGTTTATCTTAGGCATCCATTTGAAGTTATGCCCTTGTCTAGGAGCAATCTTAGGAGAATGGCCCTACATGGAGCTATAGTGCTCCAAATTACATGTTTAGAGTGTCAAATTAAAGGTAAGACCTAAAGGTACATTTCTTAGGTATACCACTTTCTCCGAATATGCCTGTATAAGGCTTAAATTATCATGCAACATTTCCATATGAATGTGACAGAAATACACATTTAATAACAGTAACACTATAGATTAATTAAATCGAAAATGAGCGGCATCAGGTTATCTTCCCCGATAACCAACGGCTGATATCTATCCCACCTATAACATATTGATTCCTTATTTCCATCCACCTAGGCCACTGCCACCGCCGACAATTATCGCCACCACCTCCGTTGAGGTGGTAGCTAGTGTTTCTCGACGATATGGCCGCCAGAGGCGGCTCCTCTAGCGAACCCAAGATAGAAGAAAAGCTCGTAATTTCTCCCTCTTTCTCACATGGCATCGGCTCAATTGAGCCTGATATTTCTCCTAGAGGATCTAGAGGACTAGCACATAGGGATGGGAGGAGAAACAGACCCTTAATCGTGTTTGGCGGCGGGTGCGGTAGTGGTGAGCCATGGCCGATCCTTGCTCCAGCGAGTTAGATCCAAAGCTCGATTATCCAGCTAAAGTTTATCTCTAGAAGTCTTTTTCCACTCCTCTGGGCTCAATGAAGATGATGACCTCTGGGGTTTCTTGTCTCTATCTTTTTACAAGAAGAATTAGGGCTTAAGTTGCTTGCCATGTGCCAGCCTAATATTGGACCGCCAATTAGTTTGAGTTACTTTTGCCACGTGTCATCTTACTATTGGTTCGCCAGTCATTGTTTTAAATAGGTCTTCTTGAGAAGATCAATGTATTAAATAGGTTGTTGAAGAGATCAGATTCAAATGTTCCATCAGCACTTATCCCGAAAACTCGATTCAGCCATACATATGAATCAGACCAAAAATACTCCAAGTACAAAAGCGTTGAGTGTTACTCGATGCTTCGTTGAGTGGCGTCGAGTTCACTCAACGCACTCTATGCTTCGTCGAATAGCGTCGAGTGCACTCAATGCACTCGATGCCTTATTGAATGACACCGATTTCACTCGACGCCTATTGTTGGGTCCATTGCCCACCATTTCCTAGATTTAAGGAAGTCAATCTTGTCAATGATATACAGATAGTTGTCAATGATATACATGTAGTTGTAATTGACAGTGTTATGATAAGTGGTCACAAAGTGAAGATGCTGGAAAGGCAGGAATTTACCAAAGTCCACAGGCGTTGAGTAGAGTTGACTCACTCAACCCCATACAGCTATAGGCAGAAATATGGCTAAGTAGTTTGGCGTTGAGTGATGAAGACACACTCAATGCCATACATCAAAAAAAGCCGTGAGTTGAATTGAGATTCTGAGTTCGTTAAACTCAGTTCAAAATTTGTCAAACTAAGTTCAGAGTTCGTCGAGCTGAGCTCACCGTTCGTCAAACTCAGTTCAAGCATTCGACGAACTCAGTTCAGAGTTGAGTGAGGCAGGATGAGACAGTTAAAACCTAGGGTTTAAGAGGCAGAAAAGTGGCTAAGTCCACAAGTATTGAGTGAATGTCATTCACTCAACGCCAAAGCCTCATAAGTATTGAGTAACACTCAGTCTGTCAAAGCAAGTGTTTCTAAACACAGAGATTTGGTTAAGTCCAAAAGCATTGAGTGAGGTATGCTCACTCAACGCTCTCAATGCCAAATTTACAGAATGCATAGGTTAAGGCACAAGGCATTGAGTGAGGTGTGCTCACTGAACGCTCTCAACGCCAGGCAGGCAAAAAAGGCTGCAGAATTGGTTAAGGATAAAAGCGTTGAGTGGAGCTTGCACACTCAACACTATCAACGCCTAGATAGACAAAATTCTGTCCAAGTGTTTTTGCGTTGAGTGAAGCTCACTCACTCAATGCCTATTCTACTAAAGCTCGATTTTTGCTAAGTCCACAGGTCCTGACATTAGCAAAATTGACAAAGTCAACTAAGTTCAAATCAAGTACGGAGAAGCTACAGAAAATGACAAACTCTGTCGAGAAGCTACTGTATGTCTTCTTCCATTAAAGCAAGGTGCAACTGGAAGCTATAGGTGGGGCCAACTGATCTCTAAGAGCCATTGATCAACAAACTACAAAAGAATGAGATGGGCCAAGACACAATATAACTTCAGGGCATTATCATTTTAAAAAGGATAACAACTGACTTCATCATCTTCGCCATTGCTGCATGTAAAAATCTTGAAGCTCTCCTACAAGAAAAAGTTCAGATAGCTGTACAGTCTCAATCTGCCACAGGAGGATCAAAAATAGTTCTGAAGAAAGAAGAACCTTCAGCCTTTGGCAGGTTCATTAAGCTGCTTGAAGACTCAAGATCAACAGATCTTTAGCGTTCTACAGCAAGTTCAGGAGTCATCTGCTGAGTTCCGCCAGCAAAATTTTTCTCTACTGTAAGGAGAGTTAGAGCAAAAAATTCTCAGCTCTAGTTGTTGACATAGAGAAATTTCTCTGTGTAAAAGTTAATTAAATTATTTCTTATTGTAGGATCCTTCTGGATCTGAGCTTTAGGGCTATGGGCCTGAGGTAGGGCAAATTTGCCTGAGTTGTAGGAGAGGGCTCCTCTCTAAGTGTAGGATCCTGCTGGGATCTGAGGTAGGTGAGTTTCACTCACTAAGAAGTAGGGAAATATTGCCTGAGCTATAAGAGAGTGAATCTCTCTGAGCTGTAGGAGCAAGTTTGCTCTGAGGTAGGGCTATCCTCCTTAGCCTGAGTGGTTGGGCTTAATTGCCTGAGGTAGGTGATACTTGTATCACTCAACGCCTATTCTACTGATGCTCGATTTTGGCTTAGTCCACAGGTGCTGACGTCAGCAAAATCTACAAAGTCAACTAAGTTCAAATCAAGTACGGAGAAGCTACAGAACACGATAAACTCTACCGAGAAGCTACTGTATGTCTTCTTCCATTAAAGCAAGGCGCAACTGGAAGTTGTAGGTGGGCCCACTGATCTCTAAAAGCCATTGATCAGTGAACTACAAAAGGATGAGATGGGCCAAGACACAATATAACTTCAGGGCATTATCATTTTAAAAAGGATAGCAGCCAACTTCATCATCTTCTCCATTGCTGCATGTAAAAAGCCTGAAGCTCTCCTACAAGAAAAAGTTCAGATAGCTGTGCAGTCTCCATCTGCCACAGCAAGATCAAAAATAGTTCTGAAGAAAGAAGAACCTTCAGCCTTCGGCAGGTTCATTAAGCTGCTTGAAGACTCAAGATCAACAGATCTTTAGCATTTTACAACAAGTTTAGGAGTCAGCTGCCGGGTTCCTCCAGCAAAATTTTTCTCTGCTGTAAGGAGAGTTAGAGCAGAAATTTCTCAGCTCTAGTTGTTGACATAGAGAAATTTCTCCGTGTCAAAGTTAATTAAATTATTTCTTATTGTATGATCCTTCTGGATCTGAGCTGTAGGGCCTTGGGCCTGAGGTAGGGCAAATTTTCCTGAGTTGTAGGAGAGGGCTCCTCTTTGAGTGTAGAATCCTGCTGGGATCTGAGGTAGGTGAGTTACACTCACTGAGAAGTAGGGAAATATTACCTGAGCTGTAAGAGAGTGAATCTCTCTGAGCTGTAGGAGCAAGTTTGCTCTGAGGTAGGGCTATCCTCCTTAGCCTGAGTGGTAGGGCTTAATTGCCTGAGGTAGGTGATACTTGTATCACTAAGTGTAGACCCTTATGAAAGACTTTGTTTGAAGAGCCTAAACACCAAGAGGGGGGGGGGGTGAATAGGTTCAAATCATTTAAAGTCCTTTTTAGGCTAACAGATAGATAATTATTCAACACAGATTAATCAAATCACAGAACATAAACACATCACAACAAATAGAAGATCTATAGTGCTTCCCCAAGATATGGGTACATCCACTTTCCCCCTTCGCCTATCCAGAAGATAACTGTATTCAGCCTAACTTCCTTCCACTGGCTCAGATCCTCAGATCTTACAATCTCAAAACCAAAATGGTTCCTACAGCTCAGACATAATAAGTCCTACCTCAGATTCTTCCCTAGAATCCTACCTCTGGCCTCAGCCCTACCTCAGCCTTTATAACTAGGCTTACAACTCAGACTTTACACAAGTCCTACCTCAGATTCTTCCCAGAATCCTACCTCAAACCTCATCCCTAGCCTTTATAACTAGGCTTACAACTCAGATCTGATAATTGCTCTTACAAGAATTAAAGTGTAAAAAGAAACAAACAAATTCACCAGCTAGATTGCTCTGTTGGTGCAGCCTTCTTAATTAGTTCTTGACTGAACTGATCCTTTTGATCCAGCCTGACTTAGCTTCTCAAAGCTTCTTGATAAAACAAAATAAGGTGGATCTTCTTGCTGTTGAAGTTGATCTTTAGTCAGCTTCTTCCTTAAATTTAGATTGGAATCTGAATCTTTCTTGGAGAACAATTCTGAGTCTGTTTCTCTTTTTTCCTTTTTTTCACACACCTTCGAAGTTTTTGATGTGCCTCTTATATAGAGTTTGCTTCATGGTTACCGGCTGATCCGGTTTCTAACAAACTACTGACAAATCTGTCAGAGGTGTCAGACCGGTTGGATATGACAGCTGTCTAGTAACCAGACATGTTTGTAGATACGTTAGAGTCATTTCAACTCAGTACAAATCACTCAGCAGGCTGCTACATATGTGCCGACACATATTAGCCAAGTGTCGACACAAGTCTTCATGGTGTCGACACACTACTCCAAGTGTCGACACATACATACTTCTGCTTCTCGATACATCTTATGTTGAATGTGTCGACACAAGTCCTGTGTGTCGACACAAATGCTTTCGGTGTCGATACAACTGTTGCTGGCAAATGGCATTGAGTATGTGTCGACACAAGTCCTGTGTGTCGACATAGCTGCTTCTGGTCTCGACATATCTGTTGTCGACAGACGGCGTTGAATGAATATCGACAATGTTGAAAGTATCCAAACGGCGTTGAGTGTGTGTCGACACAAGTCCTGTGTGTCGACACAATTACTTCTGGTGTTGATATAACTCCTGGCTAAGGTGCCGACACAATTTGAGTGTTGACACAACTTCTTCAGAATTGTCGACTTAGCTTGAGTGTCGACACAACTTCTTCATAAGAGTCGACATAACTTGAGTGTCGACACAGCACCTTCAGAAGTGTCGACACAACTTCAGAGTGTCGACACAAGTTCTTCATAAGTGTCGACACAACTTCTGGGTATCGACATAGTTTTATTCACAAGTGTCGACACTTGTACTTAGAAAATTTCCTTCAAATGCTTAAACCTGCACAATGTAACTTAAACATCTATTAAATACAAATTGATGCATATCATTGACTAAGATGAGGCTTCTCCAAATATGGTACACATTTTCTAATGTACCCAACAATCTCCCCCTATTTGGAGAAGTTATAACCCTTAGTCAAAGACATACATCTCTCATAATAAAACAGAAATAGATGAACATTCAATTTTCAGCAGGTAAACACATAATCATTGTAAACAGCAAAGGAATTAAAACTGAACTGATTTCATTCAACAATGTCAAGTTTACAAGGATTTCTTTCAAGATCAAAACATAAAATGTTACATTGTTCTAACACACAAGCCTATCTATCGTATTATTGACTAGGCTCCTTAATGACAATTCCTTTGCCAGCCTTAATCTTTGCCTGTACAGAAGGTTCAACATCTTCTGCAGGCTTCTTCCCTTTCAGGGCCTTCTTCTTTAATTCTTCAACCTTAATTTTCTGCCTTTCAAAATAGTGGAATGGCTTTGGAAAGTACTTGTTTGGCTCCTGAGCATTAGCAGGTAGTGTCCCAGCCTTAGCTCTTCTTCTATGTTGAAGAATGGCTTCTTGTCCAGCTTGGTATTTATTCCATTCCTGTTCTGAATACCATTTACCCCTGTCATGGGTTTTATCCTTTACAGCTTTCCAGGCAGTAAGTATAATTTTTATAGAAGTTGGGCTCCACTGCTCAAAGACTGGCTTCAGCTCAGCCTGCTCTCTGAATCTCTTCTTGGATAGTTGAGCTTCCTTTTGAGATTTTAAGGCAGCTTCTGACATCTCTACTTTTTCCAGAATTACATTTTGAGCCTCTTGTGTAGGACTATACATTTTATGTACTTCTTCTTGAACCATTTCAAAGTCTGCTGGGGGGTAGATCACCTGGGAAACTTCAGGCTGATCTCCTTCAAGATAGGCAGGTTGTATCCCAGATTCTGCTACATTATCATCATCACAAAGAGGATGATATCCAAGAGTGGCTCTGATGCTATTTGAAATCCATTTAGCATGGTCAGAGCTAGCTTTGACTAGTAATCTCCCCCCTTTATGACTTCTCTTTCAATATGACTTCTCAAATCATCCTTTTGAAACCTGACCTTATTAACAACATGATCAGTTCCTTCCTTAAAGTAATCTCTGAATTTTATCAAGAAATCAGATATATTCTTTTGTGAAGCCTGAAAGGTGGCCTGAACCACAGCTATATCTTCCTTGATTTGCTTTGAAACTTCATCTTTCACAGCAGTTGATAAATCATTTATCTTTGTCAGTATAATAAAGTGTGAATCTTTAAGATTATCATTCATTCTTATCTGATTTTCAAGTACATATCCTTGTTTTACTTCAAGTTCATCCACCTTATCTTTGATAGCTTGTTGTTGCTCGGCCAGGAACACCACAGCATTACCTCCTTTATGGAAGCAATCTGTCATCTCCTTCTTATTTTGATTCACCTCAAATCTAATAGATTTGATGTCCTGGGCCAATTGAAACTGTAACTCTTTTTGAGTTTCATCCACATATTTTGATAAAGATTGTCTTTGTTCATCCAATTTAATCTGTATCTGGACCAGTAAAGAACTGATGTCCAAGCTTTGTGTAGATGGTGTTATGCTCATTTGCAATGCCTTTTTATATCCAGAACTCTTTTTCTTCAAAGCAGCTAGTTTCCTTTTCTTAGCCATTATGGCTTCTTCATCTTCAAAAGATTCAGTTGTACTTTCAATATCAACTGTATTCTTTTCTGCTAGGTCATCCTTAGACAACTCCCCCTCAGTCCTTGGAATATATTTTTCTTGTGCAATCAGCCCCCCTCAGTCCTTGCAGGAGGAAGATCAGAGAATAGGTCATCCATGGTGAATTCCTGCTGAATTGGCTCATTTTGAGCTCTTGTCTCAACAGATCCTTGAGCTACAATGTTGATTTCAGATGCTATTTTCATGACAGTATCTGCATCCAAGTCACTTTCTAAGACTACATAATCAATGCCTCCTTTTTGGGCAGGCAACTCAGTTATTTGTACTATGTGTTCTCCCCCTGGAGTTTTGTCCATTTATTATTCTTGGGGCACACTGCCCTGCACTTGTTCTTGTGCATCCTTTTGTTGTTGGTCTTCAACAGAACTGAAGACCACTTCCTCCTTAGAATCACTGGAGGATCCAAATTGTGGAACCACTTTCTTCTTTTTCTTATCTTTCTTAGTTTGCTCCTAAGGAGCAGAGACTTCCTTGGTAAGAACTCTATCCCATCTTGATAGAATTCTTACATCCATCCTCTTCATGTGATTTATTTTTGATCCAGCCATATGTTTCAGTACATCTGGTATTACAACAGATAAGCCTAAACTAAGAATTCTTCCGATGTTTGGTTTCTTAGTTCCTTCACGAACTTTATCAAAAACAACTGCTGCCCAGCATGTGTTTATCTTGAATATGATCCTTACCATAAGATTGAACATATGGACAGAGATTCTATCATGTCCACTAGTTTTGCAAAGAATCACTTTGCCAACTACTTCAGATAAGAATTTTCCTTGGGAATTCATCCCTTTTCTGTTAATAGATGATCAATTCTTTATATTGGGGCTCAGCCCACACCAGCTTAAAGCTTCTGTAAACTGGGAAGGGGTTATGCCATCTGTATCCATGACTGATGGAAGCTGAAGTGATTTCCTGATAGTTTTTAGTGTGAGTTTCACTAGGGAATTTTGAACAGTCCCTTTAATTTTCTTGCCTGCAGAATCCACTGTAGCAGTTGAATAAAACTCCAGAACTTCTTTCTTCCATATCTTTGTTGGTTCAGAAACCAAGTACTCCAATCCATTTTCTGAAATTAGGGCAATAACACCCTAAATTTCATCTGAAGCTATTGTGAATCCTTCACGAACCAGTTCATAACCTTCATTGACTTTGTCTTCTTGACGAGGCTCCATTGACATAAGAGTTTGAAGAGAAGAGAAGAGAAAAGAAAACTTGTGTCGACTGAAGGTAGAAAGTCAAGAATACTGAACACGTAGTCGACCAGATTTCGGTTTCACCTATTTATAGTATATGTGTAAGGGCAGGTCAAGAGATGTGCCAGAGTCGACAAGTATTCATACGTGTCGACAGAAATGACCTAGGTCTCGACAATACGTGATTTAAGTCGACACGACTATGTGTTGACAAACTAATGTCAGAGTCGACAACTTATGTTAAGTTGACACATTTATGTGTCGACAAACTGGTGTTTGTGTCGACACTTACTACTTAAGTTTCGACTGACTTGTGTCGACACATGCTTTTGTGTGTCGACACATGAATCCTCTCGACAAAGTTGTGTTGACAACAATTCTTCTGTCGACACAGATACTATTTTTGTGTCAACACTTCCTTTTATTTAGTCGACACAACATATTGGGTGTGTCGACACAACTTGTTTGTGTCGACACAAATATTGTACTTAGACAAATTTCCAGAGAAATTTGATGCTTACTTATTCACCTTAGGGATACTTATGCTAACCTATTTTAGGTTCAACATTCCTAATTCAATTTTAAAATAATTGAATTTAGTTTCATCCAGAGGTTTTGTAAAAATATCAGATATTTGATTATCAGTTTTTACAAATTCTAGGCTAATATTTTCCTTCTCTACATGTTCTCTGATGAAATAAAACTTAATTTCTATATGCTTTGTCCTACTATGTAATACAGGATTCTTAGAAATAGAAATAGCACTTGTAGAATCACAAAATAGAGGAATTCTACTTACCTGGATATCATAATCTTCTAGTTTATGCTTTATCCACATCAATTGTGCACAACACCTACCTGCAACTATATACTCTGATTTAGCTGTTGATATTGCTACACTAGTTTGCTTCTTGCTGCACCATGACAGCAGCCTCCCACCAAGGAATTGATAAGTTCCTGTGGTACTCTTCCTGTCTTCTTTGCATCCAGCAAAGTCTGCATCTGAGAAACCAGTTAGTAGGAAATCTCTATTCTTAGGATACCAAAGGCCTAGATTAGGTGTACCCTTAAGATATCTCAGAATTCTCTTAACTGCAGTATAATGAGATTCATTAGGGCAAGCTTGATACCTAACACAGACACATGTTGAATACATGATGTCAGGTCTACTAGCAGTCAAATAGAGTAGAGAGCCAATTATCCCTCTATACAAAGACTCATCAACAGGTTTCCCTGCCTCATCTTTGCCAATAGGCATACTTATTCCAATTGGAGTTTTCATGGTAGAAGCTGAGTCCAAACCATACTTCTTAATTAACTCCTTGGTGAACTTAGACTGGGATATAGACAATCCATTCTCAGTCTGTCTAACTTGAAGTCCCAAGAAGAACTTCAGCTCACCCATACTGCTCATCTCAAACTTCCCTTGCATAAGTTTGGCAAACTTCCTACAAAGGTTATTTTCAGTAGAACCAAAGATAATGTCATCCACATATATCTGGACTAGTATTATCTTGCCTTTTGATTCCTTATAAAATAGAGTTTTATCTATTTTTTCTCTAGAGAATTTATTCTCAATAAGGAAGGCAGACAAAGTTTCATACCAAGCCCTTGGAGCTTGTTTCAAACCATATAGAGCTTTCCTAAGCCTATATGCATAATTAGGAAAATGAGGGTCTACAAAACTTGAGGGTTGTTCGACATAGACTTCTTCTTTTAAATCACCATTCAGAAATGTTGATTTCACATCCATCTGGTATACCTTGAACCCTTGATAGACAGCATAGGCCAAGAACAGCCTTATAGCCTCCAGCCTTGCCACTGGAGCAAAGGTTTGATCAAAATCAATACCTTCCTCTTGCCTGTAGCCTTTTGCTACCAGTCTAGCCTTGTTCTTGACTATGGTTCCATTCTCATCAAGCTTGTTCCTGTAGATCCATTTAGTTCCTATTATGTTGTGATCCTTAGGTTTTGGCACCAGTTCCCAGACTTTACACCTTTTGAACTGACTGAGCTCTTCTTGTATTGCATCAATCCAGTTGGTGTCTTGCATTGCTTCTTCAATCTTCCTGGGTTCTATTTGAGACAGGAAGCTAGAATATAGAACTGTGTTCATGCTCCTGCTCCTTGTTAGAACACCTTGAATTGCATCACCAATAATTTGGTGAACTGGATGATCCTTCAGGTGTCTCCTTGCTGGAGGAAATCTGTCAGTATTATGGCCTTCTCCACTTTCCTCAACTTGATGCTCCACACTTTCTTCTTCATCCAGAGAGACTTGTTCTCCCCCTGGATAACTGACATCTTTATCTTCATCCAACCTAGCAGGAACATCTTCATTGATGGTCAGCTTGTCAAGCCTATCTGTAAGACCTGTAGAGCTAACAGAAGAACTAGACAATATATTGTTAATAAATCTTGACTCATCAAATACCACATGCACAGATTCTACTACAACTTGGGTAGTAAAGTTGTAGATTCTGTATGCTCTACTATGGTTATTGTACCCAACAAATATCCCTTCTAGGAATTTGGCAGCAAACTTAGTTTGGTAGTGCTTACCATTGACTTGTACAAAACACTTGCTACCAAAGATTCTGAAGTAAGATATGTTTGGTTTTCTTCCTTTCAAAATCTAGTAGGGAGTCATCTTGTGTTTCTTGTTGATGGAGGCTCTATTGAGCACATGACATGCAGTATTAACTGCCTCAGCCCAGAAGTATTCAGGGAGAGTAGTATCATTTAGTAGAGTTCTACTAGCCTCAATTAGAGTCCTATTCTTTCTTTCAGCAACACCATTTTGCTGAGGAGTTCTAGGTGAAGAGAATTCATGATGAATCCCAAGTTCTTCATAGAATCTTATCATACATTCAGACTAAAATTCAGTTCCATGGTCACTTCTTATTTTGACCACTGAACTGTTGTATTCATTCTATATTTGTCTAACAAAAGTCTGAAAAATAAATAGGGTTTCAGATTTCTGCCTCAAGAAGAAAACCCATGTATATCTGGAGTAGTCATCCACAATAATAAATGTGTATACTTTCCTACCAAGACTTTTAACTTGCATAAGACCAAACAAATCCATATGAATGAGATACAAACATGTCATTGAATCTTTGATGTCAAGTGCTTGGAAAGAGGACTTAGTTTGCTTGCCTTTTTGGCAAGCTGAACACACACCCTCTTTGATGCACTTAATTTGAGGACCATTCCTCACTAATCCCATGCTGAACAGCAGTCCTATAGACTTATAGTTCAGATCAGCTAGTCTCTTGTGCCATTTGACATAAAGAGAAGCTTTCTCTCCTGCAACCAGACAAATTGGTGAGTTGTTAAACTCATAATCTAGGTTAAGGCAATACACATTTCCATTCCTAGTGCAAGTCAAAATGATCTCTTGATCACTTGACCTTCTTATCTAGCACTCCCCTTTGAGAAAAGAAATGACATAACCTAGATAACTAAGTTGACTTATGCTAATTAGGTTATGTTTTAAACCCTTCACATAAGCCACTTTAGCGATAATAATTGAATCACTAGTAATGTTACCAAATCCTTTGATGATACCATTTTCTGATCCACCAAAGATAACTTTGGGTCCATTCTCTATGGGCACATAGTCCCTCAACATTCTCCTTGTTCCTATCATATATTTGGAACAGCCACTATCCAAGTACCATATAGGGGTATGGTCACTTAGATTCACCTTACTTAGTCCAGGCTGATCCTGACACTGATCATCTTCAGATTGATCCATCATCCCTCTACAGCAATGTTCTTCAACTCCATTTATGGAGTCCAACATCTGTAGGAATTCTAGTTCCCTAGACTCCTCTTCTGTTGAGAATAGCCCAACATATGCTTCTGCTTCTTCTTATCCAGATTCTGAAGATGAAGAGTCTGTCCAACTCTTCTCCTTATGAGAAACTAGATACTTCTCCTTCTCACCTTTGATCTACTGCTTCTTCTTGTCCTTTGACTCCTTTCTTTTGTCAGGACAGTCAGCTATGACATGTCTAGTCCTGTTGCAGCAATAACACACAATCTTAGTATTAGATTGTTTACCAAGTTTAGAGGCATACCTGTCCTCCTTGGGTATCTTCTTCTTCCTATAGTACTCATCCTTGGAATAGGATGAAGATGATGGCCTTGTTTTCCACTTCTTTTTCTTCATAAACCATTGGAATTGCCTTGTAAAGACAGCAAAGTACTCATCAGAAGTATGACTATCTGATGTGTTATTGTCAGAAATTCCTTCTTCTGCCTCAACACTCCTTCTGGGTGGAGAAGGAGATTTTATCCTACCCTTTCTTGAGCCTTCAGCTTTGAAGGCCATTGACTTTTCCATAAACTCGGATTTGCTACCCTTCTCCTCTTCTTTTCTGGTAGTAAGCTGCATTTCATATGATAGCAACTTTCCAAACAGTGTAGGTGGAGGTGTATCAGCCAGCCTGACCACTTCTCTGATGGTACATATCTTAGTGTCTCAATCCTTTGTTAGAGACCTAAGAAACTTTTCATTAAGTTAATAAGTGTTGAAGACCCTTCCATAGGTCATCAGCTCATTCACTATTCTAAAGAACTTCTTATAACATTCAATTATGCTGTCAGATTTAGCTTGTCTAAATCTCTCATACTCCGGGTTCAGCATTGACTTCCTGTCCTCTCTGACTTCTTCTGTGCCCTCCATGTAGACAATCAATGTGTCCCATATTTCTTTGGAGGTTTTGCAATGCACCAGATTCTGAAAAGTGGCATCATCTATATCACTTATAATAATGTTCTGTGCTCTTTTATCTAGTGTTGCCAGGATGATTTCATCCTTTGTCATTTCAGAATAACTCTTTGGAGTTTGAATGTTTGCATTAAGAACATATACCTTCATTGGAATTAAGGGGCCTTCCTGTACTGTGATATAAATTCTTAGATCAGATGCTTCCATAAACAACCTGACCCTTTCCTTCCAAATGTCAAAGGATTCTTTCCAGCATATAGGTAATTTCATAGATCCAAATTCCTTTTGATTCTCATTTGAACCCATTCTTGATATCTATTATTTTCCTTGGATAATAACTCTGACTGTTTAGTCAATTTTTGAGGAACCTCCCTCTGATACCACTTGAAAGACTTTGTTTGAAGAGCCTAAACACCTAGAGGGGGGGGGGGGTGAATAGTTTCTAATCTTTTAAAGTCATTTTTAGGCTAACAGATAGATAATTATTCAACACAGATTAATCAAATCACAGAACATAAACACATCACAGCAAACTCCAGATCTATAGTGGTTCCCCAAGATATGGGTACATCCACTTTCCCCCACCGCCTATCCAGTAGATAACTGGATTTAGCCTAACTTCCTTCCACTCGCTCAGATCCTCAGATCTTACAATCTCAGAACCAAAATGGTTCCTATAGCTCAGACATAATAAGTCTTACCTCAGATTTCTCCCCAGAATCCTATCTCAGGCCTCAGCCCTACCTCAACCTTTATAATAAGACTTACAACTCAGACTTTCCACAAGTCTACCTCAGATTCTTCCCAGAATCCTACCTCAGGCCTCAGCCCTACCTCAGCCTTTATAACTAGGCTTACAACTCAGATCTGATAATAGATCTTACAAGAATTAAAATGTAATGAGAAACAAACAAATTCACAAGCTAGATTCCTCTGTTGGTGTAGCCTTCTTGATCGGTTCTTGACTGAACTGATCCTTCTGATCCAGCCTGACTTAGCTTCTCAAAGCTTCTTGATAGAACAAAATAAGGTTGATCTTCTTGCTATTGAAGTTGATCTTTAGTTAGCTTCTTCCTTAAATTCAGATTGGAATCTGAATCTTTCTTGCAGAACAATTCTTCGTCTGTTTCTCTTTTTCCCTTTTTTTCACACACCTTTGAAGTTTCCGATCTGCCTCTTATATAAAGTTTGCTTCATGGTTACCGGCTAATCCGATTTCTAACAAACTATTGACAAATCTGTCAGAGGTGTCGGACCAGTTGGATATGACAGCTGTCAAGTCACCAGACATGTTAGTAGATACGTCAGAGTCATTCTAACTCAGTACAAATCACTCAGCAGGCTGCTACATATGTGTCGACAAATATTGGCCAAGTGTCAACACAAGTCTTTATGGTGTCGACACACTACTCCAAGTGTCGACACAGAAATACTTCAAATTCTCGACACATCTTCTGTTGAATGTGTCGACACAAGTCCTGTGTGTCGACACAAATGCTTCTGTTGTCGATACAGCTGTTGTTGGAAAATGACATTGAGTATGTGTCGACACAAGTCCTGTGTGTCGACACAGCTGCTTCTGGTCTCGACATATCTATTATCGACAGACGGCGTTGAATGAATGTCGACAGTTTTGAAAGTATCCAGACGGCAATGAGTGTGTGTGTCTACACAAGTCCTATGTGTTGACACAATTACTTCTGGTGTCGACATAACTCCTGGCTCAGGGGTCGACACAATTTGAGTGTCGATACAGCTTCTTCAGAATTATCGACTTTGCTTGAGTGTCGACACAAGTTCTTCATAAGTGTCTACACAACTTCTGGGTGTCGACATAGTTTTCTTCACAAGTGTCTACACTTGTACTTAGAAAATTTCCTTAAAATGCTTAAACCTGCAAAATGTAACTTAAACATCTATTAAATACAAATTTATGCATATCATTGACTAAGATAAGGCTTCTCCAAATCTGGTACATATTTTCCAATATACCCAACAGCTTGTGGCAGAGGTATAAGTCTTGGAGGAGTGTGAGAGATCCTGAGGGATCTGAGGTGTAAGCTCCTTGGAGCATTATTTTGGAGAAGTGCCTTGACTAATAGGAAGTTAGCAAGGTGGGAGGAGAGTGGATGTACCCATAATTTTGGGGAACCACTATAAAAATACTTGTGTGCTTTTTTGTGATTGTTTTCAGTTTACAGGTTCTTAAAAATCTTCCATCTATTCAATCAAAAATTAACTCAAGAAGAAACAAAAAGAAACTCAAAAGAACTAGACAAACCTATTCACCCCCCTCTTGGTTGATAGCTATCTTGAAATTAAGAACTTTCAAGTGGTATTAGAGGGAGGTTGCTCAAAAAGGGATTTAAAAATCTGAGTGATCTCCAAAGGTAGCTGCTGTTAAGTGATCATGGGCTCTGGAGAGAGCTAGAGAGAGCTGAGTTCCATAAAACTCCCCATCTACAGGTAGGAGTATTTTGGAATATGAAAAGAGAGGGTGAGGTTATTTATGGAAGCCTATGATCCAAAGATCTTTGCAACAGTTTGGGATGGACCTGTCATTCCTATGAAGGTATCTTCTCTGGATGCCAACATCAAGACACAAAAAATATACTCTGAAATGATAAAAGATGAGGTCATCTTAGCTGGCTAGGATAAGAGAGCACAGAACATCATTGCCAATGCAGTAGATGACTCAACTTTTTAGAACTTGGTTCACTGCCAGACCTCCAAGGAGACGTGGGACACTCTTGTGATCTACATGGAGGGTACTGAAGAGGTAATAGATGATATGAAGTATTTGCTCAACCAGGAGTATGAGGCTTTCATGCAAAATCTAAAAGAGAACATAGCTGCCTGCTATGAAAGATTTTTCAGGATCATAAATGATTTGAAGACCTATGGGAGGGTCTTCAATAATTATGAAATAAATGACAAGTTTCTCAGATCTCTCAATAGAGACTGGGATACTAAGATCCGTGTCAAAAGAGAGGTGGCCAAGCATACTGAAACTCCTCCCCAAACATTTTTTAGAAAGCTGCTCTACTATGAGATGCAGCTAGCTTCCAGGAAAGAGGAGGAGGCCACCAGCAAATCCCAAGATAAGGAAAAGTTCTTGGACTTTAGAGCTAAAAACACAAGGAAGGGCAAGGAGAGGATTCCCTCTCCTCTAAGAAGACCAGCTAAGTCAGACAGCTCAGAATTAGAAGCATCAGATAACAACATCTATGATGAGGATTTTGCAGCTTTCTCCACGAAACTCCAGAAGAAGCATTGGAAGAAGAGGCCTTCCAATTCCAGTCATCACAAGAAGAATCAGACCAAGACTGACAAGTATGGTTCCAAACCTAATAAATATTACTCTTCTAAAGTTGTTTATTACTATTGCAACAAGCCTGGTCATATGAGAGCTGACTGCCTTGAGAAGAGGAAGGAGGCTGAGCAGAAGAAGCAACATCAATACAAAGGGAAGAAGGAGAAGTCCTTCATTACTAAGAAGGAAAAGAGTTGGACAGACTCATCATCATTTGAGTCTGAAGAAGAGGAAGCCTACATTGGGCTTGTCGCTGCTGCTGCGAAAGATAAAGCTATTTCTGCAGGAGAAGTCAATCCTCTAGTGGGGATAGGAATCAGGGCCCCTCTTACACTATCAGATAGTGACTTAGTGGAGGATGATGATGCCCACAACTACATAGGGCTGATGGAAATGACAGATGAAGAGGGCAGCCATGATCAGCCTGGTCAATGCAAGGTACACTCTTTACCCAATTCTGCTTCTATGTCTGAGTATGAGACCAGTCCTTGTTCAGAAACCCCTTCACCCAGTGGCGAAGAAGATTCTGGATCTTAAGGAGATGTCAATCAACTGATTGATAAGTATAGAGAACTTCTGAATGCCTTTAAGAAGGTCAAGAAGTTGTCTAAGAAGCAAGCTAAAGAGATTTCATCTCTTAAGCTTGTAGGTTCCCATCAGACTGTAACAACTAATCTACTAGATCAGAATGCTAGGGAAATAAGTCAATTGAAGTCCCTCTTGGACATCCAGATAGCCTCCATCAAGCACAAGAAATAATTATTAGGGAGCTTGAAGAATGGCTTGAGAAGGAAAAAAGAATAGTGGCTAGCTATTCTAAGGCAAGTACAGTTCTACCTTTGATAAACACCATCTCCTCCCAAAATGGTAAGAAGGGGTTGGGATTCAAGGGAAGCACAAGAGTTGCCCCTTCCAAAAGGAAGGGCAAAGCTCCAGCTCCTGCTCAGCCTATTACTTCCAAGCCTCCCATTCTTTTTAGAAAAGTTCTGTCATATTCTAACAAGTATGACCAAGAAAGCTCCCGTGGTCACTGTAAGAAAGGTTGTTCCTCTAGGGTGAATAGAGATGTTCACTTCCATGGTGAAAGCTCTAGTCGGGTGAGTACCTTCATGGATCCTATGAGAAAACTCAAATGGCCCAAACTGGACCATTTGTTTTTTGTGCTTCAGCTCCAACACCCAAAAATTTTGCTGAAGTCAAAGCTTTGAATCTAGCAACTAAGGCTCAGATTAAGGGCAAGTCTAACAGCCAGGCTGATTTGGGCATTTCTGATGCCATCAAAAGCATGCTCTTTGAAAAGAAGCTTGTTGCTTATAACACTCAGAGCAGACCAAACAAGCCAGTTAGAAGACTTTCCTTCAGTCATATTCTAGCTGAAAGAAATCATAAAAGGTTTGCAACACTTCTTCCTCCTGTTAAGGCTACTGCTAACTAAGCTGCATGGCCTACATAGAAGATAAGATATAACATACATGACTATTGGTACTGTAGTAAGATAGGGAATTTAGCATTAACTACTTGCACAATCCCAATATGGCCATAACTAGTGTCAGTCCACCTATCAGAAATTCTACTAGTGGACATGTTCAGTTTCATACTAATATGCACGTAGGACCCAATAGATATTGGAATCCTGAGGTTAAGGAAATGGTATATTACAGGTTAGTCCAAGAGGCCATACCCCTATATGGTACTTGGAAAATGGTTGTTCCAGGCACATGACTGGGACAAGGAACAACTTGAAGGAGTATACTCCAGTAAAAGATGGACCCAAAGTAATCTTTGGTGGTTCAGATAGAGGGGTAACAAAAAGCTATGGTAAGATCACCAATGTCATACTTACCATCACTAAGGTGGCTTATGTTGAAGGGTTGCAACACAACCTTATAAGCATAAGCTCGCTCTCTGATCTTGGTTATGTTATTGTCTTCCACAAGGATGAGTGCCTAATTAGGAGGTCAAGTGACCAAGAGGTCATCTTGACAGGCACTAGGAGTGGAAATGTTTATTTCTTAAACTTTCTATATTTAGATACAGATTCTCCTATCTATCTATTAGCAAATGAGAAAGCCTCTTATTGTGTCCTATGACATAAAGGCTAGCCCATGTAAATTATAAGACTATTGGTAAGCTCTTCAGCAAGGAGCTAGTTAGGAATGGTCCTAATGTGAAGTGCTCCAAGGAGGGCATTTGCTCTACTTGTCAAAAGGGCAAGCAGACAAAAGCTTCCTTCAAGGGTATTGTGACCAAAGATTCTGTGAGGTGCCTATACCTCTTGCACATGGACTTGTTTGGTCCTATGCCAGTTCATAGTCTTGGTAGGAAGGTCTACACCCTTTTGGTAGTTGATGACTTTTTAAGGTTTTCTTGGGAAATCTTCCCAGGGAGAAAGAATGAAACCCTTGATATCTTCACTAAGTTTGTCAAGAAAATTCTGAATGAGTTCAACAGCTCTATGGTCAAAATCAGAAGTGACTATGGGACTGAATTCTAGTTTGACAGCAAGATATGGTTCTGCAAATAATGTGGGATTCATCAAGAATTCTCTTCACCTAGAACACCATAGCAAAATGGGATTGTTGAGACGAAAAATAGAACTCTCATAGAGGCTGGAAGGACCCTACTGAATGACATATCTCTCCCAGAATATTTCTGGGCTGAGGTAGTCAACACTGCATTTCATATCCTCAGCAGGGCCTCTATCACACAAAACCTCAAGAAAACTCCCTATGAGATCTTGAAAGGTAAAAAACCAAACCCGAGCTATCTCAAAATCTTTGGTAGTAAGTGTTATGTGCTTCATAATGGAAAGTCCTATATGACTAAGTTTGCTGCCAAATCCTTTAATGGGATTTTTGTTGGGTACAACAATCATAGTAAAGCCTATAGGTTCTACAACTTGAAAAGCCAAGTTATAGAATTATCAGTTCATATAATCTTTGATGAGCCTACTATGATTAACCATGAGCTACCAAGCTCATCTTATAGTACTGCAGGTACAAAATAAATGATGGACAAACTAACAATCAAGGAAGCATCACCAGTCATCAAAGATGAAGTAGATACTCTAAAAGATCTACCAGGTACTCTTGGAGTAGATGAAGATCAACAAGAGGCTGCACCTAAATCCGCACATATTGCTGATATTGAAAGAAGACTGCCACCTACAGTCAGACTGTGAGAGATTAACCAGCACACCAGATCATTGGTGAGACAAGCCATAGAGTAATAACAAGGAGCAGAAGTCTGAACACAGCCATGTACTCAAGCTTTCTGTCATAAGTAGAGCCCAAGAAGTTTGAAGAGGCCAACATAGATCAGCATTGGATTGGAACTATGCAGGAGGAACTGAACTAGTTCAAGAGGTGCATGGTCTAGAAGCTGGTTCCCAGACCACAAGGACATAATGTCATTGGAGTCAAGTGGATCCACAGAAACAAGGTTTATGAAAGTGGCATTATAATCAAGAACAAAGCAAGGCTAGTGGCTAAGGGGTACAAACAAGTAGAAGGCATTGATTTTGATCAAACCTTTGCCCCTGTAGCAAGATTGGAGGCCATCAGACTGTTCCTTGCATATGATGCACACAAGGGATTCAAGGTCTACTAGATGGATGTGAAGTCAACCTTCCTGAATGGTGACTTAAAAGAGGAAGTATATGTTAAGTAGCCTATAGGTTTTGTAGTTCCTAAGTCACCTGATTATGTTTATTGACTTAGGAAAGCTCTATATGGGCTAAAACAAGCCCCTAGAGCATGGTATGAGATTTTATCTAGCTTACTCATTAAGAACAAATTCTCAAGGGGGAAGATAGACAAGACCCTATTCCTAAGGTTAAGATCATCCTAGTTCACATCTATATAGATAACATCATCTTTGGATCTACTGATGATAACCTCTGTAAGAAGTTTGCTAAACTTATGCAGGGGAAGTTTGAGATGAGCAGTATGGGTGAACTTAAGTTCTTCTTGGGTCTCCAAGTAAGACAGATTGATGATGGTTTATCCATATCCTAGTCTCAGTTCACTAGAGAGTTAATAAAGAAATTTGGTATGGAGAATTCCTTCACCATGAGATCTCCCATGGGATCAAGTATTCCCATATGCAAGGATGAGGCAGGGAAACCTATTGATGAGACTTTGTATAGGGGATAATTGGTTCCCTTCTTTATCTAACTGCTAGTAGGCAAGATATCATGTATGCTACATGTGTATGTACTAGGTATCAGGCTTTCCCCAAAGAATCTCATTACTCTACTGCAAAGAGAATTCTGAGGTATCTTATGGGCATACCAGATCTGGCCGATTGTACCCTAGGAATGGGGAATTTGAACTAACTGGCTATTCAGATACAGACTTTGCAGGGTGTAAGGAGGACGGGAAGAGCACTTATGGCACCTGTCAATTCCTAAGTGGAAGGCTAGTTTCATGGAGCAGCAAGAAGCAAACTAGTGTTGCAATTTTAATCTTAGAGTCAGAATACATCTCAGCAGGTAGCTACTATTCTCAGTTGCTCTGTATCCAACATCAGATCCAGGACTACAACCTTCAGATAAGTAGAAGTCCTTTGTTCTTTGACTCTACTAGTGCAATCTAAATTTGTTGGGTACATTGGAAAATGTGTACCTGATTTGAAGAAGCCCAACTTAGCTCAATGATATACATCAAGGTGTATTTGATGTTGTTTTGAGTTAACATGTGCAGGTGAAGAATTAATAAAGTATGCAGAAAAATTCTAAGTCCAAGTGTCGACACAGAGAAGGATGTGTCGACACATAGAAGAAATTAGTCGACACAACACTAGGAAGCAGTGTCGACACAGAAGAAGTAAGTCGACACAACACTGGGAATTTGTGTCGACACAGAAGAATATAGTCGACCTCAAGTTTGTCTACACCAGCATAATGTGTCGACACATTGTGATTGAGTCGACACATTATAGCAGAGTTAAAAGAAGACTGTGTCGACACCTGAAGGCTAAGTCAACACTTACTAAGTTATGATTCTACAACAACTGTGTCGACACACGGGACTTGTGTCGACACACTGAAGAGTCAAGACCAAGTTATTTTCAGAAGAAGCTGTGTCTAATCAAAGGCAACTTAGTCGATATCACTGAAGACTGTGTCGACACCAAAGTCAATTGTGTCGACACAGATAGACAGATGGTCTCGACACTTTCTGACAGACTGTCTCGACAACTTGTGGTTCAAGACTAAGGCACAGGACTTGTTTGAAGACTTGACAGTTGTGGGTTGCCACCGATTAACTGAAGCTGTCAGACTTGTCAGAAAACGGTTAGAAACCGGATCAGCCGGTTACCATGAAGAAAGTCTATAAATAGACAGATTCAGAAGGAGAAAGTAACTTTTGGAAAACATTGATGAGAATCAAAAAGTTGAGAAGGATTACAATCCAATTCATTTCAAGAAAGTGCTAGGCACTTAAGAAGATCTTCTCCAGAAGATCTAAGAAGACTATCTAAGGATAGATCAAAGAAGAGTTCTAATCAGAATTCAGAAGAATCATTCAAAGTGCTGGATAGAGAGAGATCAAGCCAGAATTTGAAGAAGAAGAAAGAAACCACCAGTGGATTCTCAAGAAGCTGTTTGGAAATCAACTCAGCTAAGTTCATATTCAAGAAGCTTTGAAGAAAGCTCAGATACAGTTGATTTCATCAGCTGATCAAGAATTGTCTTGGCCTTTTCTCTCTCAATTTAGGCAAGACAGTTAAATAATCTTTTCTATATTTCTGTAGGATCTGTTTACACAGATCTGAGTTGTAAGCCTGTGTTATAAAGGCTGAGTGTAGGAGTGTTGAACTCTGAGTGGTAGGGCTGTTTGCCTGAGTGTAGGAGAAGGGTCTTCTCTGAGTTGTAGGCCTTGGGGCAAGGCTGAGGTAGGGCTGTTGTGCCTGAGTTGTAGGAACCAGTTGGGTTCTGAGTTGTAGGATCTGTTGATCTGAGACTAGTGGAAGTTTGGCCGAATCTAGCATACTGCTAGATAGGTGAAGGGGGGAAAGTGGATGTACCCAGACCTTGGGGAACCACTATAAAACATTGTGCAATCTGTGATGTTTTATTTTCTGTGATTGCTGTGATTATTGTGTTAGCCATTAAATTGAATTCTGCCTAGAAGTTTTCATAAATAAGTAGAACCTATTCACCCCCCCCCTCTAGGTGTTTAAGGTGTCTTGAAAGTTAAACTATCAAGTGGTATCAGAGGGAGGTTCCTCAAAAAGGACTTAACAGTCTGAGGTAGATCTGAAAGGCAGATTCAAGATTCAAGAAGATGGGTTCTGGAGAGAATCATAAGGAGCTAGGGTCTATGAAATTACCCATATGCAGGAAGGAAATCTTTAGGATCTGGAAAGAAAGAGTCAGATTGTTTATGGAGGCATCTGACCCAAGGATTTATATCACAGTTCAGGAAGGGCCCTTTATCCCAAAGAAGATTTCAGCTGTGGATGCAAATATACAAATACCAAAGACTTATTCAGAAATGACCAAGGATGAAATCATCTTGGCAACCATGGACAAAAGGGCACAGAACATCATTGTTAGTGCCATAGATGATTCAACATTTCAGAATCTGATTCACTGCAAGACCTCCAAGGAGATGTGGGACACATTGATTGTCTACATGGAGGGATCTGAAGAAGTAAGGCTGGACAGGAAGTCTATGCTAAATCAGGAGTATGAAAGCTTTAGACAAGGAAAATCTGATAGCATAACTGAGTGCTATAAGAAATTCTATAGAATTGTGAATGAGCTAATATCCTATGGAAGAGTCTTCAGTACCTATGAACTGAATGACAAATTCTTAAGATCCTTATCAAAGGATTGGGATACAAAGATCTGTGCCATAAGAGAAGTGGCTAAATTGGCAGAGATATCTCCTCCAACCCTGTTTGGAAAGTTGCTATCCTATGAAATGCAACTTATGGTGAGGAAGGAGGAGGAAAGAAACTCAAGAGGAGAGCATAGAGAAAAGACTGTGGCATTCAATGCAGAAGCCACTAGAAAGAATAGTAGGATATCACCATCTCCTCCTAAGGAAGTTACAGAAGATAGCTCTGAAAGTTCAAACAAGGGTTCTGAAAGCTGTGATTCAGATGCAGATTTTGCTGCATTCACAAGACAATTCCAGAGGTTCTTGAAGAAGAAGCAGTGGAAGTCTAGGCCTTCCCCATCACAGCAAGTTGATGAATATTATAAGAAGAAAAGGTCATCAAGGAAAGAGAAGAGCAGATCAAAGCGCAGCAAAGCCACTACTTCAAAGATTGTCTGTTATTGTTGCAATAGGCCTGGACATGTAGTGGCTGATTGTCCTGACAAGAGAAAGGAATCTTCAGAAAAGAAGAAGACTTATCAGAAAGGCAAGAAGGAGAAATCCTTTGTAGCAAATAAAGATAAGAGTCTATCAGACCAGTCAACTTCAGAGTCAGAATCTGAAGCTGAAGCATATATTGGACTATATGCTGCTTCTGAAGAAGAGGAGTTTCTGCAGTTGCTAGACTCCATCAATGAACAAAAGGATCAGCAGTGTATGGGGCTGATGGCAGGATCAGAAGAGGACATATGCCAGAATCAGTCTGGTCATAATAAGGTACAATGTCCTTCTATTACATCTGTTTGTTGTACAAGTGAAGAATCAGCTACATCTGCATCAACAGATGTAGATGCATCTGAATCTGAAGGAGATGTCTATCAATTGATAGACAAGTATGGGGACCTGTTGCAGGCCCTTAAGAAAAGCAAGAACCTGGTTAAAACTCAGGCTCAGGAAATTGCTGAACTAAGGTTTGCTACAACTGAGTTAGAAAAAGTTATTGATCAAAAATTGAATGAAATTGCCAAGCTGAAGAATATAACTATTATTCAGATGGGCACAATTAATTATACTAATGATCAAGTGAAGAGTCTGGAGGCCAGACTTAGAATTGAAAGGGATTTAGTGGCTAGTTACTCTAAGCCAAAATCTGTCTTACCCTTGATAGATGAATTTGTCACTCAAAAGGGTAAGGCTGGATTAGGATTTAAAGGTAACTCCAGGGCTGGCAGATTCAAGAGGAAAGGCAAAGCTCCTGTTCAGCCACTAAACCTTTCAGTCCCCATAAAGTTTAGTAAGGTGAAAGTGCCTTCTAACAAATGTGATCATGAAGACATTCAAGGTCATATTAAGACTAATGTTCTGAAGAACAAGGGTGTAAATGCAAGCAGGCCTACCTATGGTCATAAACCCAATGGTTTTAAGAAATCAGTAGGTGAAGTTGCAATAGCACCAGCAATGAACAGAAATTCTTCTGACAAGGATGTATCTAGATCTAGATACAATAAGTTTGAATGTTGGTGCTGTGGCAAGAGAGGCCATTTTGCATTAGACTGCTGGTATAACACAAGTGTTATAAAGAATAAGAGTCTACCTGTTAGAAGAGGTTATGATAGCTTTATTAATGCTAACCTGAACCAAGGACCCAAGACTTACTTGGGTTCTAAGGGTAAGTAATTCTGTATTGCAGGTGAATCCAAGTAACCATGCCCCTATATGGTACTTGGATAGTGGTTGTTCCAGGCACATGACTGGAACAAAGGGGCTACTGAAGGAGTATTCATCTGTCAAAGATGGACCTAAAGTGATCTTTGGGGGATCTGAAAAAGGAGTCATTAAAGGGTTTGGTAACATTTCTTCTAACCTAATTACTATCACTCAAGTGGCTTATGTAAAAGGTTTGAAACATAATCTAATAAGCATAAGCCAGCTAAGTGATTTAGGATATGACATTTCATTTGTTAAAGATGGATGTCATATCAAGAGGTCAAGTGATCAAAAGATCATATTGACTGGGTATAGGAAGAGAAATGTATATTGTCTTAATTTTGAATGTGAGAATAAGGCTTCTCCCATCTGTCTTGTAGCTGATGACAATGCTTCTCATTGTGTTAAGTGGCACAAGAGATTGACTCATCTAAACTACAAGACAATTGGCCAACTCTTTAGCAAAGAGCTAGTGAGGAATGGACCTCAAATTAAGTGTATAAAGGAAGGGATATGCTCAGCTTGTCAAAAGGGAAAGCAGACAAAATCCTCCTTTCAAAGCCTTGAAAACAAGGATTCTGTGAGGTGCTTATACCTCTTGCATATCGATCTTTTTGGTCCTATGCCAGTTCATAGTCTAGGTAGGAAGGTCGACACTTTTGTGGTTGTAGATGACTATTCTAGATTTACATGGGTGTTCTTTCTGAGACAAAAATCTGAAACCCCAAGTGTATTACTTAATTTTGTAAAGCAAATTCAGAATGAACTGAATAGTACAGTGGTCAAAATCAGAAGTGACTATGGTACTGAGTTTCAATCTGAAAGCATAACAAACTTGTGTAAAGACTTTGGGATTTTCCAAGAGTTCTCCTCACCTAGAACACCTCAGCAAAATGGAATTGCTGAAAGAAAGAATAGAACATTAATTGACGCTGGTAGAACTCTATTGAGTGACACCTCTCTCCCAGAATATTTTTGGGCTGAGGCAGTTAACACTGCTTGTCATGTCATCAATAGGGCTTCTATCACCAAAAGCCACAGAAAGACTCCCTATGAGATTGTGAAAGGCAGAAAACCAAATCTATCCTATTTTAGGATCTTTGGTTGCAAGTGCTATATACTTAACAATGGCAAGTCATATTTGACTAAGTTTGCTGCCAAATCCCAGGATGGGATATTTGTTGGGTACAGCATAAATAGTAAGGCCTATAGAGTCTTCAACTTAACTACTCAAGTTGTTGAAGAATCTGTGCATGTTGTATTTGATGAAACAAGATTAATCAATTGTGAGTTGTCTTGTAGATCAAATGACTCAACAGGTATAAGCAAGAGGATGGACAAGCTCTCCATTGCTGAAGCTTCAAAGGAAGATGGAGCATTGGAAAATGAAGGCTGCTGTCCAGGGGGAGTACAAGAGATAATGGAAGCTGATGAAAACCAAGAGGTTCAGCAGAATGAAGAAGCTGGAGATGCTCAACCTGAAGGGAATATTCCTCCAGCTATAAGATATCTAAGAGATCATCCTGCTGATCAGATAATTGGTGATCCAAGACAAGGAGTGCAAACTAGAAGCAGTAATCAAAGCACAGTTTTGCATTCAAGTTTCTTGTCTCAAATGGAACCTAAGAAGTTTGAAGAAGCTATCCAAGACCAGCACTGGATTGATACTATGCAAGAGGAGCTGAATCAATTCAGAAGGTGCAATGTCTGGGAGCTTGTTCCTAAACCAAGAGGCCACAACATAATTGGCACAAAATGGATCTATAGGAACAAGCTAGATGAAAGTGGAATAATAGTAAAGAATAAAGCAAGATTGGTTGCAAAAGGATACAGGCAGGAAGAAGGGATTGACTTTGATCAAACCTTTGCTCCTGTAGCAAGGCTGGAGGCAATCAGAATATTCCTTGCCTATGCAGCCTATCAAGACTTCAAAGTATACCAGATGGATGTGAAGTCAGCATTTCTGAATGGTGATCTTAAAGAAGAAGTATATGTAGAGCAGCCATCAGGTTTTGTAGATCCTCTTAAACCTGATTTTGTTTATAAGCTTAGGAAAGCTTTGTATGGGTTAAAGCAAGCCCCAAGGCTTGGTATGAAACCCTGTCTACTTTCCTTATTGAGAATAAATTCACAAGAGGAAAAATTGACAAAACTCTATTCCTTAGGGAATCCAAAGGCAAGATCATCTTAGTTCAGATCTATGTTGATGCCATAATCTTTGGATCTACTGAAAACAACCTTTGTAAAAAGTTTGCCAAACTTATGCAAGGGAAGTTTGAGATGAGCAGTATGGGGGAACTGAAATTCTTCTTGGGACTCCAAGTAAGACAGACTGATGATGGCTTGTCCATATCCCAGTCTAAGTTCACCAAAGAATTGATTAAGAAATATGGTATGGAGTCATCCTCCACCATGATAACTCCTATGGGAACAAGTATGCCTATATGCAAAGATGATGCAGGTAAACCTGTTGATGAGACTTTGTATAGAGGAATAGTTGGCTCACTACTATATCTCACTGCTAGTAGACCAGATATTATGTATGCTACATGTGTCTGTGCTAGGTACCAAGCCTGTCCTAAAGAATCTCATTATACTGCAGTCAAAAGAATTCTGAGATATCTAAAGGGCACTCCTAATCTAGGCCTTTGGTACCCTAGGAATAGAGATTTTATACTAACAGGCTATTCAGATGCAGATTTTGCAGGATGTAGAGAGGACAGGAAAAGTACTACAGGTACTTGTCAATTCCTGGGAGGAAGACTAATATCATGGAGTAGTAAGAAGCAGACCAGTGTGGCAATTTCCACAGCTGAGTCAGAGTATGTTGCTGCTGGAAGCTGCTGTGCACAGCTATTATGGATGCAACATCAGCTAAAGGATTATGGTATTCAAGTAAGTAGAACACCTCTTTTATGTGATTCTAAGAGTGCTATTTCTATTGCTAATAATCCAGTTTCTCATAGTAGAACTAAGCATATACAAATCAAATACCATTTTCTTAGAGAACATGTAGAAAAAGGAGACATCTCATTGGAATTTGTAAAAACAGATTATCAAATAGCAGATGTATTTACTAAGCCTTTAGATGAAACCAAATTCAATAAATTCAAAATTGAATTAGGTATGTTAACCATTGATTAGTGTAATCACAAAATCATCAACAATAAAGTTGAAGTGGTAACAAGACATTCAAGTGATATTAAGACACATTGAAGTAGTATAAAGTACTTTGTTGTACTTATAAGTTGTGATGAACAAACAGAAATTGGCTAAGTAAGATGGTGTCGACACATTCAGTAATTATGTGTCGACTCAGAGAAATAATGTCGACAAGTCAGAAATATTGTGTCGACACAGAGAATATGTGTCGACACTTAAGAGTTATATTGTCGACTTAACCAGAAATATAATGTCGACTCAACCAGGATAATGGTGTCGACACTTACAGAATATATGTCGACACTTATCCTTAGAGTCGACACAGAATTTCTGTCTATCTACTATGTATCCAAGGTGTCGACATAACCACAAATTGGTGTCGACACATAGTAGGCTGAAGTAATGTCGAGACAATAGAAGTTTGTGTCGACACATTCCGTCTGTGTCGACACATTTAGTCTGTTTTTGGCGCCTTTTGAACTTCTTTCAACAGAAGGTATAAATAGGTCAAAAACTCTTTCTATCGACACGCTTCCAAGGTTTTCGAGACTAAAACCCTGTGTCGACAGTCTATCTTTCTCTCTTCTCTCAAGCTTTCTCGACGAATCGATGGCGCCAAGGATTGAAGACAACGTCAATGAAGGGTATGAGTTGGTGCGCCAGGCCTTTGCAGATGCGCCGCCAGATGTTCAAGGGGTTATCACCCTCCTCTCCGAGTCAGGGTTAGAATTTCTAATCTCAGAACCGACTAAAATCTGGAAGAATGAGGTGCACGAGTTCTTTATCTCTGCATCAGTCCACTCAAATGGCCTCAAGATTAAGTCCAATGTTCAAGGGACTAAGGTGAAGATTACTCCAAGAAGTTTAAGAAAGATCTTTCAATTACAAGTAGTTGAGAATGAAGAGGAATTTCCTAGTTCTAAGACAAGGGAAGCCCTTCAATGGTGTGGACTGGACTCGAGCATGAAGATTGGAGCTGCATTCAACAGGAAGGGTATGAATCAGTAAGGGAAGTTCTTGTCTGAAATTGTTGGGAAAGTGATCCTCTGCAAGACAGGTGGACATGATAGGATTTCTGCCTATATGTTCAGCCTTATGACCAGGATTGTTTTTACAATTCCTACTGATTGGTCAGGAGTACTCTTTGACAAGATCAAAGAAGGAATCAAGAAGCCCAACATGGCTAGAATCATGAGCTTATATCTCACTGGAGTGATTCCTGAAGTGATGCAGCAACTGCCAGGGACTAAGATCAATCATATGAGAAGGATGGATATGAGACTGTTCTCTAGGTGGGATAGGGTGCTGTCCAAGGATGTGCCTGAAGAGAGCAGGCCAGACACCCCTGTGAAATCCCCTTCTCAAACTCAAGAAACTGAACAACAACAAGAAGACCCACTCAGGACACAGGTTGAAGAACAGCCTGACTCAACTATAGTCAAGCAAGTGTCAACACCTGCACAGATGCAGGGGGAGCCAGTTCACTCTCCTGCTCAAAATGTATCTACTCCTGATCAGGTAAAAGTGTAGGGGGAGCTAATGTATTTTACTATAAAAGACATTGCTCATATTCTTATTACTGCACAGGTTCAGGGGGAGCTAGTGTCCACTCCTACTCTAGATACTACAATTACTGAACGAGTACAGGAGAAGCTGTTGTCAGTACAAGTGCAAGAGGAAGCACAGTTAGACTTATCTCAAGATTTAACTGCTGCAGAAGAAACAGCTCAACTAGAATTTACTCTGGAGGAGTTATTCCCTGATGCTGATACTACTACTGATAAAGTAGGAGGAGGACCAGAAATTGAGAAGTCCATAGGTATGGAAATTGATCAGGAAGCTGAAGTTGAGCCATAGGTTGAGGGGGAGCCAGTGGATGTTGAGACTGAGCAACAGGTCACTGGGACAGATACACTTCATCCTCCTCAAGAAAGAGTTCACCTAGATACTTCGTCTGATACTGAAACTGAAGAAGCCAGGATGGCCAAGAAAAGAAAACTTGTTGTATTTAAGAGAAGAAGCAAGAATTATAAGCAGGCTTTACAGACGACACCTCAACAAGTATCTCCTGCCTTTGATCATAACAAGTTTATGGTAGATCTACAGGTGAAATTGGATGAACAAAAAATGGCTCTGGAAAAGTATGTTGATGAAAATAGCAAGTCTATGCAGTTTGACTTAGCTCAAGATATAAAATCAATTAGGTTTGAGGTCAACATGCATAAGAAGGAAATGACAGATTGCTTCCATAAGGGTGGTAATGCTGTGGTATATCTGGCAAAACAACAACAGACTATCATCCCTAAGGTGGATGACATTGCTTTAAAGCAAAGCTATGTCTTGGAAAATCAGTTAAGAATGAATGATAATTTAACTGAATCTCATAATGAGATAATAGAAGAATTGAAAAAGATTGTTCCAGGCCTGCCTGCAGATAAAACAAAAGAAATGGAAGAATTTGATAAGAACTTTCAAGCTGCTATTGCTTCTGTTAAGACTGCAATCACTATCTCTCAAAAAGAAATATCTGAAAAGCTTCAAAAGTTAAAACCATTTTTTAAAGAGGGTGTCAATTATCTGGATGGCCAAATCAGATTTCAAAAGGAAGATCTCAGAGATCATGTTTCTAGAGAAGCCATAAAGGGGGAGAGGATGCTAGTTCATGCAGGCTCAGAGCACTCCAAATGGGTGACCAATAGTATTCGAGCCACATTAGGATATCCCCCATTGTGTGATGATGCTATGGTGGCTGAGTCAGGAATACAAACAAGTCTACTTGAAGGCAATCAACCTGAGGTTGCCCAAGTCATTTCCCCCCCTCCAGATTTTGATATGATTGATCAGCAGGTTCAAGGGATGTATATTCCTCCAAAGGAGGTTACTAATATTGTTATTGGGAAGGTTGATAAGCCTGAGGCTACTTTGAAAGACCAGCAAGATGCTCTTCTATCTAAGAAAAGGTTTAGAGAGTAGGATGAACTTAAGCCATACTTTGAGCAGTGGAGTCCTACTTCCAGAAATATAATACTCACTGCATGGAAGGCTGTCAAAGACCAAGTGCAGGAAAGAGGCAATTGGTACAATGAGATGGAATGGCAGAAGTATGAAGCCAGACAAGAGGCCATTGTACAGTTTAGAAGAAAAGCCAAGCTGGGTAGGCTGCCTACAGATGCTCTAGAGCCAAGCAAATATTTTCCAAAGCCCTTTCATTATTTTGAAAGGCAAAGGCTCAAGGAAGAAGCTAAGAAGAAGGCTGATCTAAAAGGCAAGAAGCCAGCTGAAGATTATGAAGCTCCTGTGAAGGCTCAAGTTCTATCTAGCAAAGGGATTGTCATTAAAGAGCCTGATCAGTCTTAGTTTTTTAGTTCTTTCAAAGTATTTTGTAATGTTTTGATTAAATCATTAAATGTAATTCTCTGTATTCAAACATTATCAAGTTATAAACAAAATGTTGTTTGGCATCATATAATGTTCATTCTGTGATGGATTGTTTTTATGTTTTGTTTATATTAAGTATTCCTGTTATGTCATTTATCATCAGTTTATACTTTGTATAAATGGTGTATATCATTGGCTATAGGGTTATGACTTCTCCAAATAGGGGGAGATTGTTAGGTACATTGGAAAATGTGTACCTGATTTGAAGAAGCCCAACTTAGCTCAATGATATACATCAAGTTGTATTTGATGTTGTTTTGAGTTGACATGTGCAGGTGAAGAATTAATAAAGTATGTAGAAAAATTCTAAGTCCAAGTGTCGACACAGAGAAGGATGTGTCGACACATAGAAGAAATTAGTCGACACAATACTGGGAAGCAGTGTCGACACAGAAGAAGTAAGTCGACACAACACTGGGAATTTGTGTCGACACAGAAGAATATAGTCGACCTCAAGTTTGTCTACACCAGCAGAATATGTCGACACATTGTGATTGAGTCGACACATTATAGCAGAGTTAAAAGAAGACTGTGTCGACACCTGAAGGCTAAGTCGACACTTACTAAGTTATGATTCTACAACAACTGTGTCGACACACAGGACTTGTGTCGACACACTGAAGAGTCAAGACCAAGTTATTTTCAGAAGAAGCTGTGTCGACTCAAAGGCAACTTAGTCGACATCACTAAAGACTGTGTCGACACCAAAGTCAATTGTGTCGACACAGATAGACAGATGGTCTCGACACTTTCTGACAGACTGTCTCGACAACTTGTGGTTCAAGACTAAGGCACATGACTTGTTTGAAGACTTGATAGCTGTGGGTTGCCACCGATTAACTGAAGCTGTCAGACTTGTCAGAAAACGGTTAGAAACCGGATCAGCCGGTTACCATGAAGAAAGTCTATAAATAGACAGATTCAGAAGGAGAAAGTAACTTTTGGAAAACATTGATGAGAATCAAAAAGTTGAGAAGGATTACAATCCAATTCATTTCAAGAAAGTGCTAGGCACTTAAGAAGATCTTCTCCAGAAGATCTAAGAAGACTATCTAAGGATAGATCAAAGAAGAGTTCTAATCAGAATTCAGAAGAATCATTCAAAGTGCTGGATAGAGAGAGATCAAGCCAGAATTTGAAGAAGAAGAAAGAAACCACCAGTGGATTCTCAAGAAGCTGTTTGGAAATCAACTCAGCTAAGTTCATATTCAAGAAGCTTTGAAGAAAGCTCAGATACAGTTGATTTCATCAGCTGATCAAGAATTGTCTTGGCCTTTTCTCTCTCAATTTAGGCAAGACAGTTAAATAATCTTTTCTATATTTTTGTAGGATCTGTTTACACAGATCTGAGTTGTAAGCCTGTGTTATAAAGGCTGAGTGTAGGAGTGTTGAACTCTGAGTGGTAGGGCTGTTTGCCTGAGTGTAGGAGAAGGGTCTTCTCTGAGTTGTAGGCCTTGGGGCAAGGCTGAGGTAGGGCTGTTGTGCCTGAGTTGTAGGAACCAGTTGGGTTCTGAGTTGTAGGATCTGTTGATCTGAGACTAGTGGAAGTTTGGCCGAATCTAGCATACTGCTAGATAGGTGAAGGGGGGAAAGTGGATGTACCCAGACCTTGGGGAACCACTATAAAACATTGTGCAATCTGTGATGTTTTATTTTCTGTGATTGCTGTGATTATTGTGTTAGCCATTAAATTGAATTCTGCCTAGAAGTTTTCATAAATAAGTAGAACCTAATAACCCCCCCCCCCCTCTAGGTGTTTAAGGTGTCTTGAAAGTTAAACTATCAAAATTGCTAGGAATCCTATCTCTCATAGCAAAACTAAGAATATAGATATTAGGTATCATTTCATTAGGGAGCATGCGGAATATGAAAACATCACCCTTGAGTTTGTTCTAACAAACAAGAAAGTAGTTGATATCTTCACTAAACCACTAGATGAAGAAAAGTTTAACACCTTCAAATTTGAACTAGGTATGTTAAACCTGATATAGCTTCAGTTGCTCCTCATCTTGTTGCAAGCAATTTTATATTTTACATATGGAATTGTTCTTCATTGAAATAAAGATTCTCCAATTGAGGGAGAGCATGTACTTCAAAATTCCAACAATTCACTGCTACTTAGTTGAGGGGGAGTAGATGATAAGAACCCTACCAGCTATTTGCTGAAGTCAAAAAGGGGGAAGAAAAGATGATCAGATTAATGTTCAAGTATGACAACAACAATTCAGGGGAAGTAGGTGCAGTGATTTTACACTCGAGCTGCATGCAAGGGAGTGTGGTAATTATAGATCACTTCTCAGTTATATAGACTTTATTCTTATTGTTGTATAGTACAATGTATGTCATTAACTCACTTACTTTAGAGTTTTGACTTCCTCAAATAGGGGGAGATTATTGGGTCCATTGCCCACCATGTCCTAGATTTAAGGAAGTCAATCTGATTAATGATATACATATAGTTATCAATGATATACATATAGTTATACTTGACAGTGCTGTGACAAGTCGTCACAAAGTGAAGATGCTGGAAAGGCATGAATTTGTCTAAGTCCACAGGAATTGAGTGGAGTTGACTCACTCAACGACATATAACTATAGATAGAAATATGGCTAAGTAGTTTGGCGTTGATTGATGAAGACACACTCAACGCCATACAACAAAAAAAGCTGTGAGTTGAACTGAGATTCTGAGTTCGTTAAACTTAGTTCAGAAATTCGTCGAACTAAGTTTAGAGTTCGTCGAGCTAAGCTCATCGTTCGTCGAACTCAGTTCAAGCATTCGACGAACTCAGTTCAAAGTTGAGTGAGGCAGGCTGAGAAAGTCAAAGCCTAAGGTTTAAGAGGCAGAAAAGTGCCTGAGTCCACAAGAGTTGAGTGAAGGTCATTCACTAAATGCCAAAGCCTTATAAGTGTTGAGTAGCACTCAGTCAGTCAAAGCCAGTGTTTCTAAACACAGAAATTTGGCTAAGTCCAAAAGCATTGAGTGAGGTATGCTCACTCAACGCTCTCAACGCCTAATTTATAGAATACATAGGCTAAGGCACAAGGCATTGAGTGAGGTGTTCTCACTCAATGCTCTCAATGTCAGGCAGGCAGAAAAGGCTGTAGAATTGGTTAAGGATAAAAGCGTTGAGTTTAGCTAGCTCACTCAATGCTGTCAATGCCTAGATAGACATAATTCTGTCTAAGTATTTTGGCGTTGAGTGAAGCTCACTCACTCAATGCCTATTTTACTAATGCTCGATTTTGGCTATCCACAGGTGCTAACGTCAGCAAAATCGACAAAGTTAACTAAGTTCAATTCAAGTACGGAGAATCTACAGAACAGGATAAACTTTGCTGAGAAGCTACTATACATCTTCTTTCGTTAAAGTAAGGTGCATCTGGAAGCTACAGGTGGGGCCCACTAATCTCTAAGAGCCATTGATTTGCAAACTACAAAAGGATGAGATTGTCCAAGACACAATATAACTTCAGGGCATTATCATTTTAAAAAGGATAGTAGCCAACTTCATCTTCTATGCCATTGCTGCATATAAAAAGTGTTGGAACCTTTGTTTGGATTTGTGCTAGGTCTACTCTTAGGATGTTTTGACACCCCTATATATTCCGGGTCTTTGTCTAGTCTAAGTTAGGTCCTTTTTAGGTCAGGTTTGTGCAGACCAGCATTGCAGTGGACTCAAAATTAGACTCAGAAGAATTCAGTGGAATATCTATATCAGTTCGACTATAGTCGAACTCAGCTCAACGATCGTCAATCTCCCATCGACGATCTCAGAGTTTTCTACTCTGAACTGAGCTCGACGATCTACGAGCTGAGGTCGACGATCTCTTGTTTCTCAGCAGTAATCTAAGTTCTACGATAGTTGTTCTCAAGTCGACGATCTCTTAACCCAGTTCGACGATCTTTGAACAAAGTTTTACGATTTTTTGCTGCTTGCAGTTATCAGTTTACAGAAATGGTTTAAAGTGTTTATTTTGCTTATGATTAATTATTTAATGGAAATTATATTCTGATTATTAATGCTGATATTCTCAAGGCTAATAGCCGTATTTCATAAAGCATTAATTATGGTATTCATAGAATATTTTATTGGCTTATCTTATGAAGACAGTTATGGAAGTGCATTTATGTTGCCAGCCATTCTAGCCGTTTGGGCTCCTATATTCTTGCAGAAAATTAAAGTATTGTCTTGTGATTTCAAATATATACCATTTCCTTTTTGATTGAATATAACAAGAAATAAAGAGAGAAACATAAGAAGTTAGTCAGTCAGTGAAATAGAGAAAAACATTCTTCAGCAGTACTCATTTTCTTTCTGAAGGACTGTTGCATTGCTTTCAAAGGAATAAGAAGAACATTTTCAAATCAACTCTCTCAAGTCTTCTTCATTCCTCAGCCTTCAGAGATCTACAGAGTACTTCAAACAAAATCAGTCTACAGATCTAGAAGGCTCTACAACAATACTTTGAAGACCTATACCAAGGACCAAGTTTCCTCTTCCTGAATCAACACGTCATCTCAGGGGGAGCTTGGGCTTTCTACAACAATCCACATAGTCTTCTCATTTACTTGAGAAAGAGAAGACTTCCATAAACCTTTTTATTTTACCTCCATCTATACAAGGTTATCTCTCCCTTCAAAAGTGAACACTTGGTGATAGGACACCTGATAAAAAACCTATTGGATTTTGGGCTCCTGATCAAAAGCTCAAAGGATCTCTAGATCTACCTGAAAGAGATCTTGTGGTGGCAGGGCACCTAAACAAAAACTTGTAGTGAATTTCTACCTGGGTGGTAGAAGAGTGGATGTACCCAGATTTTGGGAACCACTATAAATTTTCTTTTGTCGTCTGGTTTGCTTTGTGTTTCCTTTGTGTGATGTGTTGTGCTGTGTTAGTTTAGTTTGTTTTAATCCCTTATTTATAAGTATCAGTATTTTAATTCTGCAATAAATCTAAATAAATTTTTAATACTCTATTCACCCTCCCTCTAGAGTAAATTCTATCTATCCCTCACTTTCAATTGGTATCAGAGGGTGTGTTTTTAAGGTTGTACAGGCTAATACCTGAACCTAAGATCTTTGATAGATATTATTTTACTTTACTATCTTTTTATTAAACCATGGCACAGGACAAGGACTTTTCAAGCACCAGACCTCTAATTTGAAACTTGCAAAAGTTTGGAATCTGGAAGGCAAGAATCAAACTTTATATGAATTCTATTGATGAAGACATTTATGCTTCTATCTTAATAGGAGTACCACCACCAACAGTTGCCCCTCCAAGTACTTCCACAAACATGACTGTATTACCTCCTCCACACTTCAATGATGCTTACAAGAAAGCAAAGGTTGTTGATGCAAAAGCCATGAACATATTGGCACAAACGATGTCTGATGATATATTCCAAAAAGTGGCTGAATGTGAATCAGCTAGGGCTATCTAGGATTCCTTAAACCAGATGGTTGCAGGATCAGCAGATGAAAGGAAGGACAGGAGAGCTCATCACATTTCCCAGTATGAGAACTTCATAAAGGAAGAAACTGAGCAAGTTTCTGAAATGTACAATAGACTCAGCATCATTGTTAATGAGCTGAAAACCCTTGACAAAGACATCTCAGTAACTGAAATAAATGACAAGATTCTCATATGCTTCCCCAACTCATGGGACTCTAGAATCTGGCATATCAGAGAGACCAGAAGCACACATGAGATGACAACAAAATCAGTCTTAGGAAAGCTGAAATCCTATGAATAGCTCCTGAAGGCAAGAGAAGCTGAACAACAAAAGACTGCTACACCAACTAGGAAGGAGCAGAATATAGCCTTCAAAGCTTCTGAAAAATCAGAAGATTGTCAATCAAATGAAGAATTGATGAGTCTCATTGCAAAGAGATTCTTCAAAATGGGGAGAAAATAATTCAAAAGGAAATCATCAAGAAGTGATGACAAACCAAGGTATGACAAGACCCCTTCTAAAGAGATTATCTGCTTTGGTTGCAGGAAACGTGGACACATTCTTCCAGAATGTCCAAAGAACAATCATAAGGAAATAAGAAATGAGAAAGACTCCAAGAAGCACTCCAGCAAACCATCCTCCCACAAGCACAAGAGGAAGGAGAGAGGGTTTGTTGCAGAAACATGGAGTGATACAACTTGTAGAAATTAGGATTAGGTGCATCATCTAGTGAACCACCAATAATTCAGATAAACCATCTCTCTCAACCTGTAAAGTTCATATCAGATAAAGGTAAGAAGAACACAGAACAAATCAAAACAGTTAACAAAGTTTTAAAACAAGTTGAGATAAAAAAAAACTAAGTCTGAAAAAAAATCGTCGAACCAAGATCGACGATCTCAGCATTATTCGTCGAATGACGATCGACGATCTCAAGAACCAAGAGCTTGAGCCTAAACACTCTGCAAACGGGGATCGACGATATCATTATGTATCGTCAAACTGAGATCGACGATCGTGGAACCAAGATAATAGTCACTATTATTCTGAGAACCAATGAAAGTCACACTAGTGTTAACTATCTTCACCTATGGGGGGGGGATAGGTGATGCGCAGCCTTTTTGCGGAATTAAAAATTTACCTACACAATAAAAGAAAACAAACAGAGCACAGAAAGACACAGGCAGTTATAGTGGTTCTCTGATTTGGGTACGTCCACTTTCCCCCTTAGACCTATCTCCCAACAAGGGACGACTCGGTCACTTCACCAACAGGATTGAAATCCAATCCTCACACTAATGGAAGGAACCCTTCCACCCAAAGGAGTCACCACTCCTCCACCACGGTTTGCACCCAACCCTTACAATGAGTAACCAACATTCCTTTACAATAAACATAAAAATGGAATGTATAAAATACAAACTACTTTTGGAGCGCTAGGTGTCCCTTTTCATTCGATGACGCGTTCTTGAAGAAGACGAAGAGTCCACGACCTTAGCTCTCACTTGGAAAGGATCTCCTCTAGATCGGCGAAGACAAAGATTGTGGCGACGATTCTTTCAAGATCGGCGGTGGCACAGATTGCGGCAGCGATTCTTTCGAGATCCAACCTTCATAGCAAAGCTAGCAAGGTCTACCAACGGTCTTACTTGGATCGATCGTCTCAATCGATTCGGAAGGGGAAGGTATTCCCGTTCGTCAAATCAAGAGACAAAGGATCTCAAGATAGACACATGAGACGCGTTGCTTGGCTAAGCTTCTATCGCCGGGAGATCAAGAAGAATCCACAATCGGCGGCAGCGACAACATGATGCGCGGAGACGGAGGCAGAAGAGAATATGCGATCCGCTAGGTCAAATCCGGCGGCCTTTTCTTTCCGTATGTATGGATTGTCTTTACTGTTAAAAATACAAGATTATATATACTGTACGTCATCTTTTATGACCGTTGTGGACCCCACCAAAAGTAGCCCTAAATCCGGTTCAAAACAACGCCTGTACATTTGGTCCGGTCCAGCGCGGCAATGAAAATCGCCTAAGGCAAATTCGGCGGGAATCATTGGTGATTCTCGACGAATCGGTGAGAATCACTAATGATTCCCGTCGAATTCTACTTAGAAGAATTCTTAGCTGAATAGCTTGCCAATCGGAAAGAATCGTCGAGAGTCATCATCCATTCTCGACGAATCGTCGAGAATGCAGAGTCATTCTCGACGATTCTGATTTGGCAGATTTCTTGAAGGCATTGAGTCAGCCGGGTGATTCTCGTCGATTCTGACTTGGCAGAATCCTTGAAGGCGTTGAGTCAGCCGGATGCAGTCGGCGAGAATCGGCGAGTGATTCTCGACGATTCGGCGAGGATTCTCGTCGAATCGGCGAGAATCACTTAGTGATTCTCGTCGAATCTAACTTAGACGATTTCTCGTCTTTCTTCCCGTGAGTTGCTTTGACCCATCCTTGCTCCTTGTCTGCTCTTGATCTGTCTCAGCCCTGTACTTGAAAATAAGTACACTCCAATAGAGAGAGTACACGTAAGCCAACACACTGATCTGCTCAACGAGGGATTACATTGCGCAGACCCATGTATATTGACCCACTGCACCCTGATATTGGTGTGTACTTAGCGTGGAATAACTGCAAGCACATCTTAAAGAAAATGATCAAGTACATTATCTATTCAACTTAGCTTGTACAGGGGCTTCTTCAAATCAGGTACATTGTGGATACAATACCCAACAATCTCCCCCTATTTGAAGAAGCTTAAACCCTACAAGCTAAGGTGAATAGAGCATATGAAAATCATAAACTACGAATTAAGTTGAGATTGAAATTCATTACCACTTTCCTGAGAGCATTCTTGGAGCCACCTTAGCCTTAGCCGAGAGGGTAATCTCCCCCTTTTCGGCTTCTGAAAATCTGGGACTTCACTTGGAGCCATATGCTCCCCCTCAGATCTTGCATCCATGCTCGATCTTGAGTTCCTTGCTGATGCTCCCCCTTGATCCAAGAGCCTTGAGCCGTACAGACTTCACTCTTCATATTTCAGCATGCCGAGTTCAGTTTTGAAGAGACTGAACTTGGCCTCGTCTAGGGGCTTTGTGAAGATATCTGCAACCTGCTTATCCGTGGGGACATAGCAGAGAGATATATCTTTGTTTTCCACATGCTCCCGAATAAAGTGATAGCGCACTTCAATATGCTTCGTTCTGCTGTGCGACATAGGATTGTTCACAATTGCTATTGCGCTTGAGGAGTCACAATACATCGGAACTTCGGTAAACTTCAGGTCATAATCTTTGAGTTGATTTCTGATCCATAGAAGTTGTGCGCAACAGCTGTCTGCTGAGATGTACTCAGATTCAGCTATGGAGGTTGCGACACAATTCGGCTTCTTACTGTTCCATGAAATAAGCCTTCTTCCGAGGAATTGACACGTCCTGGATGTGCTTTTCCTATCATCCCTGCTTCCTACAAAGTCAGTATCTGAAAATCCTATCAGCTCGACATCATTATTTCTTGGGTACCACAAGCAAAGATTTGGTGTACCTTTAAGGTATCTAAGAATCCGCTTTGCAGCGACATAATGAGATTCCTTAGTGTTCACCTGATATCTGGCAGAAACGCATGTGGAAAACATAATATCCAGTCTACTAGCAGTAAGATAGAGCAGGGATCCAATTATGCTTCTGTACTTGGTTTCATCAAAAGGTTTCCCTTTCTCATCCTTGTCCAGAGACACAGTGGATCCCATTGGAGTCCTCATAGAGGTTGCACTCTCCATTCCGAATTTCTTGAGGAGTTCATTTATGAACTTCGTCTGAGAGATAAAAATCCCATCCTCAGACTATTTTACTTGAAGTCCCAAGAAATACTTCAGCTCTCCCATACTACTCATTTCAAACTTCCCTTGCATAAGTTTGGAAAACTTCTTGCAAAGGTTGTTATCCGTTGACCCGAATATTATGTCATCGACATAGATTTGCACCAGCAAAATCTTGCCTTTGACTTCCCTAAGAAATAATGTCTTATCTCTTTTTTCTCTCGAGAACTTGTTCTCAAGAAGAAAACTAGATAGAGTCTCATACCAAGCTTGAGGAGCTTGTTTCAAGTTATATAACGCTTTATTAAGAAAATAAACATGATTGGGAAACGTAGGATTAACAAAACCTGGGGGTTGTGTGACATATACTTCCTCTTTCAGGTTTCCATTAAGGAATGCAGATTTCACGTCCATCTGATAGACAGTGAATCCTTTGTGCGAAGCATATGCCTGGAACAATCTGATCACCTCGAGCCTTGCCACTGGTGCAAAGGTCTGGTCGAAGTCAATCCCCTCCTCCTGTCTGTAACCTTGAACCACCAGCCTGGCCTTGTTCTTTATGATGACACCGTGTTCATCCAGTTTGTTTCTGAAGATCCACTTGGTGCCGATCACGTTCTACCCCTTTGGTCTGGGAACTAGCGTCCAGACGTTGCATCGTTCAAATTGATGCAGTTCATCTTGCATGGCCAAGATCCAAGATGAATCCTTGTTCACTTCGTCGAACTTCTTTGGCTCAACCTGTGACATAAAGCTAAAATGCAGAATCTCGTTAATTATACCTCAGCGAGTTCTGACACCATAACGGGGATCTCCGATGATTTGATTTCTGGGATGATCCCTCACGTGACGAAGCTCTAACAGTCCGGCATCTAGAGCTCTAACATTTTCTGGGGCTCCTTCCTCTTCAGGGAGGATAACTCCATTCTGACCGTCATCATCTCCGGTAGGCGTTGTGGTGGAGACTTTGACGTACTTGGGAGTTGCATCTATAGCGGTCTCATCGAGACTAAGTTGTTCAATTCTTGTACCTGCATCTTCAAGAAGACCACTGGAAGAATTGTTGTTAAGCAAGCTTCCTTCATCAAATACAACATTTATGGATTCCTTTACCACTAGGGTTTTCTTATTGAAAACCCTATATGCCCGGCTATGGATATTATAGCCCATAAATATGCCTTCGAAGCATTTTTCACCAAACTTAGTACGCGGATACTTCCCGTTATTTAGTACATAGCATCTGCAGCCAAAGATCCTAAAATAGGACATGGTTGGTTTCCTGCCTTTCAGTAGCTCATAAGGCGTCTTACGATGGCTCTTGTTGATCAAGGCCCGGTTTTGTACATGACAAGCTGTGTTGACAGCCTCTGCCCAGAAGTATTCTGGGAGAGAAGCGTCATTCAACATTGTCGTGCAAGCTTCAATGAGTGTTCTATTTCTCCTCTCCGCAACTCCATTATGCTGAGGAGTGCGCGGGGAGGAAAACTCATGAAAGATACCAAGTTCTTCACAGAACTCTGTCATAGCACCAGACTCGAACTATATTCCATGGTCACTTCTGATTTTGACCACCGAGCAGTTAAGTTCGTTCTGAATCTGCTTGACAAAACTAGTGAAGATTTCAAACATATCAGACTTGCGTTTTAAGAAGAACACCTAAGTAAACCGAGAGTGATCATCAACAATCACTAGCGTATAAGACTTGCCTCCAAAGCTATGAACTTGCATTGGACCAAACAAGTCCATATGCAGAAGATAAAGACATCTGGAGTAGTCTTTGTCTGCAATGCCCTTAAAGGTAGCCCGAGTCTGTTTGCCCTTCTGGCATGCAGGACAGGGGCTATCTTTGATGCACTTAATGATGGGAGCATCCCTTACTAATTTTTTAGAAAACAACATACTAATTGTCTTGAAATTAATATGTGCCAATCTCTTGTGTCATTGTTCACAAAGAGATGCACTGCCTGTTGCTACTAGGCACACGGGGGTAGATGAATCTAAACTAAGAAAATCTAAACAGAAGATGTTTCTGCTCCTAATGCCTATTAATACCGTCTCCGAAGATGTACACGATATTATAAGGCATTTATCCTTGCAGAACTTAATGTCATAACCTTTATCACATAACTGACTTACACTGATCAGGTTATGATTTAACCCTTCAACATAAGCCACGTCGGTGATAGAAATTATACCGTTGGAAATCATACCGTAACCCTAGTGACTCCTCGATTTGATCCCCCAAAGATGACTTTGGGTCCATTCTCGACTGGAGAGTAATCACGCAGCAGGCTTCTTGTCCCTGTCATATGCCGGGAGCATCCACTGTCCAAGTACCAAATAGGAGTTTTGGTGGCCTTTGGACATACCTGCAAAACAGAATTAATTTCCCTTAGGAATCCAATCGAACTTGGGTCCTAGATTCCTCATTATCATACTCCCCCTCAGATGGTTAGCCCTACGAGAGGTCAGCCTCGCATTGCCAACTTGAGGAGTCTCGTTATTCCTCGGATTGAACCAACAATCCATGGCAAAGTTACCAACTTTGCCACAACACCAGCAGTCAAATCTGTTATACTTTCTCCTAGACACCTGCTTCACCCTTGGAACGGAAGGTCCATCCGGGGCCTTGGACCTGGAGGTGGAGGCATCATGATGACAACAGTCGCATGATTTCTTCACCTCCTGGTTTGTCAGTGTAACAGGCTTGGCCTTTGGTGCCTGCTTCCTATTATGGCCGCTAGAGAAGTGGCCATAATCCTCCACTTGGATTTCCTTATAAGGTGCCTTGTAGACACTCTCGCCAAATTTGAGGGGGAAGGCCCAACCATCATACCGGCTCTTGGGCTTTTCAACCGAGGGCCGGAAGAAGTGGTCATAGGTTGACTCAAAGTCTTGTTCATTGCAGGGAAAGCCAGGCTTCCTGAATACAACATGGTTGAGTGGGGCCTTTCCCTTTTCTGCAGCAGAGGCCTTCTTAGCAGCCTTATTTTTCCTCTGCTTTTTGTTTCTCCTGGATGATTTACCAGGCACACCCATATGCCCCAAGCTAGCCCCCTTAGCTTTAGTAGAGAAGGTATCAACCAGTGGAAGAACAGTCTTTGGCATAGAGAAGCTTTGGACAATCTTCCTTTCTGCCACAAGTTGTTCTTCCAACTTATTGATTTCTTCCTGTTTAAGGTCAAGGAGACTTAGAGACTCTGAGTGCTTAGAGATCAGGTCCAGGTGCTCCTGCCGCAGAGAAATCAAGCTAGTGATCTCTTCCCTTAGGGAGACACCCTCGACCTTAAGGAATTTGACTTCCTTTTTCTGATCCCTCAATCTCTTGCGGCATTCCTCGAAGGTGTTGAGCAGAAGCTCATACTTTTCGAGGAGCTCATCTTATCGGGCAGATGGGCTGTCCTCGAGATCATCATCAGGAGACTCATAGTCAGAGTCAGAGAGGTGGTTACGAGCTTTTACCTTCCCAGTGAATGGGGGGCATTCTCCTTCTGAGTCAGAGCGACCCACCAGCCCAAAGTAGGCTTCCTCATCATCACTGGAGTCTAAGTAATCAGACTCACTCAGTTTCTTTGACTTTTTGGCGATGTAGCTCCTCTCCTTCTTTTTATCTCTAGAGGTTCTTTGCTCTTCTCCCTTCCCCTTCTCTCTCTTGCCTTGATGGCAGTCAGCCACGACGTGCCCTGGCTTATTGCACCCAAAACAAATGATGTCAGCATGACGATGTTTGTTCGGTTTTGATTCATACCTGTCAGAAGAATAATTCTTCTTCTGATTTCTGGAGGAGGAGCTGTCTCTCTTTCTTTGATTCCTCATCTTGAGGAACTTCTTGAATTCTCGAGTGATGAAGGAGAAGTCTTCTTCAGACAGCTCTGAGCTGGAGGAGCATGGTTCGGAGTCTTCTTCCTTATCCTTTTTCCACGAACGGGACGAGGAAGCACCCTTGCCTTTCCTGTAGTGAATGGCTTTTAGGGCCACAGTCTTTTCTTTTGCTGCGGCTTTCTTGACTTCTTCTTCTGCTTTCCTCGTGTTCAGCTGAAGCTCATAGGACATAAGCTTCCCAAATAGTATCTGAGGATCAGTTTCTGCTAATTTGCCAAACTCTCAGATGGCCCAAATCTTCGTGTCCCATTCCTTAGTAAGGGACCTAAGGAATTTATCATTCAGTTCACCATCAATGAACACTCTTCCATATCCCTTTAGGGCATTGACGATCTTGAGGAAATTCTCGAAGGTAACTCCGATCTCTTCCTTGGGCCCTTACTTGAAGGCCTCATATTTCTGGTTCAGGAGGGATCTCCGATCATCCCTCACTTCATCTGTGCCCTCCATCAGAATAATCAGGCTGTGCTAGATATCCTTGGCTATCCTATAGTTGTAGAAGTTCTGCATTATGGAGTCATCGACTGCGCTGACTAGAATGTTTTGTGCTTTCTTGTCAAGTCCGACAAGCACCATCCTGTCCTTGTCCATTTCAAAAAGCTTCTTTGGCACCATTTTGGTAGGATCAATGGTGGAGGCCTTAGTGGGAATATAAGGTCCCTCCTCAGCGATCATGAAGAGTCGATAATCGACTGCTTCCATGTAAAATCTAATCCTTTCCTTCCAGATAGGAAAGTTTAGTCTGGTGCACACTGGGATCTTGCCTGAGTACTTGAGTCTGTCTATAGTAGATATCTTCCTTCTTCTAGACACTAGTGGCAGGAACTTACTCAAGGTGTTAACCTTTTTGATGAGCAACCTCCCTATTAAACCACTTGAAAGTCACACTAGTGTCAACTATATTCACCTATGGGGGGGGGGGATAGGTGATGCGCAGTCTTTTTGCGGAATTAAAAATTTACCTGCACAATAAAAGAAAACAAACAGAGCACAGAAAGACACAGGAAGTTATAGTTGTTCCCCGATTTGTGTACGTCAACTTTCCCCCTTCGACCTATCTCCAAACAAGGGACGACTCGGTCACTTCACCAACAGGATTGAAATCTAATCCTCACACTAATAGAAGGAACCCTTCCACCCGAAGGAGTCACCAATCCTCCACCACGAGTTGCACCCAACCCTTACAATGAGAAACCAACGTTCCTTTACAATAAACGTAAAAATGGAATGTATAAAATACAAACTACTTTTGGAGCGCTAGGTGTCCCTCTTCGTTCGATGATGCGCTCTTGAAGAAGACGAAGAGTCCATGACCTTAGCTCTCACTTGGAAAGGATCTCCTCAAGATCGGCGGCGGCAAAGATTGCGGCGGTGATTCTTTCAAGATCGGCGGTGGCACAGATTGCGGCAGCGATTCTTTCGAGATCCAACCTTCGTAGCAAAGCTAGCAAGGTCTACCAACAGTCTTACTTGGATCGATCGTCTCAATCGATTCGGAAGGGGAAGGTATTCCCATTCAACAAATCAAGAGACAAAGGATCTGAAGATAGACATGTGAGACGCGTTGCTTGGCTAAGCTTCTATCACTGGGAGATCAGGAAGAATCCACGATCGGCGGCGGCGATAACGTGATGTGCGAAGATGGAGGCGGAAGAGAATACGCGATCCGCTAGGTCAAATCCGGCGGCCCTTTCTTTTCATATGTATGGATTGTATTTACTGTTCAAAATACACAATTATATATACTGTAGGTCATCCTTTATGACCGTTGTGGACCCCACCAAAAGTAGCCCTAAATCCGATTCAAAACAGCGCCTGTACATTTGGTCCTGTCCAGCGCGCCAACGAAAATCGCCTAAGGAAAATTCGGCGGGAATCATTGGTGATTCTCGACGAATCGGCGAGAATCACTAATGATTCCCGTCGAATTCTACTTAGAAGAATTCTTAGCTGAATAGCTTGCCAATCGGAAAGAATCGTCGAGAGTCATCATCCATTCTCGACGAATCGTCGAGAATGCAGAGTCATTCTCGACGATTCTGACTTGGCAGATTTCTTGAAGGCGTTGAGTCAGCCGGGTGATTCTCGCCGATTCTGACTTGGCAGAATCCTTGAAGGCATTGAAGGCGTTGAGTCAGCCGGATATAGTCGGCGAGAATCGGCGAGTGATTCTCGACGATTCGGTAAAAATCACTAGTGATTCTCGTCGAATCGGCGAGAATCACTTAGTGATTCTCGTCGAATCTAACTTAGAGACGATTTCTCGTCTTTCTTCCCGTGAGTTTCTTTGACCCATCCTTGCTCCTTGTCTGCTCTTGATCTGTCTCAGCCCTGTACTTTAAAATAAGTACACTCAAATAGAGAGAGTACACATAAGCCAACACACTGATATGCTCAACGAGGGATTACGTTGCGCAGACCCGTGTATATTGACCCACTGCACCCTGACATTGGTATGTACTTAGCGTGGAATAACTGCAAGCACATCTTGAAGAAAATCATCAAATACATTATCTATTCAACTTAGCTTGTACAGGGGCTTCTTCAAATCAGGTACATTGTGGATACAATACCCAACAACCAAGATCAACGATATCAATGCTGGTCGTCGAACATAGATCGATAATCTCAACATAAATCGTCGAACCCAAATCAGTTTCATCAAAACTATAACTTCAACAGAAATTTCAATAAGAACTTTAACTCTAAACCTTTCCATCCCTTAACTAACCGGATAATCCCACCTAGGAGATTTCATACCTTAGGTTATAAAAGTAAACCAGAATACTCTTATATTTCAAGTTTTAAATATGAAAAGAAGCTAGGACCCAAGGTTACGTGGTTCCAAAATATATAAGCTGTTATTTTGCAGGTGAAGACCTATCCTACCATACAGGATAAGTGATATTTGGACAGTGGGTGCTCCAAGCACATGACAGGAAACAAGGCCAATCTAAGTAACTACAAGGCAAAGCTAAGTCCAAAGGTTATATTTGGAGACTCAAGCTTTGGTCAGAAAGAAGGTTATGGAGAATTTACACTTGGAGTTATCACATTAAGAAAAGTGGCATATGTAAGTAGCTTAAAACATAACTTGATATCCATAGGTCAGCTATGTGATGTAGGTTATGAGGTATGTTTTATTGAATCAAAATGCAATATTTCTTTAAATAACAGCACTGTATTATCAGGTATGAGACTAGGCAATATCTATTTAGTTGATTTTAATTCTGCTAGTTCAGAAATCTGCTTGTTCAACCAGGTTAGCAATAATAATACATTGTGGCATAAAAGACTAGGACATGTAAATCTTAGAAACATTGCTAGGTTATCTAGGGATAACCTTGTTAGAGGATTGCCCTCTTGCCCTTACAAGAAGGAAAGCCTTTGCAAGGATTGTCAAGAAGGCAAGCAAACTAAAAATAGTTTTAAATCAGTTAATAAGAGTGATTCACTTAGGATTTTGTATTTTCTTCATTTGGACCTTTTTGGACCAATTGTTGTACAAAGCCTGGGAGGGAAGTTCTATACTTTAGTTATTATAGATGACTTCTCTAGGTTCTCTTGGGTTTTCTTCTTGAGAAATAAGTCTGATAATTTCAAAGTTCTTACAGACTTTCTAAAATGCATAAATATTGAGTACTCTACTCCAGTTGCATTGATCAGAAGTGATCATGGCACTGAGTTTGAATCTCTTCCTATGCAAGAATTCTGTGAGAAGGAAGATATCAGGCACTGCTTCTCTGCTCCCAGAACTCCTCAACAAAATGGGGTAGTTGAAAGGAAAAATAGAAAACTCATTGAAACTGCAGGCACATTGCTTGCTGATGCTAACATGCCTCTATCCTATTGGGCAGAATCTATAAGCACAACAAATTATGTCCAGAATAGAAGTTTGATACACAAACTTAAGGGCAAGACACCCTATGAATTACTCAAAGGGAAGAAACCTAAAATAGACTACTTTAGAATTTTTGGTTGCATCTATTATTTACATAATAATAACAAAGATTATATTAGAAAGTTTGAAGCCAAAGCTACAATGAGAATTTTTCTAGGATATTCCCAAGTTAGCAAGGCATATAGGGTTTTCAATAAATCATCCTTGAAAATTGAGGAATCTATACATATTATATTTGATGAAGCTAATATGTTTTACAAGGAGAATGAAACTTCTACCAGTAACTGTTTGCAGGTACCTGACTTATGTAAGAAGTTGGATGACTTAAATCCCACACAAAAGGAGATATCAACTCCCTCTCCACAGATTGATGAAGATAGTGAAGAAGAATCTCTAGAAGTTACTGAAATTCCTCCAACAGCAAGTTTAATTCCACAAGAGGAATTGGTTCATAATGTTGTTGCTGAACAAACTCCACCTCCTGACTTTGTTATACTTAGAGATCATCCTATATATCAAGTGATATGAGACATGTCAGTTGGTGTGCAGACAAGGCATCAAATCAATCAAGATGTAATGCATGCCTGCTTCTTTTCTCAAATTGAGTTCTCATCCATCAAAGATGCTGAGTAAGATCTACACTGGATTATTGCAATGTAAGAGGAGCTCAATCTGTTTGAGAGATGCAAAGTTTGGAATTTTGTTCCTAGACCCAAAGGACATCTAGTCATTGGAACTAAATGGGTTTTTAGAAACAAACTGGATGCTTAAGGCATAGTTGTCCGAAACAAACCAAGATTAGTGGCATAAGGCTACATGCAAGAAGAAGGTATTGACTATGATCAGACCTTTGCACATGTTACAAGGCTTGAAGCTATCAGAATATTCTTAGCTTATACTGCTTACAAGAAATTCAAAGTATATCAAATGGATGTTAAAAGTGCATTTCTCAATGGGGAACTCAAGGAAGAAGTATATGTGGAACAACCACTAGGTTTTATCTCTTCAACTCACCCCTCTTTTGTTTTCAAATTACATAAGGCTCTCTATGGTTTAAAGCAAGCTCCAAGAGCTTGGTATGAGACCCTAGCTAGCTTTCTTTTAGAGAATAAATTTTCTAGAGGCATTGTAGATAGGACTTTATTTATAAGACATCATCATGATAGGATTCTGTTAGTTCAAATATATGTTGATGATATTATATTTGGATCTACTGATTCTAAACTTTGCAAAAGGTTTTCTGACCTTATGCATTCCAAGTTTGAAATGAGTAGCATGGGTGAACTCTCTTACTTCCTTGGTCTTCAAGTGAAGCAAGCTCCTGATGGCATCTTCATATCTCAGTCCAAGTATGCTAAGGAATTAGTAAAAAGGTTTGGGATGGCTGATGCCTCAGCTATGAAAACACCAATGGCTTCTAATGCAGTAATTGATTCTGATGAAAAGGGTAAACCTGTTGATCAGAAAAATTATAGGGCCATTGTTGGGTCCCTATTATATCTTACTGTAAGTAGACCTGATATAATGTTTGCAACATGTCTTTGTGCTAGATTTCAAGTCAACCCTAAAGAATCTCATTTAATTCTCCTCAAGAGAATTTTAAGATATTTAAAGGACTGTCCAAATCTAGGACTTTGGTATCCTACAGAGTAAGAATTTGACTTAACTGGTTATTCTAAAGTTGACTATGCTGGATGCAGAGTTGACAGAAAAAGCACTTCAGGAATTTGTCAGTTCCTGGGTGATAGATTAGTGTCCTGGTTTTGTAAGAAATAATTATCTGTGTCTACTTCAACTGTAGAGGCTAAATATATAGCATCTGGTAGTTTCTGTTCACAGATCTTGTGGATTCAAAACTAGCTACTGGATTATGGATACTCTCTTAAGAATACCACCATATTTTGTGACAGTACCAATGCCATATCAATTGCACAAAATCCAGTCCTTCATTCTAGGACCAAGCATATAAAAATAAGGCATCATTTTCTTAGAGATTGTGTTGACAAAAACAAAATTAATCTCAAGTTTATCCCCACTGATTTTCAAAGAGGAGATATTTTCACCAAACCCTTGGATGAGCAAAAACATCTATTCTTTTTGAATCAGCTTGGAATGATAAATGACATAGATTAAAATTGAATTTTGTCTTTGTGAAGATTTGTTCAACGATCGTTGAACGGAGATCGACGATCTTCGAACTCATCTTGAGCTCTATCATTGACCTGAGTTTGACGACAGCTCTGTGTGAAGACAAAAATCGTCGACTGGAGATCGACGACTTTGCTTTAGTAAATTAATCGTCGACCTATGCTCGACTATCAATTTACGCTATTGAGATTAGAGACCACCGATATTATTTGTTTATAAATTAATCATTAACCTAAGATCGACGTTTTTGGTTTTATCGTCAGACATAGATCGTCTTTTCATATTCCAAAAACCTATATGTAGGTTTCTCTTCGATCTCTGTCCCGCGCTTTCATATTTTTCCCTTTGCTCTTGATCACTTGTCTCTTAAGTCTACAGAACTGTAATGGCGATTCCAGCAGGGACTCTGTTAGATATGAAATTCAACACTAGTTTCGACGTCGATTTCGAATCGATCAGTCACTGTGATCCAATATTTCAAGAGATGTTGCAGTTATGTGATGATCAAGGTCTGAAGAAATTCATGTCTATAAGGATTAAACTATCTATTGTAGAGATTAAAGAATGGGTGTACTCTTCCTCAACTAATGACTCTTCAATGATTAGATTCATCTCAGGACAGCAGGTGATTCTAAACCCTGTAATTCTTACCAAAATTTTTGGGTTGAAAAATGGAACCGAAGAGTTAGAAAAGGATAGTACTAAGTACAGCAGGATGTTGATAGAGATGGGTCATGCTAAGGGCATCCCATCTAAGATTTTGAAGAAGAATTTATCTTTTGGTTTTAAGTTTCTTACTGATATTGTGGGCAAGGTATTGCTGGGCAAGTATTCTGCTCATGACAATATCAATAGGCAACAGTTTGCCATTATGTATGCTCTAGTAAACAGGAATTCCATAGATTGGGCTAGTTTGTTTTTTGATTTGATTAAGAGGAAGAAAAACAAAAAGGAAGTTTGCTTAGGAAGGATTCTGGGAATCTTCCTATAGAAGAAAGCTCCAGAGCTACTAGTTTCTTCAACCATAGCTATCAATGCAAGCAAGAGATTGGACTCCTCTCTATTTAGGAAGTGGGAGAGGACAATTCAAAAGCCCTCCAAGGCTGGAACTTCCTCCAATATATCTGAGGACACAAGGGCTGTAATAGTCACTCCTCACCCTAGTGAAGAAGTTGTCCCTCCTCCTCCTCCATCTTCCCCAGTCATCCCCTGTGTTCCTTCTCAACCTACAAATGTTGTTCAAACTTCTCCATCATCCCCAACTATCATTCCTTCTCCCACTCAGTCACCAATTCTCCAACATATTGTTGAACCTCAAAACATCAACAGTATGTATTTTCCTAATTTTGACCTTCTCTCACCTCACTCATCACCTTCCCATCAAAATGATTCTCCCATCAACCTTGATGCCTCACCACAAAACTCTCCACAAAATTCTCCTCCTAACTCTCCTATTCAGGATGAAGTCATGACTGATTTCATTCCTCCTCCTACCCATCATTCTGTATCAACTCAGACACCATCTAAGTTTCTTCATTTTGATACCCCTTTCCTCACTCATCTTCTGGAGCTGATCACTCCAGCTCTTAAATCCTGGATAGCAGAAGCCATTTTACCTCTTGATAAACCTATCTCCACTCTATCTGCTTCCCTTTCTGCTTCCACTGTCCCTTCTTCATCTAGGTGCCCGGTTCCAGTTCCTATTGAAACCAGGCAGGGGGAGATGTCCAATGAAGATGCAGCAGGTTCAGCCTCAGCAGATCTTCTAGCTCTGTCTCCTCCAGCAGTGCTAGAAGTAGATGTTTTTTAAAAGTTTTGTTTGGATATAGTTCCTTACTCAGATTTGCTTATTTCAGATGAGGACACTGATGTGTCATTTCCTGGCATTTCTAGTGGTGATTGCTTTATAAATCCCACTATTAATTTACAGATTCTTTTGCATTCTTTTTCTATATTTAGATCAGTTTTGACTTCAGTTGAGATCAATACTTCCAAGGCCATGGTCTGTTATACCAGACCCATGAGTCCTCAAGCTGTGAAACAGCTCATACAGATTCAGTCAGATTACGTTTGTATAGAAATGCCATCTCCTATGGATGTTGAACCTTCTTTTGTTACAGAAGATAAGGATGAGATAGATGCTCTTTTAATTGTTGAGGAACAGATCTGTCTAGTAGCTTCAAGAAATCCGGCTTCAGCCCTAGAGACAAGATTAATAAACCTCTGTGAGCCAAGAGATCCTCTTATTGAACTGTCTCCATCTTCTATGGATGTTGATCCAGTCCCAAGTCCCCTTGGAACATCCTACCCCATAGATGATAATCCCCTTCCCTCTTTGGATGATCTAATAGCTCTTGATATTCAAAAAGAAGCTAAAAAGAAAGCTGCCAAGAAGATTGATGATAAACATCTAAAGGAAATCAATGACCTATATGACAATCCTCCTGATACATCTGATGATGATGAGGATGATGATTTAGAGGATTCTAATCCTAAGAAGAAGAAAATGTCAAAGAAAAGAAAGGCTACTCCCAAGCCAGGCAATACCAATGACACCCCTTACTACATTTTGAAAGGGATTACACCATACCCAGACATGGAAAGCTGGATGTGGTTGTCTAAAAATGAACAAAAAGCTAGGAAGAAGAGCAGGAGATACTCTCCTCCTCCTTAGAAGTTCAAGAGAGGTCCTCCTCCTCCTCCTGCTGCTGCTGGTGCCTCAGGAGTTTCTTTTCAATATTTTGATGCATCTCCAAGCCTACCTCTTTCACTAGAACTTATCATAGGAAGGATAGATCATCCAGATCTCATTCCCAAGGAAGCAGTTAGCAGCACAGGAATCAAAGTTCAGCAGAGTAAGTAAAAGAAGTTATATATCAGAACCCCTCTTTTTCTCCTCCTCAACAACAAGATTCACCCAAAGTTCAGAAGAAAGCTCACTATCAATCAAGAAGGCATGATGAATCTCATAAGCCCAAAGTAAAGTATAGAGAGGCTACTCCTCCAAAATCTCGTTACTCTCAAAGTGATGAACAACACAACATGACAAGTTTTCAGGCTCAATCCACTCAGTTCAAACCAGTTACCATGTTGCCTCCTCAAGATGATCAGCTACCTGTTGAACAGGAAGTTTATCCAAACTTCAGGATGGCCAGACTTCAAGAACTGATTGGTCTTTCTCAGATAAGGAAAGCTGTAGAAGAAGGAGAAGATCCATCAAAGTTCACCACCATATCATCCTACAGAGAAAAAGAACTGGACAAGCTTCAAGTTAGCAGGAAAGTATTCAACCCATTTGAATATATGGCACTATATCCTGAAGCAGTTGTGCCCAGAACAGGTACTCAGACAACTCTTGGTTGACAGTAACTGAAGATATCTAAGAAGGAAGTACCATATCCAAAAAGAAAGATAATTTTCTCAAAACCCTCCTCTGGTCCTTCTTCTGATAATTTATAGTTTGTGCTCTGTAATGTTTTAATATTTAACTGAATTATATATATTGCATTGCTATAATATATCTGCTAATGTTATTTCATACTTATAGATATTTATGGTTTTTGTATTTTTTCTTTTCAGTTCTATTTTTTAGTGACCTCATACAAATAGGGGGAGATTGTTGGAACCCTTATTTGGATTTGTGCTAGGTCTACTCTTAGGATGTTTTGACCCCCCTATATAGCCAGGGTCTTTGTCTAGTCTAAGTTAGGTCCTTTTTAGGTCAGGTTTGTGCAGACCAGCATTATAGTGGACTCAAAATTAGACTCAGAAGAATTCAGTTGAATATCTATATTAGTTCGACTATATTCGAACTCAGCTCGACGATTGTCGATCTCCCATCGATGATCTCAAAGTCTTCTACTCTGAACTGAGCTCGACGATCTACGAGCTCAGGTCGACGATCTCTTGTTTCTCAGCAGTAATCTCAGTTCTACGATAGTTGTTCTCAGGTCAACGATCTCTTAACCCAGTTCGACGATCTCTGAACTAAGTTCTACGATTTTATGCTTCCTGCAGTTATCAGTTTATAAAAATGGTTTAAAGTGTTTATTTTGCTTATGATCAATTATTTAATGGCAATTATATTTTGATAATTAATGCTGATATTCTCAAGGCTAATAGCCGTATTTCATGAAGCATTAATTATGGTATTCACAGAATATTTTATTGGCTTATATAATGATGACAGTTATGAAAGTGCATTTATGTTGCCAGCCATTGTAGCCATTTGGGCTCCTAAATTCTTACAGAAAATTAAGTGTATTGTCTTGGGATTTCAAATATATACAGTTTCCTTTCTGATTGAATATAATAAGAAACAAAGAGAGAAACATAAGAAGTTAGTCAGTCAGTGAAATATGGAAAAACATTCTTCAGCAGTACTCATTTTCTTTCTCAAGGACTGTTGCATTGCTTTCAAAAGAAGGAGAAGAACATTTTCAAATCAACTCTCTCAAGTCTTCTTCATTCCTCAGCCTTTAGAGATCTACAGAGATCTTCAATCAAAATCAGTCTACAGATCTAAAAGGCTCTACAGCAATACTTTGAAGACCTACACCCAGGACCAAGTTTCCTCTTCCTGAATCAACACATCATCTCAGGGGGAGCTTGGGCTTTCTACAACAACCCACATAGTCTTCTCATTTGCTTGAGAAAGAGAATACTTCCATAAACCTTTTTCTTTTACCTCCATCTATACAGGGTTATCTATCCCTTCAAAAGTGAACACTTGGTGATAGGGAACCAGATCAAAAACCTATTGGATTTTGGGCTCCTGATCAAAAGCTTAAAGGGTCTCTAGATCTACTTGAAAGAGATCTTGTGGTGGCAGGGTACCTGAAAAAACCTGTAGTGGATTCCTACCTGGGTGGTAGTGTAACGCCCCCGATTTTTCTGCATTTATTTTTATTCTCGTTTGGCGTTACGATGACGCGTTTCCGTGGCTTGTGCCATTTGTGGAGTGTAGTTTAGCTCCTTAGAACTGAGTGCCCTATTCTGTAGCCTGTTGGCAAGATCTCCCTAGCAAGCCGAGTCGTTTTGGGTGACCCGGTGTGGCCTCTCGGGGGGATGTTGGTGTTTGGCTTTATTTGGGTATAACTCGAGTTCTGTTCATCGAAAATTAATTTCTACTTCGCCGTTGTGTTCGTAGCGTGGGTATTTAGCTACAGTGCGAATTTCGTCGAATTCCGAGGTAGTTCGGTTTTCGCGTCGTTTTGGTGCTTTATGTAATTTTGTAATAAATTATATTATTATATTTTAATATATATATATATATATATATAGGTTAAGTATTAGGTTAGGATGAAATGCACGCTCATCTTCCACACTTGAAACCGTCGCCCCTGTACGAGAGGAAACGGGAAACCGCCGAGCCTTGCCTTCCACCGCCGATTCCCGGAGCGTTTGTAGACGGAATTCGATTCCGAGAGTGGATTAGGATTGCTCTCGTTGAGACCTTCATTCCTACGATAAGAAATTCGATTTTCGTGGAGTTTTAGGGGGATTGGAATTTTTGGTTTTTGAGGTTTCCGCCATTAAAGTTCGGATTTGCTTGTTAGGTGAGTTTTTGGTGCTGCTCTTTCTAGTGCAGCGTGAAGAGGAGGGAAAGCCGACCAAGCTTCACCGGAAATCGAGGCAAGTGGTGTTCTTCCCCTTGCCAAGTTGTTTTCTTTTGTTTAAAGCCTATTGATTCTATCGTTTTATCTCCTATTTTCCGTCTCGAATGATTAGTCATAGTTTGAATGGTAGTGGCGCGCGTCGTTGGTAGTTTCCTACTGCTACTGTAATTGCGTGGCTCGTATGCGCGTTCCGGTGTCATCCGGGAAATCCCAACGGTACAGGTTAACCGCGCACGGTCATCAACCGTTAGGGCGCACGACCACTGGTCGTGTGCCTCTATTCGTGCGCGGCTGTCTTTTTATTTTCCAAAACTCTATCTCGGATATCGCACGAGCGCTGGAAAGCAGTGCGCACGACCACCGGTCGTGCGCCACTGATCGTGCGTAGTTGCTAGGTTTTCTGTCAGGTTTCCCAGGTTCACTTCGCACGACCATCAACCAATGACCGCGCACGACCACCGATCGTGCGCTCTGAATAATTTTTTTTTTCGGCACTCGTATATAGCTGGCGTCGATACGCGGGTTAGGTGGGCATGAGTGTTTTGTGTAGTGTTAAGGTAGTAAGGTAAGAGTTATTGTTGTGATAGTTCGCCTTGCGTGGCACGTTGAGTGGGTGAAGCTCACTCAATGCGGTGTCGAGAGGACCCAGCGCCACGTCGTGTTGAGTCATTTCAACACTTTCTTTTTCTCTTTCCTCGATTTACGTTCCCGAGTGAATTCCTTGTTTATATTTGTAATTCCCTTGTCGGCCATGTTTCTCTTTTCTAATGGCCGAATCGTGGGTCGTGGGTAGTAGTGGTGGTTTGTAGCTCTTTATGGGGGTGGAGTTGTGTAATTTAGCCAAGGCCACTCGTGTTTTTCTTGCTCCAGGTATGGGCTGGGCATGTGGGTGGAAGGTCCCTTGTGCGTTCACATGTAGACCCTCGAGCTTGTTGACTTGGACATGGTGGATGGGGGGACTGAGTTTGCCTCCAATCCGGTTCCTCGTTGTTTGTTTTTGCTACTACCACCTCCCACAGTTTAGGGTGTTAGAAGTTTCTTCCTTGGTAGTTTGCAGCACTTTGGGCTCTTGGTAGCCTAGTAGGCCCTGCAGGATGTTGTTCCTGGGCTGGGTTGTTGCTGTTTCCTCGCACGTAGTGCTTTTCTTGTTGTCTTGTTTTGGACAGTTGTGACTCTTTCTACTGCATGTTTTTCAGGTACTTTTCCCCTTTTGGTTGACTCTTTCATGAAGTTTTACTTTGTTTAGCTTGCTGAGGTATTCTGTTTTATTTTGGAATACCCCAGGTTCTGAGCCGTAGCCAGTTGGGTGGCTAGTTTGTAGTGGTGGTGTTGGTGGACTCTTGGTCTTTGGAGTTCCGTTTGCCGTGTTGGTGAGGTAGTTTTTCAGTACTTTCTTACAGACATGCATGTGTGTCAGTGGGTTCGTGTCAGGTTGTTGGCGCCCACTGGTAGTTGTTACCTTTGTACTGGATATATTTACTTATGCTGCTACCGTTTTCTGGAGATAGTCTACTTGCCCTGAGAAGGTTTTATGCTAGGTTGCTAGTTTTTTTTTAAGCTATAATTATTATTATAAATAAAACTCATGATCGGGATGTTTTATAAAACGTAATCACTATTTTTCCAAATCACGTATAAAGACCATTTTCTTATATATTATATAAATTAAATGTAGGGTCTTGCATAGCATGAGTGGTTCTCTTGGAACTCTTATGCGCTCTTTAGGATGTCAAACCTAAATAAAGTATTTTTCCGCAGCATATAAATATAGTTTTCTTTTGTGGACTAGGTGATCCACTAAGCCGGGGGATACGACCTCTCAAATATAACTGGTTTTCTATTCATTAATCACATGATTTTTCTTTCATTAAGTTGGTAGGTGGTTTTGCCTGAGCGTCAACAGTTATCCCCTGCTTGACGTGGCATCATGACGCGTGTTTTCTCTTACTCTGATAATTCTTAATTCGGAGAAAATGCAAGTTTTGACAGTTGGTATCAGAGGGAGGTTGCTTGAAAAGTTAGTTGAGCAACCTTCCTTTGTTTGCTTTTTAGTATTTCAGCATCATGTCATTCACACACCGATATGTCATCAGCACGTCTTGGCAAAAGCACGAACACTACACTCATAGCATAACATGAAGTATACGGGGCATATTATGTAGTATGGGATGCATAATATGTGTTCGTATATGGATCCACCATAGGGGCAATATGTGAGGGTTATGTAGTATGGGATGCATAACCTCACCACATAGCTGCGACTAGCACGTTTTCTTTTTCGTTGCATGAGGATGTTATGTAGTATGGGATGCATAACATTTTCATGTGTACGCCGCTCATAACATGCATTAGGGCATTTTTAGAATGCATAACACAAACATGCATATCACAACATTGCATAAGCACAACGTGCCATGCTAAAGACTGGCAGGATGACATATGTACACACATAAGTTTTCAAATTAATATAAAAGTCATGCATTCCCGATCTAGGCACAAGAGTTAGTAAGGTGGTGGTTAACCATCCTAGGTTAGGGCATAACATCTAAATTTTGTTAAAAAGATAAACTCTCAGAGCAAGTTTAGCAGCTTTAAGTCTATATCTATATATGTATTGTCTGTACTTGTATTTGGTTCTAGACGTTGTAGTAGAGTCTAATTGGTGTTGTTATGATTTTAGAATGGCAAGGCGTCCTGCGACTCGATCGACTCCCTTGTCTGAGGGTGAGTCATCTGGGGCTCAGAACGATGCGGTGATCGAGAGTCCGCGTCAGAGTAACGATTCCTTGGGCAGACAGTTGGAGGAGGTGCGAGCCCAGATTCAGTCTTTGGTGGCGGTCGTGGCAGGTCAGACTCAGGGTGTGCAAGTCCCTGTGGAGGGGTTAGCTGTTTCTCCTCCTCCTGCACCCTTGAGACCTCCAGTGGTGGTGCCAGCAGAGATGGCCTTCATCTCGCAGTTTTAGAGGCTGAGCCCTCCCACTTATGATGGGAAGGCAGATTTCATGGTGATAGACGACTGGCTGATCTCCATGGAGGAGATGTTCTCGTATTCAGGGATTGCAGATGATCAGAGGGTGATGATAGCCGCCTATCAGCTTAAAGGTTTGGCTAAGAGTTGGTGGCTGAGAGAGAAGGAGAGCTTGGTAGCCGGATGCTCTTGGGAGGTGTTCAAGGAGATGCTGTTGAGGAAGTTCTTACCCTCGGTCGAGCGTGACCGCCTCATGAACGACTTCCTCCATCTGAAGCAAAGGAAACTCACGGTGGGTGAGTATGAGATAGAGTTCAGCAAGTTGAGCCATTTTGCCCCTGGATTGGTCAGCGTTGAGGCTGATCGAGTTAAGCGATTTCTCGTTGGTTTGAGGAGCGAGGTGCAGCAGTTGACCAGTGCTTATGGGTCAGAGACTTATGCAGGTGTAGTAGAGGCTGCTCTGAAGGTGGAGGCTATTGAGACCGCGAAGAGCAGAGGCCAGCAAATGAGGTTGGACAAGAGAAAGTCGGTGGAGGAGAAGAAACCCCAGGTACCCGGTGCGGCTCCGGGAGAGAGGGGCAAGGTGGAGTGCAGCTTCTGTGGCCAGTCAGGCCACCCTGCCGAGAAATGCTTCAAGAAGGCAGCAGCTCAGAGGAAGGAGCAGGTTCATGCGATTCAGGGTGCTCCTAGGAGAGATGTCTCCTGTTCCGTTTGCAAGCGATCCGGCCATGATGCGGCCCAGTGTTGGACCAAGGATAAAGTCTGCTTTCAGTGTGGGCAGAAGGGTCACATCAAGTCGAGGTGTCCTCAGTTTCAGCCAGCTCTTCCTGCAGTTCCGTTACAGGCTTTACCTCCACCTCAGCGTGTGGACAAGGGAAAGGGGAAGCTGAACGTGATCTCTTCCGAGGAGGCTCAAGCTTCGACCCAGGTCATCTCAGGTTAGTTGTTTGTTGTTTTTCCAGCCTGGTAGTTCTATTTGCTAGAATGTTTGCAGTATTATTGTGGTAGTTCCTTAGTTTTCTATGCTCCTATAGGGAAATTTAAGGTAAAGAACCGCTGGGCGCGGGTTCTGTTTGACTCCGGCGCTACCCACTCGTTCGTGGCTAGAGCCTTTGTGGAGCGACATCGGTTGACCTTATATCGTGTTCGGGATTCCTTCCGTGTCAAGTTTCCCTCTGGTGAATCTGTGTTGTCAGATTTGGGCATTTTGGATTGCCCTGTTTTGTTGGGGAACTTTCTTGCGAAGGCAGACCTGAAGATGATTGATCTGGAGGACTTCGATGTTATTCTGGGCATGGACTGGCTCTCTAGGTATGATACAGTCATTCAGTGCAAAGGAAAGCGCTTGGACTTCATCAGGGACGACGGTCAGCCCGGCAGCGTGTATGCTGACCTGTGTCAGGATTCTCCTATCATATCTGCGGTATGTGCTCAGAGGCTGTTTCTTTCTGGTTGTTGTGCTTGTTTAGTCTCGGCGGTTGAAACCGCTGTTAGCGTACCACGCTTGGAGGAGATTCCTATTGTTTGTGGTTTCACCGATGTTTTTCATGGTGACCTTCCTGGTCTTCCTCCCGAGCGGGATGTTGAGTTTGTGATCGATTTGGAGCCGGGTACGCGTCCTATTGCTAAGGCGCCGTACCGGATGGCCCCTCGTGAGTTAGAGGAGTTGCGAGGTCAGTTGGATGAGCTGTTGGCTAAAGGTTTTATCAGGCAGAGTTTGTCGCCTTGGGGTGCTCCTGTTTTGTTTGTAAAGAAGAAAGATGGGTCGATGCGGCTTTGCATCGACTATAGAGAATTGAACAAGGTCACTATTAAGAACAGGTACCCTCTGCCGAGGATCGATGATTTATTTGACCAGTTGCGCGGTAGCACGGTGTTCTCCAAGATCGATCTACGTTCTGGTTATCATCAGCTCAGGATCCGTAAGGCGGATATTCCACGGACTGCGTTTAGATCGAGGCATGGACACTTTGAGTTTTTGGTGATGTCGTTTGGTCTGACCAACGCACCATCAGCCTTCATGGATATGATGAACAGGGTGTTCAAGGATTTCCTCGACAAGTTCGTTGTGGTCTTCATTGATGACGTGTTAGTTTATTCTCGTAGTGCTGAGGAGCATGAGCAGCATTTGCGTTTGGTCCTATCAGAGTTGAGGAACCACAAGTTATTCGCCAAGTTGAGCAAGTGCGAATTTTGGTTGCCTCAGGTTTCTTTTCTAGGCCACGTGGTGAGCAAGGAAGGGATCTCGGTTGATCCAGAAAAGATTGTAGCAGTGATGGATTGGAGTAGGCCATGTACGCCTAAGGAGATCAGGAGTTTCTTAGGGTTGGCTGGATATTACAGAAGATTTGTGGAGGGTTTCTCTTCCCTAGCTGCACCGTTGACCAAGCTGACTCAGAAGAATGTGGCATTTGTCTGGAGCGAAAAGTGCGAGGAGGCTTTTCTGGAGCTAAAGAAGAGATTGTGCACTTCCCCCGTTCTGACCCTGCCTACTGAGGGTGTGGATTATGATGTATATGTGGATGCTTCGCTTGTAGGTCTGGGATGCGTATTAATGCAGGTTGGGAAGGTGATTGCCTATGGGTCAAGGCAGCTGAAGACTCATGAGAAGAATTATCCTACGCATGACCTTGAGTTCGCAGCGGTTATTTATGCGTTGAAGCTGTGGAGACACCTACTTTATGGGGCTCAGTGCAAGATCTTCACTGAACACAAGAGCCTGAAGTACGTGTTCATGCAGAAGGAGTTGAATCTACGCCAGCGGCGGTGGCTAGAGTATGTGGCCGATTATGATGTAGAGATCCAGTATCATCCGGGCAAGGCCAATGTGGTGGCCGACGCCCTGAGCCGAAAGACGGGAAAGATCTTTAACCTCTCCGCCGATCGGTTAGTTGAGGAGTTCCTCCTTATGGATATTTCAGTGGGATGTTGTGGTTTGCAGAGTAGTTTGTCAGTGGCAGAGCCGTCCTGGATTTCTTTGACCAGACTGCACCAGAAGGACGACCCGGATCTGTTGCACCTATTCATCCGGACAGAGAAGGGAGAGTTGCCAGATTTTGCTATCGATGATGCGGGTACTTTGAAGTACCGCGACAGGTTTTGCATCCCCGCCGTTGGGGATATTAGAGGTATGATTTGCAGAGAGGCTCATGGATCCAGCGTTGCCTATAATCCAGGATCTACGAAGATGTACCGTGACTTAAGGCAAATTGCCTGGTGGTATGGCATGAAAGGTGATATAGCCCGATTTGTTGCTCAGTGCCACATTTGCAAGCGCGTGAAGGCCGATCATGGAAGGCCTGGTGGCAAGTTGACCCCGTTAGAGATCCCGACTTGGAAGTGGGAGAGTATATCTATGGACTTCATTACGGGCTTACCAAAATCTCTGAGGGGATTTGATTCTGTTTGGGTTATAGTGGATAGATTGACGAAGTGTGCTCACTTCGTGCCTTATAAGATTGATTACCCGATGAAGAAGATAGCGGAGTTGTACTTGAATGAAGTCATCTGACTCCACGGTGTGCCGGTTAGCATCATTTCTGATCGAGACTCCCGGTTTACTTCTCGTTTTTGGCAGAGTCTGCAGGAGGGTTTGGGTACGGATCTGAGATATTCTACTGCGTACCACCCACAGACCAATGGGCAGACGGAGCGGGTGAATCAGATTGTTGAGGATATGATCCGATGCTATATTTTAGACCACGGCGGAGCGTGGGATGAGCGGCTGCTATGACTTATGGAATTTGCTTACAACAACAGTTATCAGGAAAGTTTGCAGATGGCTCCGTTCGAAGCCTTGTATGGGAGGCGCTGTAGGACTCTGTTGTTTTGGGCCGAGGCTGGTGAGAGGCCGTTGTTGGGTCCTGATGCGCTGGAGGATATGGAAGTCGCCGTGAAGCTTATTCGGGAGAAGCTTCGTATAGCTCAGGAGAGGTACGAAAAGAACGCCAATCGGCGTAGGTCTGCTTTGGAGTTCTCTGTAGGGGACCTTGTATTTCTTAAGGTTTCCCCAATGGTGGGTGTAAAGAGGTTTGGTAAGAATCGAAATTGGACCCAAGGTATGTGGGCCCGTTCGAGATTTTGGAACGGATTGGCGTGTCAGCTTATAGATTGGGTTTGCCAGCAAACTTCCCAGGAGTTCATAATGTTTTTCATGTTAGCCAATTGCGGAAGTGTGTGCACAGTAGTGGGCAGGTCTTGGACGTTGTGCCCCAGTTGGAGCCCAACCTCTCTTTTGTTGAGGTGCCGGTTCGTATTTTGGATACTCAGGAGCGAGTGCTGCGAAAGAAGTCCATACCGATGGTGAAAGTTCTGTGGAAAAATCAGGATTTGGAGAGCGCGACTTGGGAGCTAGAGTCGGCCATGAGGAGGGCTTACCCTCACCTGTTTCCCTGATTTGATCGGTATGTTTCCCTTCTTGTAACTCCTATTTGTTACTTTTCCTTCTTTAGTAGGAGTGTTGTGCGTAAAGTTTCGGGACGAAACTTTCTTTTAGGGGGAGTGACTGTAACGCCCCCGATTTTTCTGCGTTTATTTTTATTCTCGTTTGGCGTTACGATGACGCATTTCCGTGGCTTGTGCCATTTGTGGAGTGTAGTTTAGCTCCTTAGAACTGAGTGCCCTATTCTGTAGCCTGTTGGCAAGATCTCCCTAGCAAGCCGAGTCGTTTTGGGTGACCCGGTGTGGCCTCTCGGGGGATGTTGGTGTTTGGCTTATTTGGGTATAACTCGAGTTCTGTTCGTCGAAAATTAATTTCGACTTCGCCGTTGTGTTCGTAGCGTGGGTATTTAGCTACGGTGCGAATTTCATCGAATTCCGAGGTAGTTCGGTTTTCGCGTCGTTTTGGTGCTTTATGTAATTTTGTAATAAATTATATTATTATATATTAATATATATATATATAGGTTAAGTATTAGGTTAGGATGAAATGCACGCTCATCTTCCCCACTTGAAACCGCCGCCCCTGTACGAGAGGAAACGGGAAACCGCCGAGTCTTGCCTTCCACCGCCGATTCCCGGAGCGTTTGTGGACGGAATTCGATTCCGAGAGTGGATTCGGATTGCTCTCGTCGAGACCTTCATTCCTACGGTAAGAAATTCGATTTTCGTGGAGTTTTAGGGGGATTGGAATTTTTGGTTTTTGAGGTTTCCGCCATTAAAGTTTGGATTTTGCTTGTTAGGTGAGTTTTGGTGCTACTCTTTCTAGTGCAGCGTGAAGAGGAGGGAAAGCGACCAAGCTTCATCGAAATCGAGGAAAGTGGTGTTTTGCCCTTGCCAAGTTGTTTTCTTTTGTTTAAAGCCTATTGTTTCTATCATTTTATCTCTATTTTCCGTCTCGAATGATTAGTCATAGTTTGAATGGTAGTGGCGCGCGTCGTTGATAGTTTCCTACTGCTACTGTAGTTGCGTGGGTCGTGTGCGCGTTCCAGTGTCGTCCGGGAAATCCCAACGGTACAGGTTAACGCGCACAGTCATCAATCGTTAGGGCGCACGACCACTGGTCGTATGCCTCTATTCGTGCGCGGCTGTCTTTTTATTTTCCAAAACTCTGTCTCGGATATCGCACGAGCGCTGGCAAGCAGTGCGCACGACACCGGTCGTGCGCCACTGATCGTGCGCAGTTGCTAGGTTTTCTGTCAGGTTTCCCAGGTTCACTTCGCACGACCATCAACCAATGACGCGCCACCCCACACGATCTCCACTCGTCTATCTGAATCTTTTTTTTTTTTTTTTTTTACAAACTATTACTCATCTTTTAAGTTATTTGTATATGTATAAAGATATAGTATAACCCTTAAGTACTAACCTCTACAATGTTGTCAATAAGTCTAATCTCATTCAATCTTTTATCCTCAGCACCCCGTCTTTTACTCATCTTCCCA